>JBBGZY010000020.1:730000-1930000 GCA_037952925.1 Lithobates clamitans | reverse complement strand
TGGAAGGGAATTCCACATCCTTGCCGCTCTTACAGTAAAGAACCCTCTACGTAGTTTAAGGTTAAACCTCTTTTCTTCTAATTTTAATGAGTGGCCACATGTCTTGATAAACTCCCTTAGCGAAAAAGTTTTATCCCTGTTGTGGGGTCACCAGTATGGTATTTATAAATTGAAATCATATCCCCTCTCAAGCGTCTCTTCTCCAGAGAGAATAAGTTTGGTGCTTGCAACCTTTCCTCATAACTAATGTCCTCCAGACCCTTTATTTGCTTTGTTGCCCTTCTTTGTACTCTCTCCATTTCCAGTACATCCTTCCTGAGGACTGGTACCCAGAACTGGACAGCATACTCTAGGTTTGGCCGAACAGAGTCTTGTAGAGCGGGAGAATTATCGTTTTATCTCTGGAGTTGATCCCCTTTTTAATGTATGCCAATATTCTGTTTGCTTTATTAGCAGCAGCTTGGCATTGCATACCATTGCTGAGCCTATCATCTACTAGGACCCCCAGGTGCTTTTCCATCCTAGATTCCTCCAGAGGTTCTCCCCCCAGTGTATAGATTGCATTCATATTTTTGCTACCCAAATGCATTATTTAACATTTTTCTACATTGAACCTCATTTGCCATGTAGTTGCCCACCCCATTAATTTGTTCAGATCTTCTTGCAAGGTTTCCACATCCTGCAGAGAAGTTATTGCCCTGCTTAGCTTAGTATCATCCGCCAATACAGAGATTGAACTGTTTATCCCATCCTCCAGGTCGTTTATAAACAAATTAAATAGGATTGGTCCCAGCACAGAACCCTGGGGGACCCCACTACCCACCTCTGACGATTCCGAGTACTCCCCATTTATCACCACCCTCTGAACTCGCCCTTGTAGCCAGTTTTCAATCCATGTACTCACCCTATGGTCCATGCCAATGGACCTTATTTTGTACAGTAAACATTTATGGAGAACTGTGTCAAATGCTTTTGTAAAGTCCAGATACACCACGTCTACGGGCCTTCTTTTATCTAGATGGCAACTGACCTCCTCATAGAAGGTTAATAGATTGGTTTGGCAAGAACGATTCTTCATGAATTCATGCTGATTACTGCTAATGAAGGTGAACGGAAAACTCTGGACAGCCACACTCCAAAGAAAATTTCTTGTGCCTTTTATTGAAAAATTGGGATCACACTGTACGAGCCACAGCAAAGTGATACAAACAAGAGCTGACGCGTTTCACACTACAGAAAGTGCTTACTCATAGCTGAGCTATAACTCAAAGCTATGAGTAAGCACTTTCTGTAGTGTGAAACGCGTCAGTCTTGTTTGTACCACTTTGCTGTGGCTTGTACAGTATGATCCCAATTTTTCAATAAAAGGCACAAGAAATTTTCTTTGGAGTGCGGCTGTCCAGAGTTTTCTATTCACCTTCATTTGCTATATGCATTAGCCAGCACCTGGGGCTCTTCAGTTCTAGAGGAATAGTTTTTGTTTCGGCTGACCTACCTGGAGCGGTGGTCTCTCTCTCTGATTACTGCTAATGATAACTTTCTCATTACTAAAATCTTGTATATAGTCCCTTATGATCCCCTCCAAGAGCTTGCATACTATTGATGTTAGGCTAACTGGTCTGTAATTCCTACCTGGTCCCTTGGTACCATTCCAGTCAGTAGACTGTCAGTAAAAATTAGGAACACTGGTCTGGCAATTGCTTAACTGAGTTCCCCAAGTATCCTCGGATGCAAGCCATCTGGTCCCAAGTCTAATTTTAATTCTGTCCTCTGTTAACCATGGAGGTGCTTCCTGTGCTGTGTCACGAGGATGAACAATGCAGTTTTGGTTACTAAAGCCCCCCGATTCCCTTGTGAAGACTGAGGAGAAGAATAAATTCAATACCTTCACCATCTCCCCATCCTTTGTAACCAGATATCCTTCCTCATTCTTTATGGGGCCAATATGGTCTGTCCTACCTTTTTTATTGTTTACATACTTAAAGAATTTCTCGGAATTTTTTTTGCTCTCCTCCGCTATGTATCTTTTGTGTTCTGTCTTAGCCGCCCCAATTGCACCCTTACATTTCTTGTTGAATTCTTTATAAAGTCTGAAGATGATCCCTCAACCTTGAATTTTTTGAAGGCCTTCTCCTTTGCTTTTATATGCATTTTTACATTGGAGTTAAGCCATCCAGGACTTTTGTTCGCTCTTTTAAATTTATTACCTAATGGGATGTATTGGCTAATGCCCTTATTTAACATGCTTTTAAAGCAAACCATTCTCTCCTCCGTGCTCTTTGTTCCTAAGATTTTATCCCAATTCATGCCTTCTAACAAGGTTTGTAGTTTAGGGAAGCTGGCTCTTTTGAAATTTGATGTCTTTGTATTCCCCTTATGTTTTCTATTTGTGTGATTTATACTGAAGCCAATTGACTTGTGATCGCGGTTTCCTAAATTGCCCCATATTTCCACACCCGTGATCAGGTCTGTATTGTTGGTAATCAGTAGATCCAGTATCGCTTTATTTCTAGTTGGTGCGTCTACCATCTGAACCATGAAATTGTCCTGCAAGACATTTAGGAACTGGCGAGGCTTAGATGAATGCGTGGTTCTCTCCGCCCAGTCTATGTCTGGATAATTAAAATCCCCCATTATGATAACACTTCCCATCCTCGATGCTAATCCAACTTGTGATAGGAGGCCCTCCTCCCTCAGGTTAGGTGGCCTATAGCATACTCCCAGTATTATTTTTCCCTTAGCTTCATCACTTTGGAGCTCTTCCCTTAAGGATTCCACCTCCTCCCTAGCTCCCTTAGTGATGTCATCTCTCACATTCACTTGTACATTATTCTTGATATATAGGCATACCCCTCCCCCTTTTTTACCCTTTCTATCCCTACAATAAAGGGTATACCCTTGAATGGTTGCCAGCCAATCATGAGAGCTATTGAACCAGGTCTCTGAAATTCCCACAAAATCCAAATCCTTCTTGTAGAACAGTATCTCTAGTTCACCTATCTTGTCCAACAGGCTCCTGGCATTGGTGAACACGTAGTTTAGACCGGTCGCATACTATCCTCTTATTGGGTGTTCCAAGATTGCAACTAGGACTTGTTACTATACTTACCTTGGGTTTATGTGCTTTAGTAAACCTACTACTAATGCCCCCAATACTACCCTCTGGAATATGTTCCGCGCTGTCTATCTCTACCTCTGGGCTCTCCCCCCGTCGCCTAGTTTAAAAACCTCTCTAACTTTTTGGCCATCTTCACTCCCAGCAGATCTGCACCATCCTCATTTAGGTGCAGTCCGTCTCTTCTATACTACTGGTGATCGACTGAGAAGTCGGTCCAGTCTTCCAGGAACCCAAACCCCCCTTTATTACACTAGCTCTTCAGGCCACTTGTTTACTTTCCTAATCTCCCTCTGCCTTTCTGGTGTGGTTCGATGTACCGGTAGTATTCCTGAGAATACTACCTTGGAGGTCCTTTTCCTCAATTTATCTCCCAAGTCCCTAAAATCGTTTTTTAGGACACTCCATCTGCCTCTGACTTTTTCATTGGTGCCAACGTGCACCATGACAGCCGGGTCTTCCCCAGCCCCTCTCAGTAATCTGTCCACCAGATCCGTGATGTGCCGAACCCGAGCGCCGTTAGACAACATACAGTTTGGTGCTTCAGGTCTTTGTTACAGATTGCCCTCTCTGTCCTTCTAAAAATTGAGTCCCCTATCTAGAATCTGTCTTTCCATTCCCTTCGCTTTCCCCCCACTCTCACTGGAGGAGTTCTGCCCCCAGCAGCTAGAAGAGTCCCGCAGCCCCAGCAGTGTTGGTCCCTGACTGGTTTCACCAATGTCACTCAATGGAGCGTACTTATTGGGTTGCTTCAGCCCTGGATTGGCCTCCCTGGCACTTCTGCCTCTACCCTTCCTGACTGTCACCCATCTACTCTTTCCTAGTGCCTGCACCTCTTTGTCTCCACCCGGCTCTGTGCTGGCCCCGGCAGGCACCTGCTGTATATGTTCCTGGCTCTCCTTTAGTATGGAGGGACTTCTCAGTGCTGACAGTTGCTCCCCCAGATTCAGAACCTAGGCTTCCAAGGAAACAATGTGCTTACATTTTGCACAGCAGTATTCACCCACAATCAAGGAGCGCATACATGCCGCAAGATGTACATCGAGTTGCATCTCCACACACACACTGGGCATCGTACCTACTAATTTAATGAGGATTGGGGATTATACCCTGTCCAAATTACCTAACAACTAGCTTCCTAACACTAATACTCAACAAGACAACACACAGGTACTCAACAAGACAATACACAGGTACTCGCTGACCAACGTGTATTGTGGTATGTTGTGTAATGGCCCATGGCTTTGGCTAATAGTAGCATGTAGAGTAGTATGTTGGGGATTGGCCAATGGAAAGTAATAATATGTATTGTGGTTTGCTATGGTTTGGCCTATGGATAATCCTTTCATACTGTATATTGTGGTGCATTGTGTATTGGTCCATGGATAATATCATCAGGTATTGTGGTATGTTGTGGAATGGCCTATGGATAATAGTATTATGTAGAGTAGTATGTTGGGGGTTGGCCAGTGAAAAATATTATCATGTATTGTTGTTCACTATGGATTGGCCTATTGATAATACTATCATAATGTATATTGTGGTACTTGGTGGATTGGTCCATGGATAATATCATCATGTATTGTGGTACTTTTTGGATTAGTCCATGGATAATATTATCATGTATTGTGGTACTTTTTGGATTGGTCCATGGATAATATTATCATGTATTGTGGTACTTTTTGGATTGGTCCATGGATAATATTATCATGTATTGTGGTACTTTTTGGATTGGTCCATGGAGAATATCATCATGTACTGTGGTACTTTTTGGATTGGTCCATGGATAATATCATCATGTATTGTGGTACTTTTTGGATTGGTCCATGGATAATATCATCATGTATTGTGGTACTTTTTGGATTAGTCCATGGATAATATTATCATGTATTGTGGTACTTTTTGGATTGGTCCATGGATAATATCATCATGTACTGTGGTACTTTTTGGATTGGTCCATGGATAATATCATCATGTATTGTGGTACTTTTTGGATTGGTCCATGGATAATATCATCATGTATTGTGGTACTTTTTGGATTAGTCCATGGATAATATTATCATGTATTGCGGTACTTTTTGGATTGGTCCATGGATAATATTATCATGTATTGTGGTACTTTTTGGATTGGTCCATGGATAATATTATCATGTATTGTGGTACTTTTTTCATTGGTCCATGGATAATATTATCATGTATTGTGGTACTTTTTTCATTGGTCCATGGATAATATTATCATGTATTGTGGTACTTTTTGGATTGGTCCATGGATAATATCATCATGTACTGTGGTACTTTTTGGATTGGTCCATGGATAATATCATCATGTATTGTGGTACTTTTTGGATTGGTCCATGGATAATATTATCATGTATTGCGGTACTTTTTGGATTGGTCCATGGATAATATTATCATGTATTGTGGTACTTTTTGGATTGGTCCATGGATAATATTATCATGTATTGTGGTACTTTTTGGATTGGTCCATGGATAATATCATCATGTACTGTGGTAATTTTTGGATTAGTCCATGGATAATATTATCATGTATTGTGGTACTTTTTGGATTAGTCCATGGATAATATTATCATGTATTGTGGTACTTTTTGGATTAGTCCATGGATAATATTATCATGTATTGTGGTACTTTTTGGATTGGTCCACGGATAATATCATCATGTATTGTGGTACTTTTTGGATTAGTCCATGGATAATATTATCATGTATTGTGGTACTTTTTGGATTAGTCCATGGATAATATTATCATGTATTGTGGTACTTTTTGGATTAGTCCATGGATAATATTATCATGTATTGTGGTACTTTTTTCATTGGTCCATGGATAGTATTATTATGTATTGTGGTTTACTATGGTTTAGCCTATGGATAATACTATCATACTGTATATTATGGTACATTGTGGATTGGTCCATTGGTAATATTATCATGTATTGCAATATGTTGGAGAACAGCCAATGGCATTGTGCTAAATTGTGATAAAATGGGTTGTATTGTGTAAGTTTGTGGTCCATTGTTTCTTACTGGACAGAATTGGGAAAAAGATGAAGTAGCACTGGACCATGATGTGTACAGTTGATGGGAAGGTTTTCTATTGTGTTATTTTATGTTGGAGTCATGTAGCCCCCCCCCAGATGTGACCGGCACTTTGATGCTGAATGAATGTGTTTTTCATGTACAATTGGCATTTCCTCCAGATGGGTTTAATCACTGGTGTTTAACCTACAAAATGCCTTTATACCATGTGAGTGTGGCTGACGCGGGGGGCTCCCGTATTAATTGGCCTGTTTCTCTGGGGACTTCCTGCCTGTCTAAGCAATCACCTGTCTACGTAGTGTCAGCACAGAAAAACAAAGGTGATTTTTTTTTTCCGCCTTTCTCTTAAATCTAACACTTTCCAAAAGCAGATAAATGCAATTACTCTGTTTCCCTGCAGGCAAGGCGGCAGAGAGATTAATGTCGCTATTTTGGCAGCGGTATAAAAAGAACTGGGTCACAGAAACAATGCGAAATTGTAGAAAAAAAAAAAAAGATGATAAACCTTAATGTTTGGAACGGGGAGCCGCTTGCTGGATATTTAGTACAATACAAATGAAATAGATCCATCCCATTAAAATGCTGTGCTTAGTTGAAGTAATGCTGCGGGGGGAGTCATCATGATTCCTGTAGTTATGTCATGTTGTAGGTTGCTGAGTAGACACATAACGCACAACGCTCCTTATCGGCACAGGTAACACTTCCCGTCAGTGAAAATTGCACTGGGAAGGTAAGAAAGAAGCCTTCTGGCTATTGTGGAAGGTTTAGGCAGAATTACACTGACGTTAGTGTGAAATGAGGTCTTTTACAATCTGCATAATTATCTGGATTCATGGAAATGTGGCGCAGGCTCCAGCCTACGGGCTGCAAGATACAGGGGCAGCAGGTTGCATTTCCTCTTTTCTTCCTGTTCATGTCCCTTATTTTAAGAATAATATTTCTTTCTTCACAGCTTGAAGTGGTACTGGGAATAAGACTCCAAGTTAATGCGTCAGTAAGGAAACAGTGTGTGGTTTGGGATTAATGTGTCAGTAAAAAGACTTTGTACGATTTAGGATTAATATGTCAGTAAGAAGACGTATGACTTGGGATTAATGTGTCAGTAAAAAGACTTTATACGATTTAGGATTAATATGTCAATAAGAAGACATCTGACTTGGGATTAATGTGTCAGTAAAAAGACTTTGTACGATTTAGGATTAATGTGTCAGTAAGAAGACGTATGACTTGGGATTAATGTGTCAGTAAAAAGACTTTGTACGATTTAGGATTAATATGTCAGTAAGAAGATGCATGACTTGGGATTAATGTGTCAGTAAGAAGATGTTGTATGATTTAAAATGGACGTGTCACTAAGAAGACGTATGACTTGGGATTAATGTGTCAGCAGGAAGACATGGATTAATGTGTCAATGAGAAGACATTGTTTGACTTGGAACAAGTACGTCAATAAACAGTGTATGACTCGGTATTAATGTGTCAGTAAGGAGACGTTGTATGATATGAGATTAATGTATCAGTAAAAAGATGTTTTATGACTTGGTATTAATGTGTCAGTGAACAGTGTATGACTCAGGATTAATGTGTCAGTAAGAAGACATTGTATGATTTTGTACTGATGTGTTAGTAAGCAGACAATGTGTGGCTCAGAATGAATGTGTTAGTAAACAGATGGTGTGAGATTTGGGATTGATGTGTCAGTAACCAGTGTAGGACTCTGGATTCATTTTTCAGTAAGCAGCCATTATTTGACTCTAGATTACTGTGTCAGTAAAGCTAATGTACATTCACGCTGGCTCCAGACTGCATGCGGCAAGATACAGGGGCCTCCTGCTTGTGTTCCTTATTTAGGAATAATGTTTATATCTTCCTAGCTTGGAGCGGTAGGGAAATTAGTGGAAATTATGCTTCAGAATAATGTGTCAGTTAGAAGGGTGTGCAAAATGGGATTAATGTGCCAATAAGTAGTAGATGCTATATGACTCAGGATTCATGTGTCAGTAAGGAGGCATTGTATGACTCAGAACTGATGTGTTAGTAAGGAGATGTTGTATGACTCAGAACTGATATGTTAGTAAGGAGGTGTTATATGACTCAGAAATTATGTGTTAGTAAGAAGGTGTTGGGTGACTCAGGATTGATGTGTCAGTAAGGAGGTGTTGTATGACCCAGGATTGATGTGTAAGTCAGGAGGTGTTGTAGGAGTTAGGATTGATGTGTCAGTAAGATGTTGTTATATGCCTCAGAACCGATGTGTCAGTAAGGAGGTGTTGTGTGACTCTAGGTTGATGTGTCAATAAGGAGGTGTTATGTGACTACAAGTTGATGTGTCAGTAAGGAGTCGTAAGACTCTAGATTGATGTTTCAGTCAGAAGGTGTTGTCTGACTCAGACCTGATGTGTCAGTAAGGAGGTGTTATATGCCTCAGAACCGTTGTGTCAGTAAGGAGGTGTTGTGTGACTCTAGGTTGATGTGTCAGTAAGGAGGTGTTGTGTGACTACAAGTCGATGTGTCAGTAAGAAGGCGTTGTAAGACTCTAGACTGATGTTTCAGTAAGTAGGTGTTATAAGACTCTAGATTGAAGTATAAATAAGGAGGTGTGGTATAAGTCGGAGCTGATGTGTCAGTAGGGAGGCATTGTATGATTCAGGATTGATGTGTCAGTAAGGTGGCGTTGTGTGACTCTAGGTTGGTGTGTCAGTAAGGAGACGTTTTTAGACTCTGAATTGATGTGTCATTAAGAAGGTGTTGTAAAACTCAAGGTTGATGTGTCAGTAAGGAGGTGTTGTATGATTCTAGGTTAATGTGTCAGTAAAAAAAACTTTTATCTTGCTAAGCAGCAGGTTGTGCACTGGCTTCAGAAAGTTTGTTTTTCTACATGACATTTATTGCTATACCGGATTTATACAGAGCCAATAGTTTGCACAGCACTTTTAAAAATAAAGGGTGACACAACAATTACAATAAAACAGAGTGTAAAATCGCCAAATAATTTAAAATTGTACAGCTTTATTGTAACAACTTTAAAACGAGCAGATTAAAAAAAAAATTAAAATCTCAGTGATTTCAATGTAAAATGCATAGCCAGTAACAATTCATATCCTCCTTTTTTCTGGGTGCCATCTTTGATGCATGTGGTGAGAGCCTGTGTCAGCCATTTAGAGTTGCCACCTCATCCCTTTAAACCCGAACACATATGAATTATACAGGTTCTGAGGCTAATTAAATGCAGATAAGGCACCAAGTGAGTTTAATTACCACCTTAATCAGCCACAGAACCTGTGTAATTAATATGTGTTTGGTTTTAAAGGAATGAGGTGGCAACCATACGGCCATTGTTTGTGTGGTTGTACACACTTCACCACATCCTTGAAGTATTAGAGATACCAGATTTGTAACATCATTTTTTGACATACGCAGCAGGATCTGTGTTTGTTTATACAGGGAGACCGGTGGGAGTTGGACGGTTTTGAAAAAAAAAAAAAAACAGTGTTCCGTAGATTTTCAACTTGTGATGGATTTATTTTTACAAAAATAGAGGTCAAGACATGCCATTTGAGTAACTTATTCAGTTATGAAAAATAATGAAATGTAGATGATGACCATCCTCCTAAATGCAGCTTCCAATCCTTCGCTTCAAATTGTCCATCACTGGGGCCAACAGCTTGTTGATCAATCGTGAGCACTTCTTGTCGGATGGCTTCCTTCAATGAAGTCAGATTACGGGGTTTGTGAGTGTACACACGGCTCTTCAGGTACCTTTGTTACTGGGCTCCCGAAAATCCTAGGAACACTCAAGAAAGACCTCTCTACTCTGCACGTATTACAGTGTGGTATGCGGTTGCCCCTTTCGGAGTTATTGGCCCGTATTTTTTCAAGGAAAGTGGCGTAACGGTGACTGTTAACTGCGAAGACGACTAATAAACATGAGAAATGTTTATTTTCAGCAGGATGGTGCCACAGCGCCTACTGCCAACACACTAATGGAAGTTCTTCTAAAGATATTCCCTGGGTGCCTCATTTCTCGTTTGGACGATGTCCCATGGCCTCCCAAGGTCTCCTGACTTGTCATCATGTGATGTCTTCCTATAAGGGGACCTGAACAGCCATGTGTACACTCACAAACCTCGTAATTTGAACGGATTGAAGGAAGCATTCCCACAAGAAGTGCTCACGATTGATCAACAGCTGTTGGCCTGAGTGATGGACAATTTCAAGCGAAGGATTGGACGCTGAATTCAAGAGGATGGTCATCTAAAAGACATTATTTTCATAACTGAAGAAAGTAACTCAAATGACACGTCTTGACCTTGGTTTTTGTAAAAATAAATCCATTTTCCAGTTGAAGTTTCAAGTTTTTCAAAACCGTCCGACTCCCGTCGGTCACCCTGAAGTATTTCCTCATTTGATTGGCGGTAAATTCCACACGGGCCGGTAGAATTTGATATTTTTCTACATACCATCATGATTTGATAAATATGTATCCATCTTTATGTATAATTGAGATCCATGGTCCTGATGAAGCGGAGGATCCCACGAAACGCGTTGACCTTTAGATGGTGATCTCATTGGACCCTTTCATGCTCTTTTCTTCACCTATCTCAATTTGAGGACATGTATTGTTACTGACAATGGATTTTACATTGAATTCACTGAGATTTTACGTTTTTTTCAACCTGCACCTTTTAAAGTTGTTACAATAAAGCGGTACATTTTTTAATTATTTGGTGTTTTTACATTCTATCTTTAGAGGTATATTTAAATGTATTTTTTTATTTTCTGTGTATATGGGGATGATACCTTCCAAAGATTTATTATCTTTGGAAACACCCCTCCTTCTCCTTTCCAAACAACAATTACAATACATTTCAATGCAGGAGCGTTAAGAGGACCCTTCTAATGAAGGCTTGTAATCTAATGCTGGTCAAATACAGTATTTCATTCAAAAACGTTCAAATTTTCAGAACATTCGTCCAATTTTTTGTGGTTAGTGGGGTCAAATTGCTGCTTGTTTTTGACCATAGAGAAAGAAATTTTGAAGGAGCAGGATGGAATTTTTTCTTTTGGATGAATGTAATTCTAACTGTAAATGTCATTTTCATTCAGTAAAAATATATAAATTGTATGTACCAGTTTCTGTGACGTCATGACTGATAATAAGTGTCATGTCTATACATGGATAGCATTATGTAGGAACTTCCAGTATATCTGTACTGTTTTTTTTTGTGACATTAAAAGGAGTCAAAGCCTTATATATTAGATGTTGTCGCTCCCCATGTATCCAGTATTTCACTATTTTTAGTGGAGCCGAGGAGCGCTCTGAATGCGGTACAATATTCAATACCTTCCTCCACCTGGAGAGAGAACTATTGACTATGTGTATGATTGTGTACTCCGCACAGCGAGGAAAGACGCCTTAATCCGATTTACCATTAAACCTCGCCGACAAAAGTTTGTCTCTAATCCTCAGTCCGCCACAACAACTGAAACAAGCCCTTTATTCTGTGTTTTACTAAACGTAGTATACTACTGTGACTGGGGCTGTTTACAGAGCGGATAGGACTGCTTCAATACCAGAGCACATCATACTCTATACTTCATATATACTGAATTATAAGGCTTTGTACAAGTCTGATCCTCTCCACATTGACACATTTTTCTATTCTCCAGATGTTATTTAAATAGGTGAAGCTCTTCTGTCTGACTCCTATATGATGCTAGGGCTTGTCAGGTCAGCTTAGGACATGTCCTAGATAACACAACGGGATGGTGTCAGGGACTGAGGCGCCATGAGCTGAATTTTAAGGCAGAATTTTAACAGTGATGACCTTAGTAACTCCTGTAACCCCTCAAATCCCAAAAAGTTGACATCTATGCTTTGTAAAAGCCACCAAACTGCCCTAGAAGTCGTAGGGTAGCCAGGCCTCGGTATTCATGCCACCACTGAAATCTGCATTAAATAGCTCAGTGCCTGTCTCCCCGGGGAGAGGCCTTAAACTTCTATGTTACACACTTTGCCTCAGCCATAAACAGCCACTGCCTCATGCCTCTGCCACTGCCTCATCCCTCTGCCACTGTCTCATCCCTCTGCCACTGCCTCATGCCACTGTCTCATGCCTCTGCCACTGCCTCATGCCACTGTCTCATCCCTCTGCCACTGCCTCATGCCACTGTCCCATGCCTCTGCCACTGGCACTGCCTCATGCCTCTGCCACTACCTCTGCCTCATGCCTCTGCCACTGCCTCATGCCTCTGCCACTACCTCTGCCTCATGCCTCTGCCACTGCCTCATGCCCCTGCCACTGTCTCATCCCTCTGCCACTGCCTCATGCCACTGTCTCATGCCTCTGCCACTGCCTCATGCCACTGTCTCATCCCTCTGCCACTGCCTCATGCCACTGTCTCATGCCTCTGCCACTGGCACTGCCTCATGCCTCTGCCACTACCTCTGCCTCATGCCTCTGCCACTGCCTCATGCCTCTGCCACTACCTCTGCCTCATGCCTCTGCCACTGCCTCATGCCCCTGCCACTGCCTCATCCCTCTGCTACTGCCTCATCCCTCTGCCACTGCCATTGTCTCATGCCTCTACCACTGCCACTGCCTTATCCCTCTGCCACTGCCTCTGCCTCATGCCTCTGCCACTGCCTCATGCCACATTTCTCTGCCACTGCCTCATCCCTCTGCCACTGCCTCATGCCTCTGCCACTGCCTCATCCCTCTGCCACTGCCTCATCCCTCTGCCACTGCCATTGTCTCATGCCTCTGCCACTGCCTCATGCCTCTGCCACTGCCTCTGCCTGATCTCTCTGTCACTGTCTCTGCCTCATGACTCTGCCACAGCCTCATGCCCCTGCCGCATCCCTCTGCCACTGCCTCATGCCTCTGCCACTGCCTCATCCCTCTGCCTCATGCCTCTGCCACTGCCTCTGCCTCATGCCTCTGCCACTGCCTCATGCCTCTGCCACTGCCTCACCCCTCTGCCACTGCCCCATCCCTCTGCCACTGCCTCATGCTTCTACCACAGCCTCATGCCCCTGCCACTGCCGAAATCCCTCTGCCACTGCCACTGCCTCATCCCTCTGCCACTGCCGTTGTCTCATGCCTCTGCCACTGCCTCATCCCTCTGCCACGACCTCTGCTTCATGCCTCTGCCACTGCCTTATCCTTCTGCCATTACCACTGCCTCATGACACTGCCTCATCCCTCTCCCACTGCCTCATCCTTCTGCCACTGCCTCTGCCTGATCCCTCTGTCACTGCCTCTGCCTCATGACTCTGCCACTGCCTCATCCCTCTGCCACTGGCTCTGCCTCATGCCTCTGCCACAGCCTCATGGCCCTGCCACTGCCAAAATACCTCTGCCACTGCCATTGTCTCATGCCTCTGCCACTGCCTCATCCCTCTGCCACTGCCATTGTCTCATGCCTTTGCCACTGCCTTATCCCTCTGCCACTACCTCTGCCTCATGCCTCTGCCACTGCCTTATCCCTCTGCCACTGCCTCTGCCTTATGCCTCTGCCACAGCCAAATGCCCCTGCCGCATCCTGCTTCCACTGCCTCATCCCTCTGCCACTGCCATTGTCTCATGCCTCTGCCACTGCCTCATGCCACTGCCTCATGCCACTGCCTCATGCTACTGCCTTATCCCTCTCCCACTGCCTCATCCTTCTGCCACTGCCTCATCCTTCTGCCACTGTCTCATCCCTCTGCCACTGCCTCATCCCTCTGCCACTGCCTCTGCCTCATGCCTCTGCCACACTCTCATGCCCCTGCCACTGCCGAAATCCCTCTGCCACTGCCTCATCCCTCTGCCACTGCCGTTGTCTCATCCCTCTGCCACTACCTATGCCTCTGCCACTGCCTTATCCCTCTGCCATTACCACTGCCTCATGCCTCTGCCACAGCCTCATGCCCCTGCCACATCCCGCTGCCACTGCCTCATCCCTCTGCCACTGTCTCATGCCTCTGCCACTGCCTCATGCCTCTGCCACTGCCTCATGCCACTGCCTCATGCCTCTGCCTCATGCCACATGCCTCTGCCACTGCCTCATCCCTCTCCCACTGCCTCATCCCTCTGCCACTGCCTCTGCCTGATCACTCTGTCACTGCCTCTGCCTCATGACTCTGCCACTGCGTCATGCCTCTGCCACTGCCTCATACCTCTGCCACTGGCTCTGCCTCATGCCTCTGCCACAGCCTCATGCCCCTGCCACAGCCTCATGCCCCTGCCACTGCCGAAATGCCACTGCCACTGCCTCATCCCTCTGCCACTGCCATTGTCTCATGCCTCTGCCACTGCCTTATCCCTCTGCCACTACCTCTGCCTCATGCCTCTGCCTTATCCCTCTGCCACTGCCTCTGCCTCATGCCTCTGCCACAGCCTCATGCCCCTGCCACATCCCGCTGCCACTGCCTCATCCCTCTGCCACTGCCATTGTCTCATGCCTCTGCCACTGCCTCATGCCTCTGCCACTGCCTCATCCCTCTGCCACTGCCATTGTCTCATGCCTCTGCCACTGCCTCATGCCTCTGCCACTGCCTCATGCCTCTGCCACTGCCTCTGCCTAATGCCTCTGCCACTGCCTTATCCCGCTCCCACTGCCTTATCCCTCTGCCACTGCCTCTGCCTCATGCCTCTGCCACAGCCTCATGCCCCTGCCACATCCCGCTGCCACTGCCTCATCCCTCTGCCACTGCCATTGTCTCATGCCTCTGCCACAGCCTCATGCCTCTGCCACTGCCTCATCGCTCTGCCACTGCCATTGTCTCATGCCTCTGCCACTGCCTCATGCCTCTGCCACTGCCTCTGCCTAATGCCTCTGCCACTGCCTTATCCCTCTCCCACTGCCTCATCCTTCTGCCCCTGCCTCATGCCACTGTCTCATGCCTCTGCCACTGCCTCATGCCTCTGCCACTGCCTCTGCCTCATGCCTCATGCCTCTGCTACTGCCTCTGCCTCATGCCTCTGCCACTGCCTGATCCCACTGCCACAGCCTCATGACTCTGCCACAGCCTCATGGCCCTGCTACTGCCGCATCCCTCTGCCACTGCCATTGTCTCATTCCTCTGCCACTGCCTCTGTTTCACTAACTCTGAAACCCTTGAGCTCCTCCAAGCTTTGTGGTGGTATCCCCTCAAACGTTACCCATGCTTCCCTGCCGGGTCCCTAGCTTGGCACTCCAAATACTTCTTAAGCTTCACCCCTGCTAACCGGCTCAGTCCCTGGCTTGACTCACCAGGCTGCTCTGCAAGCGTCACCTCCATGGGTTGGGTCCCTGACTTGATCACCACTTAAAGTTTCCCGATTTTCCACCGTGCCCTTTCGGTGAGAATGTAGTTCCGGTACTCTCTTCAGTTACTCACTGTGGTCCCTGGAAAAGGTGGTTGGTCCCTTTGTGGCGACAGCTTCCCTCCACTCCCTCTCTAATAACTCTGAAATCATCATCAAATCAGCAGATAAGGGGGGTGGAATTGTTATTCTAGACCGAACATCTTACATCACGGAAGCAACCAGATTATTGTCGGATAGCATAACATATAAAAAACTCTTTTCTGATCCCTTACCTCAGTTCAAAGTTGAAGCAGAAACTCTGATTAATTCGGCCTTATCAGATGGTGTTATCACTAAAAACGAAGCCTCCTTTTTAAGAAAAGAATTTTATAACACACCGTATTTTTATTATTTGCCAAAGATACATAAAAATCCCTCCCACCCCCCTGGTAGACCTATTGTAGCTTCAATGGATAGTATAACTAGTGGCTTTTCACAATACGTTGACTCATTTTTACAGCCTTTAGCACAGAGTCTTCCATCTTATATTCGAGATTCCATACACCTTATGGAACTGTTGACCCCTTATAGATGGCAAGAGAGCTATTCTTGGCTCTCTTTGGACGTAAATTCCTTATATACGTCCATTCCTCACCAGATAGGCCTAATGGCAGTAGAACATTTCCTGTCCCTTGATCCCTTCATTAATGGCAAACAAGCGGTCTTCATCTCTGAAGCTACTTTATTCTGTTTAAACCATAATTATTTCCATTTTAATGATGAGTTCTACCTACAGACCCATGGTACAGCTATGGGTACTAATTTTGCCCCTTCCTACGCCAATCTGACCATGGGCCTGTGGGAGGAAAAGCACATATGGAATAATAATCCCTTTTCCCGATATATTGTTTTCTTTGGCAGATTTATAGATGACATTATTGTCATCTGGGATGGTCCACCATCCTCCATAGAGAGCTTTGTTTCCCACTGTAATGCCAATGATCTTGGTCTGTCATTCACATCTGAACACAGCAAGGTGAGCCTTCCCTTCTTGGATCTAGAACTATTTCACGACCACAGTGCCATCCTTTCTCGCAATTATACAAAACCTACAGCGGGAAATTCCTACCTACATTTTAACAGCTGTCATCACCCACAGTGGGTAAAAAACATACCAAAGGGTCAATACTGTAGATTGAGAAAAAACTGCAGTAGGGAGTCCGACTATATTACCCAGAGTATTCACCTTAAAAATAAATTTCTGGAAAAGGGGTTTCCTGAAACACTTGTTGACCAAGCACAGGCCACTTATCTCTCTGGAAATAAACAACAACAAAAAATTTCTAAACAGACTGAACACGGTACTGTCCGCTTCATTACCAGATACCACAACAAGTATAGAAAGATGGAATCTATATTCCAAAAACATTGGAAAATCCTTAAACAGGATCCCCTCCTTAAGAATGACCTTGGCGATAAACCAAAGGTCACTTATAGAAGGGCCCCAACGCTAAAAAACAAATTAGCACCAAGCAGATTCAAAACTACTAAACCTGAGAATGTTCCTTGTCTCATCCCACTTACTGGCATGTATAGATGTAATAAGGCCTTGTGTAAAACTTGTGCCTTTATAAAACATGGCCAACGCAGTTTCCAACATAAGGATAAAACCTACCAATTGGAAGGTTTTTACAATTGCTCAACAGATTACGTTGTTTACTGCCTCACATGTCCATGCAAGTTATTGTATGTTGGACGCACTATTTGTCCTTTGCGACAACGATTCGGCAAACATCGCCGGTTTATAGAAAAAGGCTGTGATGAACATAGCGTCCCTAGACATTTTCTTGAACATCATCATCAGTCCACTGCCGGCCTACAGGTATGGGTAATTGAATCTATTCCACGGAAATTATCTGAGGCCGCACGTTTCTCCAAATTATGTGAGCGTGAAACTTTTTGGATTTTTATTCTGGACACTTTAGCTCCTAATGGGTTAAACGAGGAATTGGAGGTTAACACCATCATTTAGAATATATTCATTGATTTTATCTAACTATAGTAGCAACACGGTTTAGTATATGTATATGTGTATACTATGGTGTGTGTATGTGTAGGTGTATGTATGTGTTTTATGTACATGTGCACACACGTATACACTTAATTAATCTCATGGGAAATGATTGACCAATAACAACCAATTTTTAACTAATGATTTTTTATCACCACAAAAAAACTTTTTAAACACCAATTATAATGGTATATTTAGCCATCATATCTGTTTTTTATGCTTTGGAATATCAGTATTAAGGATCCTTTATTATTTTATTATATTATTTTATTATTTTTTTATACATATATATTTTTATATATATGTATATATTTTTATATATATATATATTTTTTATATATACATTAATTTTTCAATTATATTTATGTACATATATACCTATATATTTCTCATTGTATTATATGTTCTTGACCGCATTCTGTATATAATCTTTTTATTTATTCATTATTTATATTCTATCCTTTTAGAAATTCATGACATATATTTGTACATGAGTCTTTGATTTATTTTCACACAAGTCCGTAATTCATAAAGAATTCACCCTCATTATAGTCTTTTAACTCTCCCAGACATTGTTTCCCCTCCCCTTTCCTTCGATTCCAACTTATTTGATTGGTAATTGCCTTTTACATTGAGCTATTTAAGCTTCCTGGTTTGCGTCCCCTAGACACACTTGATAAAGGAGCGCGCATGCTCATTACGGGCGTTGCGCATGCTCAGAAACGCGTAGTGGTCCCCTGCGAACCTGAATGACCTTAGTGACGTCATCATCCACGTGGCCTGTTGGAACGCGGAAGTAACTCTCCCATACTATCGCCCACACAGCCGGCATCTCTGAGCGGAGGTCCGCGGCCGTCCGCTCGGTATACATCAGCCCCACTTAACTGGATACGTGACACACTTTGGGTTCATCTCTTTATGGAAGCGGCAATCTGTTTACTTTCATGTAAGTGTTTTTAATTGCTTTTACATCTCAATAAATCTTTGATACTGAACGAGGCGCTTTCTCTTTTGGATTTTTATCCCTTCTACCTCCGACCACTGACAGGTTCTCCGGCCGGCAGAACCGTCACTTCTGGTTGGACTCCCAACCCTGCGCTGCCCTCTTTACTTCTAGATAGGCCTCACACAGCCTAGCAGCCAGATGGCCCTGGGATAGGCCCAATCTCTGGCCTAGCAGCCCGGGGCGTACCACACACGTTCACCCAGACAGTCATCCAGGTGGCACAGAACATAGATCACCTGACCTCACCCGAATATATAGGTTCTCCCAGCAGGCTAAGGGATTCAAGAAAACCCCTGCCCATTGGCTGAGATACCCCATATATACGCATAACCTGACCTTGGGTTGCCCTTCTCATATCTAGTACTGCCAAGTACCCAGCCACCTAGTGGTAGAAGAGAAAAGTGCAACAATGCCAAACAGAGAGAAATCAATAGATCTCTATCAATTGACCAAAATAACTACTCCTGGCCAGTAAATTTGTGAAGAGCTCCCTGACTAAACCCCAGGGCGCTACAAAAATACGCACAAACCCAGTGGAATACACAACCATACACACAATGGTATACAGGTTCACACCCATAAAATATATGCGCACACACTATAGGGTTGATTTTACTAAAGACAAATACACTGTGCACTTTGCAAAGATCTTTGTACATGAGGTAGGAAAAGAATACCCAATCACATGCAAAGAAAATGAAAATAAAAAAATGCATTTTTTGCTTGCACATAATTGGATGATGGAATTTACCAGACCTCTCCCTCATTTACTAAGCTCTGGAGCAATTGCACTTGAAGAGTGCAACTGCACTTTGCAAAGTGCACAGTGCATTTGCACTTTACTAAATCAACCTAATAGATAAGTGTACATATTGTTTACATGCTCACACACACCATATGTATATACTGTATTGTATATAGTATATACTGTGTATGCACACACAAAGGCAGAGGCAGGGCTCCATCTCCCAGCTCCCTCTCAGGAGACATCTGCTCCTCGGAGGGTCTCCGCCACTGACTCATTTTGACGCCAATTAGAAGCATATTGAGAGGGAGATGACGTGTTGATCCAGAGATGTTAAACATCCAGAGGGGGAACAAATACTCAGCTGGGTGTTAAGACGACATCAGCCATTCACAGAGAAAATGAAAGAGGAATGGGCTCATTTACAGCCCGCGGCGGTCTCATTTATCGCCAGTGCGCGGCGATGCCAGGCTGATTGCTGCTACTCAGAAATTCCTGTCCAGGGTAAAGAGCACCTGTCATTACAAAGTGCTATCACAGGAAGGGGCCTACCTGCAGCTCTCTCATGCCTCATGGAATGCTCAGAGGATGAACACACAGGGGTTGATTTACTAAAGGCAAATAGACTGTGCACTCTGCAAGTGCAGTGCCTCCAGAGCTTAGTAAATGAGGTAAAGCTTCACTTTGCAAAGAATACCCAATCACGTGCAAGGAAAATAATAATTGTAAAAAAACAGCATTTTGCTTTCACATAATTGGTTGATGGAAGTCATCAGAGCTTCTGCTCATTTACTAAGCTCTGGAGCAACTGCTTTATGCAAAGTGTACAGTCTTTTTGCCTTTAACCACTTGCGGACCAGCCGTCGCAGTATGGCGCGGCTGGGCGAAGCAACGTTACGTTACGTCACTTTGCCCTGTGGCCATGAGGGGCGCGCGCACGCCCGTTGCTCGCCCCCGGAGCCCATGCGAGTGCCGTGATCGTGACCGCCGGGCTTCCGCGATCGCGGCTGACACACGGAGAACCGGGATCTGTGTGTGTAAACACACAGTTTCCAGTTCTCTGATGGGAGAAGAGACAGATCGTCTGTTCATACAGGGTATGAACAGCAATCTGTCATCTCCCCTACACAGTCCCCTCCCTCTTCAGTTAGAATCACCTCCCAGGGAACACAATTAACCCCTTGATCGCCCCTAGTGTTAACCCCTTCACTGCCATTGATATTTTTACAGTAATCAATGCATTTTTATAGCGCTGATCACTGTATAAATGCCAGTGGTCCCAAAAATGTGTCAAAATTGTCCGATGTGTCCGCCATAATGTCGCAGTCCTGATAAAAATCGCAGATCGCTGCCATTACTAGTAAGAAAAAATTAATAACAAAAATGCCATAAACTATCCCCTATTTTGTAGACGCTATAACTTTTGCGCAAACCAATCAATATACACTTATTGCGATTTTTTTTTACCAAAAATATGTAGAATAATACATATCGGCCTAAACTAAGGGAAAAAAAAATGTATATATATTTTTGGGGGACAAAATGGTCGCTCTTTTTTTTGTTTATAGCGCAAAAAATAAAAACCGCAGAGGTGATCAAATACCACCAAAAGAAAGCTCTATTTGTGGGAAAACAAGGACGTCAATTTTGTTTGGGTGCAACGTCGCACAATTTTGCGCACGCGCAATTGTCAGTTAAAGCGACGCAGTGCCGAATTGCAAAAAGTGCTCTGATCAGGAAGGGGGTTAAATCTTCCAGGCCAGAGGCGGTTAAAAAATAAACCTCAAAATGTGATTGGTCCAGATATGAGCTATGCCCTGATTTACAGTGAACATTTCTTGTAAAGGGGGCCTCACATGTATCAATATGATCATAAAATCAACTAATCAGTGTAGCTGAACTGGTCAAATTGAATAAAAAATCCTACACCAAAGAGCGTCCAATTGATTTAGTGAGCTATTGATCAATTTTGACTCAATTTTGATGATCACTTCTGATTTATTGAACAAATATCAAGGTGTGCATGTGTACTATTAATTCAGATTGATTAAATGATCATTTTTTTAGATTGTTTATATAGATTATATTTTGATTCAGTGTTTTCAGTCAATCTCAAAATGCAGAAGAATGGTATGTTATGCATTGTTCATGTTTTTATTCATGGATAGATCGCTTGTATGCAAATGCTTGTATCTAAATTGATGACAAATCTCTACGTGTATGGCCACCTTTAGGTATAGGTGGGCTGTGCAGTAACAGGTGTCAGGGCGATAGAGATGTAATTCTATCCACAAATCTTGTTATTTACGTTAATCTCAGACTTTCATTTCACAAGCCATCTGCAGCCTCGGATTGTGTGAATGACATTCTTCGCTGAGGTCGCTACTTGTAGAGCCGCGTACAAAATGCCGCCTTTTATTGCCTTTAACATTTCTATTTGTTTTTCGTGTTTTCTTTGGTGCTTGTCATTTTTTTTCCCAATGTATTTCTTGGAGGATTGATGATAAGCTTGCAACATGCAGAAATTTGATTTCTACATACAGAAAGGCTGCTAAATATTATTGTCATATGAATGGATCACGGCTGCAACTCAATATGCAGAAACATTTCTCAGATCTCTCATGTAAAATTATTTATCAGACACGCTACAATCCAATTCCTAAATTTGGTGAATATGATTAGCCTGTATATATGGAGGCTGAGCCATCCATCATGGAGCTTTCCAGGTCTCTCACAATGCTGCATAAATAAGGCAAGAATCAGCATTAGTTGCAGCCAAGCATGGCTGTACATCTCCTGTACCCAACATACAGACCTTTCCACCAATCACTGTACATCTCCTGTACTCCACATACAGACCTTTCCACCAATCACTGTACATCTCCTGTACCCCACATACAGACCTTTCCACCAATCACTATACATCTCCTGTACCCCACATACAGACCTTTCCACCAATCACTGTACATCTTATGTACCCCACATACAGACCTTTCCACCAATTGCTGTACATCTCCTGTACCCCACATCCAGACCTTTCCACCAATCACTGTACATCTCCTGTACCCCACATACAGACCTTTAAACCAATCGCTGTACATCTCCTGTACCCCACATACAGACCTTTCCACCAATCACTGTACATCTCCTGTACCCCACATACAGACCTTTCCACCAATCACTGTACATCTCCTGTACTCCACATACAGACCTTTCCACCAATCACTGTACATCTCCTGTACCCCACATACAGACCTTTCCACCAATCACTGTACATCTCCTGTACTCCACATACAGACCTTTCCACCAATCACTGTACATCTCCTGTACTCCACATACAGACCTTTCCACCAATCACTGTACATCTCCTGTACCCCACATACAGACCTTTCCACCAATCACTGTACATCTCCTGTACCCAACATACAGACCTTTCCACCAATCACTGTACATCTCCTGTACCCTACATCCAGACCTTTCCACCAATCACTGTACATCTCCTGTACCCCACATACAGACCTTTCCACCAATCACTGTACATCTCCTGTACTCCACATACAGACCTTTCCACCAATCACTGTACATCTCCTGTACTCCACATACAGACCTTTCCACCAATCACTGTACATCTCCTGTACTCCACATACAGACCTTTCCACCAATCACTGTACATCTCCTGTACTCCACATACAGACCTTTCCACCAATCACTGTACATCTCCTGTACCCCACATACAGACCTTTCCACCAATCACTGTACATCTTATGTACCCCACATACAGACCTTTCCACCAATCACTGTACATCTCCTGTACCCTACATCCAGACCTTTCCACCAATTGCTGTACATCTCCTGTACCCCACATACAGACCTTTCCACCAATCACTGTACATCTTATGTACCCCACATACAGACCTTTCCACCAATCACTGTACATCTCCTGTACCCCACAAACAGACCTTTCCACCAATCACTGTACATCTCCTGTACCCCACATACAGACCTTTCCACCAATCACTGTACATCTCCTGTACCCAACATACAGACCTTTCCACCAATCACTGTACATCTCCTGTACCCTACATCCAGACCTTTCCACCAATCACTGTACATCTCCTGTACCCCACATACAGACCTTTCCACCAATCACTGTACATCTCCTGTACTCCACATACAGACCTTTCCACCAATCACTGTACATCTTATGTACCCCACATACAGACCTTTCCACCAATCACTGTACATCTCCTGTACTCCACATACAGACCTTTCCACCAATCACTGTACATCTCCTGTACCCCACATACAGACCTTTCCACCAATCACTGTACATCTCCTGTACCCCACATACAGACCTTTCCACCAATCACTGTACATCTCCTATACCCTACATCCAGACCTTTCCACCAATCACTGTACATCTCCTGTACCCCACATACAGACCTTTCCACCAATCACTGTACATCTCCTGTACCCCACATACAGACCTTTCCACCAATCACTGTACATCTCCTGTACCCCACATACAGACCTTTCCACCAATCACTGTACATCTCCTATACCCTACATCCAGACCTTTCCACCAATCACTGTACATCTCCTGTACCCCACATACAGACCTTTCCACCATTCACTGTACATCTCCTGTACCCCACATACAGACCTTTCCACCAATTGCTGTACATCTTATGTACCCCACATACAGACCTTTCCACCAATCACTGTACATCTCCTGTACACCACATCCAGACCTTTTCACCAATCGCTGCACATCTCCTTTACCCTTCATACAGAACTTCCCACCAATCGCTGTGCGGCTTCTATACCCAACATACAGAACTTTCCACGAATAGCCATACGTCTCCTTTACCCTACATTAAACACATTCCACCAGTCACTGTTTGTCTCCTATAACCCACATAGGGAACTTGCCACCACTCGCTGTATGTCACATGTACCCAACATATAGTCCTTTCCCCCATATGCTGTATGTCACCTGTATAATACATACAGAACTTTCTACAAAACGCTGTACGCCTCATGTACCCTACATAGAGACCTTTCTACCAATCACTGTATTTCTCCTGTACCCAACATGCAGACCATTTTACTAAATTCTGTAAGTCTCTTATGCTCTATATACAAACGTCTCCACCAATCATTGTACGTCATCTGTACCCTATACAAAGACCTTTCCACCAATTTCCACTAGCCACTGCTAGCGAGCTAGAGAGGGATAAGCACGGCATTTACCAGAGAGGCATGAGGAGTAAATCCAGTAGGGAGGAATGAGTATAATAGGGAGGAATAAGTTGTACCGCCCAAAACTACCATACTAAATATAGGACTCTCATACTTTATCTGGACCCTGAGGGGAGCTCAGACCCCAAGAACCACCCAGTTGGAGCTCCTCATGTTTATGAAAAAGATTCACAATCCCAAACTACATGGAGATGCAGTAGTGGGCATGAGGGTCACCTTCTATACCTTTGCCCCTCAGGAACGATGACAGGTCTCCAGCCTGGGTAGAGTTCACATTCAAAAAGGTGCCAACTCCACCCTATCTTATGTGGAATCTTGGTGGTTCAGATGCTTACTCAGCTGAGAAGGATACACACTGCGTGTAATGGGGATGAGACACTTTCCGTCACCTAGAGAGATTCAGACTGCGCACATTAGAGAGATGAGGCCCTGCCTGCGATAGAGAGGGCTAAATGCCTGTAATCTAATGTAATAGAGAGGGATGAGGCGCTATGTGAAACAGGGCTGCTGTTAGAAATCACGGGGGCCCCATACTGCTTACCTGACTGGGCCCCGCTCCTCCCCCCCTGACCCCCCAGATTACATCAAATTATATATTTATAATTAAAAATATACTAAAATCATTATTACATGACATATTTACCTGCCCCTTACCCCGCTCTCCATCCTGCAACATACCCTTGTGTGCCTGCAGCAGCTGCCGGTGGGAGAGGAGGAAAGCCGGAAAACAGGGGGATGGGGTTGCGAATGTGGATGCTCGAACTGATCATTCCCTCCATTGGATTGCTGGATGTTGAAGCGAGCAGTCACAACAAACTTCTGCCTCCTAGAGCTGCGACCATACACTACCTCATCTGCTCTATGTAGAAACAACTCTACCATCAACAGGGCTTCCCCTTTTCCCGAACCCAGTGTGTCTTCGGGCCTCCCCTGCACCCCTGCTTGGTCATCCCTCCCTCGGTAGAGGAGGGGGTTTTCGGGTTAACGGCATACTCCTTTCTGGTTCTGCACACACTTACGCCTTTGGGGGTCTCCTGAATGGAAAATAAAAGGCATACATACTCTCACATGTTTTTAAAGATACAACTATTGGAATGTTGACCACATTGTTACTACACCTAAATATAGTATCTTCTTGCTTACACCCCTGAAGAAGGAGACCACTTAGTACTCTGAAACGCGTCGGGTGCAAGAAATCATAAACTGTATTGTATAATTTTATATTGATGGTGAAAAAATTGCAGATGTGTTAAAACATTCCATGTTTTTATATATACTTTTCTATATATTTTCTAAATAAATCATAATACCTCACTAAAAATCCTTTGAAAAATTAGCGTGCCTTAAAAGTCCACCACATAGGGGATTCCTTTCCTTTTTTCTAGAACTGATCATCCTGCAACACAGCTGCAGGGAGGGGGTGGAAAAGAAGCCAGCAACCCTGCAAGGGGAGACAAAAGAGGATCAGGGGTCGATTTACTAAAGACAAATAGACTCTGCACTTTGCAAAGCACAGTTGCACTCTGCAAGAGCAGTTGCTCCAGAACTTAGTAAATGAGCAGAAGCTCTGCTGACTTCCATCATCCAATCATATGCAAGCAAAAATGCAGTTTTTTTTAATCTTCCTTGCATGTGATTGGATATTCTTTGCAAAGTGAAGCATTTACTAAGTTCTGGAGCAACTGCACTTGCAGAGTGCAACTGCACTTTGCAAACTGCACAGTCTATTTGCCCTTAGTAAATCAACCCCTCTGCGTATCCCCCCCTCCCTACCCACATCCGAGCACTGACCCTTGGTTCCGCAATAGACCCCCCCCCGCAACTATAAACCCCTAGCAGCAACAACAGATCTCCCAGTAGCCTCTCCCAGTAGCCAGCATCAATAGACTCTCCAGCAGCCAGCAACAGTAGATCCCTCCCTAAACAGTGGATGCCTTGCAGCAACAATTGACCCCAGTAACAAAAGATCCTCCACCAGCAACAATAGAGTGCCACGCAAAAATAGATCCACTCCAGCAACAATAGATACCCCAGCAGCCAGCATCAGTAGACCATCCATCACACCCCAGCCCCCCTTGCCATTGCAAACATTCATTGCTGGAGGTGCCAGAACTGCATTGCTTCACGTTCTCCCTGAAAAAAGCCCTCTGTATGTGGAGGTCAAAGCTCTTCCACCAGATGCAAGGAGTGCCAGCTTTTCATCTGTGGCACTTCTCACCAGATTGTTTATGCAAATGGGGGGAAAAGTGTGGGGCACAGAGTAAATGGTATGATTAGGGCAGATTGTAAGTCTGCTAACACCACAGAAAGATCCACGTGAGATCAACACACCTCCAGACAATACTAGTCAGACTGGGTGAGCAGTCTTTTCTGTGGGTATCCCCCAATTTGTTGGTGAGAGGTCAGCGTTGAGTGTGGCAGAATCATCAGAGACAGGCAAGTGGCAGTCACATTTCTCATCTGTGTAGCTCTATCATAGACCGCAAGGCTGTGACCCTGAATGTACACGAGCAGTAATAATTCATGGCTGCTGTGAATATATTAGGCCCTCCGGGTGTATGGCCGTTGTGCCGAATCTCTGATCTGTGTCATTGTACAGCACATTATTAATATCATTATTTGTTTCTATTTCTCGGCACCAATGGCAAACATTCAAAAACTGTCTGTCATCACTATCGGAGAGACAATCGCTGTATCTGCTGCCTAATGATGCTTTTCACTGACATGGCTGGTAATGAATCCCATGGCAAACACTCCAGGATTTAGGAGATTCCAGCGTTCGATTGGATGCGGAGCGGTGCTCACTGTACATAACATCTAAAACAGTGACAAAGTAATAGTCCTAGGCTGTGCGTCAGCAATGCAGCACCCCACTTGTCAGCACCCCAACAATGATGGGATTCTCAGGAGATCAGGGACAGGGCCGGATTAAGAGCATCATGTGTTTGGTGCTAAGGATTTTGGTGGACCTTTTACTGGGCACCCTTCTGCTTTCCAAGAGCCTGTGCTAGCATGCGCCCAAACTCAAAAGGGCGCAGCCGCACAGGCATAACACTAGGGAAGCCTGGCATTTGATTTGGCAAATTTCTGTAAGGGCCATGCATCGGCGTGCACTCTGAGCTGAAAGAGTGCAGCTGCGCGGGCCTAACACTATGGAAGCCACAGACTTCTGTAAGAGCCCTGCATTGGCATGCCCCTGGCTTCTGTTAGGACTGCTCATGCAGTGCCCACTATCAATCCCACCAACCTGCCCAGGCGGTGCATGTGGAATAAAGTAGCAAAAAAGAAAAAACGACTCCTGCGCACAGATGGATCACCATATAAATAGTACGTCAACACAGGCCTTGCTGCCCTCAAGGATGGGGGATCCTAGTAGAAACCGAAAGAAAAAAGAAGAAACAGGGGCGCACCAGCCTTGTGCACAAGCAATTGGTGGAGGAGGCACAACATAAAAGTGCACCGACAAACAGCATGCGACTTAGGATGAGCGAAACCTTCCAAGGATCCTGGAGGAATGCACAGGCATCACAATTGTGATGCCTGTGCGCTCCTCCACGATCCTTGGAAGATCTCTTCCCGTTGGCCCATTGCTTTCCATGAGCAGTCTGTCCTTTTTGGGTGGCTGGGCCTATATTAAGGTAGGGGCCTGGAGCTGCAGCTCCAATAGCCCCTACGTTAATCCAGCCCTGATCAGGAATATTTCTAATCTGCTTCATACTGACCTCATCCTGCACCTGAAGCTTATAAATCCCCAGCATGCCTTTCCTATACTGAAACCATGCAGCACCAAGATCCCAGCACTAAAAAAAGTCACTCTATAAAAACTGCACCCACACATACCCAATCATTTTATCCAGAGAAAACCCCATGAACATCTCTATATGAAAAGTACCATCTTTGCCCTCAGTATAAAAATGATTCCACAGTTGTGCAACATTAAACCCCCAATATTAAAGAGGTCTAAAGCTCTTAGAAATAGACTCAGCCCAACGGTCACCCAATCAAGCCACCGCAAAAATAGGCAACTTTTTATTCCTCTGTCTCCAGGATTGTGATCCAATTCCTGAACATATCCTCAAAACAAGCCCCAAATTGCCACAAAAGAAAAAGGATCCATAATACATTATCACCAAATAAACTGTTGTTTATTAAATAAATACATACTCACAAATGGAGACAATACAATCAAATGGCAATCATTCCACTGAGGACATCTATGTGGACGAAACATATAGGGGTAGGGCTTTGGCGCTGACATTATCATGCATGCATGCATGCTGAGACAGGCGGCATGACGGATTGCTATATATGATTGTAATATCTCCCCGTATATGAAGGAAGTGTGGATACAATGTACATGGAACAGTGTAATTCCAACTTAACTTGATGCTAAACTCTTCTTGTGTATCTAAATCCAAAATGTAAAATGTAATATATAGCAGATTACTAGTCTTTGGTGTGGTAGCTGCAGTAGTTTTCTTTTTTTCCCCAGGCTTTCTTTCTTTTTATTTTCACCTGGTAATCCTGCAAATAACATACTTCATGTCCCTGAGTGGCTACATCACTCCTCAGCTGTATCCATAGTGGAAGCCATGGCTGGTCTCCTGATAGGACTAGAAATACACTATATTACGAAAACTATTGGGATGCCTGCCTTTACACACACATAAACTTTTATGGCATCCCAATCTTCGTCCGTAGGGTTCAATATTGAGTTGGTCCACCCTTTGCAGCTATAACAGCTTCAACTCTTCTGGGAAGGCTGTCCACAAGGTTTAGGAGTGTGTCTATGGGAATGTTTGACCATTCTTCCAGAAGCGCATTTGTGAGGTCAGGCACTGATGTGGAATAGAAGGTCTGGCTTGCAGTCTCCACTCTAATTCATCCCAAAAAGTGTTCTTTCAGGTTGAGATCAGGACTCTGCAGGCCAGTCAAGTTCCTCCACCCCAAACTCGCTCATTCATGTCTATGGACCTTGGATTGTGCACTGGTGTGCAGTCATGTTGGAAGGAAGGGGCCATCCCCAAACTGTTCCCAAAAAGTTGGAAGCATGAAATTGTCCAAAATGTCTTGGACAATGTCTTGGACACCAAACATCACCAGACACCCGCAAGGTGAGAGCGCCCCTCCCCTGTCTGTCTGCCCTGTCCTGTCTGTCTCTGGTTTCATATTGGGAAGTAGTGTTGTGATGGTACCACTGATTGGGCATCAGGTTGCTATACAAGCTTATACAATCTTGCCCTCTGGTAAGCGTGCAATTTATACGGTGGTGGATCTCTTCACATGGTGGTATCTGTGGGACTGATGAACCTCATTTTTACCTCTACTGAACATCACTGGATGTTTTATTCACGGTCTTCATATTATTCTTTTATTGTTGGGACCATTCATTTGTTTTTCCATCACTTTAAATTTTTTTGGGTATTTATGGTGCTTGTTTTTTGATACACGTCTGGGTCCTTCACGGATCTTTTTTCATTTATTTTCCACATTTGTTTTTTTGTAGCACAGCTCACGTCTTTTTACTACCCCTTGGTATGCTGATACCTTAATGCCCCGTACACACGATCGGACATTCCGACAACAAAATCCATGGATTTTTTCCGACGGATGTTGGCTTAAACTTGTCTTGCATACACACGGTCACACAAAGTTGTCGGAAAATCCGATCGTTCTGAACGTGGTGACGTAAAACACGTACGTCGGGTCTATAAACGGGGCAGTAGCCAATAGCTTTCGTCTCTTTATTCCGCACTTTGTGCGTCGGATTTGTGTACACACGATCGGAATTTCCGACAGATTTTGTTGTCGGAAAATTTTATAGCCTGCTCTCAAACTTTGTGTGTTGGAAATTCCGATGGAAAAAGTCCGATGGAGCCCACACACGGTCGGATTTTCCGACAACAAGGTCCTATCACACATTTTCCGTCGGAAAATCCAACCTTGTGTACAGGGCATAAGAGTTCCCTTCAGTGGAACTAAGGGGCCAAGCTCAACCCCTGAAAAACAACCCCTCCCCATAATCCCCCCTCCACCAAATAATTTGGACCAATGCACAAAGCAAGGTATATAAAGACATGGATGAGCGAGTTTGGGGTGAAGGAACTTGACTTGCCTGCACAGAGTCCTGATCACAACCCGATAGAACACCTTTGGGATGAAATAGAGCGGAGACTGTGAGCAAGGCCTTCTCATCCAACATCAGTGCCTGACCTGACATATGCGCTTCTGGAAGAATGGTCAAACATTCCCATAGACACACTCCTAAACCTTGTGGACAGCCTTCCCAGAAGAGTTGAAACTGTTATAGCTGCAAAGGGTGGGCCAACTCAATATTGAACCCTACGGACTAAGACTGGGATGCCAATTAAAGTTCATGTGTGTGCAATACTTTTGACAAGACAGTGTATGTGTACTTTGGTGTGTTGGTGTGCCGTTATATGCCGTGTCAGCTGTCAGAATTTCAGAGTCATTAGCTCCCAATCACTTGCTAGTAATGATTATCGTATGTACGGCACGTGTTGAATCTGCTGTGACAAAGAGAAGTTGCAGCAACTCCATAATCAGACACCTTCATTCTAATATCAAGTGACTGCGGTGCTGCTCCTTCCCAGCCCAGCAGAATCTGCACATCCCTGATCATCTGATGACAATCCTGAATTCCTGGAGAGTATTGCATGTGAGCCGCTCTAGAGATGACCCTGGTGGCTCCATTATCCCACTGGGCATGCCAGATTGAGGCTTCCAATTGGTTTCTCTATCTGCCTTTTTCTATCTTCACATTAATGGAAAGAGACCAGACTATGGCCGGCAGCCAGTCACAAACACAACGCAGAGTGGACTGTGCGTTGCTGATTTTTTTTGTTTTTTTTGTTCCTCCTGTGAGATCAGTAAACACATTCTGGATACATCAGCTCCAAAAGGCAATGAACTTCTTTCCTGTGAGCAGGGAGTGAACCTGAATATGTGTCTAGAAATTCTTCCATGATGTGTGATTTGATTTATTAAAAAGTGATAGGAATCATGGCGCCGTGTGGTCACATGACTGTCCTGCAGGAAGATAAAGCCGCTGAACTGTCATGGACGCTCTCCACCTTAACCATAATTTCCTGTGATTGGAATCATGCCGCATGTGTGGTCACATGACTGTCCAACGGTTCTTCTACACGGCTCTTATGTGATGTCCTTTGACCCCTGCACACAATGTCCCGTTACGTCTCATATGTGATATATTGTGACCATGTACACATTGTCCCCTATCATAGCTCATACGTGATGCTCTGTGACTCCCGTACAAAATTTCCCCCCTATGATGGCTCATGTGTGATGTTCTGTGACCCCTGCGCAAAATGTTCCCGTTACAGCTCATATGTGATATATTGTGACCCAATACACATTGTCCCCGATCAGAGCTCATATGTGATGCTGTTTGACCCCATACACAGTGTCCTCCCATCGTGGCTCATATGTGATGTTCTGTGTCCTACATACACAATGTCCCCCTTCACAGCTCATATGTGATGTTGTGTGACCCCCGTACAAAATGTCCCCCATCACGGCTCATATGTAATGTTGTGTGACCCCCGTACAAAATGTCCCCCATCACAGCTCATATGTAATGTTGTTTGACCCCCTTACAAAATGTCCCCCATCACGGCTCATATGTGGTGCTATGTGACCCCGGTATAAAATGTCCCCCATCACGGCTCATATGTGATGTTGTGTGACCCCCGTACAAAATGTCCCCCATCACGGCTCATATGTGATGCTATGTGACCCCTGTACAAAATGTCCCCCATCACGGCTCATATGTGATGCTATGTGACCCCTGTACAAAATGTCCCCCATCACAGCTCATATGTGGTGCTATGTGACCCCGGTATAACATGTCCCCCATCACAGCTCATGTGATGTTGTGTGACCCCCGTACAAAATTTTCCCCTATCACGGCTCATATGTAATGTGTGACCCCCGTACAAAATGTCCCCCATCACGGCTCATATGTAATGTGTGACCCCCGTACAAAATGTCCCCCATCACGGCCCATATGTGATGCTGTGTGACCCTGGTATAAAATTTCCCCCATCACGGCTCATATGTGATGTTGTGTGACCCCCGTACAAAATGTCCCCATCACTGGAAATATGTGATGCTATGTGACCCCCCGTACAAAATGTCCCCCATCACTGCCCATATGTGATGCTGTGTGACCCCCGTACAAAATGTCCCCCATCACGGCTCATATGTGGTGCTATGTGACCCCCGTACAAATGTCCCCCATTACTGCCCATATGTGATGCTGTGTGACCCCCATACAAAATGTCCCCCATCACTGCCCATATGTGATGCTGTGTGACCCCCGTACAAAATGTCCCCCATCACTGCCCATATGTGATGCTGTGTGACCCCCGTACAAATGTCCCCCATCACTGCCCATATGTGATGCTGTGTGACCCCCGTACAAAATGTCCCCCATCACTGCCCATATGTGATGCTGTGTGACCCCAAATACAAAATGTCCCCCATCACAGGCCACATGTGATGCTGTGTGACCCCCGTACACAATGTCTCCCATCACAATTTATATGTGATGTTTTGGGACCGCTGTACAGAATATCCCCCATCACAACCCATATACAGTATGATGTTCTGTGACCCCCCATCAGTCACTGCCCTCAAGGAGCTTACAATCTAAGGTCTCTAATGCACATTCATATATACGTACACATAATAGGGCAAATTTTCCTACCAGCATGTCTTTGGTGTGTGGAAAGAAACCCATGCAGGCACAGAGACAGTATGCAAACTCCAGGCAGGTAGTACCAAAGTTTGGATTCAAACCGACAACCCTAGTGCTGCTAGGGGGGAATGCTAACCACTTAGCCCCTGTGCTGCCCGATATAGCTTATATGTAATGTTCTGTGACCCTCATACACAATGTCCCTATCACAACCTGTACCATATGTAATGTTCTATGACCCCCCCCCCATACATATTCTCCTCCTTAACAACCCGTATGTGATATTCTGTGACCCCCCCCCCCCCACAACAAAATTCCCTCCAATATAGCTCATATGTAACGTTCTGTGACCCCATACATATTGTCCCCCCTTTACGACCCATATGTGATGTTCTACAATCCCCATACAAAATGTCCCCCATCTCAGCTCATATGCGATATTCTGTGACCCCCCCTACACAATGCCCCCCGTCATGGCTCATACTGTATGTGATGCTTTGTGACCCCCGTACACAATGTCCTGCTGGACACCAGCATATGTCAGTCCATACTATCTCACTTATTTTATGTAAGACACGTATGAGCATGGAAGTAACCCCCCCCCCAATCCCTGGCAATGCAGTGTGTGAGGACTTATGTCCAGCACTCCCCTTTCCCTACGGGAATCCGTGTGTACGGAACACATTCATTTCTGGGATGAAACACACCGCGCAGACAATACACCACTCAGTTCCATATTTCTGATGTCCAATCTTGCACAAAGCCGGCACTTAATAAAGAGCCCTGAGAGCTGACTATTAATAAAATGGGACACGCTAGAGTCGCACACCAGACAATCTTATCTTCAAACCAGCAGATTACTATAAAATCTGAGATGATTTATTTCCCCCTCAGGCTACACCTGTCCTTCAGATAAGCCCTTCTGCTGACACCCACAACCCTTTCTAAAAGATAAGAAATCTATAGAATATACAGTCAGCATACATACGGCTAAGGAACATATAGAATCTATAGAGTGAGAGGCCAGACAACACCTACATCTATAGGGGAATACACACGGCTCAGGAACATAAAAGATCTATGGAGTGAGGGGCGCGGCCAGCACACACATCTATAGGGGAATGCACAGGATATACATGGCTCAGGACCATATAGCATCTATAGAGTGAGAGGCCAGACAACGCCTTCATCTATAGGGGAATACACACGGCTCAGGAACATAAAAGATCTATAGAGTGAGGGGACACATCTATAGAGAAATGCACAGAATATGCACAGCTCAGAAACCTATAGCATCTATAGAGTGAGAGGCCAGACAACACCCATATATTTAGAGGAATACCTATGGCTCAGGAACATATAGCATCTATAGAATGCGAGGCCAGACAACACCTACATCTATAGGGGAATACACACGGCTCAGGAACATAAAAGATCTATAGAGTGAGGGGACACATCTATATGGAAATGCACAGAATATGCACAGCTCAGAAACATATAGCATCTATAGAGTGAGAGGCCAGACAACATCCATATATTTAGAGGAAGACTTATGGCTCAGGAACATATAGCATCTATAGAATGAGAGGCCAGACAACACCTACATCTATAGGGGAATACACACGGCTCAGGAACATAAAAGATCTATAGAGTGAGAGGCCAGGCAGCACACACACATCTATAGGGGAATGCACAGGATATACATGGCTCAAGAACAAATAGCATCTATAGAGCTAGAGGCCAGACAACACCCATATCTTTAGAGGAATACGTATGGCTCAAGAACATATGGGACCTGTAGAGTGAGGGTCCAGCCAGCACACACACCTATAGGGGAATAGGCCAAATATGCACCATTCCAGAACATATAGTACTTTTAGAGTGAGGGTCTGGTCAACACACAGCTCTGGAGGGAAATACACATAATATACATGTCTCAGGACCATATAGGATTGATAGAGTGAGAGGCCATCCATCAAACACATATTTATAGGTGAAAAGTTGAATACACATAATATACTTGATACTGAAACGTATAGGATTGGGTCTCCAAAGGTTCTAAACAAAGGGCCAGTTTATTGTCATTCAGACTTTAGGAGGGATGGACTATGGCCAGCGGGAGTGGAAATTTTCCTGGCATCAGTGGGAGCAACCATCACCATAATTGATATTAAGGGGAAGAACAGTGTTTCAGCATTAGAAACAAAGGAAGGAATAGTGCCCCAATAATGGTATCAGTATTAGAAATGGTGCCCCATTGGCAAAATAGTGTCTCGTATCAGTGGGAGGAATAGTGCCCCAAGGGCCAGATAAAAGCAAGCAAAGGGCCGGAGACCACTGATATAGGTTATGAGGGATGTGCCATCAATCACACCCATCTATTGGGAAACACACCAAATATGAACAGTTTAGAATCATATAGGATCCATAGAGTCAGAGGACAGCCAACACACACACATCTATAGGGGATTGGGGAATACACAGCATAACCATGGCTCAGGAGCATATAGGCTCCATGAGGAAGGGCCAGCCAGCATATACAGTATCTCACAAATGTTAGTACACCCCTCACATTTTTGTAAATATTTTATTATATCTTTTCATGTGACAACACTGAAGAAATGACACTTTGCTACAATGTAAAGTAGTGAGTGTACAGCTTGTATAACAGTGTAAATTTGCTGTCCCATAAAAAAATAACTCAACACACAGCCATTTATGTCTAAACTGCTGGCAACAAAAGTGAGTACACCCCTAAAAGAAAATGTCTAAATATGGGCCCAAAGTGGCAATATTTTGTGTGGCCACCATTATTTTCCAAAACTGCCTTAAGCTCTGGTGAACTCCATGCCCAAGAGGGTTCACAGGCCACCACTGGAGTCCTCTTCCACTCCATGATGACATCATTGAGCTGGTGAATGTTAGAGAACTTTCGCTTCTCCACCTTCCATTTGAGGATGCCCCACAGATGCTCAAAAAAGTTTAGGTCTGGAAACATGCTTGGCCAGCCCATCACCTTTACCCTCAGCTTCTTTAGCAAGGCAGTGGTCATCTTGGAGGTGTGTTTGGGGTCCTTATCATGTTGGAATACTGCCCTGTGGCCCAGTCTCTGAAGGGAGGGGATAATGCTCTGCTTCAGTATGTCACAGTTAGGGTTGCCACCTTTTCTTCAAGCCAAACCCAAACACTTTTTTAATTTTTTTTTTATATTTTATTTTTTTGCAGTAAACACTATAGGATTATAAAAGACCTGGGACACATTTGGGTGCCCCAAGGGGAGTAGTAATGTAGCGCACAGAGAACGCCAGTGGGTGTGGCCAAATTGCTCTTGCTGACATCATCACCCCACCCTTCAGTGATGCCAAACCTGCCCCCAAACAGCCACCCGCAGCAGCAACAGATTTGTGTATGACTATCTCGGTTACTTGGGGAGCCACAGCCTGGTCTGAATAATGTGTCCGGGTTTCAGGTGGACTGAAACCTGGACACATGATTCAAAACCCGAACTATCTGGGTGAATCCTGGACAGGTGGCAACCCTAGTCACAGTACATGTTGGCATTCATGGTTCCCTCAATGAACTGTAGCTCTGCAGTGCCGGCAGCACTCATGCAGCCCCAGACCATGACACTCCCACCACCATGCTTGACTGTAGGCAAGACACACTTGTCTTTGTACTCCTCACCTGGTTGCCACCACACACGCTTTACATCATCTGAACCAAATAAGTTTATCTTGGTCTCATCAGACCACAGGACATGGTTCCAGTAATCCATGCCCTTAGTCTGCTTGTCTTCAGCAAACTGTTTGCAGGTTTTCTTCTGCATCATCTTTAGAAGAGGCTTCCTTCTGGGACGACAGCCATGCAGACCAATTTGATGCAGTGTGCGGCATATGGTCTGAGCACTGACAGGCAGACCCACCTACCCCTTCAACCTCTGCAGCAATGCTGGCTGCACTCATACATCTATTTCCCACAGACAACCTCTGGATATGAGACTGAGCACGTGTATTCAACTTCTTTGGTTGACCATGGCGAGGCCTGAGTGGAATCTGTCCTGTTAAACCTCTGTATGGTCTTGGCCACCGTGCTGCAGCTCAGATTCAGGGTCTTGGCAATCTTCTAAAAGCCTAGGCCATCTTTATGTAGAGCAAAAAAAAATGTTTTCAGATCCTCAGAGAGTTCTTTGCGATGAGGTACCATGTTGAACGTCCAGTGACCAGTGTGAGAGAGTGAGAGCGATAACACCACATTTAACACATCTGCTCCCCATTCACATCTAAGACCTTGTTACACTGACGAGTCACATTACAGCGGGGAGGAAAAATGGCTAATTGGGCCCAATTTGGACATTTTCACTTAGGGGTGTACTTACTTTTGTTGCCAGTGGTTTAGACATTAATGGCTGTGTGTTGAGTTATTTTGAGGGGACAGCAAATTTACACTGTTATACAAGCTGTACATTAACTACTTTACATTGTAGCAAAGTGTCATTTCTTCAGTGTTGTCACATGAAAAGATAGAATAAAATATTTACAAAAATGTGAGGGGTGTACTCACTTTTGTGAGATACTGTACATCTATAGGGAAATACACAGAATATACATAGCTCAGGAACGTGGAGGATATAGTGTATAGCATGGCATATTTGAAGGATTATACACACAATATACATGTCTCCAGAACATATAGAATCTATAGTGAGGGGCCATCCAGCCCACACATCTGTAGGGGAATACACAGAATATAGACAGCTCAGGAATGTATAGAATATATAGAGTGACATGTCTGAAGGGGAATACACAGAATATAGACAGCTCAGGAAAGTATAGAATATATAGTGAGGGGCCATCCAGCCCACACATCTGTAGAGGAATACACAGACTATAGACAGCTCAGGAACATATAGGATATAAAGAATTAAGGTCAATCATTACAGTGAAAGTTGTATATGAGGGTTGTTTCTGGACGGGAAAGGTTCACAGAGACCAGCATAATTAGTATGGCACATATCACCGGTAAAAGCCTTTCCATAGGTGGCAGATCTGCTTAAAGTGGGGTTCCACCCAAAAAACAAAAATACCTGTAAAAATTCTAAAAAAAAAAACAAAAAAACATTTGGATATTTTTTTTTTTTTCACTTTCACCTCTAAATGCCTGTTGCTAGGTGGTCCCTCGTAGTCTGCCTGTTCCTTTGCCTGGGCTGGTGACATCACTTCCCCCCAGGCACAGGAAGGGCTCCGCTCTGCTCCCTCCCTCCTGTCAATCATCTGGGACCCATTACAGGTCCCAGGTGATTGAGCGGCCAATCACAACGCGCGGCGCCGCTCGCGCATGCGCAGTGGGTGCCAGGCTGTGAAGCCACAGCCCGGCGCCCACAGTTGAAATGCCGGCGCCGACGAGCGGAGGGGGGGGTGACGAGAGGCGCTTCGATTCCCCCGCATCTCTGGACCCTGGGACAGGTAAGTGTCCAATTAAAAGTCAGCAGCTGCAGCATTTGTAGCTGCTGACTTTTAATTTTTTTTTTTTTTTGACGGCCCCCCTGGGTGGAACTCCTCTTTAAGTATATTCCAATTACCGTACATGTGATATGGGCAATAAAGAAAAGATGCACTTTTGCTTTAAAACTTAGGAACCCAAATATAGATTTTAGGGAAATGTCTGATATTTCACGTAGATGGTGTCTGGAACTTAGAATGTGTCTGCTGGGTGTTTGTAACATCTTGTTGACAGATTGTCTGATTTATGAAGCTTTGTCTGTCACCAGCGCAGATAAGCAGCTAATTTGTAAAATTATATTTGGTCCTCAGTAAACTTCTCTTGGATATTTGATTGAATCTATTCTCTGTATTATATAGTGGATTCTGGTTCTCCACAAGTTGACGAGACCCTTCAAGGAGGCATGGGCGTCTGCAGCATAGGGCAAGGGGGGGCAATTGCCCCCCCCCCCCTGGAATCTTAAGAAGGTTTTGAAGAGTGAAAACAGTTGCCCTGTGTCAAGCAATGGCTGCCGCGGCCGCCTCCGCGTCAGCCATGGACTTTTTTTTCTACGTCTGCTGGCCTGGGGATGCTCTCAGTCTGTTCCGACTTATCACAGATTGATATAGACATCCGTCCCTCCCTCCCTTACCCCCCGGCCCAATCATCGGATTGGCTGCCGCTTGGGCCCCTGCTCGACATCTCGGCTGTTCCGGAACGTGATTGGCTGCCTCAGACTGCCTGTGTAACGTTGCTATGCCGATCGCTATGTCTAAGTGCCCCCCCCTGAAAAAAGTTCTGCGGACACCCATGCACGGAGGATATCTGAATAGTTTCATTCAAGCCGTGCAGCCTCACCTGTTCTACCCTTATGTAGATCCACATTGATATTCTTGGGTGTACATATGCTATGTATTGACAGATTTTTGATCACTAGACTCCTGAGGACATTTGTACATGATGTCATCCCACTGGCAGATACTACCGCCCCAATTACTGTAAGGCCAGATTCACATTTGCATTGCAGTAACGAATCATTACCACTTTAAAAAAAAGTCCAACATTGGGTGACATGAGGCTTCTATTTCTGACCTTCTAAAAATGCTAGTTGCCTGGCTGTTATGCTGACCTTCTGGCTCTAATGCTTGAAACCACTGACCCAGAGCAAGTATTCGGATAAGAACTTCTTACTTTCCTCTAACTTTCCTGATTTGCATACTGGGTCAGTAATTCAAAGTTGAAGCCGGGAGACTTTCTGAAGACAATAGAGAGGTTCCATGTGGATTCTAAGTACCCTCATATCTGTCTACGGCCCCCTCTCACTTGTCCTCAGCAGTGTTAATTTCATTGATGAAAATATGTTCGTCAGAGTTCTCGTCAGCTATGTGTTTTCAGTGAGGAACACTAAACAAAAAATAAAATTAGAATTAAGTCAATTGACGAAAACTTTGACAAAAATCAATTCCAATTTTTATTTCATCAACTAAAATCTAATGGGTTTAGTGAAACTGTAATGCATTATTCAAGCATTGCTTTAGAATTTCCAAACTCATTATGTACTCCTGGAGTAAAACTCTAATAACATGTTATTATTTATGGTATTAAGGTTTGACTATGCACTTCAGACACAGATTGAGCCTTTGCGATGTACAGTATACCATCTTTACAAATAAAACCTAGTTTCATAAACAATCAAAAATATTGCTTTTTAAAAAAAGAAATACAGAAATTAAATATATAAAATAAATAAATAAATTGTACACGCTGTTGGCTGTAATGTCAGGCTGCATGTGGGGATGGGGAAGTAAATGGGGGTGAGGGAGTGCACAGGGCAGGGTGCATTATACTTTGGGGATGGGGAGGTGATCTGCAAATGGGGATGGGGAAGTAAATGGTGGTGAGGGAATGCTCAGGGCAGGGTGCATTATACTTTGGGAATGGGGAGGTGACCTGTAAGTAGGGATGGGGAAGTAAATGGGGGTGAGGGAGTGCACAGGGCAGGGTGCATTATACTTTGGGAATGGGGAGATGACATGTAAGTAGGGATGGGGAAGTAAATGGGGGTGAGGGAGTGCACAGGGCAGGGTGCATTATACTTCGGGGGTGGGGAGGTGACCTGTAAGTAGGGATGGGGAAGTAAATGGGGGTGAGGGAGTGCACAGGGCAAGGTGCATTATACTTTGGGGATGGGGAGATGACCTGCAAGTGGGGATGGGAAAGTAAAACAGAGTGAGGGAGTGCACAGGGCAGAGAACTGGGCGGTCTGGGGAGGCTGATATTTTACACACTGCTAAGCACTGCTACCTTGCTAGGAGGGGAAACCCTCACCACGTCACCCGCAGATAGACAAGAATCCTACAGAGGAGTTCCTCTTCTGTGGTTTGCAGGGCATTGTTTTAGAACTCAAAGGCAGCAGGCAGACAGAGGGAGACTGCATCCCTCAGTCAATACAGCCTGCTGATAGAGTCAGGGAGTTGGGGCTTTAAGAGACAGGCGGAGCCCAGAGGAAAGCGGAAGTTCAGGTGGGTACTGGAGAGCACTGAACCTTTTCTCTCTGGAGAAGAGGCGCTTGAGAGGGATACATGATTTCAATTTACAAATACCGTACTGGTGACCCCACAATAGGGATAAAACTTTTTCGCGGAAGGGAGTTTAACAAAACACGTGGCCACTCATTAAAATTTGAAGAAAAGAGGTTTAACCTTAAACTACGTAGAGGGTTCTTTACTGTAAGAGCGGCAAGGATGTGGAATTCCCTTCCACAGGTGGTGGTCTCAGCGGGGAGCATCGATAGTTTAAATAAACCTATTAGATAAGCACCTGAACGACCACAACATACAGGGATATACGATGTAATACTGACATATAATCACACACATAGGTTGGACTTGATGGATTGTGTCTTTTTTCAACCTCGCCTACTATGTAACAGTGGTCCTCAGTCCCCTTCCGCCTACCATCTCTTTCCATCTTTTTTAGTCCTTTTCTGCTCATTAGATGTCACCTACTTCCTACCTCCAGCCCTTCATTTTTATCTGCACTCACCATCATTTGTCTACAGATTCCCCCTACATGTCAGCTTCCATCTGTCTTTAGTACATTTTATCCACAGTCTTCCCCAATCTGTCACAAGGATCCTCTTACATGTTAGTCTCCATTAGTCTGCAGTCCCTCCACACCTCTCTAAAGCCCCTTCCTACCTCTCAGCTGTCACCTTATATTGTCTTCGCCCTCTTCAACCTGTCTGCAGACCACTTCTGTCTGTCAGCTGTGACCTTCTATTGACTTCCACCCTCACCTACCTGTCTGCAGACCACTTCTGTCAGCTGTCGCTTCCTATTGTCTTCCGCCCTCTCCTACCTGCTTGCAGACCACTTTTGTCTGTCAGCTGTGACCTTCTATTGTCTTCCGCCCTCTCCTACCTGTCTGCAGACCACTTCTGTCAGCTGTCACCTTCTATTGTCTTCCACCCTCACCTACCTGTCTGCAGACCACTTCTGTCTGTCAGCTGTTGCCTTCTTTTGTCTGCAGTCCTCTTTTACATGTATGCAGACCACTTCTGTCTGTCAGCTGTCACTTTCTATTGTCTGAAGTTCTCTCCTACCTGTCTTCAGATTCCTCGTACCTGCCATCTGTCACATTTCATTGCCTGCAGTGTCAGCCTACCTGTCTGCAAATCCCTTCTATCTGTCAGCTTTCACCATCTGTTCGCAGACCCTTCCTACCTGTCTGCAGAATCCTCTTCCTACTTGTCCTCAGTCCCCTTGCAGGAATAGTGCGTTGGTTGAGTTGGGAACTGTCCGTAGTGCTGACTTACAAGTCTTTTCTCTGCTCGCTCGACTGGTCTGCACACAAGGTCCTGCCACATGAGCTTGTTCCAGTTAGAGCCCATTAATGCAGGACAGGCCTGTTATTAGTCACATCCCTCTTTCCAGTAGCTGGATAATTACAGCAACCTTGTCATTCTCTGAATAAAATCGAGCCTCTCCGTCCTTGTACTATTTGTGTGTGAGATATGTTTCTTCTCATTACTATCACACGGACTGTCTCTGCACACCCCAAAGGAGGGGGAAGCCATAAATCTGCTTTTGCATTGGACTAACTGTCAATAGGTGCTCCTCTTTCTTCCCTCTTGCACATACCCAACACGAACCTACAATACTTTACATTGAGCAATAGAAGGGCCCTAAGTGGAAACAGAGGAGGTTCTGAGTTTTGGAATCGGCCTGATAATAAAATGTGTATTCTAAAGCATTTCAGCATCGACATGGAATAGCTTGGCAAATATTTGATTCGCTATTTATTACAGGTATTTATTTGGTGCCGATAATTTACACTGCTCCTTGCATACTATTCATTTACATCAGTCCCGGTCTTCAAGAAGCTTCCATCCTAAGGTCTCTCTGTGATATTAGAGCACTGAATCTTATGCAGATGCATTTTAACGCAATGGTTGGTGATTGGTTGTAGAGGCTGTTCACCAGCAACTGTGAGATCTTACTTGACCCCCAGAGGAGTTTGTTGAAGTTTTGAAAGGATGGGAGCGCCCCCTGAAGTGGAATCAAACAGTATTTCTATATACCTGACAAGACCAGCTAGGTATAATTACGGCAATTACCACACTCACAAGACCCACTCAGTACTGCAGTACTGAGGAGATAGCTTCTTTGTGAACACAAGAAGGGATGAGTCAAAGTCGATGTCCAAAGCTATCTGATTTTATTCTGGGCGGGTATACAATTTATATACGTTATTATCAACCAATTATTGCATAGAACATGGGAGTGATTTAATACAGGGGTGTACATTTCATATCATTACATACAGTATCATCAATACTCAAATGCCCAACCCCTTAAACCATAGTGACCATGCCATCTGCTTCCATGACTCATAGTCATGCCTTTGGTGTTCCCTTTACACAGGAAAACATCCCAGACAACTCTTACCACAAAAGCTTTATATAGAAAGGTGCCGGGCATAAAAGCCACTGTAAGCTATATTTTCTTATATGTGTGCCTTGCAAAAACTGTTATGCCGCGTACACACGGTCGGACTTTTCGGCTACAAAAGTCCGACAGCCCGTCCGACAGACTTTCGACGGACTGTTGGTGGACTTTTGGCGGACTTGCGGCAGACTTTCTAACGAACGGACTTGCCTACATACGATCACACAAAAGTCCGATGGATTCGTACGTGATGACGTACACCGGACTAAAATAAGTAAGTTGATAGCCAGTAGCCAATAGCTGCCCTAGCGTGGGTTTTTGTCCGTCGGACTAGCATACAGACGAGCGGATTTCTGGGTCCGGCGTAGTTACGACGTAAAGATTTGAAGCATGTTTCAAATCTAAAGTCTGTCAGATTTGCGGCTGGAAAAGTCCGCTGAAAGTCCGGGGAGGCCCACACACGATCGGATTGTCAGCCGGCTTTGGTCCGTCGGCGTCCGTCGGACTTTTGTAGACGAAAAGTCCGACCGTGTGTACGCGGCATTACAGTCTGTGAATACAGAACTTAAATTAAGTAGCAGATTAACCCAAGTTAATCTTATATAAACTTATAAAGATGGAGTCACTCCTGTTCAGTCATATTACTACACCCGCATCCTTTCAAAACTTCAACATTCTAAGGTCTTTATCCTACATACAAGTACACATACATTAGGGCCAATTTAGAGTATTGGAGGTAACCCACAAAACCACAGGGACAAAGGAGGACCAGAGTGCTGCAAGGCAGAAGGTTCAAGTAGGCTTAAATGACCTATTCGCTCACCCGATGTCCTGAATCTCAGGTTGTGCAGGATTACTACTACCACTAAATGCAACAGCTTCCAACTTAGGCCCTCCCTTGGTTGCTATAAGTTGCTGGCAACCAAACACACATTCCTGGCCCCATTCAACTGCCAGTTAGGGGATTCAATGGCCATACTTGGTCAGTGATATCAGTCAGCATCCCACTCCTTGTTAGCTGCCAGGTGGAGATCTGTCGCAATGAGAGTCCATTTGTAGATGATCATCAGTGCATCTTATGTTGGAGAATCATCAAGATCAGCATTTATAGTGATTGACAATGGATCTACATCTCTGCATTATGTTATTGACCATGGATATAGTGGGGCTTGGGGCGTTTTTTTTTTTTTTTAAATAAAGGAATTTACCACGATATGTGTTTATTTACTTTGTGATTTATTTATTTTTGTGAATGAGTAATCAGGATTACTCATTTACATAGGAGGGAGGGCCAGCTATCTGGCAGACACCCAAATCTACTGTGCCAGAGATGCAAGGAATAGGCCCTTGTTCCACCCGGCAAGGTTATGTCCTCATGTTGAGGACATGTGGTCTGGTATGGTCCAGGAGAAGGGAGAGGGGGGGGCACACTTGCTGACCTCCTTTCCTTGCCTGGTGGGCTGCGTGTTCAGATAAGGGTCTGGTAACATCATCAAGGGTCATGTATCCAGGCCGGTATACATTTTGTGGGTGGGACCACATGCGTTTTTTGCAAAAGAAAGTGAGCTAGCAGAGACATATAATTTAGCGGCAATTTTTTTCCTTACTTTCTAACATGTCATTTACATGACATGTCATGACATGTAGGTTTAGGGCATCCTCCAAGTATGTTATTTAAAGGAATTGTGCATTTTTATTGTTTCACTTCAAGACCTAAACTGTATTTTTTTTTTTTGTATTAATACATCTTCCCCATTCCTTTTGTTTGACAATCCCTTGCCTATTAGCCTTGAAAATGGAGAGAATTAATTTTCAAGATTTGCCCTCGCACCCCTTGACTTCAATGGATATGCATTTTGCATATGGGATGAGTTCACAACCTGCTGATTTTTGGGCGGGTTTGCTGATCAAGCCTGCATCAAACCCAGTGAAATTTGCCCATCACTAATGAAGATGTAAGTTCCTGCTATCTGATGTCAGTACTGGTTGAAGAATGTCCCTGACAGGCCCAAGTGGGACCCTCACTGAATATCTGAAAGAAAGCCAGTTGTAAAATGGACTTTTCTCCTGTCTGCCATCATCATTAGAGGCTCATTTCATGCATCAACTGGCTCCTAATTATACATGTAATTCACAAAAACTATTTTTAAGATAAACAAAGTGAACATAATCATCATTTTCTTTTCCCTTAAAAGTGGTATAATATCCGTTTAATTAGTAGACAGAAAACTGGATGTGTTTGTGTTCTTCATTCCTTATAGAGTAATAGAGAGCAGAAGAGAGCCTGGAGTCCACTTCTACATCACAGTCAGCAATGATGAGCTCTCATTCCATATCTGTTAACCTTGGTCACTGGTTTAAAACACAGATTGCTCATGGACAGTGTGCAGTTCAACCAACAGTCCAGCTGCAGACTATGCTCAGTCTTAAAGGGTTAATGCTTTTGAGACCATCTCAGTGTCTTGAGGACAATCTTGGCATTTGGAGCACAGTGTTAGTGGAATCAGGACTATGTCAGTGTCATTGGGACTTATGTCAGGACCATGGCAATGTCATTGTGGCTATTTTAGCAATGTCAGAACCATTCCAGTGTTATTGTGGCTATCTTAGTACATTGTAATTTCAGGACCATCCTAGTATCATTTTGATGATGTCAAGACCATCCTGGTGTCGTTCTGGCCATCTTAGTGATGTCAAGACCATGTCAGTGTTATTGTCTCTTCTTATTATTATACAGAATTTATTTAGCGGCAACAGTTTCACAGCACATTCACCAATAATGGGTCACTATTCTTTTCATTGATGATGGGGACTATTTCTTCCACTGACACCAACAATGATGGATCACTAATCCTTCCAGTGATACCAATTATGGGTCACTATTCCTCGCACTTAAATTAATGATGGGTCTCTATTTCTTTCACTTACACCAATGATGGCTCACTATTCCTTCAACTGACACCAATAATGGGGGCCATTCCTTCCACTGACACCAACAATGATGGTCACTATCAGGACCATGCCAATGTAATTGTGGCTCTTTTAGTGATCTCAAGATTATAGCTATCTTAACATCTCAAGATTATGGCTATTATCTTAATGATGTCAAGACCACCTCTGTGTCTTTGTGACTGATGTCAGGGCCATCTCAGGTTTTTTTTAAACTGATGTCAGGATCTGCTCTTATGATAGTCTTGGTGTTGCTAGGACACACCAGTGTTGGTATAATCAATTTTCTGTAATATAATACATTTGACTAACTAATCATACTGCATTCAGCAGCAGAACGGAAACTTTAAGGTACTAGGGCATTCAATGCAATTAGCTGTAGATGATGGCCAAGTTAACACATGAATCTAGTAAGCCAGTTGTGACCGAGTAATAAGCATTTTATCTGTAGGGTGCATTAGTATAAAGGTCATCCCTTTGTCTGGGTCGGATATGTGGTCTGGATAGTAGTGTCAGATCAGATACCTTCTCTTTTATATAGACCTAGCAGTGAACACCTTGCATCCTTTATCCTTGTTTGATGGAGGATTTGATTTAGAATCTTGTTGGGTTTATTTAGTATGTTTTCTCAGCTGGTGGGTTGGGTGTTCCTGGTCCACTGACTCAATAAATGGTCTTCATATTCCCCTTATCTTACAGGATCTGGGGAATCTGGGCTGTTACCGATATCCAGGGCTTTTTTTCTCAGTCAATAGGTGCAGGAACTCCCCTTTTCTGAGTCACCCCTTTTCTCCGCCCCTACCCACCTCCGAGCACCATCCCTTGGTTCCATCCCCTACCCACCTCCCAGTACCACCCCTTTTAGACAATACAGAACCAAGTATCATTTTGTATGGATTTTGGTAATGATATCAAGAAAAGCAGTAAAATAGATCCCCTTCAGCCAGCAACATGAGATCCCCCTAACAACAATGTACCACCCACAACAACAGATCAACAGATCTCCGCACAGCCAGCATTAATAGACTCTCTGGCAGCCATCAACAATAGACTCCTCCCCCAGCAGTAGATCTCCTTCAGCAACAACTGACCCCCCAGCAACATAAGACCCACCCCTAGGAACAATAGGTCCCTCACCAGAAACAATAGACCTCCTCAGCAACAATAGACCCCCCTGCAAAAATAGATCCTCTCCAGCTAGAATAGATCCCCCAGCAGTGAGCATCAATACCCTGCAGCACACCCCAGCACCCCTTGCCATTACATACAGTCAGTCCAGGAGGTGCCGGAACTGCGTTCCCCCACGTTCCCGCTGAAAAAAAAGCCCTGCTGATATCAAGCAATCAGATAAAATGTAGAAAACCCTGATCAGATGGTGGTTGTTACGACTCCAGTTGTTTTTACTCTAGCTTTTGTAAAGGCACGCAGCATTACGGAGCCCCATGACATGCATACAACGTGAGGTCGTCTACAGACGTTAGGGTTTATAAAATAAGTGATACATACATTTTTGGAAGACAAAGAACGTTCAGATTATCTCAAACACATGGGTCTTTTGCATGTATATTGCAGATAGTGATCTAAGCACTTTGTATATAGATGAAGTTGTTACAGGCTTCACACCTTCCAAAGGGTGACAGAATTCGCAGCTCCTAAGAAATTCTGCCATTTATTACATGCATATCGCACATATTGCTAAGTAATATACCTGGCGGAAGTGGCTTAGCGCAGACTCGGATATCAGCTGACGTATATACACCTCTCCTCCATAGCTGCAGCCAGTGCTTATTCCCCTCCAGCAGTGAAAGAGTGCATTATGCTATGACATTCATTTTCCAATGCTGCATTTATTTGGCACACTCTGTATAATTGGTGTCATTTGCTCAATTACCCTCATATGCAATCACGCCGTATTATGAGAGTGAATGTGCGTTTTAGATAAAAGGAGAAAAGATTTCCCAGCACAATTGTTTTCCTCGCTTCTACCTCTGGCACAGTTAACCCCTTCCTTACTGCTACGTACTATATTCACGCAGAAAGTCCCAGGTATTCCTTGCAGAATTTAGTGGCTAATATGGTTAATAAGCACTTTGTAATATTGTTGCACACTAATCTAGAGTAATCTGTTTTACATCTGTTTATTTTTTTATGGTCCTGCAGTAGCAAAATGTAAAGCAGCAGCGACAATGCTGTGAAGTAAATATTAAAGCAGCGAAGAGAACGCACAGCGGAGGAGGAACAATGTACCGTGTGGCACTGAGATTCCTGAATGCATACCATGAAGGCTAATCATCAGGGTTAGATAATTCATCTGTGTTTCATGCAGTTGCTAAGCATCAAATCAGAGTATTTCTATCAAAGGGTCTACCCTGTGCTGTCCGATGTTGTCCTGTGCTGTCCGATGTTGTCCTGGGCTGTCCCATGTTGTCCTGGGCTGTCCCATGTTGTCCTGTGCTGTCCCATGTTGGCCTAAATCCATCAGCTAGCTTGAAGATCATCACTTATCCTGGAGATAAGGGCTATACCTGGCACGTCTGCTCAAGCATGGACATACACTATCATCAAGTATGGTTGTACAATTACGCCATTGTCGCTCAACAGAACAACCGTGCCATCTGATATCTGTGGGGACCCCTGGAACATTCAGAAAGTTTTTTGGGTATCCAAAAAACTGTAGAGGCCAGTTAAAAAAAAAACAAAACTGAAAAAGGGAACACAAGCTGCATTGTTGCTCACGGTCATTGGTCTCCAAACTGCGGCCCGGGGGCCGGATGCAGCCCGTTGCTTGCCTTTCTCTGGACCTTGGGGCACTTTTTCCTCACACAAACAATGGGGCAAAATTCCTGCTACTGACATCAACAACGAGGCACTATTTCTCCCATTGACACCAACAATAAGGCACTATTCCTCAAACTGACACCAACGATGAGGATCTATTCTGCCCACTGACAGAAAAAATAGGGCACTATTTCTCCCACTGATACTAACGATGAGACACTATTCCTCCCACTAATACAAATGGTGGGGCACTATTTCTCCCACTGACATCAATGATGGGGCACTATTTCTCCCACTGACATCAATGATGGGGCACTATTCCTCCCACTGACAATAATGGGGCACTATTTGTCCCACTGACACCAATAATGGGATACTATTCCCCCCCACTGACACCAATGATGGGACGCTATTCCCCCCACTGACACGAATGATGGGGCAATATTCCTCCCACTGACACCAATGAAGGGGCACTATTCCTCCCACTGATATCAACGATGGGATACTGTTCCTCCTACTGATACCAATGATGGGGCACTATTCCTTCCACTGATACCAGTGATGGGCACTATTCCTCTCACTAATACCAAAGATGGGGCACTGTTCCTCCCACTAACATCAATGATGGGATCCTATTCCTTTCACTGACACCACAATGGCGTTCTAATCATCCCCCTAATACCAAAGATGCATTGGTTACTCCTACTGATGCCAGGACAATTTCTACTCCCAATGGTCACAGTCAGGCCCCCCTAAAGTCTGTAGAACAGTAAACTGGCCCTTTGCTTAGAGAGTTTGGAGAACCCTACTCAAGGTAAACAATCAGCTTCTTTTTTTTTTTTCAGTGATAAAAGAAGAAACATTTTTGGTCACTCTGGGCAACAACTTAGCATTTGTTTGCTCCTTTTTTTTGCTAGTTCTTGTACACCAAGTTTGTCCCTATGCCCATGATGAAGTACAATGTAGAATATTCCCATCACAATCATCTCCCTGGAAATGGCTTGTGGCAGGTGGGTACCTTAATGAATACCAGCTGATAAATAGTAGGAACTCCAGCAGGGAGCTGGTATCCAAAAGTTTATTAAAGTTTATTAAAGTGATCACATCCCAGCAGATCATTGTAATCCTCTGCTGTGATGTGATCAACTTTTACATATAATCAAAAGGGGTGAACAGCGCTGATCAGCAGACATAAATAGGACCCTCAGAGGCAAAGTAAAAACTTTTTATTATTGTTAAAAAAATAATAAAATGTTCACCAAGGCATACAGCATTTGATTGATGGTCATGCAGAAACTTGGATTAAAAAAACTGACGGTACCTAGAGGCTGGAGCCACATGGATGACACAGGGGCTTAGGGAAACCCAGCACAAAGCCGTTGGACAAAGAACACAGGAGCACCGCTGATGGGGGGGCCCGTCCAGGACCGTAAGGCCAGGGGTCCGATAAAGAGGGAACCAAACTGCAGGCACAGGAATTGTTGGGACCAGTATACAGCGGCTGTTCGCACTTTGTACGAAGCCCGGAAGTGATGTCACAGCCTGGCGGGAGTCAGCCAAAGGAATCTGAAGAGTATGGGCAAACCCTGCTGCTGGAGCCAATTGGGAACTGCCGATGCCAAGGGAGCAAAGAGAGTCACACATCGCCAACTGGGGTTCTATTCTTTATACCCAGAATGAGGAACAATGCAAACTTTTCCAATCTTTTCAATGGGTAACTCCACTTTCGTGGGGAAAAAAATAGAAAATAAAGAAGACATAATATAGCGTATACTATTGCGACACAAGTCATACTGTGATTGAATGTTATTAAAAATTACCTTTCCTTTTTAATCTGCAGCCGCTGTAATTTTCTGAAAATGCAATGCAATATGGCTACCTGGAGTTGTTTTGTACACAGAATGTGTACTGGCCACACCCATAAACATAATTTCCTGCTTGTGTGATTGGCTAACTGATTTTCCCAGAAGTCTGCACCAAGATACAAGTCAGATTTCAGACATCCCAAGAACAAAAATGTCATTTTTGATGAGATACTCCCAATTATAACACATCTAAAGGGATGCAGGCCCTGCATATTTCATCATCAGTGCTCTGCAGGTGCCACAGCTGATTGGTAATTATGAAACCACCCCCATTAGATTCATTTTCCCATATGGGCACGAGAAACAGAGGGATTTCTTCAGAAAAACAAACGGTAGGAATCTGCAACTAAGGTTGTTATAATCCTTGCAATGTACATAGATCACCCAGGGGGGAATGTTTTTTTTTCTCAACAAAAGTGGAGTTACGCTTTAACTGTCTTTTGATATTATTTACTTATGTAGCGGTACCCTCGTAAGAGCTGCTGAGTTGGTTAGCAATCCGCCAATCACCCTGCTGCCGACCTTACATCACCATAGTTACATAGTTACATAGTAGGTGAGGTTGAAAAAAGACACAAGTCCAACCTATGTGTGTGATTATATGTCAGTATTACATTGTATATCCCTGTATGTTGTGGTCATTCAGGTGCTTATCTAATTGTTTCTTGAAACTATTGATGCCCCCCTCTGAGACCACCGCCTGTGGAAGGGAATTCCACATCCTTGCCGCTCTGGGCCCTGCTAGAAAAAGCTAGAAAAATACTAATCTTGCACCTACCTGTAGGTAGAGGGTGCTACACCTATAGTTTTTGGGTTGAGTATTTTTCATGCAGATTGTAAGTTCAAATATGTTAAAAACTCTGTTGCGGTCTTGAAAGATGTTTAGAACCCCAGGCCAGACAAAAAAATAAAAAGACTTCCTCTGCAGCCTTCTTTATGGAGATTTTGTTGTTAGATAGGGCCAAATAAACAGAAAGCCGATTGATATGGGTCTGTTCTGTAATAGGGCGTACACACGGTCGGACTTTGTTCGGACATTCCGACAACAAAATCCTAGGATTTTTTCCGACAGATGTTGGCTCAAACTTGTCTTGCATACACACGGTCACACAAAGTTGTCGGAAAATCCGATCGTTCTAAACGCGGTGACGTAAAACACGTACGTCGGGACTATAAACGGGGCAGTGGCCAATAGCTTTCATCTCTTTATTTATTCTGGGCATGAGTGGCACTCCAACTTTGTGTGTCGGAAAATCCGATGGAAAATGTCCGATGGAGCCCACACACGGTCGGAATTTCCGACAACACGCTCCGATCGGACATTTTCCATCGGAAAATCCGACCATGTGTACGGGGCATAAGACTTGTCTATCAAAGTATGTGAAAGAAAAGTTTGGGTTGTTGGTAGCAGCTAATCAGGTTATTTTGTTCATTAGCTTATCAGCATTGTGAGAATGAACAATGGTATCTGTTGTTTGGTTGGAGCATCTGTCAGGCCTACAACCTGAATGTTTTAGGGTGGAGAAGATCATGGTGAAGCCCATTTGACTGGTCTGTGTAAGCCATTGTTGCCAACCCACCAGATTGAAAACTACTGACATGACACCCAAAATTTACTGGCACAGACACATTTTTACTGGCATTTCAAAAAGTTACGTGCAAATTTCAGCAATTAGGCTACAAACAAGTACAATATGCAATTAGCAATGTGATTTAGGGTAGCTATTAAGGCAAAAAACATATTTCTTATTTTATTTTCCATATAGTAAGTAAGTAGCTCAGGGGCAGGACTCAAGAGGGCAACAAATTAGAAATGGGCAGACACACACACATGAAATAGACTCTCACAGTGACACTGGCAGCAGTGTGCAGCAAAATAGATGATGATGACATCTCACCAACACGACACGTCCTCTCCTGAGTCACAGTACCAGTCTCTCTCCATGCCAGGTGGTCCCTTCAGTCCACCCCAGTCCAAACAGCACTGACAGTCCCAGCTTGGCATGCTCCGTCTGGCAGATCCGCACACGAGGCTCCAGCCGCTCCGTTTGGCTGCCTTGCACCATGACATCACATGACAAGCTCAAGCCCTGCATACGCCAGATCTGCCCTTCACCGGTGCCGTTCGAACAAACTGTAGCAGGCACTTGGATGGTCTCGCCCGTGCGTCAAAGCCATTTTTTAAAGTGCCAACCTTTTCCTCTCACTGGCATTTACTGGCAGGAGACAAGTGCCCCATTTTTTTTACTGGCTGCTAGCTGGCAACACTGGTGTAAGCTAAGCTGTAGGAACTGGCTGATAAATGTCCAATATTCGGCCTGTGTGTACGGCCCTTTATTCTCAGAAGTCCACACCTGTGTGGAACAGCAAGTTAAAGGTTCACCTAAATGGCTGCAGGAACTATAATAAATCTTTGTAATTTATCAGTAAGACCATCATCACTGTAGTATATTTAGTGTTTTTCTTTTTTGGTATCTCCTACCCGGCATTCCTTGGTGAACCCTCTGACTTCCCAGCTTGTAATTAGCAGTGAGCCATCCTTAATTAGAGCCTCCAGCTCATGCTTCTTGTCACTCGTTATTAAATACTCATTAAACTCTTGGGAATACCTAATAATAGTTATAAAAGTGAATTGACGTATAAGTGCCCCGGTGACCACTTTGTTCTTGGTATTCATCTGTCTGGAGTGCACTGGGGATGCCAACAAGCTGTGAGGTTTCTATACAATTCTAGTTGTAAATTTGATTGGTACAAAAACCTTTCTGTACAGTAGGCTGTGTATTATGTGTTCCTCATCTACAACAAACCCGTACTGTAGGTCCCAACTGTCCCTCACATGGAGGGACTGTTCCTCTAATGGAACCAAGAGCATATATCGACAGCACACTATGGATCATGAGAAAATTGTTTTAAACATTTATTCCAGCGATCACATAACAGCAATAAAGTACAAAGATACAGAGCAATGCAGGACCTCTTCATCAGGCAGAACATCTTATGGAACCAAATCCTTTTTTTTCCATCTTTTTGGTCTTGTATATGGACCTCTATTAAAATAAATGCAGTATTTCATTACCATAGGTTTTATACTACACTAAACCCTCCATTCTAACTCCATTTGATTTCCTTTACAGGGATGTGTCCTTTGTCTACACACAGTGGGTATAGAAAAGGATCACACCCCCACCCTAAAATAATCATATTTTGTTGCTTTCCAGCCTGAAATGAAGACAGACACAATTTTTGTAGCTGTATTTACTCAGTACAACCTCTAACATCCCAGTGAAAGATATAACACCAACACGTCAGAAAAAAAGTGTTGGAAAAAAGCATCACCCCCTTGTATCAGTATTTTGTTAAACCACTGTTTGCTTTAAATGCAGCCCTTAGTATATTGGATATGTCTCTACAAACTTTGCATATCTAGACTTTGCAATATTTGCCTACTTTTCTTTGCAGAACTGCTCAAGTTCAGTTAAATTTGATGGTGACCATTTGTGGACTGCAGACTTCAAGTCTTCAAGTCATTCCACAGATTTTCAATGGGGTTTAAAGTGATTGTAAAGATTCACTTTTTTTTTTTAAATTAACAAACAATGTCATACTTACCTCCACTGTGCAGTTCATTTTGCACAGAGTGGCCCAGAACAACGACTTCTGGGGTCCCTCGGCGGCTCTCACGGCTCCTCCTCTTATCAGATAACCCCCTAGGAGAAGCGCGACCTGGGGTGTAGTGCTTTATTTTGTCGCAGAGGTATTGCGGGGCTTTTCCTTGTGTACATTTGTGAGTGAGTCAGAGGGTCTTAAATGTAACTCGGTCCTTCACGACTAGCCAATGGAGGGTCTTCAGGGATGGGGTGATTGATTCCCAGGGTTTCTTTTTCAGTTACCAGTCTGGCTGCTGTGTTCTGGACGATTTGTAGACGTGAAATTTGGTATTTTGGAAGTCCTAGGTAGAGGGAATTTGCGTAGTCGAGTTGGGAATTGATGATTGTTCCAACTACTGCTGCTGTATACCCTTCCGGGATGAAGGGGATGAGTCTACACAATAGGTGAAGAACGTAGTGGGATCCGCTGACTACTGATCCTATTTGTGTATCCATCGTCATGTTTGAGTCAAAGATGACTCCGAGGCTTTCGGCTTTAGTGCTGGGGGTGATGGGCTGTCCGAGGATGGTGAGTGGTGTGGACATCGTGCCAGGGTTTTTGTTTTGGTTTGCATGGAGGAAGAGGAGTTCTGTTTTGGATCCGTTGAGTTTAAGGGAGCTCTCTGTCATCCAATCATCGATCAATGAGAGACAGTTTTCCAGTGCCTGGTATTGGTCTTTTTGTTGGTGATGTGTAGGTAGAGTTGGATGTCATCTGCGTAGAAGTGATAAAGTAGGTCCTGGTTGCTGAAGATTTTGAGGAGTGGGCGGAGATAGATGTTGAAAAGCACGAGTGACAGGGGTGATCCTTGAGGGACTCCGCATGTAATTTTTCATGCTTCCGAAGTGAAAGCTACTAGTTTCACTTTCTGAGATCGGTTTTCTAGGAAGGATGCGAACCAGGGTAAGTCTGAGTCTGCAAATCCAGCTACTTCTGTGAGACGAGTGAGCAGGGTTTGTGGTCTACTCTGTCGAACGCTGCACTGAGGTCCAGCAGCACCAGGAGACACGATTCTCCTTCATCTGCTGCTTCAAGGGTGTCATCCCAGATTTTGAGGCGTGCAGTTTCTGTCCCGTGGTCAGGGCGGAAACCAGATTGTAGTGGGTCCAAGAGTTTATGGGTGTCCAGATGGAGTTGTAGCTGTTGTACTACTGCTTTCTCGATAATTTTGGAGATGGTGTTGAGGCTTGTGACAGGTCTGCGGTTGTTTGGGTCTTTGGGATGGAGGTTAGGCTTCTTTAGGTGGGGTTTGATTGTGCCTTGCTTGAGGGAGGTCGGGGCGATTCCTTCTTTAAATGATTGGTTTTTGAGGTATGTTGTGACTGGTGCCAAGATGTCAGTACATTCTTTCAGGAGTTTTGTGGGAATAATGTCGTTTGGCGATGTGCTGTCTCTGGTTTCTGATAATGGTTTTGGTGGTGTCAATGGTGATTGGGACCAGAGTAAATCTCGGTGGTTGTAGAATCTTTGTGTGGTCTTTGTCTTCTTGCTGTGGCCGAGTGGGGTTACTTGCTATGTTCTGCTGAATTATTTCCCGAATGGTTGCGATTTTGTCAATGAAAAAATCAGATAACTCATTGCAGAATTCTTGTGTTTCGTTTGCTGGAGACTCTAAACAGGTGGGGTTCATAGTCTGGGCGATTAGTTTGAAGAGTGCTCGAGGGTGGTTTATGGCTCTTGAGATGGCTTTGGAGAAATGTTCTTTTTTTGCTATGAAGATGGCTTTGTGGTATCTTGTGATGAGTGATTTGTAATTTGTGTGGTTTTCCATTGTTGGGTTCTTTCTCCATGTTCCTTCAGTTCTTCTGCGTTCTTCTTTCAGTGATGTAAGAGAGTCATTGAACCAACCCGAATTGTTTTTGCGGGTGGGTGCTCTGCGTATTGGTGCGACTATGTCTGCTGACTGTAATAATGCTGTGTTAAGGGAGTTGAGTGTGTCTTCAGTTGAGTAGTTTTGGGTTAACACCGCTATTTTGTTGGATAGTGTAGTTTTGAAGAGTTGTGAGTATAGTTTCTTCTGTGATCTTGTCCAGTGTATTGTCGTTGAGTGTGTTGGTATTTGGTAAGTGATGTCTATTTTGAATTTGATCACGTGGTGGTCAGTCCAAGGCAATGGCATGTTATCAAGTGTGTTAATATCAATGTTTTGTTTGAAGATGAGGTCGAGGGTATGGCCCGAAGCATACATGGGAGCATTTATCAGTTGCTGCAGGCCTACTGCTTCCAGTTGCTTGATGCAAGTGGTAGCAATGGAGTCCTGGGAGTAGTTTGCCCACTGTGTGCTCATTTTTGCTGTGGGTCATTGTCATGTTGAAAGGTAAACCATCTTCCCGTTAACAACTTTCTGGCAGAGGACAGCAGATTTTCCTCAAGAATTTGATGATATTTTGCCCCATCCATTTTCCTTCTATCCCGACAAGTGCTCCAGTCCCTGCTGCAGAGAAACACCCCATAACAGGATATTACCACCTCCAAGCTTTACTGTAGGAATGTTGTTTTTGGATGATGAGATCTATTGGATTTCCGCCAGACATATCATTTGGTGTTGAAGCCAAATATTTCAATTTTAGTCTCATCTGACCACAACACCTTTTTCCATGTGGCCTCAGAATCTTCAAGTTGGGTTTTGGCAAATCTCAGTCATGACTGCATGTGGCCTTTCTTGAGGAGTGGCTTTTGTTCTTGCAACCCTACCATACAAGCCACATTTGTGGAGAATTTGTGATATTGTTGTCACATGCACACAATGACCACTCTTTGTCATAAATTCCTGCAACTGCTTCAGAGTTGCTGTAGGCCTCTTGGTAGCCTTTCTGACCAGTTTCCTTCTGGCTCTTTGATCCAGTTTGGAGTGAAGTCCTGATCCAGGGAGGGTCTGCGTTGTATCACTTCTTAATAATATACTTTACTGTGCTTCTAGACATTGTTAAAGCCTTTGAAATTGTTTTGTATCCATCTCCTGACTTGTGCCTGTCCACAACGTTATTACGGAGATCTTTTGACAGTGCCTTGCTACCAATAGTTGATTGTGTGCTTCAGATGCACTACCGGGACTGAAATGCTCAAGGAAAGCTCTTTTCATGCTGAGCTAATCGAAATGACCACAGCTGATCGCAGTTGAAAGTCAAATGGCTTTGTGTGCCATTGAGAAGGTGATTAGCTACACCTGATTGAGTTTACAAGTCATTTTTAGGAGGGGGGGTTGGGGCAATCCTTTTTGCAACTCAGTGATTCTGTTTTTTTAGGTTATTTTTTAATCTTTTTTCTGACATGTTGGCTGGCAAACAATTCCATTCTCTCTACTTCTTGCCAACCTGGCCTGGAATAGGAAACACCAAAACCTTCCTCCGTCACACAGTTGTGTTCACTCCCGTGGGATCGTGTGAGATAATGCAGAAACCATGACTGGGCTGTGTAATACCACAAATCATTTCATTCCATTTTACTTTTTTCTTTGTAGTTACAATCCTTGTTGGCCTTGCATTTCGGTATTTTGATGCAATGAAAAATAACTGAAAATAAATTCCGTATTCAGTAGCCAATCCCAATATTGACTTAGCGATCACCATGCGATTTAGTGAAAAGGCACCTGCGCAGGGGCTGTGAGCCAACTGACAAGAGCACTATAAGAACCCATTATTAATATTTATGTATCACAATGTTGACAGATTAATTATGCAAATATCATTAGTGATAAACAAACATGTTTGCTGGCTGTTAAGTGGTTTCCCCGCTGGGCTTTTATCCTTGTCTCTGAAGAGTAAAATACCAGAGGACAGGAATGGGTGGTGTAGAGATAGAAGAGTGAGGGGCAAATAACTTAGGACTTTTATATAAACAGATTACTTGTTTTCTATTGGGAATACTTTATGTATATTTTCATCAATTAACTCAATTAAGAATTAAATAATAATAAAAAAGAATGTTTGCACTCTCTAGATGAGATTTATCTCATTTTTGTAATCAGTAATCTGAAATACACTATATTACCAAAAGTATTGGGACGCCTGCCTTTACACGCACATGAACTTTAATGGCATCCCAGTCTTAGTTCGTAGGGTTCAATATTGAGTTGGTCCACCCTTTGCAGCTATAACAGCTTCAACTCTTCTGGGAAGGCTGTCCACAAGGTTTAGGAGTGTGTCTATGGGAATTTTTGATCATTCTTCCAGAAGTGCATTTGTGAGGTCAGGCGCTGATGTTGGACAAAAAGGCCTGGCTCGTAGTCTCCACTCTAATTCATCCCAAAGGTGTTCTATCAGGTTGAGGTCAGGACTCTGTGCAGGCCAGTCAAGTTCCTCCACCCCAAACTCGCTCATCCATGTCTTTATGGGCCTTGCTTTGTGCACTGGTCCAAATCATTTGGGGGAGGGGGATTATGGTGTGGGGTTGTTTTTCAGGGGTTGAGCTTGGCCCCTTAGTTAGTTATAGCTGCAAAGGGTGGGCGAACTCAACATTGAACCCTAGGGACTAAGACTGGGATGCCATTAAAGTTCATGTGTGTTTAAAGGCAGGCATCCCAATACTTTCGGTAATATAGTGTATGTCTCAAGGCAACCATCACATAATGCTATAGAACATGGATGGCTTGAAACTGTCACATTGCTCATTTTATGCTAAGTTAGGGGTGGCGCCTGCACGATCCTGCTTCTGCTGTGTGGTGGGCCGAGGGGGGACCCCAGTACTCCTGGAGGCCCCGCCCACCAAGCTTGGTCTTTTAGGGGGATTCCTCCCAGGACCCCCCGCCGCGGCCACAGCCGGGCGCTTAGCAGGCGGTCCTGAAGGGGCCTGTACGGGACTCCCGATGTGATGCCGAGCTCTGGGGGAGGAGTCCGGGGAGAAGCACTCCAGGTGCCCCATCGCCCAGTACCATAGGCAGCCGCTTCTGCAGCCACTCCGCACCCCGTGATGCTGCCTTCGCCCGCAGCTTGGCCAACAGTGTGTCCACCACCGACATGCTGTGCCTCAGCCAAACTCTCTCCTTACGCTGCCACTGAACGCTGGGGAGGGGCCATCTCCTTTTTTACTGCCTTTGACCCCACCTCCTCCAGCTGCCCCAATCAGGTGAGCTTTCTTATTTCTTCCACTCTGTTCCCTGTTTCCACTGTCACGCAAGCCCTGCACTATTTTTTTTTTTTGCTCCGGGGCTTCTTTTTATAGAGATACTGTTTGGACTACATCTTCCATGATCCCAAGCTCTCTGCATTACAGTCTATGAGATTGTTTGAATAGCTCTCCTACTTCATGATTGGTCCTCTGCGCAGTCGCCAGAAAGGGAAGGGTAAGTGGCGGAAGAAGTCATACACAGAGCTGCAGCACAGCCAGCATGAGAAGAGGATTTTGCACAGGCTGCTCTGGCTCCCTCTCCCACAATGGTGGGATTTCCCTGCAGTAGTTTTTGTCTCTGCCCCCCCACAATGGTGAGATCTCCCTGGAGTAGTTTGTGTCTCTGCCCCTCCCACAATGGTGATATTTTCTTGCATTAGTTTGTGTCTCTGCCCCTCCCACAATGGTGATATTTCCCTGCAGTAGTTTGTGTCTCTGCCCCTCCCACAATGGTGATATTTCCTTGCATTAGTTTGAGTCTCTGCCCCCCCCCCCCCACAGTGGTGATATTTCCCTGCAGTAGTTTGTGTCTCTGCTCCTCCCACAATGGTGATATTTCCCTGCAGTAGTTTGTGTCTCTGCCCCTCCCACAATGGTGAGATCTCCCTGGAGTAGTTTGTGTCTGTGCCCCTCCCACAATGGTGATATTTCCTTGCAGTAGTTTGTGTCTCTGCCCCTCCCACAGTGGTGATATTTCCCTGCAGTAGTTTGTGTCTCTGCCCCTCCCACAATGGTGATATTTCCCTGCAGTAGTTTGTGTCTCTGCCCCTCCCACAATGGTGATATTTCCTTGCATTAGTTTGTGTCTCTGCTCCTCCCACAATGGTGATATTTCCCTGCAGTAGTTTGTGTCTCTGCTCCTCCCACAATGGTGATATTTCCCTGCAGTAGTTTGTGTCTCTGCCCCTCCCACAATGGTGATATTTCCTTGCATTAGTTTGTGTCTCTGCCCCTCCCACAGTGGTGATATTTCCCTGCAGTAGTTTGTGTCTCTGCCCCTCCCACAATGGTGATATTTCCTTGCATTAGTTTGTGTCTCTGCCCCTCCCACAGTGGTGAGGTTTTCCTGCAATACTTTGTATCCATAGTGGCACTCCTGTGGAGTGAGGAGGGGTGCCAGACTTACTGAATTTCATTCTAGAGGTTCAGGATGGTTCAGTTGGCCAGCACAGCCATTTCTACCTCATTACAGACTGCCGATCTGTGTGATGTAGCGGCTGATTGAATCTGGTTACTTAGAAATTGCTTTTAAATCCCATCTATCCAGTGTGTGAAGTGCAGACAGAGGTGACAATTACAGGTCTGAAGTGACACAATCTGCTTGGCAGGTCACATGACCTCGGATGTCGGTACGAGGGATGCACGAGGCCATTTCCATGTTAGAAATATAATGAAGCAAGCTTTGTGGAATGTGGCTACATGATGGTAAAGATCCTGAGAATTCCTCTAAGCTTCTGAGCCCTGGTATCACATCTGCCGCACATCTCCGGGGCTCAGCTGTCACATCGTCTTCTATCTGGATGTTTCTAAATTGAATCGCTCACACTCTTGGTCTCTGTGGCCATTCGGCATCTGCAGTAAATCCTTCATCGCCTCTTCCTGGACTGATGGCCAACGTGCAAAGTGTGGAAATCAGTTTTTTTGACTCAATTGAACTTGTACAAGGTGAAATCTGGTTTCTATGGGTTTCTGTGCTTCATCAATATAGTAGTATTAACCCCTCATAATTTTAGCTTAAAGTTTTCCTAAACCCCCAACAGTAAAATCAGTCTGTATATACAGTAAAGCATGCTTGTTCTACTCACTGTGGAACCTAAGGGGTTAACCCTCTGCATTGTGTAAAAAGGCTGTTTGATCCTGTCTTCTCTGATCCTCCCCTTCTTCCACTGACCCCAATCCATCTGATAGAACAGAGCCTTGGAGTCACTTTGCACATGCTTGGTTTGGTCTGTATTACTAGTTTTTTTTTTTGTGGGAGAGTGCATGTGATCAGCACAGGGCCAATCAGCACTGTTCAGACAGAGGTTCAGGAGTCCTGCATCCTTATAGGACAGTCAGAGGAGAATGGAAACGTCTCCTACAAGCTTTAACCAGACGCTGATAGAAGTCACAAGACTGCTCTATACTGCTGATGATAAAAGATGTTTAGCAGTTTATATTTACTAAAATAATTGCTTTTCCATGTTCTGTGTACTGTGGGAGACCAGATCTAGTGAATGCAGGGTCCTGGGTTTAGTAACACTTTAAGTCATTGAGCACAATAAATTAAATATTCCTGGGTAAACTAGTCAAATCCTTACTCCAGCACTTACATTTTTCAAATTTCAATGCCGCTGCCTTCTCAGTGCTGCTTCTACGAACTTCTGGTCTTCCCAGGAAAGTCTTACAAGTGGGCAATGCAGTCTGGAGTCAGTCTGTTAGCTTGGAGAAGGGGTGTGGGGTAGTCCTTTGTCATCCTAGGCTATGGGTCTGTGTGTTTGTATTGATGCACACAGTGTAGAGAGACACAACTCTAGTCCATGCATGCAAGGGTGGTTCCATAGGATGCTGTAAGAGAAAGGAGCCACCCTGAAACAGGGAACCTTGAGCAGTGTCACTGTCATGGCACCAGCTTAAACTGGAACATAGGCAAGGATGAAAAGGTAAAGAGGCTGCATGCCCAGTAAATGATTAAACCAGCTGATTAAAATGTTTAAAAACAAATGGTTAAATATTACTTCAATATCATTTGATCTACCGTATTTATCGGCGTATAACACGCACCCCAAATTTAGGAGGGAATTTTAAGGAAAAAAAAAGGAAAGTTGAAGGGAAAAAAACTTACATTTAAATGCCCATCATTGCAGCCTCCTCAGTGCAGCCTTGCCCCAGTGCAGCCATGTCAGTGCAGCCATGTCAGTGCAGCCATGTCAGTGCAGCCATGTCAGTGCAGCCTTGTCAGTGTAGCCTTGCCAGTGCAGCCTTCCCCAGTGTCCATTGCAGCCTTATCCCAGTGCAGCCTTGCCCCAGTGCAGCCTTGCTCCAGTGCAGCCTTGCAGCTCGCAGTTTGAAAATGGCGCCGCTCCCCTGCGATCCTGTGATCCCCTGCGATCCTGAGCTTCAAAATCGCCGACCGCAATTTGAAAATAACACGCACCCGCGATTTTCCCCTGATTTTAAGGGGGAAAAAGTGCGTGTTATACGCCGATAAATACGGTATTTTAAAAAAATTGTTCTACAAAAATCTTAAAGGGAACATGCACAGAGAGAATATGGAGGCTGGCATTGCCGACCCTCTTCTGAAATTGTGTGTTGCCTGGTTGTCTCTGGCTTTAGTACATTCCCATTTAACTGGAACAAGCAAACATATGAGGAAAGTTGGAGTGAAGCCTGAGAACCTGATCTGCATACTGGCCTTAGGTCAGTAACTTGGAAGGTATTGAAGCCAGTGGAACAGCATGATATACAGTCACTTAGTATTTTCAGAAGGAGAGGTGTGCCGTAGAAGTTTCCATGGTTCTCTTGTTAAAGGTTTATTTTGCTAAGAGAAAATTTGCCGTCTCTGGCAAAAAAGGCCAGAAAACACTATCTTGTGGGTGATAGGCTTTCACTACACAGAGTTCCTTCATGATACCTTAATCCAGCTATATTACCATTTCCTTCATGGCATAGAATAACCTCTATACTGAGCTTAGCAAGTCCCGAGCACTCAATGGGCCTATCATTGCTTTGATTTATTGGGTCAGTGACCCCTTGGTATGATGCAGTGTCTTGGTAACCTCTTGGTATGATACCTCGGTGACTCCCTTGGTATAACTGCTTCCCACCAGTGAAAATCAATGCTTGCATCACTTTAATCAAAGAAAATTGGATCAGGCACAGCAGTCATTTTCATTTCCATTCCTCGGGGTGCTGGTGATCTGCAGAATAAGACAGCTTTCCATGGCATAGTGATATTTGTCTAAATCACCTAAGAGTCTGCAGCACAGTGTGCCTTTCCCCAGCTCGTATTGTTCTTGCTTTGGCAACCAAAGACAGAGAGCACAGATTTCTTGAAGTATAGGAGGGAAGTGTAGCTTAGGGGTATTACGGAGGTTGGGTAGTGGAGTCATGGCATAGCTGTTCTTGCCTGGAGTACAGGGAAATCTCGCCTTTCTAGTGGGGGAGAGTTGGCTTTTGTTGAAGTATTGGGGAGAAAGGAGTCATTTCATAGTGGGTCCTTCCTTGGTATTGGGGGAGGGAACCTTGCCATGATATGGAGGGAGGGGGGTCCTGTTGAAGTATGGTAAGAATAGAGTTTTGGGGTATTTTCAGGGATGGGGAGTAGATGGGGGATGGGGGGGCTGCGAAGTGTTTCTGTGGTATGATGGGACAGTGGAGTGTAGGCATGTTATGGGAGAGAGTGGAATCTTCTCATGATATGGGGATAGAGTGGAGTCTGAAGGAGAGCAAACATTTTTTTCCAATGTGGGCAAAGGGTAAACTTGCCAATGAATGATCAAATAAAGAAGTATAACCATAGTATGGTTGCAGCACCAGAGGAAAGGTAGGCTCTTGTCATGGTATGAGAGGGACAGGGAAGTTGTACTGTGGTATGTGGGAACAGTGGGGTCCTGCCATGGTATGGGAGGAGAACGTAATCTCGTCATGGTATGGGGTAAGGCGGAGTCTTGCCAAAATATGGAGGGAGAGCAAACTCTTGTTGCAGTATGGGAAGTGGAAAACCTTGCCATTCTGTGGAGAATTGTTGGAGCCTTGCCATGAGGGAAGACCAGAGTTTTACCATAGTATGGGGGGACAGCAGAAACTTTTGATAGCATGAGATGAAAGTGGAGTCTTTCCATGGTACAGGGACTCTTGTTTTTATATAGGGGGGGCGTTGCAATCTGCCATTATATGGCGAGAAAGCAGGATTTTGCCCTGGGAGCATGTGAGGAAGAGCATAGTCTTGTCATTAACAAAGTAAAGTGGACTCTTGCTGTTGTCTTGGAGGAATGCATAGCCTTGCCATGACATTTTTGATGAAGAGGATAAAGTGCAGACTCTTGTCACAGAGGGGTAGAGTAGACTTGCTGGGGTATGGGGGGCAGGTTTTTATGATATGGAGAAGAAAGCAGAGTCTTGCCATGGTGAGGAGGGTGTGTGTGTGTGTGTGTGGGGGGGAGGGTGCACATTTTGCATTGATATGGGGGGGGGGGGTAGTGGACCTTTGCAGTGGTATGGGAGGGTAGGCTCTTACTGTGATATTGGAGGAGAGTGGACACTGACTGTGATATAAGGGAGAGCAGACTTGAGCATCATGACATGGGAGGGAGATAGGGGTGCCACCTCATCCCTTTAAAACCGAACACATATTAATTACGCAGGTTCTGTGGCTGATTAGGTGGTAACTAAACTCACTTGGTGCCTTATCTGCATTAAATTAGCCTCAGAGCCTGTGGAATTCATATGTTTTGGGTTTAAAGGGATGAGGTGGCAACCCTAGAGGGAGAAAATGGTGTCTTGTCTTGGTATGGGGGTATGTGGTATTGGAGAAGAGTGGACTCTTCCTGTGATATAGGGGAGAGCAGACTTGAGTATCATGACGTGGAGGGAGAGAGTGGTGTCTTGTCTTGGTATGGGGGGTACGTGGTATTGGAGGTAGAGTGGACTCTTTCCACTGGTGGTATGGGGGAAGAAGTGAATTCTTCCATAGTTTGGAAGAGGCAGACTCTTGGCATGGTAGGGGAGGAAAGTAGACAAGCAGAGTCTTGTCATGGTTGGGGGCAAACACTTGCTATGGTATAGCCAGGCATGTGGACTCTTGATGTGGTGAAGAAGGAGAGATGACTCTTGACTGTAGAGTGTTCTGCAGCTGTCTTAACAGCTTCTCTCTGGTCCTGCAACTCCGCTCGTGTTCTTGGTTTCATATTTCCATAATTTCTTTAATCTTGTGTCAGGAATACAAATGTCGCCATCAGGACCACAAGCTCTGTCACCTCAGGGAAAAACCTCTGCTTTCACATCTACAGAAACCTTCTTTAGAAATGCGTACTGGAGGCTGTATGCGGCTTTCATTCACGCACAAGGACATTTCGCTGTTAAGTGTAAAATCATTTCTTGGGGTTTTTTTTTTTTTTTTATTCTCCTGCTTTCTGTTAATACATTCCATTTTTGCCCAGAGCCACACATTTTTCTCGCTGACACATTCGACTTTATCTATAATGTCCCACTATTACACCATTACTGTCCCTGGCATCTTCACCCAGCATCGATTCATCTCCATACATCTATCCACTGCTCCGTCATTGTGCTCACACCCATAAAAATGTTACCATCCATGCGATGTGTCAGACTGTGTACTTGGCACTTTGCTTCTTGGCATTGGGTGTTGTCCCGTTGGGGTTGGTTTAGGACAAATGGACTGTTCACTTTGCAAAGTGCATTCGCACACTGTAATGCCGCGTACACACGATCGGACTTCTCGTCGGAAAAAAGATATGATGTCTTTTCCGACGGGATTCTGCTCAAGTTTGCCTTGCATACACACGGTCACGCAAGAGTTCGCTGAAATCAAGACTGTCAAGAACGCGGTGACGTACAACACTACGACGAGCCGAGAAAATGAAGTTCAATGCTTCCGAGCATGTGTCGAATTGTTTCCGAGCATGCGTAGGGATTTTGTGTGTCGGAATTGCCACAGACGATCGCATTTTTGGATAGGAACTTTTGCCGACCGAAAAATTGGGAGCATGCTCTCAATCTTTTGCTGGCTGGAATTCGGCCAGCAAAAGTCCGATAGAGCAGGGGTCTTCAAACTATGGCCCTCCAGTTGTTCAGGACCTACAATTCCCATCATGCCTAGTCATGTCTGTGAATGTCAGAGTTTTACAATGCCTCATGGGATGTGTAGTTCCGCAACAGCTGAAGGGCCGTAGTTTGAGGATCCCTGCGATAGAGCATACACGCGGTCGCATTTTCCAACGAAAAATTCTCATCGGTCTTTTGCGAGCCGAAATTCCGACCATGTGCAGTTGCTCCAGAGCTTAGTAAATGAGCAGGAGCTCTGCTGACTTCCATCATCCAATCACGTGCGAGGAAAAAGGATGCTTTTTTTTATTTTCCTTGCATGTGATTGGGTGTTCTTTGCAAAGTGAATCCTTACCTCATTTACTAAGCTCTGGAGCAACTGCACTTTGCAAAGTACACAGTCTATTTGCCTTTAGTAAATCAACCCCTTTGTCTCTGTCCCTGGCACTGTGTCTATTGCCAGGCATCCATTCTAATTCTGGGATGCTTCAACTCCACGTAGCACTACATTTCCTTATGTCAGAGTGAGGTCAGAGGCAATATAAGAGGTCAGAAAAATGTATTGAAATAAGACCACCAACTAACAGCTATTTAAAAATATGTATTTACCATGATGCGCTTACATGAAGTGTTCTGAAACTGGGTCTTAAAGTGGTTGTAAACCCTTACATATACCCAGTGAAGTGACTGGTCTCACGTGATACACGGGGATGAGACAAATCCTCCTAGATAAGTTGTACCTGTTTATCTGCAGTCTTCTCTTCTCTACAGCTATTCAAAGTGCACCATTTATGCGGCTTGTCTGATTTTTTATTTGTCTGATTTTTTAGAAAGCAGGAGGCGAGGAGCTAAGGTTACACTCTACAGATCTCAATATGAACTGATGAAGAGAAGGGACACACCCCCTTCACACAACACACAGGAACAGAGCATAAGCTGTCAATCACAGGCTGTGTGCTTGAGCTCCCGCCCTCACCTTTTTACCCGTTAGTGTCAGGAAAACCTGTCAGAAGTAATTCATTCAGATAGCAGAGGAACAAGGCAGCAGAGAGAAATTAAATTATTATTTTTTGTAGGTCATTTTTGGTTACAAGAGACTGCGCACACTGTGTGTACAGGTGTTACAGGATTATTCATACGTCCCTTCTTAAAGTGGTGTTCCGGCCGAAATTATACTTTTTAAATAAAAATACCCCTATAATACACAAGCTTAATGTATTCTAGTAAAGTTAGTCTGTAAACTAAGGTCTGTTTTGTTAGTTTATAGCAGTAGTTTGTTATTTTATAAACTTACAGCAGGCCGTGGCCATCTTAAGTGTGGGCATCTGAAGCCAGACTGTATTTCTTCCTGGACCTCATCCTTGCAGATCTCGCACATGCTCAGTGCAGCACAAGCAGTGTAATAGGTTTCAGGTCAGGTTTCCATAGCAACGGCAGTGTCAGAGGAAGTTGCCTCCCCTTCCCAGAAGGCATTGCAAACAGGAAATGATGCGATGGGCCACGGCCAGGGAGGAGGAAGTGGAAAATGAATACAGCAGATATACAGAAGGTGCTGAGAAAAAAAAATAAAAATATCCAATTCGTTTACAGTGCACAGTTTAGTGAGGGATGCTGAAGAGTTGTAAAAGTGGGTGGAACTCCACTTTAAGTTATTTAGAAATGACACTTAGTGCTCTGGATTGAGACATGTACACACTATAGAAGGACATGTTTGGTTCATATTTCATGTCAGGGGTTTACAGCCAACTTAAAGTGATACTAAAGTCTCATATTTTTTTGGGTTAAAAATAAAAAACCTGTTATACTTACCTGCTCTGTGTAATGGTTTTGCACAGAGCAGCCCAGATCCTCCTCTTCTCGGGTTCCTCTTCTGTGCTCCTGGCCCCTCCCTCCTGTTGAGTGCCCCCATAGCAAGCTGCTTGCTATGGGGGCACCTGAGCCGAGACACAGCTCCCTGTGTCCATTCAGACACGGAGCCATGGTCTGCCCCCTGCCCGCCCCCTTTCCCTTCTCTTCGGCTCACTGACTTTGAATGACAGCAGCGGGAGCCAATGGTGCCGCGCTGCAGTCTCAGTCAATTAGGAGGGGAGTGCCGGACAGCTGAGTCTCTTGTGCAACGTCGCTGGATCGAGATCGGGCTCAGGTAAGTATTAGGGGGGTTGCTGCACACAAAAGGATTTTTATCCTAATGCATAGACTGCATTATAATAAAAAACCTTCTATCTTTACAATCACTTTAAAGTACCGTATATGTGAACCGTTACCTTGTAAAACAACCCATTCAGTTTAAAATAGAAATGAAAGGCAAAACATTTGTTTATAAATATAAAAAAAAACATCCTCACATCCTCTCTTCTCAGCTGCATGATGAGCTTAGAGAGCTGGAGGAGGAAAAACAGCAGCACACTGAACTTCCCAGTGAATGGCTATGTAGGAGGGGCATGTCAGCACAAGTCCAATCAATGGAGAAGAGCACAGCGCAACTAAAAAACTGACTACGCTGTGCTCTCATGCCTACTGTGTTCAGTTTTTAATAGGAGAGAAGAGGGACTGGCAGGAACACCAGGGATTTCACACAAAGGAAGCAAAACAGAGAGAACAGAAGACTTTTTTTATACATGTTGGGCTACAGTGCAAGAAGCATGTGATGAGAGGAAAGAACACAATGACATAGAGATCAGTTCATCAATCAACTGTTTTTATGGTCCAGCCAAATGCTGATGGTGGGGAGGAGACCTATAAGTGTTACGGAACTGCAGCAGAGAAAAATCCGGTACCAATCTTTTGACAGGTAAAATAACTCCCATATGTGTATATAACCTGTGTATTTATCTGTTTGCCTAAAATCCGCTTTAAATCAGGTTAGGACTTCATGTGTCAGAAAGGGAACTTTATCCAAGCTGGCCAGGTGGTGTCTATTGTAGGACAATGGCTTTTCTTGAGAACCATCGTATAAAGATTGAGCAGTGTCCATGTAACCCTGATAATCTCCCTTCAACTTACAGGGTCTTACCCTGCTTCAGGACCATTTTTCAGCACACTTCATGCATTATGGTTTTAACTTGCTAAAAATAAATAGTTTTAAGAAGCATGTCAGTTAGTGTATTCCGCTCTCCCAGGCTGACTCCCAGCATTACAGTGTACTCCGCTCTCCCAGGCTGACTCCCAGCAGTACAGTGTACTCCGCTCTCCCAGGCTGACTCCCAGCAGTACAGTGTACTCCGCTCTCCCAGGCTGACTCCCAGCAGTACAGTGTACTCCGCTATCCCAGGCGGACTCCCAGCATTACAGTGTACTTCGCTCTCTCAGGCTGACTCAGAGCAGTACAGTGTATTCCGCTCTCCCAGGCTGACTCCCAGCAGTACAGTGTACTCCGCTCTCCCAGGCTGACTCCCAGCAGTACAGTGTACTCCGCTCTCCCAGGCGGACTCCCAGCAGTACAGTGTACTCCGCTCTCCCAGGCGGACTACCAGCATTACAGTGTACTCCGCTCTCCCAGGCTGAATCCCAGCATTACAGTGTACTCCGCTCTCCCAGGCGGACTTCCAGCATTACAGTGTACTCCGCTCTCCCAGGCGGACTACCAGCATTACAGTGTACTTCGCTCTCTCAGGCTGACTCAGAGCAGTACAGTGTATTCCGCTCTCCCAGGCGGACTCCCAGCAGTACAGTGTACTCCGCTCTCCCAGGCGGACTCCCAGCAGTACAGTGTACTCCGCTCTCCCGGGCTGACTCCCAGCAGTACAGTGTACTCCGCTCTCCCAGGCTGACTCCCAGTAGTACAGTGTACGCTGCTCTCCGAGGCGGACTCCCAGCAGTACAGTGTACTCCGTTCTTCCAGGCTGACTCCCAGTAGTACAGTGTACTCCGTTCTTCCAGGCTGACTCCAAGTAGTACAGTGTACTCCGCTCTCTCAGGCTGACTCCGAGCAGTACAGTGTATTCTGCTCTCCCAGGCGGACTCCCAGCATTACAGTGTACTCCGCTCTCCCAGGCGGACTCCCAGCATTACAGTGTACTCCGCTCTCTCAGGCTGACTCAGAGCAGTACAGTGTATTCCGCTCTCCCAGGCGGACTCCCAGCAGTACAGTGTACTCCGCTCTCCCAGGCTGACTCCCAGCAGTACAGTGTACTCCGCTCTCCCAGGCTGACTCCGAGCAGTACAGTGTACTCTGCTCTCTCAGGCTGACTCAGAGCAGTACAGTGTACTGCGTTCTTCCAGGCTGACTCCAAGCAGTACAGTGTACTCTGCTCTCCCAGGCTGACTCCCAGCAGTACAGTGTACCTTGCTCTCCCAGGCTGACTCCGAGCAGTACAGTGTACTCCGTTCTTCCAGGCTGACTCCCAGTAGTACAGTGTACTCTGCTCTCCCAGGCTGACTCCAAGCAGTACAGTGTACTCCGTTCTCCCAGGCTGACTCCAAGTAGTACAGTGTACTCCGTTCTCCCAGGCTGACTCCGAGCAGTACAGTGTACTCCGCTCTCCCAGGCTGACTCCCAGCAGTACAGTGTACCTTGCTCTCCCAGGCTGACTCCGAGCAGTACAGTGTACTCCGTTCTCCCAGGCTGACTCCGAGCAGTACAGTGTACTCTGCTCTCCCAGGCTGACTCCCAGCAGTACAGTGTACTCCGTTCTCCCAGGCTGACTCCGAGCAGTACAGTGTACTCCGCTCTCCCAGGCTGAATCCCAGCAGTACAGTGTACTCTGTTCTTCCAGGCTGACTCCCAGCAGTACAGTGTACTCTGCTCTCCCAGGCTGACTCCCAGCAGTACAGTGTACTCTGCTCTCCCAGGCTGACTCCCAGCAGTACAGTGTACCTTGCTCTCCCAGGCTGACTCCAAGTAGTACAGTGTACTCCGCTCTCTCAGGCTGACTCAGAGCAGTACAGTGTACTCCGTTCTTCCAGGCTGACTTCAAGCAGTACAGTGTACTCCGCTCTCCCAGGCTGACTCCAAGCAGTAGTGTACTCCACTCTCCCAGGCGGACTCCCAGCATTACAGTGTACTCCGCTCTCCCAGGCTGACTCCGAGCAGTACAGTGTACTCCGCTCTCCCAGGCTGACTCCAAGCAGTACAGTTTACTCCGCTCTCCCAGGCTGACTCCCAGCAGTACAGTGTACTCCGTTCTTCCAGGCTGACTCTGAGCAGTACAGTGTACTCCGCTCTCCCAGGCTGACTCTGAGCAGTACAGTGTACTCCGCTCTCCCAGGCTGACTCCCAGCAGTACAGTGTACTCCGCTCTCCCAGGCTGGCTCCCAGCAGTACAGTGTACTCCGCTCTCCCAGGCTGACTCTGAGCAGTACAGTGTACTCCGCTCTCCCAGGCTGACTCTGAGCAGTACAGTGTATTCCGCTCTCCCAGGCTGACTCCCAGCAGTACAGTGTACTCCGCTCTCCCAGGCTGGCTCCCAGCAGTACAGTGTACTCCGCTCTCCCAGGCTGACTCTGAGCAGTACAGTGTACTCCGCTCTCCCAGGCTGACTCCAAGCTGTACAGTTTACTCCGCTCTCCCAGGCTGACTCCAAGCAGTACAGTGTACTCTGCTTTCCTAGGCTGACTCCCAGTAGTACAGTGTACTCCGCTCTCCCAGGCTGACTCCAAATAGTACAGTGTACTCCGCTCTCCCAGGCTGACTCCAAGCAGTACAGTGTACTCCGCTATCCCAGGCTGACTCCCAGTAGTACAGTGTACTCCGCTCTCCCAGGCTGATACAGAGCAGTACATTGTTAGGATCCCTTTCTGAGGAAGTTTATCAGTTATTAACTTGTAAATAATGCAATCACACTGCCACCATTAGTGGACTTCAGTGAGTTCTACAGTGGTGACAGCCCTTCATATGTTGACATTGGCAATGGACACCTTATAGTATACTCGGCGCCCCCCCCCCCCCCCAATACATCTATCCTGGATCACCTCCGTGCACATGACATGGTCTATTTTGGTGTAGTTATACAAATGTCTGACAGTACAATAGCAGCCGGGGGTCAAAAAGGTAAATAGATAATCTTGGTGTGACAGAGGGGTAAGTTCTGAAGACTGAGAACGTTAGTCAAGCTTTGATTTGGTCTCTTGTTTGGTCTCATTAAAGACATTTTCTCTGCATAGAAGGAACTGGGCTGTATCCCCCACCAGCTCTCTTGTCTATGCTCCATGTCTACATGAATATTTGATTATGTTTACTTGAGCCATTTTGAGCATTTCTCATTACAAAATCTTCTTTAAAGAAGTAGCAGCAAAACTATTTATCCATTGTTCTAGTTGTGGAGCAGTGGCTGTTTTTTTTTTAATCATTTCTATTATTCTAATTATTGTAATGATTCATAAAATATCTTAAAAAAATGCACAGTTTTTGCAATGTTTTGTGTTGATCTTGCCTCTGCGGATTAGGGCAAGAACCCCCATTGCAGGCGGAGGATAAGAGAAGAGGATTAAGTTTAATTACCTTTCCTTTCTATGTTTTAATCAAGCCGGAGCCTCAGCCACACTCCATAATCTGTGCTGCTCAACTACCTTGGTAACCGTCCATCATAAAGGCCGTCCTGCTGTCTCTGCATCTATTTTGGTCGCACTAACATTTCCCGTTTCTGAGATAGCGATCGCTGACAGACGTGGTGAGATGGAAGTCATTAAATGCTGCAGACTGCAGGGAGAGTGCAACACATTGCTGAAAGATGCAGAGGAATCTGCCTTCGTATTGATAGTATTGGGCACCTTGGTCCATAGGATGCAAAAAGATGGAGCAGAGAACACTGCATGGCATGCACAGGGCACAGTCACTTCTGGCTTCTACAAGTCTGATCGATTGCTCCGAGCAACATTTCTTTACGCTCATCACTGCCCAAGGCTCCTATAAGCAATAACTGATCACATGACACAACCATTACTTGCTTCTCTACATTTTCCAGCTGACGCAGATGTATCTCAGAGTGAGGGTTTTACAGACTGCACTTTTATGACAGAAGAGAATACTCATTTCATTGTAAATCCTGAAGAGAACCTGTGTCCTTCCTATGGACATTGAAGTACTGACATACTCTTAAAGGACAAGTGCAGGATTTAAAAAAAAATAAACAATCATACTCACCTAGGTAGATGCAGCATGAATCTGATACTGCATCTATCCCTTTCCGGCTCTACACCAAAAACTGAGCAATCAAAGACTGTTGATTGCTCAGTTCTTGGGTCCGCTCTGAGCAGAGAGCAGTGAGTGTTAGACCCCGTACACACTATACAACTTTTGTTGTCTGATTTCCTTTAGATTTACCAAAACCATGTAGTGCAAGGGCCTGCCTTATTGCATGCAAATTGAAACTCTTAAGTTTTGACCTCATATTATATGGTTTTGGTAAATCTAAAGGAAAAAATCTACAGAAAATTGTATACAGTAGTGTGTAGCTAGATTTAGTCACCGCTCTGTGTTTTTCCCCTCCAGCGCTCACTGAAGCGCCAGAGTGTGACAGGAGTGCATGGCTCAGGCTCTCAGCAGAGTGCTGAAAGGCTGAGCCAGCTTCTGCTCAGGCATTTGGGAGGTCCTGGAAAATATTATGGGGATACCCACAGAGCCTAGACCATCTCTGTGATGTTAGCTGACAGCAGGCTTCAGCCCGCTGTTGGCTGAATCTGGGTCACTGGAGTGCAGAACTAAGCGCACTCCTGTGAGCCACAGGAGAAATATGACCATACGAGCTTTGGCCATATTTCCCTTTAAAGTAAATTGGCTTTAAAACAAACACTCCACTGACCTCTGTAGCTGCAGACACTGTGAAACAGTTCATCCTCAAAGTTCACAGCAGCCTTTTAAGCCACCCTCCTCCAGCAGGAACTTAGTACCCTGTTTTCCTTTCCCAGCAGTGACGCAGCAACTCAGCTCACTCTATTCCCCCCTCCCAGCAGGAACTCAATATTTTTAAGCTTACCCTGAGTCCACCCCTTCTCCCAGCAGTAACTCAGCAGCTCAGGCCACCCTGCTGCCCCCCCCCCCCCCCCAGTAGCTCAGGCCACCCTGCTGCCCCACCCCAGCAGCTCAGGCTACCCTGCTGCCCACCCCAGCAGCTCCCTGCACTCTCCACCCCCACCAGTGACTCAACTTTCAGCCTCCCTCCCCCCACCAAGCAGTAACTCAGTAGCTCAACCCACCCTGCCGCTCCCTCCTAGCAGTGACTCGGCAGCTCAGCTCACCCCATTCCTTTGTGCCAACAGTGACTGGGTAGCTCAGCCCACACTGCCCCCCTTTCCAGCAGTCACTCTGCAGCTTAGCTCTCCTCTTCCAGTGTACCTCCTTTGTTTTTACACAAGAGTAGAAGGCTGTTGAGTTACCTTTGGGACGGTACAGCAGGGAGGGCTGCGCTACCAAGTAATTTCTGAAAGAGGAGAGCAGGCTGAGCTGCTGAGTAACTGCTGGAAGGGTAAGCAGGGTAAGCTGTGCTGCTAGGTCACTTCTGAGGAGGGAGAGGTAGCAAGGGGAGTTAAGCTGGCATAGAGAAGAACTTCAGCTATTCTGATATGGATTTGAGGATGAATGGCTCCACAATTCCTGAAGCTACAGAGGTCATTGAGGACTTTTTTTAAAGCTTGTTTACAATATGTTAAATATATGAATGTCCACTACATGGCCAGTGTTACAGTGTAAGAGAAAGAATATAGGGACCTGTTGTTTGCTTGTAAGTATATAACATTAGAACAGGACATTAGACTGTGAGCTAATTTGTGGTACGGGACAGATTCAATCAGTATATGCTGTACAGTGCTGTGTAAGATGCCAGCGCTATACAATAACTGAGGACAAACTATTATTTGAAGGTCTGTTTGTCCCTAATGGACCTTCCACAGGTTCTTAGGCTAGTGTAGATTTTAGTCTAGAACTGGGATCTCCAATTGTTCAAAGCAAAGGATCAGTTTGCTGTCCTTCAGATTTTGAGGGGCCAAACTGTGGCCATTTTGGGTAGAAACTGCCCTGGTGTCAACAGGAGTGAACAGTGCCCCATCATTGGTACTAGTGGGATAAATGGTGCCCCATTGTCAGTATCAGGAAAAGGAATTGTGCCCCATCATTGGTGTCAGTGGGAGGAATAATTGTTGGTGTCAGAGGTAGGAATTGATTATTGTATCAATGGGAGGAATAGTGCTCCAAGGCAAAAAGCCAGATAAAGGTAAGCAAAGACTGCAACCATCCCCCAGGCTGCAATTTGGAAACCACCGGTCAAGTATGTGATCTTACAGAAGGGTTGCAGTTGTGTCTGTACATTGATTTTACCCATTGATGAATTATACTGTTGGCTTCTCATTTGGAAATACATGCATTGAAAGGTGGGCAGAGTTTATTACCTCAATGTTTAAATTTTGTGAAGAATCAGCTGATCATCTCTATGAACAGATCCAATTTTTTCTTTTCCTACCAACTTTCGGAATAGTAATATTTCTTTTTTTAGTAGATAGAAGAATTTGACTTGGTAGGAAGATTGGCACAATAAAGTAGACGTGACTTTCTGATGTAAAAATGTGTTACTTTATGTTTTCCACTAATATGTTAAATCAGAAGCTGAATCTGGTGCAGGAAAAAGTAGGAATAGGGCTTATTTGGCTCATAGTGAGACACAAATGTCAAATAAAGACGGAGATGTTATCCCAGACGTTGACGTGTGACTGACAGCAACATACATGCTAGCGGCCTGACACAATGTAATAGCACAGCTCAGTATTCCCAGGAAATGAATTGCACATGCAAAGACAGGAAAAAAGTTTTAGGGTTGATAGGGTAAATGGAAAGAGATCTCCTGCCTGCGGAGGTCATTTTCCTTTTTCAATTCTATCTTGGCATGAGTACAAGTCTTTTCATATCCAAAGTCAAATTTTCAAAATTACAGAGGTGCTATATCATTTCTGCCATTGATTCTCTGCTGCAGACATTGTTATGTAGATTCCATTGATTGCTAGGAATTTATAGCTCCAAATTTTTTGAGTTGAGAAAGAGGGACACCCTTTAGCACAAAGTGGGTAAAATTATTGGATAAGAAAAAAGTGGAAAGTTCTCCACGGGGCTTTTTAGCAGCAAATAGGAGTAAAATATTTTGTAAGAAAATCACAGATTTTTTATTATTATTCCAAAGGATGGTTAGACACAAAACATATATAAAAATTAAAATATGAGCACTGGTATATACAAGGCGAGACAAATTGGGCTAGGAAAGGTTATACATCAAGAGTGATACATTGTTACACTTGAAATTGCACTATCCGATGAATGGAAATTCCCCAATGCATTTCGACCTCAAAGGTTATGGTCTTCTTCAGGGGGTCCTTACATTTCCTTTCCACCAGGAAGGTTCGTTTAACCAGAGACTTCTTTAAAAACCAGATAATCCTCTCAAGTACGATCCCGGACCTACTGAGAGCCTGTCCATGCCCTAAACCCAAGGGGACGACCCCGATCTGTGAGGCTTACAAGTGGTCACATGTTTAACTGCCCCCCAATGGGGAATCAAATGGGCAGGAGCACCTTATTGCGTTGTTGAAGTAATTGTGTGTTCAGATCAGAAGAGTATAAATACTGCATCCATCCATCTTGCAAAGCATATATGTGTGCTCTCCCTGGGCGGCGTTAGGGTCAAATTATTGGATAAACCCAAAAGTGCTTTTTTCACCATCATGTTTCCTTTATACTACCTTTTTAAAACAAAAATGTGATAATACAAGTGTTTGTGTGAAAGGTTTGGTGTAATGTAACACTTTTGGTAGTTAAGGTGGGTAATAGCTAGTTTTATCGAGGGGGAAAGGAGAAACGGGTTTACTTACCTGATCCTCCGTTGCCCCAGCTCTGCCTCATGCTTCTAACTATGGACCCTGCTTTGGTCTTGATGATGTCTGGTCCATAGACTGCTGGAGTGTGGGGAAAAGATGCAGAAGATAGAGTAGGCAACTCTTCTTTTATTGTCCCCCTAGATCAGCTGTTTCCAAACTGTGGCTCGGGGGCCGAATGTGGCCCTTTGCTTGCCTTTATATGGCCCTTGGGGGACTGTTCCATCCACTAACACCAACAATGGGGCAGAATACCTTCCACTGACACCAATGATGGGGCAGAATTCCTTCCATTAACACCGATTGGGCAGAATTCCTCCCACTGACACCAATGATGGGGCAGAATTCCATCCATTGACAATAACAATGGGGCAGAAGCCCTTTGATTGACACCAACAATGAGGCAGAATTCCTTTCATTGACACCAACAATGGGGCACTATTCCTCCCACTGAAACTAAAGAAAGGGCATTACTTACTCCCACTGGACACCAGGACATTTTCTACTCCCATTGGCCCTAGTCTGGCCTTCCTAAAGTACAGTAAATTGGCCCTTTTGTATAGAAAATCTGGAGACCACTGCCCTAGATCTAAATGAGCAAATAATGCCCTACTTCAAGAAATTATTTTTTTAGTTGCCTGGAGTTGGGCTTAAGGTAATATTAAAGACAGAATTTATTTCAAAAAAATTAACAAACATGTCATACTTACCTACTCTGTGTAATGGTTTTGCGCAAAGCAGCCCTGATCCTCCTCTTCTTGGATCCCCCACCGGCACTCCTGGCCCCTCATGCTGAGTGCCCCCACAGCAAGCAGCTTGCTATGGGTGCACCCGAGCCGGCTCACTCCCAACCTGCTGCTCTATGTGTCCATTCACACAAACAGAGCCGCGGCTCGGCCGCACCCCTTCTTCCTGCTCATTGGTTCACTGGCTGTGACTGACAGCGGCGGGAGCCAATGGCTCAGCCAAAGAGAAGAGAGAGTCCCTGGAGAGCTGCTGATCTCGTGTGCACACTGCTGGTTCAAGATGGGGCTCAGGTAAGTATCGAGGGGGGCTGCTGCACACAGAAGGTTTTTTACCTTCATGCATAGAATGCATGAGGGTTAAAAACCTTGAGCCTTTACAACCACTTTAAAGTATTGCACTTATTATAAAAACACATCTGCATGAAAACAAACACCTCATCTACACTCAAGTGTAACGAATCATGACACATGATCTTGAAGGTTGTTTCACTGTCCCATCCATACGGTGCCCAGAAGCCACTTGCGGCCCTGCTGTCCTCCTTAAACTGGTGAAATCTATGAATCTAAAGAAAAACAAAAAAAGAGGGCGCACCAGCCTTGTGCATAATTATAAGCACCAGCTAATATGGAAGCTAGCTAGCTCTGAAGAAAAGGGTCTATCCATTGAAACGTGTTAGTAATCTTGCAATGGTTTGTGCAATGTGCTAGGTCATAGATTTTCAAGAGAACCTATTGGATTTATTACAAGCTTTTATATTTACCAACAAGTAAAAGGATTGAGCTAAGACTAAGGCTGTAGATGAAACGCGTCAGCTGTTTTGCTTGCCTATTAATGAAACTAACCATTGAAATAACTATATGGACTACAGAGTTGCCGGCTCAATCCCTGTACTTGTTTATGTTGTGGTGTATAAGGACACACTGAGCCTGAGCACCTGACAGAGGATCTTGAAATTGAACTGGGAGTTCCCCATTGTGTGCGCTGCCTCTCTTCAAACTCTTATATTTACTACCTTTGCGAGAATCTCTATAAATTTTTTTTTTATTAATTGGTGCTTATGAAAATGCACTAGGTTTGTGCGCTTTCTTTTTTGTTTTTATAAAGAAGTATCTGTCTAAAATGATAGACAACTGAGAAGAAAAGATGGACAGAGGGATTTTTATTTAATCGTGTATCTCCATTACAGTAGAATTGATGAATTATGGGAAGAGTTGAAAGCTGAAGATATGTGAAAGGACAGTTTCAGGTCAAGTAAGGCTAGACTTACAAATGTGTATTGCTTCTAGACCTCTTTACAAATGGTTACTATCAGGGCCATTTGCAGACTCTGGTTAAAGGAGGTTACAACATCCATTTATGACAGGCTCATTAACAGGCTTGTGTAGATTCTGGTTAAAATGTTTATGCATTCTGTTCAAACTCAGGATCAATGTGTCATGAGTTGGTTGTTTTTATTTCTCAATCTGTAGCTTCTTTGCTTCCTAACACAGACATAAGATTTATATCTGACGGCCCCCATTACTGATTTTGGGGAAATAGAGGGTACATTTTGGGGTACATTTTGGGGAAATTGAGGGTGGCACTGTGTGTAAATAATTACTTTTTGTATTTTCTCCACTCAGTTCGGGTTTGTTAGACCTCATTACCAATACACCAGAGACTTAATATACAGTGCCTTAAAAAAGTAATCATACCTCTTGAAATTTTCCACATTTTGTCATGTTACAACCAAAAACGTAAATGTATTTCATTGAGATTTTATGTGATAGACCAACACAAAGTGGCACATAATTGTGAAGTGGAAGGAAAATGATAAATGGTATTCAATATTTTTTACAAATAAATATATGAAAAGTGTGGTGTGCATTTGTATTCAGCCCCCTTTACTCCGATACCCCTAACTAAAATCTAGTGGAACCAATTGCCTTCAGAAATCACCTAATTAGTAAATAGAGTCCACCTGTGTGTAATTTAATCTCAGTATAAATACAGCTGTTCTATGAAGCCCGCAGAGGTTTGTTATAGAACCTTAGTGAACAAACAACATCATGAAGGTCAAGGAACACATCAGACAGGTCAAGAATAAGGTTGTGGAGAAGTCTAATGCCGCGTACACATGACCGGACTTTCCGGCAAACTAGGTCTGACGGTCTTCCGACGGACTTTCGGCAGAGTTCCGACGGACTTTCAGAACGAACGGACTTGGCCACACACGAACGGACTAAGTCCGGTCGAAAGTACGTTCATTTTATACGTGATGGCGTAAACGGGACAAAAAACAGAAGTTCAATAGCCAGTAGCCAATAGCTTCCCTTGCGTCGTATTTGGTCCGTCGGACCAGCACACAGACGAACGGTTTTCCTGATGTTTAGTCCGTCGGACAGATTTGAAACATGTTCTATTTCTAGGTCTGTCTGATTTTCCCCGTCGGACCTAATTTGCCAGAAAGTCCGGTCGTGTGTACGCGGCATTAAGCAGGATTAGGTTTTTAAAAACAATATCCCGAGCTTTGAACATCCCACAGAGCACTGTTCAATCCATCATCAGAAAATGGAGAGTATGGCACAACTGCAAACCTACCAAGACATGGCCGTCCACCTAAACTGACCGGCCGGGCAAGGAGAGCATTAATCAGAGAAGCAACCAAGAGGCCCATGGTAACTCTGGAGGAGCTGCAGAGATCCACAGCTCAGGTGGTAGAATCTGTCCACAGGACAACTATTAGTCGTGCACTCCACAAATCTGACCTTTATGGAAGAGTGGCAAGAAGAAAGCCATTGTTGAAAGAAAAACCATAAGAAGTTCTGTTTGCAGTTTGCAAGTAGCCATGTGGGGGACACAGCAAACATGTGAAAGAAGGTGCTCTGGTCAGATGAAACCAAAATTGAACTTTTTGGCCCAAAAGCAAAAGGCTATGTGTGGCGGAAACATGGTGGTGGCAGCATCATGTTGTGGGGATGCTTTTCTTCAGTAGGGAGAGGGAAGCTGGTCAGAGTTGATGGGAAGATGGATGGAGCCAAATACAGGGCAATCTTAGAAGAAAACCTGTTATGCCCTGTACACACGGGCGGACTTTTTGACTGGACTGGTCCGACGGTCTTTCCGACGGACTTTCCGACGGACTTTCAAACGAATGGACTTGCCTACACACGATCAACCAAAGTCCGACGGATTCGTACGTGATGACATACGACCGAAATAAAAAAAGGAAGTTGGTAGCCAATAGCTGCCCTAGCATCGGTTTTTGTCCGTCGGACTAGCATACAGACAAGCGGATTTTTCGACCGGACTCGAGTCCGTCAGAAAGATTTGAAACATGTTTTATTTCTAGGTCCGTCTGACTTTTGGGGAAAAAAAGTCAGCTGCAGCCCCCACACGATTGAATTGTCCGACGGAGTCCGGTCCGCCGGACCAAGTCTGCCGGAAAGTCCGCTCATGTATACGCGGCATTAGAGTCTGCAAAAGACTCGAGACTGGGGCGAAGGTCCACCTTCCAGCAGGACAACGACCCTAAACATACAGCCAGAGCTACAATAGAATGGTTTAGATCAAAGCATATTCATGTGTTAGAATGGCCCAGTCAAAGTCCAGACCTAAATCCAATTGAGAATCTGTGGCAAGACTTGAAAATCGCTGTTCACAGACGCTCTCCATCCAATCTGACAGAGCTTGAGCTATTTTGCAAAGAATAATGGGCAAAAATGTCACTTTCTAGATATGCAAAGCTGGTAGAGACATCCCCAAGAAGACTTGCAGCTGTAATTGAAGTGAAAGGTGGTTATACAAAGTATTGACTCCGGGGGGGCTGAATACAAAAGCACGCCACACTTTCAGATATTTATTTGTACATTTTTTTTTTTAAATGATTTTTTAATTTTATTTCCATTTCACAATTATGTGCCACTTTGTGTTGGTCTATCAAATAATATGCCAATAAAATACATTTACGTTTTTGGTTGTAATGTGAAATGTGGAAAATGTTAAGGGGTATAAATACTTTTTTAATGCACTGTACTGATAGCCTTCCTGTCTATACTGTATGCTGAGACTGGGTGCCCTGTATGCTCAGGGACTTAGTATACTGATAGCACTCTTTTCTATACTGTATACTGAGCTTGGTGCCCTATGTACTCTATACTGCTTATAATGACAATAGTCTGATAAGAACAAAAGAACGTTAGATTTCTCACAAGGGTTTTCTGCATAATCCTGTTAATGCTGCTTGACTTTCCTGGTAATGAAGTGGGTTTAATGTGACATTTTCCACCACAAGGCAGCATAAAGTAGTGAATATGTTGTATAATTATAGAGGGAGAACTCACACATGACTTTGGGCTAATTGACATCTCGCTTAGGAGACAAGGGTGGCTGTTAATAATTCAAGGCCTAAAAGCTCCTCATCACGGAGTATGTGGTCTTAAATGAAATGAGCAAGCTTTTCCCGACTTATTAGCCAGAGCCACACAGATCTTGGTAACGGCAGAAACACCAATGGTCTATGGGATTAGAACATGAATTGTTCAGATCCATGCTCATGGGTGCAAAAAAAAAAAAAATACATGTTTTTAGAGCTAATTTCTAAAAAAGCATCTGGAAATATGTAATGCTTTGCTACTTCGGAATTTACACTTATAGCTCAGCTGCATCTAGGTGCATCAGTCTAGCCGCGTTTACAAAAAACAGAACTTTGTGCATCCTGGCACCTTTTAGCTTTTTTTCCTGCAGATAAACACGTATAAATGTAAGTGTATCTAGATACAAAAGAATTGGATCTGGGAAGTATAACGGTTTTTTTTTTTTTTTTATTTCCCAGATCAATTCCTTCTGCATAAACACGGGGGCCTATATGTAAGTTATGTCAGATTATTTCTGCACAACAGTACAGGACACCAGTATCACTATAGACCTGTTATAATGCCCACAAGCCCTACAAATGTAGCTGTAGAAGAGAAATATTTACAGTGATTGTAAAGGTTTTAACCACTTCAATACCGGGCACTTATACACCTTCCTGCCCAGACCAATTTTCAGCTTTCAGCGCTGTCGCAGTTTGAATGACAATTGCGCGGTCATCCTTCACTGTACCCAAACTAAATTTTTATCATTTTGTTCCCACAAATAGAGCTTTCTTTTGGTGGTATTTGATCACCTCTGGGGTTTTTATTTTTTGCTAAACAAATAAAAAAAGACCGAAAATTTTGAAAAAAATAAAAGTTTTGCTTTTGTTTCTGTTAAAAGATTTTGTAAATAAGTACGTTTTTCTCTTTCACTGATGGGCACTGATAAGGCGGCACTGACTGGCACTGATAAGGTGGCACCGATGAGGTGGCACCAATGAGCGGGCACTGACGGGCACTGACGATGGGCACTTATATGCGGCACTGATGGGCACTGGTAGGCGGCACTGATGGGTGGCACTGATATGCAGCACTGATGGGCATTGATAGGCGGCACTGATGGGCACTCATGGGTGGCACTGGGTGGCACTGATAGGCGACACTGATGGGCACTGAAAGGCTGCAAAGATGGGTTCTTATGAGTGGCACTGATAGGCGGCACTGATGGGCACTGATAAGCGGCACTGATGGGCACTGATAGGTGGCACTGATGGGCACTGATACGTGGCACTGATAGGCATCCCTAGGCGGCACTGATGGGCACTGATAAGCAGCACTGATGGGCACTGATAGACGGGACTGATGGGCACTGATACGCGGCACTGATAGGCATCCCTGGTGGCACTGGCAGTGGTAGGCATTGTGAGTGGGCACTGATTGGCAGCTGCCTGGGCATTGATTGGCAGCTGCCTGGGCACAGATTGGTATTTACCTGGGGGTCTAGGGGGCATACCTGGTGATCCAGTGTGGATGGCCATCCTGGTGGTCCTGGGCGGCTTCCCTGGTGGTCCTGGGTGGGATACGAGGGGGGGCTGTGCTGATAAGCAATCAGCACAGACCCCCCCTGTCAGGAAAGCAGCCGATCAGCTCTCCTCTACTTGCGTCTGTCAGACGCGAGTGAGGAAAAGCCGATCACCGGCTCTTCCTATTTACATCGTGATCAGCCGCGATTGGACACGGCTGATCACATGGTAAAGAGTCTCCGTCAGAGACTCTTTGCCTAGATCAGAGTTGTGGTGTGTCACACTGACACACCGCAACAACGATTGCCGTGATGCGCGCCCCCGGAGGCGCGAAGCGGCTTAATATCCTGAGGACGTCATATGATGCCCAGTCAGGGTATTGAAACCACTTTGCAGCCATCATTTTGCTATATGGCGGGTGGCAAGTGGTTATTAAAAAAATAAAATAATAACAAACATGTTATAAATACCTGCTCTGTGCAATAGTTTTGCACAGAGCAGCCCCGATCCTCTTGTTTTTGGGTCCTCTTGGTCTTCTTTTTAGCCTCCTGCTATGGGGCACTCGTGTAGCATCCCTCTCGAGCTCCTCTAAGGCTGGGTTCACACAGGAGTACGCTCAGGCTCACAGCAGGAGAGCGGTACGTCCCCATTCACCGTTTCAGGTCTAATTTCAGACAGAATTTTTGGCTGAATTTGAATCTGAAACTGACCAAAATACGCACAGGACTCCTGTAACTCCTGCAATTAGCACCGGAGCCGCTGCAGAGATGTGTGAACCGGTACCATAGAGAGCCGGTCACAATCTCCTGCTTTGTGAATTGGATGCGAAGAAACCCTCATCCAATTCACACTGGTGTGAACCCAGCCTGAATGGATATTGTCTATACACACAAAGCACAGCTTGGCCCCGCCTCTCTCTCTCCTCATTGGCTCACTGACTGTGATTGACAGCAGCAGGCTCCTGCTGCTGTGTGAGCCAATGAGATGAGAAAGACCCAGGAAAGCTGTTGCTCTCATGTACATCGTTGGATCGAGTTGGGGCTCGGGTAAGTATTAGGCCTCATGCACACTGGACGTTTTTGGACGTGTTTACAGCAGCTGTTTTTGGCTTCAGATATTTTTTTCTACAGTCAATAACCTCCCCATCATATTATCCTATGTGTCCATGCACACATAGGCTTTTATCAGCAGTTTTTGGCTGGGGCATTTTTTGGCTTAAAAAACCCCCAAAACTAGTGGGTTCTGAGAGGAGTTTCTCAGCTGTAAAAACGCTCAAAGAACGCTGATAAACGCAGAAAAACCCTCAAAAATGTGGCTCACCGGTGTTTTTTGACGTTTTTGATCCATTGAAAAAAAATATGTAAAAAAAAAAAAAAACACTAACGCGGAAAAGCGCTGAAATACGCTAATAAATGCTAAAAAACATTATTGCAGAAACGTTGAAAAACTCACCGCAAAGCTACTGGCGTTTTTATAACATTATTTTAACATCCAGTGTGCATAAGGCCTTAGGGGGGGGCTGCATACTGAAGGTTTTTTTTTTACCTTAAAAGAAAAGTATGGGGGTTTTTTTGCATAATCATACTTACCTAGGTGGATGCTGCATCTGTCCCCCGCTGCCTCTTCACTGAGAAGCGAGCCACCGATCATCGCCGATGGCTCGGTTCTCTCCCCTCCCTGAGCGGAGAGCTGCTGACTGTCAGTCAGCATCTCTCCTGCTCTGCTCCTCCATGCTCATTAGAGCACTGAGCTGTGGAGGGGGGGGGAGCGGCCGTCTCAACCGCTCAATGAGACACCCATCAGTCAGGCAGTTGCCTCGACTGATCCTGGTGACGTCAGCAGAGAGCGGGATTTAGGTCGTTCTCCGGTGAAAACGGGTCAAAAAGACCCTTATGAGAAGCCCAGCCTAAAAAGCTCAGGCTGGACTCTACCTTTAATGCATTCTATGCATTAAAGGGGTTGAAAAGTCTCATGGTTTTTAACCTTAATGGATTCTATCTATTAGGGGAAAAACCTTCTTTGCTGTAGCTGCCCCCAGAGCCCCCCCTTTCTTACCTAAACCCATCTGTTCCAGTGACGAGCACAAACCAGCGGCTCCAGCTGCTGTCTCTGTCCTCGGATAGATTGATAGCAGCAGAAGCCATTGGCTCCCACTGCTGTCAATCAAATCCAGTGACACAAGAGCGGGGGCGGGGCCGAGTCCTGCGGTCTGTGTCAATGGACGAAGCAGCGGGACTCGATAGCGCGCCCGCACGAAAGTGGCTCTTCGTGGGGGTCCTCGATGAAGAGGAGGAGCCGATGGGGCACCCCAGAAGAAGAGGATCGGGGCTGCTCTGTACAAAACCCTTGCTCAGAACTGGGCAGGTAAGTGTAACATGTTTGTTATTTTTATTTTTTTTTTTAAAAGCGAACCTTTACAACCCCTTTAAGAAGGTAAAAAAACCTTCTGCCTTCAAAACCACTTTCAAGTGATAATAAAGACAAATGCCGCGTACACACGATCGGAAATGCCAACAGCCGATGAGAGCTTTTGGTCGGAAAATGTGACCGTGTGTATGTTCCATCGGACTTTTGCTGGCGGAATTCCAGCCAGCAAAAGACTGAGAGCAGGTTCTCAATTTTTCGGTTGGAAAAAAGTTCCGATCGGAAATTCCGATCGTCTGTACCAATTCCGTCACGCAAAATTCCTACACATGCTCGGAAACAATTCGACACATCCTCGGAAGCATTGAACTTCATTTTCTCGGCTCGTCGTAGTGTTGTACGTCGCCGCGTTCTTGGCGGTCGAAAGTTCAGCGAACTTTTGTGTGACCGTGTGTATGCAAGGCAAGCTTGAGCGGAATTCTCGTTGGAAAAACCATCCAAGATTTTTCCAATGGAAATTCCGCTCGTGTGTACGTGGCATTATGCCAAAAAAGATGTTATACTTGCCTACTCTGTGCAACAATATTGCATAGAGCGGTCCGTTGTCTCCTCTTTGGCAGTCCCCCGCCAGCACTCTGCTTCCAAATTCCCAGAGGCGGCTCTCTAATTAGGCAAATGAGGCGGTCGCCTAAGGCCTCGCACTCACAGGGGCCTCGCGGCCGCCTAATTTGCCTATTCTCAATCACTGAAGTTGACGCCGGCGGCTCCGCCTACCCCCACTGGGACTTTGTGGCTTAGGAGCTGATGGACAAATCTGATACTGCCCGCAGCCTGAGGAATAGCGGCCTCATCACGGAGCGTCCCAGTCCGTGGGGCCTCATGTGTAAGTTTTGCCTAAGGCCTCACAAAACCTAGAGCCGCCTCTGCAAATGCCCCTCAATAAGCCATGTGCTAAGGGGGCACCTGTGCATGCATGCTTCCGAGCTGGGCTGTGTGCGTCCATAAAAAACACATAGCACCGGCTAGCTGCGCCTCCGCTCCCTTTTCACAGAAGTTTGAGGGATGGGGTGGGGAACAAGTAGTGGGGCATTTTTTATCCTAATGTATGGAATGCATCAAGGTAAAAAAACTGAGATTAGAACCACTTTAACCTCCAATCTGCCTGTATCAGGACAAACGCAATCCAGCTGAATTCACTTCTCTTTCTGCTTTTTTCAGTTGTCAGACATGCCTGTGAAATATTTTGCTTTCCATTCCTGTCATAGATCAAGTATAGTTGGTGGGATGTTTTATCTGACAGTCAGCTATGTGATTCAGTTCTAGAACACTGCATGTGATTTGTGAAGTGTTCTGGACTGGAGAGTAATATGAAGCATACACGAGCAGAGTGTGGTTATCTTATAGATAGAATCTCACCTGCTTCTCTGATGTGTATAACAAGGAATGCTCAATGTATTGACGGTGTATTTAAGGAGAGACCCCGCCGCCAAAAATTTCCACCCTAATTATAATTAATGAGCCGTTTCCAGAGATGTCCTCGTATGTGACTGCGCAGCGCCGCCTCGGCTCACCGGCAGGGACTGAAATAAAAAGGATCCCAATTTATCTGCTCACAAATGTCTTCGCTCTCAAGTTTGTCTGTTAATTATATTTTCACACTTCAGACTTTACTTCCATCCAAGAAAATTAAAGAAAAAAAACCTCCAGAAACTCTAGAGAGAAAAAAAATCATGCCGACATGGCTTTGTGAAACCCTAAATTACCCAGAGTCTTCAAAACCTAATGAGCACCCCCTGTTCATGTCCCAGGACCACCAACTTCCACTGTCTATACATTACAAAAATGGGAAAAAAATAGTACTGTGGCCTTATAGACATGTAGTACCCTCCTAGGTAGGTGCTAGAAGAGAGTATAGTTTTTGGTCTTTCTGCTTACCAGGAAGATGGTCGGGTAAAACATGGAGTGCTCTCTGCCTACCAGGGAGCAGGATCTATTGGTTAGGTCTGCTCATTGTACTCAGGTGCAGCTCAGCTTGTTCTGACTGCCCCCCACTCGTCCAATAGGGAGGCATATTGGACAGTGGGAGGGGACCTGACAAGTGAGTGCACAGGCTTTGTTACAGCCCCGGCAATTGGTAGAGGAAAATGGCTGCATTGCATGTTGGGATACTGTATATAGAGCCAGAGTACATGTGCTCAGAGTTAGTTGAGCCGGGGAACAGAGTCCAGGAGGGAGGGGGCGGCCCTGATTGGTTGACCCAGGGGCCTAGAGAGCGAGAGAAGCTGAACCCAGAGGTCCTGCAGAGCTGACTGGAAGGGAGACACCAGGAGGGATCTGATTCTGCCCACTGTGAGGACAGATCTGTGTCTTTGTGGCCTGTCAAGTGAGGCCCGCCTCATTCAGCTAGAAGAGTCAGTGGACGGGTTTCACACGACAAGTGCGCTCCGCCTGTCCGTTTTTCAGGTGGATCCAAGCAGGCCATCCATTGACTCCTATGGGCAGGCAGATGTCAGTGGAGCTGTGTCCGCTGACACCCGTCTGCCATCCGATCCGCTAAAATCAGACGTATGGCGATACGTTCAGCCATCCATCTGGCGGATCAGATGAGATCTTATGAAAACGGACATGCTGTCTGTTTTCGTCCAATCTCCCCATAGGAATCAGCGGGGCTCTGACAGGCCCCTCCCCGCTCAGTGAACGGAGACGGACCTGTCATCTCCCGGCTCAGCAGAGATGCATCCTATTCATTAAGGTGAAAAAGTTTCCTTAATAAGTGTGACTGCTTCTGCTAATAATCCGGTGAGGTCATTAGAGAGTTGTCCCTATCCTTTGTGGATAGTTCCAGTTGGAGTATCCCACTCATCCCTTCTACCATCCAAGTTCCAAAATAAAATACAAAAACACAAATACCCTGGACTGGTCATTGAGTAACGAGCAAGTGGGCGTAAGGGTGGGCCAAGTGGGAACTCCTAGCAAACAAGCGGGAACCCCTAGCACCAAGTGGGAAACCCTCAGCAACCAAGTGGGAACTACCCTGTTTCCCCGAAAATAAGACCTAGCGTGATTGTCGGTGATGGCTGCAATATAATCCCTACCCCCCAAATAAGCCCTACCCTGTTTCCCTGAAAATAAGCCCCACCCTGAAAATAAGACCTACAAGGACTTTAACTAGGGCTTATTTGGGGGTTAGGGCTTATATTGCAGCCATCACCGACAATCACGCTAGGTCTTATTTTCGGGGAAACAGGGTATTAGCAACCAGTTGCTGGTAACCAGAGAGAAGCCTATGAAGTCACCACTCAGCAAGCTCTATGGGGACAGTGCTACAGACAGATTCTGCTTAACTGACCAAATGACCACTTTTTGGAAAGTAAACAGTTAGAGGCATGGCGAGTTTTTTAAAGGTTGTAAAATTTTATTTAAAAAATAAAAATTAAAACTCTTTTTTTTTTGTTACACACTATCACCAGCGCAGTACAGCGTCATCATATAACTGGTGTGGCGGTAATCAGGGATACTAACTGGTGACATTATAGGGGGAAAAAAAAATATTTTTTTTCAAATTTTTTTTTTTTTATAATATTTTTTTTCTTCTGTTTACAATTTTTTTTAACACACTTTGACCAGAGAAATATCATGTTACCATAGTCCTTACCACAACCCGATAGAAAACCTTTGAGATGAATTAGAGCAGAGACTGTGAGCCAGGCCTTCTTGTCCAAAATCAAGCCTGACCTCACAAATGCGCACAGCCTTCCCAGAAGAGTTAAAGCTGTTATAGCTGCAAAGGGTGGGTCAACATAATATTGAACCCTACAAATTAAGACTGGGATGCCATTAAACTTCATGTGCGTGTAAAGGTAGGTGTCCCAATACTTTTGGTAGTATAGTGTATATACAGTATATATATATATATATACCTCAATAACAGTTTAGCAGTCAGAAATATGCTACACTATTTCTTCTGCTGGCCAGCTCATTGGGGCCCTAGTGTATCTTTGTATTCCTCGCAGATAACTCTGTCCCTCTTTTATCAAGGTATAATGCGGGGTTGGCCACTAAGTGTCAGCAGGGGATCTCCTTCTGCTCACTGGCAAAGTGTACCCCAGTCAGTGTCCTGCTCCTCAGTCAGGCAGCAGGCTCAATCAGCATCTTAGGCATCCTCCATGTTCTGGAATGGCTGCCACTGTGTCTCTTTCACTCAGCTGCAGTGGTCCCCCCCTTGCAATTCCGTTTTCTCTTCAAGACATCTTTCTCCTTCCCTCTTCAGCCCAAGAAAATCACAACACTCACAACAATCCCAACCCCCCCTGTCCATCACAGTGCCATTGGGAGCTGTAGTGTTTTCCTCTAGAATTTAAAGCCAGTTCAGTCTGTAGAGGTTACATCAGTGATTCTCAAACTGTGTGCTGCAGCACATTTGCAGGGGTGCCGTTGGATATTTCGGGGAGCCGCCAGCAAAAGACTAAGCGTTTAGAGTGACCGTCAGACCCACGGGGCCAAGGTGGGAGGACTTGATGGCAGTCTGTGTTGGAGCACAGCATGACACGCAGTGCCCGCTGGAAAGTGGATCACTGGAAGGAAATTACACAACGTGTTTTCAGAGCATGCGCGATAGTCCAGAGAGGGCGCAACGCTTTTTTCTCCTTTCTCAAGCTTTCTGAGCCCTGTACCTGTGTACCAACCTCTGTACCATCTTCAGCAGCACCACGGAAGCACCTATTGTATGATGTGCCTCTATACTTCCCCTCTCATGTGAGTTGATTCTTTTAATAATTGTTGTGAGATACTACTACACTGTTTTAGGGTCTTAGACTTAAAGGCGCCTGTCCCTTTTTTCTCTTTTGCCTTCACATTAAATGTAAAATTAAATAAAATGTAAAAATAAATAAGTTCTTCACCACAAAAATTGTTAAATCTTTTCAGGTGGGCCGCAAAACTTTTTGTGTTCTTTTTGGTGCGCCGCAAGACAAAAAAGTTTGAGAAACACTGGGTTACGTTATCTAGTAGTCCACGTCCTCAGTGCACCCCCTAGTGGATAGAGGGGGCTTAACACTGGCTGCTCTATGTTCGGTGACAGCAGCCTCTCCTACAGCCATGCCTGTAAACTTTCTCTGTCAATTACCAGACACAAACATCTTCTCTGTGTTCTGCGGCAGTACAGAGAGGGTATCATTTTTGCTGCAACCATGAAGCATATGGTATGTGTACACCCCAAGTCCAACAGTCTTTGCAACTTAAAACTGCAGCTCAACTGCCTGTTTTTCCAGCCCCCCAAACACACGTTTAGGAGCAGTTGGGCATTTTTTTCAACTGCCCCTGAACTCTCCTCTATATTATCTTATCAGTACATGTGCACAGGGCCGTTTATAGTCGTTTCTAGGCTGGTGCGTTCAGAGGCTTTTTTTGGAACCCAAAAAAATGCGTTCAGAAGCTGTGTTTAGAGGCATTTCAACGCCATACGCGGCTAGACGCGGTAACTTTTAATGGTAAAAAGACTTTTTTTTTTTCAAATGCTTCTAGACGCCACCGCGGCTAAACGCAGCATGTAAACGCGGCTAAACGACCGTTTTTAGGTGCTGGTTTCTAGCTGTCAAGTCAAATCGTTCAGGAGAGGTTGAACAACGTCCCGTGTACATGAAGCCTAAGACCCGGTTCACACAGGGGCGACTTGTCAGGCGACTTAGACGCCTGACAAGTCGCGTTCCGTTCTGTACAATGGAACCGTTCTAATAGGAGCGTCTCAAGTCGCTCCGAATTAGAAAAAGGTTCCTGTACTACTTTTGGGGCGACTTTGGGCGACTTGCATTGACTTCTTTACAGAAGTTGTTTTGCAAATCGCCGCTGAAGTCGTGTGCAGGTCGCCTCTGTGAGTTGCGCTGCGAGTCGTGCCGCCCCTGTGTGAACCGGCTCTTAATGAGCACTTGAATTTAAAATACATTTCAGCAGGTATAATAAGTGGTCTACAATATAGAACATAAGAGTATGTAAAAAAAATATAGCAACTGGTTTATTATATGGTATATACAACGCAGATTATATACTACAGCGGGTATAACTAGTTTAAAATATAGCGTATATAACAGAAAATAACACAGCAAGTATATGCTATGTAGCACAGAATACAATCCTTATTTCTTTAGATTCAGAGAAGTATTACCTTCGTCAACCTCATTTCTCAAACGTAGGTGTCTTCCAGCATCTGCACATATTGCAATAAGATGGATAAATGTCAACATTAAAACTTAGCTATAAGGAGATGGCATATAGAGGGGGATGTGCAGAAACTTCAGCAAACAATAAGTTCAGAAATTAGTAAAGTCAAGCCAGAGTGATCCGCTATCTGATTGGATGGTTAGAATTACTTTTCATGACTTTAGCTCAGGGGCGGATCCAGAGTCTAGTCTCGGGAGGGGCACTGCCAGAAAATATATTTTTTTGGGGTACATCTATCGGGGAAATGGCTGGTGTTGGCGCTTCAATTATCACGGCACCATGGTTGTTATGGTGTCAGGATGATTAAAGCGCATTATTACTATTATTACATTGTAATAAAAAATTAAATAGTTTAACTCACCATAATGCAGAATCAGTGGGAGCTCCGAGTGTGTCACTTGCCACGTCACCTGTCACCAGATGCAGATTGTCACTTGCCACGTCGCCTGCCACATGTTGCGGATTGTCACTTGCCACGTCGCCTTTCACCAGATGCAGATTGTCACTTGCCACGTCGCCTGCCACGTTGCGGATTGTCACTTGCCATGTCACTTGCCATGTCACTTGCCACGTCGCCTGCCACATGTTGCGGATTGTCACTTGCCACGTCACCTGTCACCAGATGCAGATTGTCGCCTGCCACATGTTGCGTATTGTCACTTGCCACGTCGCCTATCACCAGGTGAAGATTGTCACTTGCCACCTGCTAAGGTGGTCTCTTGTGTCCCAGAGACAGGCAGCAGAGAGATGATGTAATCTCTCTGCTGCTGCAGCTGCCTGCATGGTGGGGGGGAACTGCAGGGATGCAGGGCGCCGGCTCCCTGATTGGCCAGCAGCCCGCCCACAAACACATGGACTGTACAAACCATTGAGAATCAGACCTGAGTGTTTGAAAATCACGCTGCTTTGTATGGAATTTACCGCTACGCGACCTCTTTTGGATTCAACACTATGAGGAGCAGCACATGTCAGCGGCGGCTCTCTCACTCCCGGAGCCGCCCAGTGGCTCACCCACTCCCGGAGCCGCCCAGCGGCTCTCTCACTCCCGGAGCCGCACAGCGGCTCTCTCTCACAGTCACTCACCCGCATTTCTCGGAGGGGGCAATTGCCCCGTTGCCCCCCCCCCTGGATCCGCCCCTGCTTTTGCTTTATTAAACTAAAGGCAATTGGACCTCATGTATCAAGATGCCTGAATTAAGAACTGTCTGTGTTGCTTCAGGCTGTACAACAGCCAATTATATTCAGTCATGTAAAAAAAAAAAAAAACATGGTAGCCAAAAGTATGAAACGTGTTATGTCAAGCATGTTCAGACATTTTAAGCCCTAATGTACACAGGATCATCAACAACGATGCTTTTACAGGCGCTTGATGTTTTTTATTCTGACTCTAAATGCCCCTCTATGTTACCCTATGGGGTTGATTTACTAAAGGCAAATTGACTGTGCACTTTGCAACGTGCAGTTGCACTCTACAAGAGCAGTTGCTCCAGAGCTTAGTAAATGAGCAGAAGCTCTGCTGACTTCCATCATCCAATCATGTGCAAGCAAACATGCTGTTTTTTTATTTTCCTTTGCATGTGATTGGGTGTTCTTTGCAAAGTTAAGCTTTACCTCATTTACTAAGTTCTGGAGCAATTGCACCTGCAGAGTGCAACTACACTTTGCAAAGTGCACAGTCTAGTTGTCTTTAGTAAATCAACCCCTATGTGTCCATGCACACATAGATGTGAACTGCATTAAGGCTTGATCCAGACCTATGAATTTTTTGTGCTTTTTGCATTTTGCAGATTTGCACTGCAGTCCATTTAACATGGCTTCCTATGGAACACGTTCTATAGTGCAAATCTGCAAAATGCAAAAAGCACTAAAAATGCAAAAAGCACTAAAAATGCATAGGTGTGAATCCAGCCTTAGAGGCAGAAAAAAAAACAAAAACACTTGTGCGTTTAGAGCAGGAACTTTTGGCCCAAAAAAATGCTAATCGTGCATTAATGCTAGACGCATGTAAATTAATGTTCTGGCCAATAGAATGCATTCATGCCAAATGCTCGAATGTGCATAAGCGCATGTGAACACGCATAAACGTGCATAAAAGTGCTCTCATACTCCCTTCCCGGCGCCCCCAGTCTCTTTCCTGCTCCCAAAGTGCCTTCCCTGCTCCCATCCCATAGCCCACTCCCACAGTGCCTTCCACATTTCCCACAATCCTTTTCCCACACCCACAATGCTTTACTCACTTACACAGTGACTGACCCGCACCCAATGTTCTTCCTCTGCTTCCTCAGTCTCTTTCCTGGCTCCCATAGACTTTCCTGCCCCCACCATTCCCTCTCTGCTCCCAAAGCCCCTTCCCTGCTCACTAGACATGTGTGCCTTTAATAAGTTTGTTTAGTTTCGTTCCGTTCCATTTCGTATTAGAATTAATTCGTATTTCGTAATTCGTGTCCGAATTTTCGTTTGTTAACTTTTCGTAACAATTACGAATATTCGTTATGATGAATTTATCATTATGAGGGGCTCCCACCATCCCTGTGCTGTGCTGACTTCCTGGGTTTTTAACTTTCAGGTTTGTTAACTTTTCGTAACAATTACGAATGTTCGTTAGGAATTTGGATCCGAAATTCGTAAACGAAATTTCGTATTTCGTACAAGATTCGGAAGCATAGCAATTTGTATTTTGGATCCTCCCGAATGTACGAATTTACGGAGATTCGTACGAATTTTCGATTTGTACGAAACTAATCGCACATATCACACACTCCCTTAATGGCTCCCACAGTCTCTTTCCTGCTCCCACAGTTCCTTCCCAGCTCTCAGAGTCTCTTTCCTGCTCTTCCCTGCTCACACACTCCCTTCCTGGCTCCCGCAGTCTCTTTCCTCTCCCATAGTACCTTCCCAGCTCTTACAGTCACTTTCCTGTTCCCACAATCTCTCCCCTGCTCCCACAGTCCCTTCCCTACTCACACACTCCCTTCCTGGCTCCCATAGTCTCTTTCCTCTCCCATAGTTCCTTCCCAGCTCTTACAGTCACTTTCCTGTTCCCACAGTCTCTCCCCTGCTCCCACAGTCTCTTTCCTGTTCCCACAGTCTCTCCCCTGCTCCCACAGTCTCTTTCCTGTTCCCACAGTCTCTCCCCTGCTCCCACAGTCCCTTCCCTACTCACACACTCCCTTCCTGGCTCCCGCAGTCTCTTTCCTCTCCCATAGTTCCTTCCCAGCTCTTACAGTCATATTCCTGTTCCCACAGTCTGTTCCCTGCTCCCACAGTCCCTTCCCTGCTCACATACTCCCTTCCCAGCTCCCACAGTCTCTTTCCAGCTCCCACAGTACCTTCTCTGCTCCCACAGTCCCTTCCCTACGCACACTCCCTTCCTGGCTCCCATAGTCTCTTTCCTCTCCCATAGTATCTTCCCAGCTCTTATGCCCTGTACACACTATAGGATTTTCCAATGGAAAATGTGTGAGAGGACCTTGTTGTCGGAAATCCAGACTGTGTGTGGGCTCCATCACACATTTTCCATAGGAATTTCCAACACACAAAGTTTGAGAGCTTGCTATAAAATTTTCCAACAACAAAATCCGTTGTTGGAAATTCCGATCGTGTGTACACAAATCCGACGCACAAAGTGCCACGCATGCTCAGAATAAATTAAGAGACGAAAGCTATTGGCTACTTCCCCGTTCATAGTCCCGACGTACGTGTTTTACGTCACCGCGTTCAGAACGATCAGATTTTCCGACAACTTTGTGTGACCGTGTGTATGCAAGACAAGTTTGAGCCAACATCCATAGGAAAAAATCCTAGGATTTTGTTGTCGGAATGTCCGATCAATGTCCAACCGTGTGTACGGGGCATTACAGTCATTTTCCTGCTCCCACAGTCTCTTCCCTGCTCACACACTCCTTTCATGGCTCTCATAGTCTCTTTCCTGCTCCCTCAGTACCTTCCCAGCTCTCAGTCTCTTCCCTGCTTCCACAGTCCCTTCCCTACTCACACACTTCTTTCATGGCTCCCAAAGTCTCTTTGCTGCTCCCACAGTACCTTCCTGGCTCCCACAGTCTCTTTCCTCTCCCATAGTACCTTCCCAGCTCTTACAGTCATATTCCTGCTCCCACAGTCCCTTCCCTGCTCACACACTCCTTTCGTGGCTCCCAAAGTCTCTTTCCTGCTCCCACAGTCCCTTCCCTGCTCACACACTCCTTTCGTGGCTCCCAAAGTCTCTTTCCTGCTCCCACAGTCTCTTTCCTCTCCCATAGTACCTTCCCAGCTCTTACAGTCATATTCCTGCTCCCACAGTCCCTTCCCTGCTCACACACTCCTTTCGTGGCTCCCAAAGTCTCTTTCCTGCTCCCACAGTCCCTTCCCAGCTCTCACACTCCTTTCGTGGCTCCCACAGTCTCTTCCCTGCCCACACACCCCCTTCCCAGCTCTCCCAGCCTACTCCTAGAGTGCCTTCTTCATTTCCCACAGCTTCTTCCTGGCTCCCACAGTCTCTTCCAGGCTCCCACACTCCATTACCAGCTCCCACACTCCCTTTGCGTCTCTCCCAGTCTCTTTCCTGCTCCCACAGTCTCTTTTTTTCACTCCCACAGTGCTTTATCCACTCCCACAGTGCCTTCCCTGCTTCCACAGTCCTTTCCCTGGGTGGTCTTTTCCTGTATATATAAAGTTCTAGGTAATATGATAAGAGATGTGTACAACGTGTAACAAATGTAAAGGTTTCACATTATCCTATCATTGTATTAGCGCTGTCCAGCCTGGATATGACAAATTGTTTTTCTACGCCATCACTCAATAACAGCAATATTATTTATAACATGTCTAATAAATGGACATTAAATTGCCCCTGGGGCACTCCACTTTCCAGCTTCTAGTTTTTCATTAAGCTACCGATCGTGTCATTCTATAAACAGCAGTATGGCAGGAAAGATATGCAACTAAATGCCAGGGAATGGATGTCTGCTTTTTTTCTTTAGAGGAAAACACTCAATCCTAACCATAAAGGTAGATTATATGTAGCACCCTGGAGTTTAGTCACGGAGCTCGTCACAAATGTAATTGCCAAGAGCAGTTATCTTGGTCGATTGATTGGGATCTATTGATTTCTCCCTAAGCTTGGCCTTGTTGCACTTTTCTCTTCTAGCCGGGTTCTTGGTGGTACTAGATACGAGAAGGGAAACCCAAGGTCAGGTTACGGGTATGTGGGTGTCCCAGCCAATGGGCAGGGGTTTTCTTGAATCGAGGACGTGTATCCTACCCCCCGGGCTGCTAGGCCGGAGATTGGGCCTATCCCGGGGGCATCTTGCTGCTGGGCTGTGTGAGGGTCTATACAGAAGTGAGAGAGCAGCGCAGGGTTGGGATTGCGGCTTGCAGTACAACCAGAAGTGACGGTCCTGCTGGCTGGAGAACCTGTCAGTGGTCGAGGTAGAAGGGAAGCTGTCGCCACAAAGGGACCAATCGTCTTTACCAGGGACCACAGTAAGTAACTGAAGCAAATACCGGAATCATATTCTCACCGAAGGGCACGGTAGAGAATTGGGAAACTTCAAGCGGTGATCAAGTCAGGGTCCCAACCAGCGGGGGAAATGTTTGCAGAGCAGCCTTGTGTGTCAAGCCAGGGACCGAACCGGTTAGCAGGGGTGAAGCTTGAGAAGTAAGCTTGAGTGCCAAGCTAGGGACCCAGCAGAGAAGTGGGGATGACGCTTGAGGGGATACCACCGCAAACCTTGGAGGAGCTCAAGAGATTCATAGTCAGTGAATCAGTGGGTCTAGTGAGAGACCAGGAGCTCAGTATTGAAGAACTACAAGGAGCAGTTGCAGCTGCACGCGCAAAAGTGGAGCCTTGCTGGGGCCTTTCCCTGTATGGCTGTCCTCCTATTGAAGTCTCTGAGGCTGCCAATTGAGTTTGTAACTACCTAAGGGTGTCCTGTCCCTAACCCTCTTCTCCCTAAAATATAGAAAAAGGACTGTCAAAAGAAATAAAACCTCTTTTACATCCAAGAAGGGTCTGGCGCCCAATGACTTGACATCTTTGCACCCACTATGCCTCACAACCCACCACATATTGAAGGATGTCAGCTATCTTTGGCCTTGGAGCTTCTCATTAGACCAAAAGAGGGAAAAGACCTTGCTACATATATAGGCAGAGAAATTTTCCCAGAGGATAAAGTACAGACCTGGCCCCTCTTTTGTGCCTCCAGGCATGTGTAGTGCAGGCAGGGCCCCCTCTTCTATGGCTAGCCATGCAGATAGTACAGATGAGACAAGTCCTCCTTTTCTGTAGATAATGGCATAGGTAGTGCAGACAAGGCCCCCTCTTCTGTGGCTCTTGGCATGTGCAGTACAGGCAGGGCCCCATCTTCTGTGGCTCTTGGTGTAAGTAGTGTAGACAAGGCCCCCCTCTTTTGTGACTCTTGACATGTGTACTGGAGACAGGGACCCCTCTTCTGTACCTCCTAGCATGTATAGTGCAGACAGGGCTCTCCATTCTGTGGCCCCTGGCAAAGGTAGTGCAGACAAGGCCCCATCCTCTGAGGCTCTTGGCATGTGTTGTGCAGGCAGGGCCACCTCTTCTGTGGCCCTTGGTGTGTAGTGCATACAAACCCCCCTCTTCTGTGGCTGTTGGCATGCATAATATAGACAGGACCCCCTCTTCTGTTGCTCTTGGCATAGGTAGTGCAGACAGGGTCCCCTCTTCTGTGGCTAGCTACACAGATACTGTAACACAGATGAGACAAGTCCCCCTTTTATGTAGCTAATGGCATAGGTAATGCAGACAAGGCCCCCTCTTCTGTGGCTCTTGGCTTGTGCAGTACAGGCAGGGCTTCATCTTCTGTGGCTCTTGGTGTTAGTAGTGCAGACAAGGCCCCCTCTTCTGTGGCACTTGGCATGTGTGCTGCAGACAGGGACCCCTCTTCTGTGCCTCCTGGCATGTATAGTGAACACAGGGCCCTCTCTTCTGTGGCTCCTGGCAAAGGTAGTGCAAACAATGCCCCCTCTTCTGAGGCTCTTGGCATGTGTTGTAAAGGCAGGGCCCCCTCTTCAGTGACCCTTGGGGTGTAGTGCATAACCCCCCCCCCCCCCCGTTCTGTGGCTCTTGGCATAGGTAGTGCAGACAAGTCCCACTCTTCTGTGGCTGTTGGCATGCATAATACAGACCCCCTCTTCTTTTGCTCTTGGCATAGGTAGTGCAGACAGGGCCCCCTCTTCTGCGGCTCTTGGCATGTGTAGTACAGAGTACAGACATGGCACCCTCTTCTCTAGCCCTTGGCATGTGTAGTACAGACATGGCCCTTGGCATGTAAAATACAGGGAGGGCCCCCCTCTTCTGTGGCCCTTGGTGTTTGTAGTGTGGACAAGTCCCCCTCTTCTCTGGCTCTTGGCATGTGTAGTACAGACAGGGGCCCACTTCTGTGGCTCTTCATATTGGTAGTGCAGACAGGGCCCCCTCTTCTGTGGCTCTTGACATGTGTAGTACAGGCAGGCCCCTACTCTTCTGTGGCTGTTGGTGTGTGTAGTGTGGACAAGGCCCCCTCTCTTCTGGCATTTGGCATGTGTAGTACAGACAGGGCCCCCTCTTCTCTGGCTCTTGGCATGTATGGAAATGAACTGCCTTCCAATCACGAGGAAAAAGGACCTAAGAAATGTGATTTCTCTTATACTGTATATCATCTACATTCATTGTGAATTGATTCTCAAATTCTGCCTCGTTTGCCAACAAGTGCATTACATTGTAGGCTCTCCCACTCATGCCTTGCGAGGACCACCATGCTTGTTTATATCTGGAACATTTCTATGGTAATAACTGAGGCAGTAGCTCTGATTCAGGATTTTTGTGTAAATTATGCCATGTGTTCAATGCAATTCCGTTTTGGGTGGATGCTGATTTGTTTTATGTGGCAAGATCTCCTTGTTTGACATGATTACACTGTCCAGCTCAGTGCAGCATTTATTAAGCCATGAAAAGCTGTCTTTTTCGTTTAGCTGCAGTCCCTGTGTTCTACATAAATTGGACTAACTACAATAGAGAAGAGTGAGCACCAAAACTACCGCTGTTTAGTGGGTTGGCCTGTTAATTAGAATTATTGTACTGTAATATCAAATTCAATAAAAAGCTGTTTTGCGATTTGGATGATTTATATTGTGCAATAAGCAGAACATGTAATAAGAACATAATAAATAGTGTTCAAAAAGTTTCCAGTTAAATGCTAACATAAGGCATGTAAAGGGACTCAATGGACCCAGCCTGTTTGCTAAATGGCTCAGACTTCTATTTCAGCATTTGTGTTATTCACTTGGCTGCTGTACTAATTAGATCCCTATGATTGTTGGTCTCTTCATATTTTTGAAGGCCCTGTGAACCCAGGAAAATGCAGCCAGAGTGTTCCCTGGTTCCAGCTCCAACTTTCACTAAGCCCCTTAGGGCTCTTTCACATGGGTGGCCCCTGCGGGGGGGCAGAAAGAACAAGCAGTTGAACAGAAACTACGTTCTAACATTTTAATTCACCCTACGGGGTTTGACAGGCTGCACCGCTCATCAAAGGTCAATGCCCCTCCCTGATTCTGATGACACCCTTGATTCCTTGTGACAAGGTGAACATTAAATATGTAAATAGCACACAGCCTTATTAATCACAATAATAACATTACAGCGTCAATAAATGTGATATTGCAGATCAGTTTTTCTAGCTAAACGATCAAATTAGTTTTAAACTTGGAATTCTGTGAGTTCACAAATCACAATAAGACTTCAGGTAAGGTGTATTGTTCCTCTAAGAGACTTCACACTGAAGGAAGCCTCCATATGTCACGTCCAGTTCAACACTATGGCAGACAGTAGGATAAGGGACAGAGCTTTGACTCCTCTATGGAAACCGTGTGTCACTTCCAACTCAGTAGGCAGCTCTTTTCTGTCTTCAATGGCAGACGGTAGGATGGGGTACAGAGCTTTGACTCCTCTATGGAAACAATGTGTCACTTCCAACGCAGTAGTCAGCTCTCTTCTTTCTTCAGTGGAAGAAAGTAGGATGGGGTACAGGGTTTTGACTCCTCTATGAAGACCATGTGTCACTTTCAACATAGTAGTCAGCTCTCCTCTGTCTTTAGTGCCAGACAGTAGGATGGGGTATGGAGCTTTGACTCCTCAATGGAGACCATGTGTCACTTCCAGTGCGGTAGTCGGCTCTCCTAAGTCCTCTATGGAAAACAATAGGATGGGGGACAGAGCTCTGACTCCTCTCATCTCCTTTCTGCTACTCTCCAAGATGGCTCTCTCCAGGCTGCCTGTCAGAACCTTCTTCACTGTCTGATGGAACGTGTGTCTGCATTGTCAGTACCTGTTATGAAGAGAGGGATCCCCTGGCCTCCTGGTAGGACCTCACACAATGAGATTTGGGAGATGGTGTAATTTATGATGTTCTAAAGTAGATGAAGGGAAAGATCCCCAAACCTGATAGGACCTCAAATTAGATTGGGCGTTGGTATAATCCATCATATTATTAGTAGATGAGGGGAGAGATCCCCTGACCTGCTGATAGGACCTCAAATTAGATTGGGCATTGGTGTAATCCATCATATTATCAGTAGATGAGAGGAGAGATCCCCTGACCTGCTGATAGGACCTCAAATTAGATTGGGCGATGGTGTAATCCATCATATTATTAGTAGATGAGAGGAGAGATCCCCTGACCTGCTGATAGGACCTCAAATTAGATTGGGCGATGGTGTAATCCATCATATTATTAGTAGATGAGAGGAGAGATCCCCTGACCTGCTGATAGGACCTCAAATTAGATTGGGCATTGGTGTAATCCATCATATTATTAGTAGATGAGAGGAGAGATCCCCTGACCTGCTGATAGGACCTCAAATTAGATTGGGTGTTGGTGTAATCCATCATATTATTAGTAGATGAGGGTAGAGATACCCTGACCTGCTTTTAGGACCTCACATAATGTGATTGGGCAATGGTGTAATCCGTCATAATATTAGTAGATGAAGGGGGAATCACCTGGCCTGCTGATAAGACCTTACACTATTAGATTGGTTTTTGTTGTAATCCATCATACTATTAGTGGAGAAAGGGAGGGATTCCCTGACCTGCTGATAGGACCTCACACAATGTTGACTGGAACAGAATCTGCTTGATGGAGGTCAGTGTGCAGTGGTTGGGAACAGGTGATGATGATGAAATGATATTGAACATCAATGAGAATTTAGGATCGTTGCAGCTCTCAGTACAATCAAAAACAGCCCTTGTGGTTTCTGTTCGTAAAATTGGCCTTTTCTAATCCTTCTGAAATCTTCTTTTTTTATCCATTTAAACTCCTTCTAACTGGCATCTGTCACATAAACTGAGCAGATTGTGGGTCAGCATGCTTCATGTCTTCCAAGCAAATCCCCATCCCCGTATCTTTATTATTTATAATCTTTTCTTTTCTGCATAATAGAAATCTGCATTTTTTTTATTACAGATGAATTGGCCTTTTGGATAATCAAAATGATTAGAAATGAATACCAATAATTAGCTGGTGCCAACACAGAATGTTCTGTGCCTTACTGCTGGTGCCTATGCGTCAGAATTCCAATTGCAGACCTCTGTTAATGTTTGATGGGTACAGAATAAAAGGGAGCAGGGGCTGCTTGTTTCTCTCCAGCAAGTTCTTAGTAGCTAGAGTGAAATTATTAGGCAGAGGGCACAGCAAGAATATGATTTCCACTTTCCTGTGATTGCATAAAGAATTTGGTATTGTGCCACATAAGATTATTATCTTCAAAACAAGCCAAGTGACTAAAGTGTCTGTAACTTGGAACCAGTAATGAAAAATGTGTGTCGCTCAGGCTAGAAGAGAGAGAGCAATCCTGTGTCCACCACTGTGATTGCAGGTCAGGGAAGGAGCTTGTCTCGGCTCCAAACAACTGTTGAGCAAAGGATGGATCTCATGAAGCCGCACATCAAAGCAGACCCACTGGTATTGGAATGAATGGCAGTCTCAGTCTGGGCTCCCTCCACACATTTCACTCCTCCCCCAGGGGCTTAATCATGCCGATCCCCGAGATTAAGTTCTGAGGGGCATAGTGAAACATGTTGGGGATGTGGCCAGGCTGAGACTGCCATTTATTCCAATACCAGTAGGCCTGCAGTGATGTGCGGCTTCATGCGATCCATCCTTTGCTCATCTGTGTAACTTGGATCTCAGTAATCCAGGGACACAAAGACAGACTATGGATGTAACCATGTTTGTGTTCCAGCAAGGGATAGAAGATGCGCTATACAATATGTTTCCAGCTGGAAATATTCACGAGACAATTTAGTGCACAGGGTTCAGGAAGTGTTCTTCCTGGTGGAGGTGCTACAAGGGAATCTGTCAGTGCAGCCCATAGCCAGAATTTTAACATTTATTGCTCTGCCCTGTATTTAGAGAACAGCATTTCTATGATACATAAGATGTATTTCTCTGAGCCTTTACCCACACAAAACATTACCGTAATTAGACCACATCTGGAGTATTCTGTCCAGTTCTGGTCACCAGTCCTCAGAAGGGATGTGCAGGAACTGGAGAGAGTCCAAAGAAGGGCAACAAAACAAATAAGGAGACTGGAGGACCTCGATTACGAGGAACGACTGCAAACCCTCGATTTATTCTTGCTGGAGAAAGGATGCTTCTAGAGGGACATGATAGCGATTTACAAATACCTCAATGGCGATCCCAGCATAGGAAAAAAACGATCAGTCACAAGGAGCGTAAAGCCGTGTACACACGGGCGGACTTTTCAGCATCAAACGGACTTTCGACGTCGTTACAACAGACTTTCGGATGACCGGACTTGCCCACACACAAACGGACTTTAGTCCATTGGTATGAACGTGATGACGTCCGAAGGGACTAGAATAAGGAAGTTCATAGCCAGTAGCCAATAGCTGCCCTAGCGTCCTTTTTTGTCCGTCGGACTAGCATACAGACGAGCGGATTTTTCAACCGGACTCGAGTCCATCGGAAAGATTTGAAACATGTTCCAAATCTAAAGTCCGTCTGATTTTCGACAGAAACAGTCCGCTGAAGGTCCGATGAAGCCCACACACGGTCGGATTGTCCGACGGATTCGTTCCGTCGGACCAGTCCGGTCGAAAAGTCCGCCCGTGTGTACACGGCATAAGAAGACACGGGGCCACACATTGAGATGGGAAGAGAAGCGGTTTAATCTTAAACTGTGAAGGGGGCTTTTCACTGTCAGGGCAATAGGGATGTGGAACTCTCTTCCACAATTGGTGGTGGCTGCGAGGAGTATTGATAGTTTTAAGAAACTCTTAAATGTGCATCTTAAGGAACATGACATACAGGGATATGGGAAATATAGACACTGACACACGGGCACCTACACAGGTTAAACTGGATGGACTATTGTCTTTTTTCGACCTTACCTACTATGATACTATAAATGGAATAGTTATGTTTGGTGCTTTAAACCTTGGTCATTTATACAGGGGAGAAATCTGCCATTTGTATAATTGATACACTGTACATGATGGACGTTTATGACTTCCTCATCTCTGACGTATGTAGCAGACGAGATGAGCATAGACAGAAAATTAATGACTTCCAGATCCAACATCGTCAGTCATGTGCAAATTACTTGTAATTAATGACTCCATTAAAGTGTGACTTATTCCCTACAAGGTACAGAGCACACCTCTCTGCGTCCTTTCCTTCATGTATGACAACATTTGTCTCATGTGACGGTCGCATGTCATAAATCTGTCACCCAGTTGTCAGAATCTAACATGACGCCATAATACAGCAGATGACAGATATCATTCCAGGCTTTTATCACAAGTGACAGATTTATTCTTCACCAGCTATGCTTGACAAGTTTCCTCCATCCACTTTTACCACCCAGTAATAAATCTTTCATACGTGCTGTTAGCATGTCACTTCTAACGGGTCATGTGATACATGAAAGGAGCAGCTGCCCCATCTTATCTGAACATGTATTGCCCCCAATCGCAGTTCTTATTAATGGGGGAGGGTGTAGGTGTGGCGCTATTCCTCTTAAGGAGACCTAATTAAGGTGCTTAAAATGTGTGCAAAAAAATAAATTCAATATATGACAATAATATCATATAATAGATTAGTACTGAAAGTGTTGCACCCTCTGCAGAGTGCAGTTTAAGATGCCTTTTAAAATGGATCAGGAAGCGTTAAATTTAAAGTGATAAGTGCTTGTGTGTTGCACCCTCTGCAAAGTGCAACCCTAAATAGTGAATGCCTTCAAAACATGTGCTAGTGCCAATGGCGTGTATGAGAATGATATCCCTACATGCTCATACACTTATTAGTTGACCCTTATGTATGAAAAAACGGGTGTTTGAACCTCTGCTACAGAATCGCAATTCTATAAACATACAATAATGGGAAATAAAAGGAGAGAGGAAAAATACTGCAGATGGCCTTACCCCCCACCCCCCACCCCCCCCCCCCCCCCGGGTACTGCGCAGTCACAGTATATGCCACTGTGTAGCACTCTGGAAACAGCCGTGGTTTACTAATGGCGTTCTGCCAGATTACCATATAGAAAAGAGAGGAATGCCCACCGCATAATACCGCTTTAAACTGTTTATTTGTGAAAAGTTTGGAGATATACTCACATTTTAGTTAAAAATTACAGGCAAATAGATTAATGATGCAGGAGCCGAGTAAACAAACATCTACGGCCCTGACCAGAAGTGACACAAAGACGTACTGTAACTCCTCCCTACGCGTTTCAACATTCAAGACGTCATCTGGAGCGTGCAGTTCTTATTAAACTGTAGGCCCTATACAATGGAGGGCTATTTCTGTGTTATCCAGTGTTGCTAGCTTGCAACAACATGCAGAGATCAAGTGTGCGTGTGCACGTTATCCTCAGCACCAAGGTCAGCCTCATGTATCTTCTTGTGTGTTAGGATGATTGGCTCTACTAAAAAAATTACAGGCAAATAGATTAATGATGCAGGAGCCGAGTAAACAAGCATCTACGGCCCTGACCGGAAGTGACACAAAGACGTACTGTAACTCCTCCCTGCGCGTGTCATCATTCAAGACGTCATCTGGAGCGTGCAGTTCTTATTCAACTGAAGGGCCCTATACAATGGAGGGCTATTTCTGTGTTATCCAGCGTTGCTAGATTGCAACAACATGCAGAGATCATTTGACCAAGTGTGCGTGTGCACGCTATCCTCAGCACCAAGGTCAGCCTCATGTATCTTCTTGTGTGTTAGGATGGTCGGCTCTACTAATTCCAGTTCCCCCGAGGCAGCTGGCCATAAGAGGTATTTAGCTCAGTGACATATGTGGCCACAAAAGCAGAACTGTACCTAATGTTTGCTGTCCCTTATTTCCATGAGTTTCCAAGGACCCCCAAATAGCCCAGTAGCTTTTTTTTTTCTGCTGGTTTCTGTTGAGTTTGTACAGGAAGGGCTGTCAGAGATATTTAAATAATTGGCTTTAACAATATTGTCATAGACAGAACTGAACATCAAAGCCCAGCTCTAGGATGTTGACAGCTCCCCTCCCTCCTCTTTCTCCTACCCCACTCTAACTAACTGCTGTCATGAAAAAAGAAAAAACTATCCTAATGCCCAAAGTGGAACTGAAATTACAAAATAAAAAATTGTGATCAGGCAGGCTTTTTTTTTTAGAAGAAGAAGAAGAAACAAGCAATGTCTGTTCTGCAATAAGAAACACTTACCCGCCTGTTCACAATCCCATTGTGAATGTACACAAGCTGCGCATGTACAGCTCAATTTACATTCCGGTACATTGCCCATGTGCCGAGATGACTACACTTCTGCGGGAGTGACATCATCCCATGCTGGCCAATCAAGATGAATGAAAACCAACAACCAGAAGAATGCGGGGAGAAGAGGAACTTAATGGGCATTGGACTGTTGGAACAGAAGTAGGTATACTTACCTTTAATTCCATGGTCACATGATGATCCTCCTTCCTTCTTCTCTTTACTTAATGAGGTCCTTCAGTGCCTGCTTGATGTGGGCATATTGGCACAGTCAGGGGCGGTCTGTCCATTAAGGGCTCCACCACCCCCTATTCATGTATCCAGCCCTTTTCAGGAATTACAGCGACGGGGGTGTTTTTTAAAGCACCGGATTAAAGCCATAGGCTCTAATAGGCTTCAAAATAGGGTGGGCTCGTGGCACAGAGCATTGCGCTCGGAGCCCACCCAGGTGTGATAGAAAATCAAATGAATATACGCTATTGTAACACTAAATCGCCTCTCCGCCAATCAGGAAGCACGGGTCTGATATCTGTTTCTCGATTGACTGAAAGGTCAGGTGATCCTATTGGACACCAAGGAGGAGGAGGAGGGAGGGGTGTATGGCGGAAGCCGCTATGATTCACATCACAGGAGGAGGAAGAAAGCTGCCAGCCTGCCTGCTTCCTAGATGGGGAAAGTGTGTGCCTTTAATGTCCCGACTGTCCTCCTGGGGGGGGGGTTGTCGCCACCCCCCCCAAAAGAAAAAACCACCAGCCACCACTGGGTGCAGGCAACACTTCCAGCGGTCGCGACCTCTCTCGCAGTCTCCGGAAACAGGAGAACTGGCAGAGCAGTGAGGGAACCAGTACCCAAGAAGATAACATGCAGGGAAAAATGTCCTGTCCCCAGGGCAGGCTATCAACTTTCCTCATAGTGGAAACTGTGACTTCGATCCATTACATAACATTGCAGGATGGCATTTGAGAAGATGTTTGGAATTAAAGTGATTGTAAACCTTTACATATAAATAGTGAAGTGGCTGGCCTCAGGTAATACAGAGATAAAAAAAACATTCTTCTACACAATTTGTACCTGTTTTTCTGCAGTCCAGAATTTATTCAGCTTGTTTGAGCTGTCAGAAAACAGACATTGTCCATTCACACTCAAAATGTGGCTCAGCTGACCTAATCTCTGCTCACTGGCTGTGATTGACAGCAGCAGGAACCAATGGCTCCTGCTACTGTGTGAGCCAATGAGTTGAGAGAGACCCAGGAGAGCCTCTGCTCTCATGCAAATTGCTGGATAGAGATGGGGCTCAGGTATAAAGGAGTCAGTATAAGGGGGGATGAGGGGGAGCTGCACACAGGGTTTTTTACCTTCATGCATAGAATGCATAAAGGTAAAAAAAACTTCTGCCGTTAGAACCACTTTAAGACTGAGGAGTAAGGTAATTGAGGCACAGAGCACTATTTAACCACTTCAGCCCCGGAAGAATTTACCCCCTTCCTGACCAGAGCACTTTTTGTGATACAGCACGGCATCATTTTAACTGACAATTGCGCTGTCGTGCGACGTTGCACCCAAACAAAATTGATGTCCTTTTTTTTACCACAAATAGAGCTTTCTTCTGGTGGTATTTGATCACCTCTGCGGTTTTTATTTTTTGTGCTATAAACAAAAAAAAACATCAATTTTGAAAAAGACACAATATTTTTTACTTTTTGCTATAGTAAATATCCCCAAAAAATATATAAAAAAACAATTTTTTTCCTCAGTTTAGGCCTATATGCATTCTTCTACATATTTTTTGGTAAAAAAAAAACCTTCAATAAGCGTATATTTATTGGTTTGCGCAAAAGTTATAGCGTCTACAAAATGAGGGATAGATTTATGGCATTTTTATTATAATTTTTGTTTTTTTTATTAGTAATGGCGGTGATCTGCGATTTTTATCGTGACTGCGACATTATGGAAGACACATTGGACACTTTTGACACTATTTTGGGATCATTGTCATCTATACAGCGATCGGTGCTATAAAAAGAGTACTGTGTAAATGACACTAACAGGGAAGGGGGTTAACACTAGGGGGCGATGAAGGGGTTAAGTGTGTCCTAGGAAGTAATTCTAACTGTGGGGGGGGTGGGCTACCTAGGACAGGACAGCAATCACTGCTCCAGATGACAGGGAGCAGTAGATCTCTGTCTTGTCACTGGGCAGAATGGGGAAATGCCTTGTTTACATAGGCATCTCCCCGTTCTGCCGCGCCGTGACATGATCGCGGGACACCGGCGGAGATCGAGTCCGTGGGTCCCGCGGGCACGGTCAGGCGCACGCCCACAATGCCGCTTCTTAAAGGGGACATACCTGTACGCCCATTTGCGCAGACGTGCCATTGAGCCGACGTCTATCGCCGTGCGCTGGTCGGCAAGCGGTTAAACTCCAGGAAGACACAGCCGGCTTGCATTTCCAAGGAGGCAGTGCTGAAAACCCGCAAAAAGAACCAGCTGCAGGAAGACAGCGCAAGACTCCAGGCACTAGTAAGTACCTGATTTTTTTTTTTTTTACAGACAGAAATAGATTTTTAAAAGTCAGCAGCTTCAGTATTTGTACCTGCTGACTTTAAAAAAGGGAAAACCTGAAGTTCCTCAAGCCACACAATAAGGATTTTCATCAAGCCTTTTGATCCTACAAGCTCCAACCATGCCTCAGATCTGTTATAGGGTTGTCACCAGTCCAGGATTTGAATCACGTGTCCACGTTTTAGTCCCCCTAAAACCTGGACACATTATTCAGACAGGAATGTGGCTCGGAACATGGCCTGATAGGAGGGTGAGGGGGCACTATGCACGCTGCATTACTATTCTCTTTGGAGCGCCCAAAGGTGTCCCAGATCTGTTACAATCCTATAGTGCATACTAAAAAGAAAAAAATTGCAGTGTGCTGCTAAAGTGTTTGGCTTGAAGAAAACGTGGCAACCCTAGTCTGTGAGCCACTAAGTACCAAAGCTGCAGGATCAGTGTGACAGCCAGGAAGTTAGCATTTTTAGAGGGGGAGTCATAAAGAGTGACATAGGTATTTCTCACGACAGGGATACATACTGTTTTTGGACTGCTAGGGCTGTGTGATAAGTAGGAGAAGAAGTGTCACTATAATATTTTTTTCTTCTTGCATTCTACACAGTTCAGGTCCATCTTTAGTTTTCACATTTTTACTAAACAGACACAGTCCGCAGCCACTGTCGGAAATTGTTGAGCTGTAAACTGGTAATGGGATGATGTGGTTGATTTGATAGGGCACAGACCTTTCCATAATAAAGCCAGATTGTCTTCAATCTGAAAAGTGTCATATTTTCTGCAACAAGGGGTAAATGGACCAGCAGCGAGCTGTCTCTATCATAGTATTGGGGGTCATGAAATGCATAGTGTGCAGCTGGTGCATTCCGGGGATGAAAGCGTTACGTGGACATGAGCTGCAGCACTGGACGACTATGCGGAGGCATGCCGGCTGAGCAGATGGTGAGATAGTTAGACCTGCTCTCGCTCTTTGCCCTGGTGCTTTTTGGCAGAGATGCACGGTACCGGATTATCACTCTCCTAGGCCGCTTCTCAAGGTCACACCATGCAGACCTTGCATGTCAGCCCCTTCCAGGCACCACCGCCTGTGGATTATCAATAACATGCCAGATCCTCAAACTCCATATCTCTCCAGCCAGATCCCGGAGTATTCTGCATGGCTGTCATGTCTGACACCCCTTCCAATGTGCGCCAATGCTCCCGCCATTCATCATTTTTGCTGCTCTATAATGAACACAATACATTGGTACCACCTTCTTTAGCTTCTGTATAAACATAGGCATGAGGCACTACTCTACCTGAAGCGACAAATCGCACACAATAGTTTTATCATTTATCATTTTCAAGTAGTTGATGAAAAATTACTCAGAAGCCGTAACCAAATGGATGTTTTGAAGAGTAACTGTTAAAATTAAAAAAAAAGGGAATTACATTTTGCTGAATATTTGCCAAAAACCTTGGCATCACCCACAACAAGACATTATGGAATGTGCTGTAATCTATAATACGTTCATATGAAGATAACCACCATGGGGTTTTTCCTCCATCTCTGCTTATCACGTCATGGTCATGTCTGGAAGCATGCAGAGGCAATTTGCCAGCAGTTATTACCGTTACACAACACTTTAACCAGCAATCTCAGTGGCTTCTGTCGTGTTACATGGCCACCTAATGTCCTGTTCTGGCTGGAATTACAGGAGACAAGTCAATGTACAGATGTCCTTTATTTGTAAGTACAGCAGGTGGCGGCTGGGGGGGGGGGGCTGTGATGTGAAATATAGATTCTCTGTTTATTGTACTCAGCAGGTTTTGGAAGAGAAGTGGACCAGTATGAGGTATATGGAGGATTGGAGGGGTGACTGATATGGAGGATGGGAAGGATGACTGACGCAGAGAGGATAGAAGGTATGACAAACATGGAAGATAAGAGGGATGGTTGACATGGAGGGAGAGAGAAAAGACTGGCACGAAGGATCTGGGTTGACAACTGATGCACAGGATATGAAGTATAACAGACATGGAGGATAGAAGGTATGATGGACATGGAGATTGGAAGGTATTACAGACATGGAGGATGGAAAGTATGATGGATATAGACAACAAGGGGGGATGACTGACATGGAGGTTGGACAGTATGACGGACATGGAGGATGGAAGGTATGACAGACATGGAGGGTGGGAAGGATGATTCACAGGTAGGATGGAAGGTATGATGGATGTAGACAACAAGGGGGGATGACTGACATGGAGGTTGGACAGTATGACGGACATGGAGGATGGAAGGTATGACAGACATGGAGGGTGGGAAGGATGATTCACAGGTAGGATGGAAGATATGATGGATGTAGACAACAAGGGGGGATGACTGACATGGAGGTTGGACAGTATGACGGACATGGAGGATGGAAGGTATGACAGACATGGAGGGTGGGAAGGATGATTCACAGGTAGGATGGAAGATATGATGGATGTAGACAACAAGGGGGGATGACTGACATGGAGGTTGGACAGTATGACGGACATGGAGGATGGAAGGTATGACAAACATGGAGGATGGGAAGGATGATTCACAGGTAGGATGGAAGGTATGATGAATATAGACAACAAGGGAGGATGAATGACGTGGAGGTTGGACAGTATGACGGACATGGAGGATGGAAGGTATGACTGACATGGAGGGTGGGAAGGATGAATCACAGGTAGGATGGAAGGTATGATGGATGTAGACAACAAGGGGGGATGACTGACATGGAGGTTGGACAGTATGACGGACATGGAGGATGGAAGGTATGACAGACATGGCGGGTGGGAAGGATGATTCACAGGTAGGATGGAAGGTATGATGGATGTAGACAACAAGGGGGAATGACTGGCATGGAGGATAGGAGGTATGATGGACAATGGGGTGGGAGTTATGACTAATATGAAGGATGGAGGGGTATGATTGACACAAAGGATAAGAGGCATGACTGATGTGTAGGTTGGGAGGGATGTTGGACATGGTGGATGGGAGGAATGACTGATACATAGGATGGGAGGGATTGCTGATACAGAAGTATGAGTTACATGGCAGGTGAGGGGTATGTCTGACATAGAGGATGGGAAGTATTACTGATACAGTATGGAGGCTGGGAGGGATGGCTGATATAGAGTATCGGAGGGATGATGGACGTTGAGGGTGGGAGGGATGGTTGAAATTAATTAGAGGGATGACTGACATGGTGGACAACATTGAGGATGAGAGGTATGACAAACCTGGAGTATGGTAGATATGACAGACATGGTGAATGGTGGGATGACTGACACAGAGGACGAGAGGGATGACTGAGCTGGAGGTTGTAAGGTATGTGAAAGTACATGAAAGTAGTCATGTCCCTTTCTGGAGATAACCTTTCCAGCATGTTTTCTTGGGATGCCCAAACTCTACATGTGAACATAGACTTGCTGGTGTGAATTTAAATCTTAAAGTGTATTTCCGGTTTTGCAAGTAAATTGGGATAACATCTACTTTTTTCACTTGTTACATGTTCCCATTCAGATAACATAACTTGAAATAAATATTTAACAATTGCAGCTTACCTTTTTAGATGCTGTTTTTCTGGAAATTCGTGCTCTGAAAAGCCTACTTAGTTCTCTTTTTTTATGTGGGTACTAGGGAGCTGTGTTTACCATAATTAACCCTGCCTGTACTATGCCTGCAGATCTCATTATCAGTTGCAGACTAGATTTGAACACTGTCTGTCCTAACAAAAGGTTAAAGAGAAGCTGGCCTTCAACAATAAGAGGAAGCTTAGCTAGTCCTTAGCTTTTCTGTTGAGACAGATTCACACTAAACGTGTTCAGAAATGTTTGCAGTCTGTGATAGCACCTTATATCATAGTAGGTAAGGTTGAATAAAGACAATAGTCCATCCAGTTCAACCTGTGTAGGTGTATGTGTGTCAACGTGGATACTCATTTCTCATATGCCTGTATGTTGTGTTCACTAAGATGCACATCCAATAGTCTTTATTTTATAAATATCAATACTCCCCATTAACACCACCAGTTGTGGAAGAGAGTTCCACATCCTTATCGCCCTGATAGTGAAAAACCCCCTACACAGTGTAAGGTTAAACTGCTTCTCTCCAATCTCATTGTGTGGCCCCGTGTCCTCTTACACTCGGTGAAACTGAAAGGTTTTCTTACTAAGCTGAAATCACCATTGAGGTATTTGTATATCGCTATCATATCTCCTCAAAAGCGTCTCTTCTCCAGGGAGAATAAATTTAGTGCTTGTAGTCGTTCCTTGTAATTGAGGTCCTCCAGTCTGCTTATTAATTTCTTTTCCTTCTCTGGAATATTAGATGTGGCCGAACTAGAGTTTTATAAATTGGCAGGCTTATCGTTTTATCCATGGAGTAAATTCCATTTTTATGCAAACTAATGGTCTGCTGGCTTTGCTTGCTGCAGCTTGACATTGCCTGCTATTGCTCAGTATGTCTTCTACCAGGACCCCCAGATCTTTCTCCATCCTTGATTCCTACAGATGTTCTCCCCCTAGTAAATAGTTTGCGTTTATATTTTTAGCCCCCCAAATGCATCACTTTACATTTTTCAACATTTAACCTCATTTGCCATATACCGGTAGTTATTTTATTCAGGTCTTCCTGTAAAATTTCTATATCTTGATGTGAAGTTATTGGCCTGCTTATTTTTGTGTCGTCTGCAAAAACTGAGATTGAGCTATTTATAACGACCTCTATATCATTTATGAATAAATTAAACAGAATTGGTCCAAGGACAGATCCTTGGTTACCACTCCAGTGTCTGAGTACATGTTATTTATCACCACCCTTTGGACACACCCCTGTAACTAGTTTTCTATCCATGAAAAAAACTCTATGGTCTATGCCTATAGACCTCAGTTTGTAGATTAAGCATTTATGGGGAACAGTATTGAATGCTTTTGCAAAATCCAGATACACCACATCCACAGGCGCCCCGCTATCTAGATGACAGCACACTTTCTCAGAGAATGTTAACAGATTGGTCTGGCAGGAACGACCCTTCATAAACCCATGCTGATTACTGCTAATGATACTGTTTTCATTAGCAAATTCTTGGATATAATCCCCAAATCATCCCCTCCAATAGTTTACATACTATTGATGCTAGGCTGACAGGTCTGTAGTTTTCAGATATACAGTGGGGAAAATAATATTTGATCCCCTGCATATTTTGTAAGTTTCCCCTTTTACAAATAAATGAGGGGTCTATAATTATTGTTATACTGTATGTGTAATTTAAATGATGTGTACCACATGAGCACATATTGTAGTCAGTCTGTGGGAGCCAGAATTATTGTTGGTTGGTAGGGGATCAAATACTTTTTTTCCCCACTGAACTAGAACTCAACCTGTAGCATTTGTATCATGTGTTTTTTCTGGATTTTTTGGTTGATATTCTGTTTCTTTCATTTAAAATACACCTATTATAAAAAATATAGACCCTTCATTTCTTTGTAAGTGGGCAAACTTACAAAACCTGTAGGGCATCAAATATTTATTTTCCCCACTGTATGTCTCTGCCCTTTTTTGAACATTGGTACCACATGGGCTTATCCCCAAACAGCTGGTACCATTCCTGTCAATATACTGTCGATAAAGATTAGGAATAATGGTCTGGCTATAACCTGACTGAGTTCTTTCAGGACTCTTGGATGCAAGCCATCTGGTCTTGGTGATTTATTTGTGTTAGGCTTTCCTAGTCTTTTCTGGACACCGGCTTCTGTTAGCCACATGGGTACATCTTACAACGTGTTACTAACAATACAGTCGTGGACGGTATACCCCTCATTTTCCTGTGTGAAAACTGAGGAGAAGAAAGCATTTATCCTAAGAAACATCTAAAAAGGAGGAGATACTCTTTAAAAAAAAAAAAAAAAATGTAAAGTATGTTTTGTACAGGGGAGCGCAAAACAACCATAAAGAAGGGTTTTCTCAAATTTGACTGCAAAAGTGGAAATACACTTTAATCCCTTTACTGTGCTTGGTAGGAGTAAAGCTGCTCATACATGGGGCAGTTTTTTTTTCATTCAGCCAGCCAGCTGACCCAATTTCCCCATTCACACATTTGATGTGGATGAAGGAATCCTCCCCACTGTGTCTTTGTATTCTGACAGCGACGACGAGACTCCTCCGCCTCTTCACTGTCAGTATATACAGATCAGCGTTGCAGCTTATTCACTGTAGCGCTGATCAAACTGAAATTTTACAGCAGTCCTGCCCGTGAGAAGTTGCTTGATAAATTAACTTCTCATGAGCAGAAATGGCCATGTTTGGATCGAAATTCAGACGGTTCCTATTGAACTGGCTAAATTTCGATACATATATGGCCTGCTTGAGGGTATGAGGCATAAAAAGCACTGAAAATCTTTTTCCTGCGCTATGTACAACATTGCCGAATGTACAACATAAAAGAGCCTCGTAAATCACTAATCCCCTCAACAGGCATCAATATTACCCCATAGGGTGTCATTACTTCTGTATACTCACTAATATCCTTCAGAGACATTACATGTACCCATAGGGTATTTTTACCACTTTAGAATTATTAATCCCCTCCACAGATAACAAATTTAGCTTATAGGGTGTCATACCCCCTGTATGCTCACTAATCCCTTAAAAAGACATCACATGCGTCCCATAGGGTGTCATTGCCTCTGTATATGTTATTAATCCCCTCCACAGACATCACGCATACCTCATAGGGTGTCCTTACCTCTGTAGACTCACTAACGCCCTGCGATGACATCACACATACCCTATAGGGTGTGATTACTTCTATAAACTCACTAATCCCATCCACAGACACCACACATACCCCATAGGGTGTCATTGACTCGGTATACTCACTAACTCCCTCCACAGACGTCACACATACCCCATAGGGTGTCATTGACTCTGTATACTCACTAACTCCCTCCACAGACGTCACACATACCCCATAGGGTTTCATTGTCATCTGTATACTTGCTAACCCCCTCCAATGACATCACACATAACCCATAGGGTGTGATTACTTCTATAAACTCACTAATCCCTCCACAGACATCACACTTACCCCATTGGGTGTCATTGCCTCTGTATGCTCACTAACTCCCTCCACAGACATCACATTTATCCCTTAGGGTGTCATTGCCTCTGTATACTCACTAACCCCCTCTGATGAAATCACACATACCCCATAGGGTTTGATTACTTCTATAAATCACTAATCCCATCCGGAGACATCACACTTACCCGATAGGGTGTCATTGCCACTGTATACTCGCTAACCCTCACCGATGACATCACACATACCCCATAGGGTGTGATTACTTCTTTAAACTCACTAATCCCATCTGCAGACATCACACATATCCCATAGGGTGTCTTTCCCACTGTATACCCACTAAGTCCCTTCACAGACATTGCATTGAACCCATAGGGTGTCCTTGCCTCTGTGTACTCAATAATCCCTCCACAGGTATCACATGTATCCCTTAGGGTTTTATTGCCTCTGTACACTCACTAACCCCCTTTGATGAAATCACACATACCCCATAGGGTGTCATTGCCTCTGTATACTCGCTAAAGCCCTCCGATGATATCACACATATCCCATAGGGTGTGATTACTTCTATAAACTCACTAATCCCTCCACAGACATCACACTTACCCCATAGGGTGTCATTGCCACTGAATACCCACTAAGTCCCTCCACAGACATCACATTGAACCCATAGGGTGTCATTGCCTCTGTATACTCAATAATCCCTCCACAGACATCACATTTATCCCTTAGGGTGTTATTGCCTCTGTCCACTCACTAACCCCCTCTGATGACATCACACATACCCCATAGAGTGTCATTGCCTCTGTATACTCGCTAAACCCCTCCGATGACATCACACATAGCCCATAGGGTGTCTTTCCCACTGTATACCCACTAAGTCCCTTCACAGACATCTCATTGAACCCATAGGGTGTCCTTGCCTCTGTATACCCAATAATCCCTCCACAGACATCACCTGTACCCCTTAGTGCCATTATCTCTCTATTACAGCATGTGAAATAATTGGCCACGTTTGTGGTGTGATAAGTTTTTTTTTGCTTTTCCTTCTGCAGTGTGTTACTGCTAGGTCCATTAAGGTTTATAGTTTCTGCTCAGTGGCCTGTAACCGTTGGGGGACAGGTGCAGAAACAACCAGGCAGGACAATGCGGTATGGCGGACGATAGGATTTTCCATGCTAGGCTCTCCTCGCCTGCTATCCATTCCTCTGCCTCCTGAGAAGGGGACTCTCTACTGTCAGATATTTCCCAGCTGCCCCCATTGCTCTGACCTTTACTGAGTGCTCAGTTGCTGATAGACGCAGATGACTTCTGCTTTTTCTTCCTGCTGCTTCTTCGATTTGCTGGAGAGAGGCTGAGATCTGACCATTAAATCCACTTATCAAACCATAGCAGCTGTTTCCCCAGAAAGAAGCTCACAGAGACACAGATATAGGTCTGGCCTCCTCACTCTTATCATAACCGCTGGGGGGGTGCAGGTATAGCTGCCAGGATAATGATCACCACTGTCGCCCCATGGTAGGAACACTCAGGCTGGTGGAATGGGTTAACGGAGACTCCGGTATATTATACATCTTATCAGAGAGCTTCTGCTCTAGTCTGTGGGGAGAACTGGATAAATGGGAGATAAAAGCTCCCCACACAATTACTTTTCCCTTCTGTAGAAGGATTATGAATATCACCAGAGCTGGCAGCGAATTTGGCAGGACGGGGCTGAGTCTGCCTTTAGTGGCACACTTGTACGAAATAGTAAGTTCAATTTGTAAAACAACAGTGCTATTCCACGGGTACTTCTGCCCCCTCTTTGAGGATATCCTGCTTCCTTGTATTCTGGCCAATCATAATCCTGGCTGAGGATATTCTTCCCCCTCATACTTCTGGCTGAAGATATTCTCCACCCTCATGCTCCTGTCTGAGGATATTCTGCCCCCTCATACTCCTGGCTGAGAATATTCTGCCCCCCTCATACCCTTAGCTGAGAACATTCTGCCCCTCTCATATTCCTGGCTGAGGATATTCTCCCCCCTCATACCCTTAGCTGAGAACATTCTGCCCCTCTCATAATCTTGATTGAGGATATTCTGCCCCCTCATACTTCTGGCTGGGGATATTCTGCCCCCTCATACTTCTGGCTGGGGATATTCTGCCCCCTCATACTCTTGGCTGAGGATAGTCTCCCTCCTCATGCTCCTCTTTGAGAATATTCTGCCCCCTCATACTCTTGGCTGAGGATATTCTGTCTCCTCATACTTCTGGCTGAGGATATTCTGCCCTCTAATGCTCCTGTCTGAGGATATCTTGCCCCACATACGTCTGGCTGAGGATATTCTCCCCTCTCATACTCCTGAGAATATTTTGCCCCCCTCATATTGCTGGCTGAGGAAGTTCTGCCCCTTCATACCCCTGGGTAAGCATGTTCTGTCCCTTCATACTCCTGACTCAAAATATTCTGCCTCTGATACTCCTGCCTGAGGATATTCTGCCCCCTTATATGTCTGGCTGAGGATGTTCTGCTGTTTCATACTCCTGGATAAGAATATTCTATCCCCTCATACTCCTGGCTGAAGATATTCTTCCCCCTCATACTCCTGGCTAAGGATGTTCTGCCCTCCCATACCCCTGGCTAAGGATGCTATACCCATCACACTCCTGTCTGAGGATATTCTACCTCCTCATACTCCTGAATGTGGATATTCTACCCCCTCATACGCCCGACTGTGGATATTCTACCCCCTCATACTCCTGGCTAAGGATATTTTACCCCCTTATACCTCTGGCTAAGGGTATTCTACCCCCTCATACTCCTGGCTCAGGATATTCTACCCCCTCATACTCCTGGCTAAGAAAAATTCTACCCCTCATACTCCTGGCTAAGGATATTCTTCCCCCTCATACTCTTGGCTGAAGATGTTATGCCCCTTTATACTACTGTCTGAGATTGTTCTGCTCCTCATTCTCCTGGCTAAGGATATTCTGATCCCTCATACTCCTGACTGCGGATATCCTGCCCCCTTATACCCTTGGCTGAGGATTTTCTGCATCTCATACTTTTCTGCCATTAGTGAATGATGGGCCGTTGTTTTCTGCCATTTTTCATGTCCTCATACTATCTTCTAAAACTCAGCAGACCTTTTATGGTGCAATTTTCCTTCTGTCTGTAAAGATAGGGAAGTGCTTGGGTCTCTGGAGGTCTGTAGATGATGGCATAAGTAATGGGTTTTTTTTGGTACCTTTATTCAGCTCAGTAGCAATAAAAGTTTCTAGATAAAAGTCTTAAAGTGTGTTGATATACAGACGCAAAACCAACCAGAGCCCATGAAATTCAATTGAAATGATGGAGATTGTCCCCAGCTGGTTACTCCTCACTCCTGGGTTTACATTGCAGGATGGCTATCGCTCCACTCATCCCCATTTATTAGGCTGCTGTTGTGCATGTCTAGAAAAATGCATTCAGATACATTTTTTGGGAGAAATTTCCAGGTCCTTGGTCTAATTTTTTGGTGATATTTTGCAACCCTGAACAGACCAAGCTCTCAATGGCAATATTGGGGTCATTCCAGGAATTCTGTTTGTTTAGGAAGTAAATTAAGAAGGTTTGTAGATCAATGTGTAATTTTCTATACTGATCCTATGTTGAAATATTCAGATTTTATCCCTTGCATGCATTGTGCATTGTTATATGTCTCGTATTGGAGTGTGCGGGCTGTAATACTACCTTGACACTGGTTATAGTATCAGAGCATTTAATGAAGCTTGTTATAGAGGTTCGTACCTTCAGTATGAAGATAAACCTTATTCTCAATGGCAATATTGGGGTCATTCCAGGAATTCGATCATTCTACTGTGCTCCATGTTTTCCCCTCAGTATCTAGGGAGATTAGACTGAATTATTCTTCCAGGTTTGGAGATGTAAAATGTATAATCATTTTGCATACTTGGATGCCTCTCTAAAGGCTGCTTTTAGCAGCATCTCACCACCTGGTGACGGGGGGGTGCCTGTCAACCAGGGCAAGAGATGACACTGAATCTGTGGACTAAAGATGCTGGATCAGGAGGTTAATAGCAACAAGCAGAATGGAAATGTAACTGTCAGTGGACTCTAGCAATGTGGCAACTACAGGCCATATGACCAGCTCAGGCCTGAAACCGAAGGTGGTGTCACAGCATAGAATGTGGTAGAGAGGTACCGGCTCACACTTCTGTATGTTTGATACCTGTTGAAAAGCCAACCATGCAATTAGCCCACAGAAAGGATTCATAAAGTGGTAAGAGCCCTTGGGAAATCTTAAATAAAAAAAATCTATCAGCAGCACAGAGAAGGTGATAATTTGAAGTGACCTGGACAAGAAGAAAATCAATTTGAGTTGGAAAAAAAAGAAGTGTGTTCATCCTAGGAGAGAGAGAGACAAAAGGAGGAAGGGTCAGGGACAAAATAGATCATTACACCACCAATAACTGATAAAAAATATATACATTTCCACCTGATCTGTGAAGAATCAAGACCTGCTCACCCTTCCTGTGCTGGATTGAGTGAGGACCTGTTCACCGTCCCTGATCTGAATGGAGCATGAGGACCTGTTCACGTTCCTGTTCTGAATGGAGTATGAGGACCTGTTCACGTTCCTGTTCTGAATGGAGTATGAGGACCTGTTCACCGTCCCTGTTCTGAATGGAGTATGAGGACCTGTTCACCGTCCCTGTTCTGAATGGAGTATGAGGACCTGTTCACCCTACCTGTGTTGGATGGAGAATGAGGACCTGTTCACCCTTCTTGTGCTGAATGGAATAAAGTCCTATTCCCCTTTCTTGTGCTGAATGGAATAGGTGAACCTGTGCTGAATAGAGTGTGAGGACCTGATTACCCTACCTGGGCTGAATTCAGTGAGGACCTGTTCACCCTACATGTGCTGGATGGTGTGAGGATATGTTCTTCCTTACTGTTCTGAATGTGGCACAATGACCTGTTCACCCTTCTTGTTTTGAATGGAGTATGAGGTCCTGTTCATCCTTCCTGTGCTGAATGGAATATGAAGACCTGCTCACCCTTCCTGTGCTGGATAGAATGTAAGGACCTGTTTACCCCTCTTTGGCAGGATGGAGTGTGAGGACCTGATCACTCTTCTGCCGTTTACACACGATCGCACATTCCGACAACAAAATCCATGTATTTTTTCCGACAGATTTGGCTAAAACTTGTCTTGCATACACACAGTCACACAAATCTTGTCGGAAATTCCGATCGCCAAGAACGTGGTGAGGTACAACACATACGACGAGCCGAGAAGTTCAATAGCCAGTGCGGTTCTTCTGCTAGATTCCGAGCATGCGTGGAACTTTGTGCGTCGGAATTGTGTACACACGATCGAAATTTCTGACAATTAATTTTGTTGTGGGAAAATTTGACATCCAGATCTCAAACTTTGTTTGTCGGAAAATCACACGGAAAATGTCCGATGGAGCCTTCACACGGTCGGAATTTCCGACAAAAAAAGCTCACAACGAACATTTGTTGTGGTAAAATCCAACCGCGTGTATGCGGCATTCCTGTGCACAATGAAGTTGAGGACCTGTTCACTCTTCCTCTGATGGATGGAGTATAAGGATATGCCCATCTTTCCTGCTCTGGATGGAATGTGAGAACCTTTTTCCCTTTTCATTGCTGGATAGACCTTTTCACTCCTCCTGTGCTGGATAAAGTGTTAGAACCTGTCCACTGTTCCTATAATGGATAGAGTGTGAGGACTTGTTCACCCTTCCTGCACTAAATGGAATGAGGACCTGTTCACCCTGCGCTGGATGAAACATGAAGATCTGCTCACCCTTCCTGTGCTTGATGGAATAAGGACCTGTTCACTCTTCCTTTACTGGATGGAGTGAAGACCTGTTCACTCTTCCTTTACTGGTTAGAGAGTGAGGACCTCTTCATCCTTCCTGACCTGGATGGAGCATGAAGACCTGTTCACCCTACCTATGCTGGATAGACCATTAAGATCTGCTCACCCTTCCTGTGCTTGATGGAGTAAGGACCTGTTCACCCTTCCTGTACTGGATAGAGTGTAAGGACCCATTCACTCTTCCTGTGCAGGATGAAGTTTAAGGACCTGTTTACTCTACCAGTGCTGGATGGAGTATAAGGACCTTTCATTGCTGGATAGACCTTTTCATACTTCCTGTGCTGTATGAAGTGCTAGGACCTGTCCACTGTTCCTTTAATGGATGGAGTGTGAGGGCATATTCACTCTTCCTGCACTAGATGGAATGAGGACCTGTTCACCCTCCCTGTGCTGGATAGAGCATGAAGACCTGCTCGCCCTTCCTGTGCTTGATGGAGTAAGGACCTGCTGGCCTTTCCTGTACTGGATGGAGTGAGGACCTGTTCACTCTTCCTGTACTGGATAGAGTGTGAGGACCTGTTCATGCTACCTGTACTGGATGGAGTGAGGACCTGTTCACCCTACCTGTGCTGGATGGAGTGAGGACCTGTTCACCCTACCTGTGCTGGATAGAGTGAGGACCTGTTCACTCTTCCTGTACTGGATAGAGTATGAGGACCTATTCACCCTTCCTGTACTGGATGGAGTGAGGAGCTATTCACTCTTCCTGTAGTGGATGGAGCGAGGACTCGTTCACTCTTCCTGTACTGGATAAAGCGTGAGGACCTGTTCACCCTACCTGTACTAGATGGAGCATGAAGACATGTTCACCGCTCATGAGCTGAATAGGCTGTCAGGACCTGTTCACCCTTCCTGTACTGGATGAAGTGTTATGCCATGTACACACGAGCGGACTTTACGGCAGACTTTGCTCGGCGGACTTTTCGACGGACTTTATGACGGACTTTCTGAATGAACGGATTTGCCTACACACAATCCACCAAAGTCCGTCGAATTTGTACGTAATGAGGTACGACTGGACTAAAACAAGGTAGTTCATAGCCAGTAGCCAATAGCTGCCCTAGCGTGGCTTTTTGTCCGTCGAACTAGCATACAGACGACCGGACTCGAGTTCGACGGATTGATTTAAAACATGTTTCAAATCTAAGTCCGTCCAACTTTTGAGAAAACAAAGTCCGCTGGAGCCCACACACGAACGAATTGTCCGACGAAATCCCGTCCGCCGGGCAAAGTCTGCCGTTCAGTCCGCTCGTGTGTACGTGGCATTAGGGCCTGTTCATTCTTCCTGTGCAGGATGAAGTGTGAGGACTTGTTCACTCTTCCTGCACTGGATGGAGTGAGGACCTGTTCACTCTTCCTATTCGGGATAGAGTGTAAGGACATGTTCACCTTTTTTAAAACATTTTAATGTAGGTTTGTAATTGTATTTTTGAATTTAGTTACTAAGAAAAGGTCCAGAATGACGTCTTACAGGTCCTTAATGTATTTTTTGTGTTGTGTTTGAAGTAGGCTAGGTTAGGTAGCTTTCCTTTGTCAGCAGAAGATTGTCAGTTGCCCAGCTAAATGAGTTGTAAAGCATTTTTGTGCTCGTAGAGAAAACTATATATAGTAGTAAAGTCCAAGTAATGATCCCTTCTTTGCATTTGGGGCTTATGGAAAATCAGTTATATAAATACTAAATATATTCCGAACATCTCCCACCTGGACTGTGGTTTAGTCCTGGTACTTTATGTATGGAATGTATGATCTAAACCTTGGTGCTAAAGGAATTTAACATGCAAATAGAAATGCGTACTCTTCTGCAGGTCCCAGAATATTCAGCCGAAAAAGCTCAATCAGTCACTGGTGATAGCAGATAGAGTCTTGTGTGAGATTTCCAGAACATTTACTCCTTAATTGGTAAATGGAGCTGCAAAGGCTGCGGAGTGCAGGGGTCAAATACACTGAAGCCAAAAATAAACAGAGCTCATTCTCAGCTGACTTCACTGGTTGCATGCTTGTTCTGGGTCTATGAAGCTGTTATTGCCATCTTCCCGTAATTAAGCAATGATTCAAGTAATGATTAAGGCACATCTCCACCCCCCCACCCCCCCACCCCTCATGGCAATGCTATACTGAGCCACCACTTAAAGTAGAAGTCCAGTCAAATACTAACTAACCCCCATTCTAAGCCCTAATCTACCTACCCTGTGAAGGAAAGATGTCTATACTTACCTATTCTGAGGGCGGTCCAGTCTGGTCACATGATCAGCTCCCAGCACCAGCTTTAGTGTAGAGGAGGGACAGCTGACAACAGATACCCAATAGTAAGCCCATGGGTGATGTCACCACATAGGCATTGTAGCCATTGTCGGCAATCTCTCCTCTTCACTGAAGCTGGATGCTGGGAAAATCATGTGACCGGATTGACCTTCAGAATAGGCACATATAGACATGTTTCCTTTACAGGATAGTTAGATTAAGGATTGGAATGGGGGTGCAAGTAGGTTTCAAGTGGTTGTAAACCCTCACATATACCCAGTGAAGTGAACAGCCTCAGATGATACACAGAGATGAAGCAATTCCTCTTACATAGGTTTTACTTGTTTATCTGCAGCCTCCTCTTCCCTATACCCTTTCAAAAGTGCAGATCATGTTAAAAATCTTTCTTCATCTGTTGGCAGCACAGAGGCGAGGGCGGAGAGACTGCAGTTACAGTGTGTGAAAGCTGATTGGAGGAAAGGAACACACCCACTTTACACAGCAAAAGAACTCTGTTGTGAATAGACAAGCTTTGTTCTGAGCTCTCCCCCTCCCTCCCGACACAAATTTATCTCATGTGTCGGCAAAACTTCTCAGAGTGACTGATAACAGAGGAACGAAGCACTAGAGAGAAATGACACTTAGAGCTTTGAAGATAGATAAGTAAACACTACAGATATATGTGCTTTGCTCAGATTCCATGACTGAGGTTTACAACCACTTTAAGCTTAGTTAGTATTTGACTTGACTTCTATTTTAATATCTCCAATAATAGATCATATGGTCTCAATATTTAAACCCTTTACATGGACGTAACACATATATGCGGCCTCACTGGACTGGGCTTTTTTCCGTGGGGCTGCATATTTGCATATCTTCCTTTGTGCTGGGAACGTGCCACACAGTGTTCCAGGACCCGGAACACCTGATTCCAGGTCACCTGATCGCTGTGGTAGCATCTGATTGGCTACCACAGTGATCGGTCACTGTGAAGCCCGCCCCTGTGTTTCTCTCTCTCTGTGAATGGAGGAGGGAGATCAATTGTATCTCTCTTTCTCTCTCTCTCTCTCTCTCTCTCTCTCTCTCTCTCTCTCTCCTTTCAGAGAGAGAAAAAAATGGTGTCTGTAACAATAAAAAGAAAAAAAAAGAAAAGAAAAAATAAAATAAAGAAAAATTACCTAGATCAAGGTTTGATCTACAGTAGGTCAGTGCCAGGGTCAGTGGTTGGGTCAAGTAAGGGTCAAAGTTCACGGTCAGGGTCAGTATATTTTGAGCAGGATTTTTTTTTTAACTAGTATCAGTGTCAGTTAGTGTCAGTGTGTTTTAGGTAGGAAAAAAAAAATGCGCACTATTGTTTCTGGGCAATACTACTACAAATACCATACACATATGTGGTATCGCTGCAATCGTCAGGAGCAGGAGAATTAATGTTGGGTTGTTCTTTGGTTGTATGTTAAGGTAGTAACTAGAAATATATAGCTAAATTTTAAAAAAATTATTTTTTTTTTTAGTATTTTGGGCCAGTTTTCTTTTGATAATAAAAAAAAATCAGGAGATGTCCATTACCATTTATCACCAAAAGAAAGCCCAATTCATCCTATAAAAACAAGGTATAATCCACCTGGATGCACAAAGTAGTTGTGATGATATGTACAGTTTTACTAAGACATGTGAAAGTTGCAGTGTTAATTTCGTCGACTAAAACCGACTAAAACAGTTTAGCCGACTAACTTAATAACATTTTAGTCGACTAAAATACAACTAAAATTAAAACAACTAGTGAGATGACTAAAATACGACTAAAACTAAAATGGCATTTTAGTCAAAAGACTAAATTGGGACTAAAACTAAAATGCCATTTTAGTCAAAAGACTAAGACTAAAACGAAATTGAAATATGACTTCAAAATGAACACTGGTTTGTAGTGCATGTTCATACCTCAATACCATAAATAATAACATATTCAGTTTTTCACTCCAGCAGTATATAATGAGTTTGGAAATTGTAGAGAAATACTTAAACAATGCATTACAGTTTAACTACACCCATTAGATTTTAGATGACTAAAATGAGTTTTAGTCGACTAAAATGATTTTAGTCGACTAAAATGTACTGGAGATTTTAGTCGACTAAAACATTGGACATTTTAGTCGACTAAAATGTACTGGAGATTTAGTCGACTAAATACGACTAAAACTAAAACAATTGCAGAAGACTAAAATGGGACTAAAACTAAAATGCCATTTTAGTCCTAAGAATTAAGACTAAAACTAAATTGAGATTTTCTGCCAAAATTAACACTGGTTGCAAATTTGTGTTTAGGCATTAAGATTTGCTTTCCCCTTAGGCGTGAAGGGGTTAATATGCGTGACTGGAGACTTTTGCCTGCCCCTTTTTTGTTTTGTACGGGGTTCCACCCAAATTTTGAACAATATCTGTATGTATTCTCTTCCTTGCCTAGATGCTGACATGCCGTTTAAAAAAATTTAAATCGCCGTAATTACCTTTTATTTTTCTATTCTTCTTTGCACTTCCTGGTTCTCCTCCCGTGGGAGTAGGCGTGTTTCTAGCCTCTCCCAGACTCCTGGGAGCTAGTCTCAGGCTTCCCAGGATGCCACTGAGCATGTGCGGGAATGAGCGGTGAATGCTGGGAGCACAGCATTCACCACATCCAGGAAATAAATGCTTGTGGGCTTCAAATGCCCACAATGAAGATGGAAACCGCCTGCAGTGAATAATATAAGTTATTCTTTCCGACGAAATCTGACACAGGCGGACATATTACACACAATATGTGAGTAATGCTGAGAAGAAAAGTTTGTGAATGAACTCAAAAAAAAAAAAAACGATAGATAGGTGGACCCCCGCTTTAACGGTTTTGGCTGAATTGGCACCCTTCCTGTATTTAAAGGTTTGATTCATGTCCCCTCTTTCTCTTCATTTCTCATGACTAGTGATGAAGGCTTATGCCAGGGTTTGATTTGTGGGCCGATCATCAAACGCATTGTAAATTCTGGAAATAGCAAACTTTAATCCAAACCCCATTGAAGTCACTGGGGGATGAATTTTGAAAATCAATTCTGGCAATTTTCAAGTCTTTTAGGCAAAGGATTATCCAATAGGCACGGGAAGCTGGGCACATGTACCAATGCAAAAATACATTTGAAAAATGACAGTTTAATGAGAGTTGGAGAGGGTTATCCTTTTTATGCAACATGTAAAAAACACCAATGCTTGAAATGACTTGCTTCCATGCTACATTCGATGCCTTTAGGCGGTATGTGGCAATGTCGTCAGATACACCATATGCTGGCATCACATAATGTGCGTGTGTAGTACATTTTTTTACTTTTACATTATTGGTTGGTTTTAATATAGCAGCGGCAGCACTCCCCCCATCTGACTCATTATTCTACTAAGAAACTAAGAAAAAAATAGCTGATTTCTTTAACCAGCCCATAACAGGCATTAATTAAATGGTAGGAGTAGCAGCCTAGAAAAGATCAAAGCGTTATAGCAAATTGTACTCTTCAAATAAAATAAATCAATAAATAAAGCTTAAAGTGTTACTAACCCCGCAACAGTAAAATCAGTCTGTATATACATTAAAGCATGCTTGTTATACTCACTGTGGAACCTAAGGGGTTAATCCTCTGCATTGTGTAAAAAGGCTGTTTGATCCTGTCTTCTCTGATCCTCCCCTACTTCCACTGTTCCCAATCCATCTGTTGATAGAACTGAGCCTTGGGGACAAGCTGCACATGCTCAGTTTGGTGTGTATTGCTAGAGAGTTTTTTTTTTTTCTTGTGATCAGCACAGGGCCAATCAGCACTGTCCAGACAGAAGGTCAGGGGTCCTGCAGCCTCATAGGACAATCAGAGGAGAATGAAAACTCCTCCTACAAGCTTTAACCAGACACTGATAGAAGTCACAACACTGCTATATACTGCTGATGAGAAAAAAGTATTTAGCAGTTTATATTTACTAAAGGACATACATTTCCATGTTCTGTGTACTGTGGGGGACCAGATATAGTGAATGCAGGGTCCTGGGTTTAGTAACACTTTAACTCTTAAAGTGTCGTTTAACCCACATCATTAAAATGATCAATAACTGGTTTATTACATGCTGTTCATACTCAGTCCCTATGGGATTCATTTTTTGTCTCCCCTTATCTCCCCCTCCTGTCCATGACCCCACTGCCATGGGTGTCTGCAGGTAGGGGCAAGGGGGGGCAAGTGACCCCCCCTGGAATCGGCAAGGGTCCGTCCGCCGCGGCTGCATCTGTAGCTGTGCTGGCTCTCTGGGTTTGTGCAAGTCGACTCAATAGCTGCTGCTGATCATTGTGTCATTGAGCTTACAGAGCTCTTTACTGCCACCTCTGGCTGCTTCCTGTATGTGCGCCCCTCCTGTGTGCTGTAATGTATCACAGGGACATGTGGAAACAGGACCTGGGACAAGGAAGACCACCTTACAAGTGGGGGCTGTGGGTACAAGTGAAGGGAGGAGGCTGTTTGTGTACAGGGGGGGCCAGAGCTGTGTGTGTGCCTGACATATATAAAGCTAAGTGCATATACAGGTATGATCAGTGAAGGGGGGGGGGGGGGGCAAATCATCATATAATCTGTCCTGTATACAGCTATATACACCCATCTTCCTTCCTGTATTCCTCCATCATCACTGACTGCAGATATACATCATCTGCCCTGTATATATAGCTGTATATACCCACCTTCCTTACTGTATATAGTGACCTTCCTCCATCATCACTGACTGCAGATATACATCATCTATCCTGTATACAGCTATATACACCCACCTTCCTTCCTGTATATACTAATGCCATCCACCCCCTCTATATACACATACTTTACACCCTCCGTACTTTACAGCTCACATTTGATGGGCACATGCCTGCGCTTTATGGGATAATGACTAAGCCCCTCCCCTTCATGACATTATTGAAAGGGGGCGGAGCATGGATGACCTTAAAATGATGCCCCCCCCCCCTGAAAAAAGTTCTGCTTACACCCATGCCCACTGCAGTTGAGGATGTTACAGAACAGTGTTGGCAGCTAGTGTACATGCTCCTCAGTTTTCAGTGTATTTTCTACCCTGAGCATTTCCTCTCTATCACATTTGAGCAGCCCATGTGACTATAGAGTCACACATGTAGGTGTATACACAATGGTAAATGGCAGCTCACTCCCTCCCTTCTCCTCCTCCTCCATGCCCACTAACCAGCTAAAACAGTGGGGGCAGGATATTACATGTAAATTGATGGAGGCTTCACCTCCCTCTTATTCTAAGACAAAGGCTGGAGGAGAGTGAGACAGGCAATGTTATTGCCAAAAAATAATAAATATTTGATTTCAAGTATATATTTGTATGACCATTTAAAACAGTTTATTGATAATAATTATTTATTTTTACTCTGTATCCCAAAGGCTATTTTATTTTGAACATATGACAAGCAACAGAGGACTAGAAGCTCCTCCTGTCACTATTTCCCTACAGACAAGCTAGGAAAGATCATGTAACACCTGTATATTGATTAATAAAATAGGTACTTAAGGACTGCCCCACATACATGTACTGCGGCAGGGTGGCCCTTAAGCGCAAAATCACATACCTATACATGATTCCTATTGTCGGCTCTGGGGCGCCCACTCGGGCCTACGAAACCACGCTCCCGCTGTGATTGGACAAAATCAGCGGGTCCGGCGGCCGCAATGGCCACTGTGACCCGCTGATCATTCACTGGAGAGACAGAACGGCGATCTGTCTATTTAAACAGGGCAGACAGTCGTTCTGTCAGAGAGGAAGAGAGAGATCTTGTGTTCCCGCTAATCAGGAACACAGATCTCCCTCTTCCTCCAGGTAAACCACCCCCCACACAGTTAGAAATCACTCCCTAGGAGCACACTTAACCCTATAATCGCCCCCGATGTTAACCCCTTCCCTGCCAGTGTCATGTATACAGTGACAGTGCATTTTTTTTTAGCACTGATCACTGTATTGGAGTCACTGGTCCCCAAAAAGTGTCAGTGTCAAATGTGTTTGCCGCAATGTCACAGTCCCGCTAAAAATCGCTGATCGCCGCCATAACTAGTAAAAATAAAAAGTCCATAAATATAGCCCATAGTTTGTAGACGCCATAACTTTTGCGCAAACCAATCAACATACGCTTATTGGGATTTTTTTACCAAAAATATGTAACAGAATACACATTGGCCTAAATTGATGAATAAATTAGATTTTTTAAATTTTTTTATTGGATATGTTTTATAGCAGAAAGTAAAAAATATGGTTTTGTTTTTTTCACAATTGTCACCCTTTTTTTGTTTATAGTGCAAAAAAATAAAAAACGCAGAGGTGATCAAATACCACCAAAAAAAAGCTCTATTTGTGGGAAATAAAGGACATCAATTTTATTTGGGTACAACGTCGCACGACCGCACAATTGTCAGTTAAAGTAACGTTATTAAGTGGGCAAAACCTTCCGGGACTGAAGTGCTTCATTAAAATAATTACAGTGCTATCATACATATTCAGAAAGAAAAGGGATACTGTAAATTAAAGAGTGTGTGTTTAATATCACTTTAACTTAATTGTCCAGAAGCACAACAATTTGATAGTATAATTGGTGTGCTTTTTTTTTTGCAGTACCACACTACATTTTCTAAAAGTTTAAGAATATATAAAAAAAAGAGAGCACCAAAACCACAACCCCACATTCCCCATCCCCGTGTCCGTAATTATAAAATATTAAAAATATAGACTTTTGGTATGTGTTTGATAAAAAACAGCTAGCGTCAGGACAGTATGCATGTACACTGGAAAAGGTCAAAGTTCAGCTTTTGAAAAACCCCAGACGTATTGCACAGATTGTTTAGCAATCTATATATAACAAAATACTATACAAACGTGACAAGCATGCGAACAGCTGCAATGAAAAATTTCCGTACCTTGTCCAATATGATTTTTCCCTATGATCGTCAGTGCCCTCTAGTGGCCATAACTTGGTATTTTCCTGATTTAAATATTTCAGGAAAAATACTGCATTATGGCCACTAGATGGTGCTGACAATCATAGCAAATAATCACATTCGACTATATATGGCAATTTTTTATTGCAGCTGTGTGCATGTTGTACAGAATTTTCTTTTATAAACAGACCCGACAGTGTCTATGTAAGCAACTTAAGTAGGCTGCAATCTAAGAAGGACAGACCAGGCAATGTTCATCCAAAAATTCTATATTGGAGTATTTTATTTTCACGGAAAAAAAAAAATTGCTCAAGGTTGATTCAGACAATATAAACAGCTTTAATAGGCCGTAATTTTAAAGACAGGGACCGGGAGGTTTAGGATAAAAAAAAAAAAAAAAAGTTTTTCATCCAAAACTATGGTGTATTATTTCACAGAAAATGTTCTGCTATGGATGCAGATTGCTTGTGTCCAGGGAAGATCATCCACAGGCAACGGCTACATGTTCATTTACATGTGAATGGCTGCAGGCGCTGTCAGCCTCTAATTGCCCTGAATAGGGCAGCTGTTCGCAGATAACCCTCCTGCAAAAAATCATAATCAGCCCCAAGATCTAAAGGTCAGATCAAGGTCTAACGTTATATTTAAAAATATGTTTTATGGTACAAACCCTGATGTTCACTCCTGGATGACTGCAGCTTCTCTGATGCAAGTATAGCATGATGCCTCTGTACACTACAAAAAGATTCAAAAGACATGGGGCATCACCATCTCAGAGTAAAAAAGTAGATATTTGCCAGCACACCAAGGATCGGCACAAAGTGGCATCCAAACGGGTAGTTTATTGCATGATCACAACACAAGAAAGGTGTAACGTTTCAGAGTCACGCAGGACCCCTTCGTCAGGCCGAAGGGGCCCTGCGTGACTCTGAAACGTTACACCTTTCTTGTGTTGTGATCATGCAATAAACTACCCGTTTGGATGCCACTTTGTGCCGATCCTTGGTGTGCTGGCAAATATCTACTTTGTGACTTCAACCAGTATCCAGCTGGTTGTTGCTACAGCACCCAAATCTTGAGAGCTTATACCAGGAACGTGTGCAATGGCAATATGCAGTATTACTTAAAGTTTTAAAGTTATAAAGTTTTAAAAACGCCTATTTTTTCGGGAGCAGTGATTTTAATAATGCTTAAAGTGAAACAATAAAAGTGAAATATTCCTTTAAATTTCGTACCTAGGGGGGGTGTCTAAGGTATGCCTGTAAAGTCGTGCATGTTTCCCATGTTTAGAACAGTCCCCGCACAAAATGACATTTCTAAAGGAAAAAAAGTCATTTAAAACTACTCACGGCTATAATGAATTGTGGGGTCTTGGCAATAAAGATAAAAGTCATTGAAAAAAACGGCATGGGGTTCCCCCCAAAAATCCATACCAGGCCCTTTGGGTCTGGTATGAATATTAAGGGGAACTCTGAACCAAAATTTAAAAAAAATTGCGTGGGGGTCCCCCCAAATTCAATACCAAGCCTTTCATGTCTGGTATGGATATTAAGGGGAACCCTCTGTCAATTTTTTTTTTAAAATTGCTTAGGGGTCCCCCTCAAAATCCATACCAGACCCTTCAGGTCTGGTATGAATTTTAAGGGGAACCCCGCACCAAAATTAAAAAAAAATGGTCCCCCCAAACCCTTATCCGAGCACGCAACCTGGCAGGCAAAGGAAAAGAGGGGGGATGAGAGAGCACATCCCCCCTCCTGAACCATTCCAGGCCACATGCCCTCAACATGGGGAGGGTGCTTTGGGGTCCCCCCAAAGCACCTTGTCCCCATGTTGATGGGGACAAGGGCCTCATCCCCACAACCCTTGCCTGGTGGTTGTGGGGGTATGCGGGCGGGGGGCTTATCGGAATCTGGAAGCCCCCTTCAACAAGGGGACCCCCAGATCCCAGGCCCCCCCCATTTGAAATGGTAACGGGTACATTGTACCCCTACCATTTCACAAAAAAAGTGTCAAGATGTTAAAAAACCACATCTTGGGACAAGTCCTTTATTAAAAAATAAAAATGTCCATTCATCTTCTCTCGCACCGTCGGACCGAAAAAAAAAACCCCGCATGCCGCCACCGATCCGCCTCAATGGGAGTCACCTGCCGTAATGACCGTCCTCAAAGGTGACAGTTCTTTTATAACTGAGGGCGGGGCCACACGGTGACGTACCCAGGTGACCCCGTCCTCCTCTGACGCACAGGGACTTCCCAATGGCTTCCCCGTGGCGTCATAGGGGGGCAGGGCCACCCGTTTACATAAAAAAAGGGTGGGCTCAGGTGCAGAGCTCTGCGAATTAGCGAATGAACATTCACTATTGTGCTCCTGCTTCTCCTCCCGGCCAATCAGAACAGGAAGTGGGTCCAAGACCGGATTGGCCGGGAGGTAAAGTGACTGGATTGGCTGGGAGGAGAAGCTGAAGCCCGCGACCTGGATGGGATAAGTGTGGGGCTACCAGACCGGGGGGGGGGAGTTGTTTGCCACCCCCAAAAATGGAGCACCATTGTGAACCAACCCTGAAAACTCTGGGATGAATACCAAAATTAGAGGTCTGATGACAGCCAAGTCCTTGCTGGGAGAGGCAACAAAGGGAAAGGTGCTGTGATTCCAGGTGTCTATTATGGATGAAATATTGTATAATGCCTACACCCATCAAGTTCAATGAGCGCTCGCTTTAAAGCTCTTTTAGCCTCCGTTCACAGGGGTGCGACTTCGCAGCTTATCACACCTTATTTTCGGCAATGGACCTGTTCAAATCGATGCGAAGGCGACTTTGCGGTGCCGCACCAATTTGAAAAAGTAGTTACTACACTACTTTTGCAGATTTCAGGTACGACTTGTATAGATATCTGTGGATGAAATTGCACAGATGTCAGCCAAGTAGCACCTGAAGTCACACTGGCATACGCATAGTTGCCAACATTGTAAAAAAAAATTTGGGACACTTTTTTGGCTGTAGGCTGAGTAACCTTTTAATTGGGGGGGGGGGGGGGGGTGGGCATGCAATAGTAGGTGTGGCATAGGGAAAGAGAAAAATGCAGCGAGCGTAGCGCGCCACAATGAAAAATGGGCATGACTTCTGTGAAATGGTGGGCGTGGCTTAAAGGGGCGTGACTCAAAGGGGGGTTGGTTAGAGTCTAGATAAACGAGGGATGGAGGGAGAAACAAAGGGAGAAAGAAAGAGAAAGAAAGGGATAGCAGGCCCAGATCCTACACCACAATAGAAATATGTGTATTTCAGAAAGTTTAACAATCAGCAAATAAAGATACTCCAAACCCCTGGTGTTAGCGCTTGAATCATCCCGACACCACACTCCACACTGACCTACCCCCTGTCATAGAGCCTCTATGACAGGGGGTAGGTCAAGACACATCTGAACTGGTGCATTCACTCACAGGGCTGCTGTTAGAAATTATTGGGCCCCATACAGCCTGAGGAGGAAAAGATGGAGGTGAGAGAGAGGCAGTAGTGAGGGGGGGGGGGGGGTGTGAGAGAAAGGGGGGAGAAGAGGAGAGAGGTGAAAGAGGGGGGTCTGACAGAGAGCAGGGGGGTCTTACAGAGAGGAGGGGGGTCTGACAAAGAGGAGGGGGTCTGACAGAGAGGGGGGGGAGGTCTGGTGCACTCACTTATAGGGCTGCTCTTAGGCTGTACAGGTCAGACAAAAAAAGAGGATGGGTCAGGCAAAGAAGAGGGGGTCAGACAGAGGAGGGGGGTCTGACAGAGAGGAGGGGGGGTCTGACAGAAAGGAGGGGGGGTCTGACAGAGAAGAGGGGGGGTCTGACAGAGAGAAGGAGGGTCTGACAGAGAGGAGGAGGGAGGTCTGACAGAGAGGAGGAGGGGGGTCTGACAGAGAGGAGGGGGGTCTGGTGCACTCACTCACAGGGCTGCTGTTAGGCTGTACGGGTCAGACAAAAAAAGAGGGGGGGTCAGACAGAGAAGAGGGGGTCAGACAATGGAGGGGGGGTCTGACAGAGAGGAGGGGGGGTCTGACAGATAGGAGGAAGGGGGGTCTGACAGAGAGGAGGAGGGAGGGTCTGACAGAGAGGAGGGGGGTCTGACAGAGAGGATGGGGGGTCTGACACATAGGAGGAGGGGGGGTCTGACAGACAGGAGGAGGGGGTCTGACAGAGAGGAGGAGGGGGGTCTGACAGAGAGGAGGGGGGTCTGGTGCACTCACTCACAGGGCTGCTGTTAGGCTGTACGGGTCAGACAAAAAAAGAGGGGGGTCAGACAGAGAAGAGGGGGTCAGACAATGGAGGGGGGGTCTGACAGAGAGGAGGGGGGGTCTGACAGATAGGAGGAAGGGGGGTCTGACAGAGAGGAGGAGGGAGGGTCTGACAGAGAGGAGGGGGGTCTGACAGAGAGGATGGGGGGTCTGACACATAGGAGGAGGGGGGGTCTGACAGACAGGAGGAGGGGGTCTGACAGAGAGAAGGGGTGTCTGACAGAGAAGAGAGGGGTCTGGTGCACTCACTAACAGGGCTGCTGTTAGGCTGTACGGGTCAGACAAAAAAAGAGGGGGGTCAGACAGAGAAGAGGGGGTCAGACAGAGAGGAGGGGGGGTCTGACAGGGCTGGCGCGATTACTCACAGACACAGTCCAGCCCTGCATCCACATGTGACCAGCTCCTCCAGACAAATCATGTCCTCCTCTGTCCCGCACATGACCTGCTCGGCCAATCACAGGACACCCACCGCTGCCCATTGCTAAGCTCGGCTCAAACACAGAGCGCAGCAGCATGGACGTTCTGGTCTTCTGGAAAATGGTGGCCGGCGGAGACAGTATCTTCGCCGGCCGCGAACCTCTACCAAAAAAAAAAAAAATCGTGAAAAAAGGGATTTCCCGGGACATCTACCGGGAAACATTAAAATCGGGAAAAGGGTCTAAATCCCGGGAATGTCGGAACTATTGGCAACTATTCATACGGCTCTGAAATCATGTGATTTCAAGTGAATTTGCACAATTTCAAAGCCGTGTTCAGTGTGAACAGGGGCGAACTGCTTGTTCAGAATGCATAAACAGGTTCAGTTTAAAGCGGAACTTCACTCTCTCATTCAACTGATTATTTTTAATCCATATGCTGCTATCATTAGTAAATAGATAGGAAAGTACTGTACTATATTTACTTGATTTAAGCTTTTTTTTTTTTTTTCAGTTGCTTCCTAGTTTCCATGCCTAGGCAAATGATGTCACATATCCCAGGAGTCTTTAGGAGGGAAGGAAGGGTTTTCTAAGCTAATCACACTCTCCTGCATGCATGCCTGAGCTAAGGGCAGATGGATTTCAGGAAGTAAAATGAATGATCTGCCCTTCATGAATCATCTTCCCTTACTTAAGATGGCCACAGCCAGAAATGCTTGGGGGTTGTTTTTCAAAGTGATTTCTTGGCAAAATAAATCATGGAGGTATAGATTGATATGTGAGTTTGCTTTTTATCATTTTCTTCACACAAATAGAGCTTTCTTTTGGTGGTATTTGATCACCTCTGCGGTTTTTATTTTTTGCGCAACAAATAAAAAAAGACCGAAAATTTTGAAAAAAACAAGTTTTTCTTTGTTTCTGTTAAACATTTTTGGTAATAAGTATGTTTTCTTCTTCAATGACGGGCACTGATATGGCTGCACTGACGGGCACTGATACGGCGGCACTGATGGGCACCAATGAGGTGGCACCAATGAGGTGGCACTGACGGGCACTGATAGGCGGCACTGATAGGCACTGATAGGTGGCACTGCTATGCAGCACCGATAGGCACTCATAGGTGGCACAGATGGGCACTCATAGGCGGCACTGATGGGCATTTGTAGGTGACATTGATGGGTACTTATGGGTGGCACTGATGGGTACTTATTGGTGGCACTGATAGGTGGTATGGATGGGCACTGATAGGTGGACATTGATGGGCACGGATGGGCACTGACAGGTGGCACCAATGGACACTGATGGGTGGCACTGATGACACTGACTGATGGCACTGATGCCCCTAAGGGTGGCATTGCTGGGCATCAGTGCTATATAATGGTGCCAATCAGTGCCCATTTGTGGGCACTGATTGGCACAGATTGGGCACATGTGGATGGCCATGGGGTACATACCTGGCCATCCACATGTTGCCCCTAACCTGGTGGTCCTAGTGGCGATCCCTGGTGGTCCAATGTGGTGATCTGAGGGGGGGCTGCACTGATAAACAATAAGCGCAGACCCCCCCTGTCAGGAGAGCCGCCAGTCGGCTCTCCTCTATTCGCGTCTGTCAGACGCGAGTGAGGAAGAACCGATCAACGGTTCTTCCTATTGACATCGTGATCAGCCGTGATTGGACACGGCTGATCACATGGTAAAGAGCCTCCGCCGGAAGCTCTGTACCAAGATCGGTGTAGCGGTGTGTCAGACTGACACACTGATCCACCGATCGCCGCGATGCGCGCCCCCCCGGGCGCGCGGTGGCATGTTATCCTGCTGGACGTCATATGACGCCCAGTCAGGATAACTGAACCACCGCCCCGGCAGTCATCTGCTATGGGCCGGGCGGGAAGTGGTTAAGCAGAATGCAGTTAGACCCCGTGGGGGAGACTTACTAAAACTGGTGCACTCAGAATCTGGTGCAGCTGTGCACGGTAGCCAATCAAGTTCTAACCGCAGCTTGTTCAATTAAGCTTTGGAAATAAGCCCAGGTATACACTGAGCTGCAGGAATGAAGCTGTGTGCGTTCAGCTGAACTCGCACGATTTCACTCCCGCATGTCAGTCCCGATTTCGGCTGCGATTTCACAGACATCTGTGTGGGTTTCTGCACAGATGTCAATGGAAATCGCAAAAAGTAGTACAGAAACTACTTTTTGAAATCGATGCGACGCCGCAAATGCAGCGTCGCACCGATTAGGATGTGCCATTGCTGGCAATTGCTGCCGATTTCACATGTCAAATCGCACCAATGTGAACCAGGGCTAAAACCTGGAAGCGGATTGGTTTCTATGCAGAGCTACACCAGATTTTAAATAACCCCTTATGTCAGGTTCAGCATCTGGCAATTGGAGCGCATGCCTGTCCATCTGTTAACAATGCCATTTACTGAGTGTGCTGACTGTACGTCCTGCAAACTGCGAGTCCATGCCAGCACTTTAAACATGTTTAATAGTATGACCTGCAGCACTCCATCAATAATATATCACAGAGAAATATTTCCTCTTCATTTATTCATACAGTTTTATGTTGCTGACATTGCTGTCACTGGTGAACAAAATGAAGATGATAGTTAAAGTACGATTATGCCTGTCGATTTATGGGACGTACACTTCCTACCTGTTGGGGGTTATTAAAGCTGCAACTTGTAATATTACTGGCATAATTGTCTAAAGCAGTGGTGATTAACTAATTGTCTAAAGCAATGGTGGTCAACTAATTGTCTAAAGCAGTGGTGGTCAACTAATTGTCTAAAGCAGTGGTGGTCAACTAATTGTCTAAAGCAGTGGTGGTCAACTAATTGTCTAAAGCAGTGGTGGTCAACTAATTGTCTAAAGCAATGGTGGTCAACTAATTGTCTAAAGCAATGGTGGTCAACTAATGCCACGTACACACGATCGGAATTTCGGGCCGCAAAAGACCGATGAGAGTTTTTCATCAGAAAATGCGACCGTGTGTATGCTCCATCGGTCTTTTGCTGGCGGAATTCCAGCCAGCAAAAGATTGAGAGCATGCTCTCAATTTATCGGTCGGGAAAAATTCCTATCCAAAAAATGCGATCGTCTATGGCAAATCCAACGTGCAAAATCCTACGCATGCTCGGATACAATTCGACGCATGCTCAGAAGCATTGAACTTAATTTTCTCGGCTCGTCGTAGTGTTGTATGTCACGGTGTTCTTGACGGTCGTAATTTCAGCGAACTTTTGCGTGACCGTGTGTATGCAGGGCAAACTTGAGCGAAATCCCGTCGGAAAAGACGTCATATCTTTTTCCGACAAGAAAATCGATCGTGTGTACACGGCATTATTGTCTAAAGCAATGGTGGTCAACTAATTGTCTAAAGCAATGGTGGTCAACTAATTGTCTAAAGCAATGGTGGTCAGCTGGACCTGACACCTCCAGGCTGCACAATAGGCGCACATATTCTCACCTTAACACCCAAGGATTTTTGTCCTGCAGCATTTTTTGTAATTTATTACACTGCACACGGAAGGAGTTGAAGTACAATAGCCAACAGCACTGGTGACAGTAGCTGCAAAAATAAACCCCAACATTGTTATCAGTAGACACAATAATAACCCCCAACAATGGTGTTAGTTGATGTAATAAAAGCTCCCAGAATTGGTGTCAGTGGATGCAATAATAACCCCCAGCACTAGTAGCAGTGAATGCAAAAATAAGCCCCAGTACTGGCATCAGTCTATACAATAATAACACCAGCATTGGTTTCAGTGGACGCAATAATAACCCCCAGTACTGGCATTACAATACAATAAAAACCCCTATAATTGGTGTTAGTGAACGCAATAATAGCCCCCAACACTGGTATCGATGCACAAAATTATAGCCCCAATATTGGTGTCAGTTAATACAATAAAAGTCCAATCTTTCCCTTTCAGTGATAGTGCTGAAACACAGAGAGCATTCCAGCGCCTGGCACCCTGCTTTCAACAAGTTGCCCAACAGACCACAGACCAGTGCTGCACTGGTGGGCACTGATAGGCTGCACTGATGGGAAATTATACGCTGCACTGATGGGCAATGATACGCTGCACTGATGGGCACTGACATGCTGCACTGATGGGCACTGGTAGGCTGCACTGGTGGGCACTGATAGGCTGCACTGATGGGCAATGATACGCTGCACTGATGGGCAATGATACGCTGCACTGATGGGCAATAGTAGGCTGCACTGATGGGCACTGACATGCTGCACTGATGGGCACTGATAGTCTGCACTGATGGGCAATGATAGGCTGCACTGATGGGCAATGATATGCTGCACTAATAGCCACTGATATACTGCACTAATGGCCACTGATATACTGCACTGATGACCACTGATGAGGTGGAACTGATAAGCTGCACTGATGGGGCTGCACTGATAAGCTGCACTGATGGGCACTAAAGAGGCTGCACTGATGGGCACTGAGAGGCTGCACGGATGGGCACTGATGGGCACTGATGAGTTTGCACTGATGGGCACTAATAGGCTGCACTGATGAGCAATGATATGCTTTATGTTAATATTGTTAAAGTTGTTGGGGGGCTTCAGTAACCAAAACTGCAGTGTTTGTCCTCATGACATATCACAGGATGCACCCTCATGGCTAACAGAGGACAGAGTTAGAAATAGACTTGGGAAACTTAACATTAATAAATCACTGGGACCAAATGGCTTGCACCCGAGGGTACTTAGGGAACTAAGTCAAGTAATTGCCAGACCATTGTTCCTAATTTTTACTGACAGTCTACTGACTGGAATGGTACCAGCTGATTGGGGAAAAGCCAATGTAGCACCAATATTTAAGAAACGGCCAAAATACATCCCTGGGATTTACAGACCAGTTAGCCTAACATCAATAGTATGCATGCTCTTGGAATGGATGATAAAGGACTATATACAAGATTTTAGTAATGAAAACGCTATCATTAGCAGTAATCAGCATGGATTCATGAAGAATCGTTCCTGCCAAACCAATCTATGAACCTTCTATGAGGAGGTGAGCTGCCATCTAGATAAAGGAAGGCCCGTACAGGTGGTGTATCTGGATTTTGCAAAAGCATTTGACACAGTTCCCCATAAACATTTACTGTACAAAGTAAGGTCCTTTGGCATGGACCATAGGGTGACTACATAGATTGAAAACTGGCTACAAGGGCGAGTTCAGAGGGTGGACCTGGAGGATGGGGTAAACAGTTCAATCTCTGTATTTGCAGACGACACTAAGCTAAGCAGGGCAATAACTTCTCCGCAGGAAGTGGAAACCTTGCAGGTAGATGTGAACAAATTAATGGGGTGGGCAACTACATTGCAAATGAGGTTTAATGCAGAAAAATGTAAAATAATGCATTTGGGTGGCAAAAATATGAATGCAATCTATACACTGGGGGGAGAACCTCTGGGGGAATTTGAAATGGAAAAGGACCTGGGGGTCCTAGTAGATGATAGGCTCATCAATGGCATGCAATGCCAAGCTACTGCTAACAAAGCAAACAGAATATTGACATGCAATAAATAGGGGATTAACTCCAGGGATAAAGGGATAATTCTCCCACTCTACAAGACTCTGGTTCCGGCCTCACCTGTCCAGTTCTGGGCACCAGTCCTCAGGAAGGATGTACTGGAAATGGAGCGAGTACAAACAAGGGCAACTAAGCTAATAAAGGGTCAGGAGGACATTAGTTATGAAGAAAGGTTGCGAGCACTGAACCTATTCTCTCTGGAGAAGAGATGCTTGAGAGGGGTTATGATTTCAATTTACAAATACCATACTGGTGACCCCACAATATGTAATATGGATATGTAATAGGGATATGTAATGTAATACTGACACATAATCACACACATAGGTTGGACTTGATGGACTTGGGTTTTTTCAACCTCACCTACTATGTAACTATGGCAGGGTAGAGATTAAAAACAGATTATAAATTGCTAATCAGACAATGGCAGCTTGATCCTTCTAGTAAGCTTTTGCATCAGATTTCTAAAACCTTTGTTTGCCTGCGCTTTATATGATGACTAAGCCCCTCCCCTTCATGACATTGTCAAAAAGGGGCGGAGCATGGGTGACCTTAAAATGATGCCCCCCACTGAAAAAAGTTCTGCGGACACCCATACATATGTGGTAGATCTCTGCTCTCTAATCCTCCAGACAACCTAGTTAACCTGTGCTGTTGCAGCCCCACTGCATGGGAAAAACAATTTGGCCGGAGTTCAGCTTTAATGCTAAGTATTCAGAAGGACCCCTTGTCCCTGGGCTCATTGTCATCCTTCAACTTCCTATACATTGAGACATTTCTGTTTTCTGCTGCACAAAAAACTACATTAGTAATTTATTTTTGGTCTCCTTCATTCGGTCGGTGATTGCAGCTGCCATCAGAGAGAATTAGGCAGCGTGAGCCATAAATAATAACAGTGATAATAATGATGTCCATTGTTACACAATGAGGCGCTCTGGAACACATGGCTATTCATTTCTTCTGATCTGTGAAGTCTTTTATTCTCCTGGGTTATTGAGGTTATTTAATTTTAAGTCTCTCTGTATGAGTCAGCATTTTCCATGGATTGATGATGTCAGAGTGAGTGGTGTGATGTCACATGGCTAATGATCTGCAGACATTCTCAATCATATCGTCACTGGAACCTTGCTACAGAAACCAGCTGGCAGGCAGAAATTGTAACATCATAAAATATCACGTGGCAAAGTGCAATTTGTGGTGCTACTCAGATCATAGCCAGTCAGATTCCTAATTCCTTATCACCTTCCAGTAGCAGAACTAATATTGTTTATGATAACTTCTCTAAATCGTCACTGTGCTCAGTACAACTCATCGGATTCATCACTGAGCTCAGTACAACTCATCCGATCCATCACTATGCTCAGTACAACTCCTCTGATCCATCACTTAGCTCAGTACAACTCATCTGATCCATCGCTGTGCTCAGTACAACTCATCTGATCCATCTCAGAGCTCAGTACAACTCATCTGATCCATCACTGAGCTCAGTACAACTCATCTGATCCATCGCTGTGCTCAGTACAACTAATCTGATCCATCACTGTGCTCAGTACAACTCCTCTGATCCATCACTGAGCTCAGTACAACTCATCTGATCCATCGCTGTGCTCAGTACAACTCCTCTGATCCATCACTGTGCTCAGTACAACTCCTCTGATCCATCACTGAGCTTAGTACAACTCATCTGATCCATCACTGTGCTCAGTACAACTCATCCGATCCATCACTGTGCTCAGTACAACTCATCCGATCCATCACTGTGCTCAGTACAACTCCTCTGATCCATCACTGTGCTCAGTACAACTCCTCTGATCCATCACTGAGCTCAGTACAACTCATCTGATCCATCACTGTGCTCAGTACAACTCATCCGATCCATCACTGTGCTCAGTACAACTCATCCGATCCATCACTGTGCTCAGTACAACTCATCTGATCCATCGCTGTGCTCAGTACAACTCATCCGATCCATCACTGTGCTCAGTACAACTCATCTGATCCATCACTGAGCTCAGTCCAACTCATCTGATCCATCACTGTGCTCAGTACAACTCATCGGATCCATCACTATGCTCAGTACAACTCCTCTGATTCATGACTGTGCTCAGTACAACTCATCAGATCTGTCACTGTGCTCAGTACAACTCATCTGATCCATCACTGAGCTCAGTCCAACTCATCTGATCCATCACTGTGCTCAGTACAACTCATCTGATCCATCACTGTGCTCAGTACAACTCATCTGATTCATGGCTGTGCTCAGTACAACTCCTCTGATCCATCACTGAGCTCAGTACAACTCATCTGATTCATGGCTGTGCTCAGTACAACTCATCTGATCCATCACTGAGCTCAGTACAACTCATCTGATCCATCGCTGTGCTTAGTATAACTCCTCTGATCCATCACTGTGCTCAGTACAACTCATCTGATCCATCACTGTGCTCAGTACAACTCCTCTGATCCATCACTGAGCTCAGTACAACTCATCTGATTCATGGCTGTGCTCAGTACAACTCCTCTGATTTATCACTGTGCTCAGTACAACTCATCTGATCCATCACTGTGCTCAGTACAACTCATCTGATTCATGGCTGTGCTCAGTACAACTCCTCTGATCCATCACTGTGCTCAGTACAACTCATCCAATCCATCACTGTGCTCAGTACAACTCATCTGATCCATCGCTGTGCTCAGTACAACTCCTCTGATCCATCACTGAGCTCAGTACAACTCATCTGATTCATGGCTGTGCTCAGTACAACTCATCTGATCCATCACTGAGCTCAGTACAACTCATCTGATCCATCGCTGTGCTCAGTACAACTCATCTGATCCATCGCTGTGCTCAGTATAACTCCTCTGATCCATCACTGTGCTCAGTACAACTCATCTGATCCATCACTGTGCTCAGTACAACTCCTCTGATCCATCACTGAGCTCAGTACAACTCATCTGATTCATGGCTGTGCTCAGTACAACTCCTCTGATTTATCACTGTGCTCTGTACAACTCATCTGATCCATCACTGTGCTCAGTACAACTCATCTGATCCATCATTGAGCTCAGTACAACTCATCTGATCCATCGCTGTGCTCAGTATAACTCCTCTGATCCATCACTGTGCTCAGTACAACTCCTCTGATCCATCACTGAGCTCAGTACAACTCCTCTGATCCATCACTGAGCTCATTACAACTTATCTGATCCATCACTGTGCTCAGTACAACTCCTCTGATTCATGACTGTGCTCAGTACAACTCATCTGATCCATCACTGTGCTCAGTACAACTCATCTGATCCATGGCTGTGCTCAGTACAACTCATCTGATCCATGACTGTGCTCAGTACAACTCATCAGATCTGTCAATGTGCTGAATAGAACTCTTCAGATCTGTCACTTTGCTCTGTGCAACTCCTCTGGTCCGGCACTGTGCTCAGTAAAATTCCTCTGATTCGTCACTGTACTCTGTACAAATCCTCTTACCCGTCATTATGCTCAGTACAACTTTTATAGTATGGCATTGTGCTCAGTTCAACTCCTCTGATCCGGCGCTATGTTCACTACATTTTTGATCTAGCATGGTGCTCAGTGCAAACCTCTGATTCTGTACTGAGCTCAGAAGAACTCATCTGGCTCTTCCCTTTGCTTAGTACAGTGCTCAGAGCAACTCCTCTGATCCTACACTGTGCTCAGTACAACTCCTCTAATGCTGTGCCATGCTAGACAACTCCTATAAAGATATATAAAAGATATATACTTTTACAAAATATAATTTGTGTCCTAAATTCCATGCAGACTGATGTGTGTACAATCTTGGTATCTGGGATTATGTATTGTGTGTCACTATACCATGACTTCCATACCCTGAAGTTCTAGATCCCATCCTATACCTGAAATGCTGGAGTTACAGAATCGCTGGTCTAGGCCAATAACAAAATATAATGCTTGAGAGATTTTTTTTGTTGTGCAGATGGCGCTGTCTGCGCAGGTCATGTGACTTTGAAGTGAATGAGAGGACTTTCACTTGAAAGGGCTATTGCCTGGCTCTAGATATTTATTATACGGCATCCCGCCGCGTAATGGGGGCATTCCAGGTCAGCAGCTTTTATTTCTGATATGGCAGCGACCATCAATAACAAAGGAGATGATTGTAAGTTGTCCTCTTAGAGCACTCAGCTTTTCATTGGATAGGGATAACTTCAGTCCGAACAAAATCTATTTCAATCTTCTCTTTTTACACCCCTGAATATAACCTGTTTAAGTATATGTATGGTCAAAATTTAAAAGCATATATTAATTTCCACATTGTATTTCAATTATTTCTACCCTACTCCTATTAATCTAAACCAATGGTCTCCAAACTGCTGCCCAGGGGCCAGATGTGGCCCTTTGCTTGCTTTTATCAGGCCCTGCCACAACAATGTGGCATAATTCCCCCCCCCACCCCACTGAGACCAGTGAAGGGGCACAATTCCTCCCAATGACATCAACAATGGGGCACAATTCCTCCCAATGACACCAATGATGGGGCACAATTGCTCCCACTGACACCATTGATGGGGCATAATTCCTCCCAATGACACCAAGGATGGGGCACAATTCCTCCCACTTCCTCCAAGGATGGGGCACAGTTCCTCCCAATAACACAAACAATTGGGCCCAGTGACACCAATGAAGGGGCAAAATTACTCCCAATGATACCAATGATGCGATACAATTCCTCTCACTGACACCAATGATGGGACACAGTTCCTCCCAATGACACCAACAATGGGACACAGTTCCTCCCACTGACACCAACGATGGGGCACAATTCCTCTCACTGATACCAAAGATGAGGAAATGTTTTTTCCTTCTGATGTTGAAACCTTTTCTACTCCTATTGGTCACAGTCTGGCCCGCCTAAAGTTTGAAGGACAGTAAACTGGCCCCTGTTAAGAAAGTTTGGAGACCCCTGATCTAAATGATCTGGAAGTTTGTAAACATACTTTGTGAAGATCCCCACATGTTTTATGCCTTGAATTCTATGACACGTATCCTCTATACCATGTGAGTAGGCACTGATGTGTCACACATTTCACAGAGCCTGCCTTCTGACCTACAGGGGTGCTGAGAGGAGGAGTTTCAGATGGTAGAGTCAGTACAGGAATCACTGCTTGCAGGCAGCAAGGTACCATGGGATATGTCCTTAGAAACTTAGGAGAAGGTGCAAAGCATGCAGGAAATTCAGTAAGTTGTGGACAGAGATGGCCAGCAGACAGGCAAAACTAACAACATGAAAGGAGATTTTGCAAGTACCCTTATTTTGAATTGTCAAAAATAATTATTGTTTGCATTGTTATTACAGTGCTGATATTATAAAATGAAGTTGTATACTGTGACCATAAATTTCCTTTAACAACATTGTCCAGTTTTTGGAGCTGGGAGAACTTCTGATATGCAAATGAGTCAATATCAAAAACTAAACTACACACAGAATTCTTTGATGTCTCATCATAACTGACTCATGAAAAACTACTTATGGTTTATGGGAACTAATCTTCCTGCTCAGTACAACTCTTCTGATGTGTCACTGGGTTCAGTACAACTCAACTAATCTGCCAAATAACCATTTTTCCGAGATTCAGAGGACATGATTAAAAGGATTGTCAATTTTTTAATTCTTCTAAATGTGTATGATGGGTTTCTTCCCAAAGTATGGCTTCTAGATTCACTAATATCTAAAAAAAAAGAGGGGTTTAAAAATTTGTGAAATGTATGATCTTGACATTGTATCTCCAGGGTTGTCTCAGACCCTTTTCCTGTGATCTTGTCATGGCATACCCAGGTCACCTCAGATGTTAGTCCTGTGATCTCTTCATTGCGTCTTCCAGGTCATCTCAGATTTTATTACTTTGATCTTTTCACTGCTTCCTCCAGGTCACCTCAGATCTCATTTATGTGATCTTTTCATGGCATCCCCAAGGGTCATCTCAGATCTCATTCCTGTGATCTTTTCATGGCATCCCCCAGGGTCATCTCAGATCTCATTCCTGTGATCTTTTCATGGCATCCCCCAGGGTCATCTCAGATCTCATTCCTGTGATCTTCTCATTACCTCCCCAGAGCCGTCTCAGATCTCATTCTTGTGATCTTCTCATGACTGCTGAGGTGCAATAAGCCCAGGTCCCATGCAATAAATTACCATAGCAACTTATAACATCTTACCCCTTCTTCCCATCCAATAAAGACCACTTACAACCATTAATGTTGGAAAGGGCAAGGCCACAGCTTTTATTAACTCAAAACATAACATTAACAATTTAACCGTGCCAGTCACAGTTGCACTGTGAGCACACAATTCCAAATGTGAAAGGGAGATGAAGGAGGGGCCTGTCCTTACCATAAGTGCCGGACCGGCCGTCTATCTCCCAATTACCATCAAGGGCATAACTATTAATCCATGTTTGCTGGCAAGGTCACCAAAACCGCAGAAAGCTCTGACATACCAACCAGAAAATAGGGCGGGAGGCTGGGCAGCTCTTCCATGCTTCCATCCGAAAAGGCCCAGAATCCCCTGGGGTGCCAAACTCTTGAGCTCAGGCCCAACCCTTTTCCCATCCTGCACCAATCCCGAGTGACCCCAATAGTCACCTTAACTCCTCCCTGGCCATGCCCCCATCAGCCCCCATCAGTCAGGGCTCTCTTTCAAGAGGCCTTCATTACCTCCCCCTGGTCATTTCAGATCTCATTCCTGTGATCTTCTCATTACATCCCCCAGGGCCATCGCAGATCTCATTCCTGTGATCTTCTCATTACCTCCCCAGGGTCATCGCAGATCTCATTCCTTGAATCTTGTTATTATGTCCCTGGGTTTGACTCTGATCCCATTATTGTGATCTTATCAATGCATACCCAGGGGCATTTTAGATCCCATTCCTGTTATCTTTTCATTGCATCTTACACCTAATTTCTGTGCTCTCTTCATTGTGTCCCTGGGGTCACCTCAGATCTCATTCTACAATCTCTTCATTGCTCCCCCAGAGTCATCCCACGTCTAATTTCTATGATCTCTTCACTGTGTCTCCGGGGTTACTTCAGATCTCATTCTACAATCTCTTCATTGCGTTCCCAGAGTTGTCCCACATCAAATTTCTATAATCTCTTCATTGTGTTCCTGGGGTTGTCCCAGATCGCATTCCTGTGATTGCTTCAGTGCATCCCCAGAGTCATCTCAGACCTCCTTCCTGTGATCGTCTCAGATCTCATTCCAGTGATCTTGTCACTGCACCCTTGGGCTCATCTCAGATCTCATTACTGTGATCTTCTTACTGCTTCCCTGGGGCACCTCAGATCTCACTAATGTGATCTCTTCATTATATTATAGGGTCCTCTATGATCTCTTTCCTGTGATCATGTCCCCAGGGTCTTCTCAGATCTCATTCCTGTACTTTCTGCTAATTTAGTCCCTTCAATCTACAATGAAAAGTTACAAAACTATATATTTGTGTTTTTGGGTAAAAAAGATCATTTTAGTGCAGTTCCATGCTCCTTGTGATGTTTGAAAAAAAATAGTTTTCCATATTTAACAGAGAGAGGGGACAATACCAGGTGCGGAATGTCATTGTCACCTCTGTGTTACACCCTCCATACTTCACTGCTCCTCACATAATTGTCTATTAATTTGTTTTCTTCAGTTCTGCTCTTAGATGGTGATTCAAGCAATAAATGAATATGTGCTGCTAATTTCAAATAAGAAAGTATAAATTACCGGCACAGAGCTGATCGAAGTGAAATTGGTTGCAGGAGAGAAGCAATCTAACAATTTAATAAAAGTATTGTTTTCCAGCGACGGCGGGAAAGGTTTAGGACACTTGTGGTGGAGAACCGTCCGCGAGGATGGTTATTTTTGTCAGATGAACATTTCACTTTTGTTGTGAATGTTGGAGTGCGGTGCTATTTCTGAAAGCGAAGGTTGCATTTCATAAGAAGAGGCCCCGCAAGCATCGATTGCTGTTTTCAGCGTCAACTGATGAGATCTTGCACATATTAACACCGAGGATTGCAAGGAAAGAGACAACAGCAATCTGTGCTATGAGTGCCAAAAACCTCCAACTTCCCAGAGCAGAGAGCTTCGGCCACCAGACAGGTCAGGGACACAGATTATACTGATGAGAAGTACAGTATCTCTACATACAAAATCAGAACCGATGTAAACCTCTATTCGTGCTCAGATGGTCCGGTTCTCCTTCATAGGTTGGTCATGGAGGACCCAGTTGTCTCTCTAGGGAGGCTTGGCCATATTTCGGCTGCCTGGTCAGGTTGATAGGCCAGAGGGGCTGGGTACAGCAGGGTTGTCCTCTCTTTTGTCCTCTGGCCAGGAAGAATTCGACGTGTCATTATTTGTTTTATGCTGTATTCCGTGAAATGGTTCTATTGATTTTTATAGCCGTTACTGATCACAGATTACTCGTCATGCTTGTAAAACTTGTCAGAGGCGGCTGTGCCTGAAATGAGGAGATGAAGCTGCTGACCTCTATGAAGGTCGTACAATGAGCGGGAGAAGTACTGTAGATGGGTACGTACCCCCAAATTCTCCCATCCAGGGTGGGTAATTATTGTTCTCTACCTAGTCGGAGCTTCAAGGATAACGAGTTTAATTAATCCCCCCTCCCCCCCCCTTCCTGTCACTCTGCATGCGCTGAGTCAGGGGCTTGTCACGCAGCTGACACTCAATCTTTGGAGCGGCCAAGCATATAAGAAAGAATGATTTATGAGTGTGTGTGGGGCTGTCAGTGCTATTGTCAGCGCAGTGCGGTGTGTCAGGTGTGAATGGTGTCTGCTTTTCTTCTGGCTTGGATTATTCGGGTGTTCGCAGTTAGCACTCGATGGAAGCTGCGGTGAGCGAGAAGGTGACAGGGTGACACACAGACATGATGACATCATTTGGGCATTTTATGGGGTGATTAACACATTGGCCGACCACATGCACTTATTTATTTTCACAGGTTAGAAACCATAAGAGGGATTAACCCTTCATAGCTGATTCTGGATTCCTCTGTACTGTAAATGAGCAAGGAGAACAAGTTTATTGAATGGACCCCTTCATGTCATGATGGAGATAATGGGCCCCACCTCAGTACTGCGAGTGTTAATATAATAATCATGACACAATTGTACAACAGTTATAATGCAAACATTTAAACATTTGGTTGAAATGTTAAAATGTTTGGAAAATGTTTCACAGTACTCTGTTGTTCTTTGCATAGAACAATGCAAGTAAAGTGATTGTAAACGATCACTTTGTAAAACAACCCATTCCGTTTAAGCCCTCATTCACATTGGAGCGACTTTTCATGCGATCTTGACAGATAAAAAGTCTACACACCCCTGTTAAAATGTCAGGTTTCTGTGATGTAAAAAAATGAGACAAAGATAAATAATTTCAGAACTTTTTCAAGCTTTAATGTGACCTATAAACTATACTCAACTCAATTGAAAAACAGCAAGCCTGGCCGCCGTCTTTTGTCCAAGGACGTAATTTCCACCCACTTTACACGCTGGTTTGCTTCCTGGTGGCCACAGGATGCTCAGAGGACTTGTAAATTGTTTACACTCCTTTCACACTGGGGCACTTTGCGGGCTCTACAGCGCTAAAAATATCGCCTGCAAAGCGCCCTGAAAGAGCCGCTGCTGTGTCTCCAATGTTAAAGCCACGAGGGCTTTCACACTGGAGCGGTGCGCTGGCAGGACAGTAAAAAAATGATGCTAGCAGCATCTTTGGAGCGGTGAAGGAGTGGTGTATACACCACTCCTTCATCGCTCCTGCCTATTGAAATCAATGGGGTAGCACGGCTATACCGCCGGCAAAGTGCTGCTGCAGCAGCGCTTTGGGGTGGTTTTAACCCTTTCTCGGCTGCTAGCAGGGGGGTAAAACCGTCCTGATAGCGGGCGAATATGACGGTAAAGCTGCGCTAAAAATAGCGACATTTTACCTCCGACGCCGCCCCCGCCCCAGTGTGAAAGGGGCCTAACACTAACCCGTGGACGTTGCAGAATCCGGAGGATACCATGGCATGGCTCCCTCTCTCCCCCGCTCCTGATGAGCCCTTTTTTAATACAGCACTTTGTAAGTGATTCTTAATCCTTGTGTCATTAAAGGAACTTTTAACCTCTACACTTAGGTGGCGCTTCCCCTTTCTTCCCCTTTTCCTGACATTTCCTTGGTCACATCCTACAGCAAAAGCCATGATCCGCAGAGAGCTTCCAAAACATCAAAGGTATCTCATTGTTAAAAGGTATCAGGAGAAGGGTACAAAAGAATTTCCAAGGCAGTAGATATACCATGGAACACAGTGAAGACCGTCATCAAATGGAGAAAATATGGCACAACAGTTACATTACCAAGAACTGGACGTCCCTCCAAAATTGATGAAAAGATGAAAAGAAAACTGGTCAGGGAGGTTGCCAAGAGGCCTACAGCAACATTAAAGGAGCTGCAGGAATATCTGGCAAGTAATGGCTGTGTGGTACATGTGACAACAATCTCCTGTATTCTTCATATGTCTGGGCTATAGGGTAGAGTGGCAAGACGGAAGCCTTTTCTTATGAAGAAAAACATTCAAGCCCGGCTAAATTATGCAAAAACACATCTGAAGTCTCCCAAAAGCATGTGGGAAAATGTGTTATGGTCTGATGAAAACAAGGTTGAACTTTTGGCCATTATTTCAAAAGATGTGTTTGGCACAAAAACAACACTGCATATCACCGAAAGAACACCATACCCACCAGTGGCGGCTGGTGCTCAAAATGTTTTGGTGGGCACAAACGAACTAAAAAATTCTGAAAAATACTAAAAAACACCATTAAATGCAGCCACTGTGCCATCAATTGGAGCCACTGTGCCCATCAAATGCAGCCACTGTGCCCATCAAATGCAGCCACTGTGCCCATCAAATGCAGCCACTGTGCCCATCAAATGCAGCCACTGTGCCTATCAAATGCCGCCACTGTGCGGGTCAAATGCAGCCACTGTGCCCATGAAATGCCGCCACTGTGCCAGTCAAATGTTGCCACTGTACCCATCAAATGCCGCCACTGTTCCCATCATATGCAGCCACTTGTGCCCCATCAAAAGCAACCACTTGTGCCCATCAAATGCAGCCACTTGTGCCCATCAAATGCAGCTAGTGTGCTCCATCAATGCACTGTGCCTGCCAAATGCAGCCACTTGTGCCCATCAAATGCAGCCACTGTGCCCGTCAAATGCCGCCACTGTGCCTGTCAAATGCCGCCACTAGCATCATGCTTTGGGGCTGTTTTTCTTCAGCTGGAACAGGGGCCTTAGTCAAGGTAGAGGGAATTATGAACCGTTCCAAATACCAGTCAATATTGGCACAAAACCTTCAGGCTTCTGCTAGAAAGTTGAACATGAAGAGGAACTTCATCTTTCAGCATGACAACGACTCAAAGAACACATCCAAATCAATAAAAGAATGGCTTCACCAGAAGTGCCCGTCAAATGCCACCACTGTGCCCATCAAATGCAGCCATTGTGCTCATCATATGCAGCCACTGTGCCCCATCAATGCACTGTGCCCGTCAAAAGCAGCCACTTGTGCCCATCAAATGCAGCCGCTGTGCCCTAACAATGCACTGTGCCCTTCAAATGCAGCCACTGTGACCCCCGCCCGCCTGCACGCTGACTGCCTGGCACTTTCCCCATTTTGGTGGGGGATCAGGCAGTGGGTGACGGCAGCGAGCTGTGGGATGGTGGGTTCAGTTTTAGAAAAGCGAAAATTCATTCCCTTTTCTAACACACCTGGGTGGACTGCGAGCGCAATGCTCTGCGCTCCGAGTCCATCTTTTTTTAAGCCTATTAGAGCCTATGGCTCTAATTGGGTGCTTCCACAAAACACCCCCGCCGCTGGAATTCAGGTGCCCCGCGTTCGAAAAGGGTCCGGGCGCCTGAATAGAGGTGGCTACAGCAGCCATGGATAGATTCATGCTATGCAAGAATCTATCCATTCTACACGGAGGGGGTGTCGTGACAGAGGGGGAGGCGTCCGGATGCCCCTAATAGACGCACCGCCACTGATACCCATATTAAAGCATGGGGATGATAGCATCATGCTTTGAAGCTGTTTTTCTTCAGCTGGAACAGGGGCCTTAGTCAAGGTAGAGGGAATTATGAACAGTTCCAAATACCAGTCAATATTGGCACAAAACCTTCAGGCTTTTGCTAGAAAGCTGAACATGAAGAGGAACTTCATCTTTCAGCATGACAACGACTCAAAGCATACATCCAAATCAATAAAAGATTGGCTTCACCACAAGAAGATTCATGTTTTGAAATGGCCCAGCCAGAGCCCAGACCTGAATCCGATTGAAAATCTGTGGGGCGATCTGAAGATGGCTGTACACAGGAGATGCCTTTGCAATCTGGCAGATTTGGAGTGTTTTTGCAAAGAAGAGTGGGCAAATATTGCCAAGTCAAGATGTGCCATGCTGATAGGCTCATACCCAAAAACACTGAGTGCTGTAATAAAATCAAAAGGTGCTTCAACAAAGTATTAGTTTAAGGGTGTGCACTCGTATGCAACCATATTATTTTAGTTGTTATTTTTTACTTACCCCCACCTAAAAGATTTCCGTTTGTTCTAATGAGTTGTACAGTTTATTGGTCACATTAAAGGTCGGAAAAGTTCTGAAATGATTTATCTTTGGCTCATTTTTTTACATCACAGAAAGCTGACATTTTAATAGGGGTGTGTAGACTTTTTATATCCACTGTACCTGGAACAATGGTCGTGTTGGCACAGCAATGTGGCTAAGAATAAAGCCCATTAAAAGTTAACTGAGTGGTGGCATGGCCCAGATATGGTATTCACCATACAGCATAAATAATTGTGCCCATCATAAATAACTGTGTTTATTAGAGAAAGATTTCTGTGAAGAAGGGGGTGAGGCTGGACAGTTTGGAGAGTGTCACCATCCTCAGCTGAGATGTTTAACTGTAATTCTGTGTGGTCATTGTTGATGGAGCATGTGATTATTCTGTGTTGGCATTGTTGGCAAGACGTGTGACTCTTCTGTGGTCATTGTTGATGGAATGTTTGCTCATTCTGTGTGGGCATTTTTGGTGGAGTGTGTAAATACTCTGTATGGTAATTGTTAATCGACTGTGTGGTCATTGTTGGTGGAGTGTGTGATCATTTTATGTGGTCATTGCTGGCGGAGCATGTGACCCATCTGTGTGGTCATTGTTGGTGGAGTGTGCGATCATTCTTTATGGTCATTGTTGGTAGAGTGTGCAATTATTCTTTGTGGCCATTGTTGGTGGAGTGCGGGATCATTTAGTGTGGTCATTGTTGTTGGAGTGTGTGATAATTCTGTGTGGTCATTGTTGGTGGAGTGTGTGACCAATCTGCGTGGTCATTGTTGGTGGAGTGTGGGATCATTTGGTGTGGTCATTGTTGGTGGAGTGTGGGATCATTTAGTGTGGTCATTGTTGTTGGAGTGTGTGATAATTCTGTGTGGTCATTGTTGGTGGAGTGTGTGACCAATCTGCGTGGTCATTGTTGGTGGAGTGTGGGATCATTTGGTGTGGTCATTGTTGGTGGAGTGTGGGATAATTTGGTGTGATCATTGTTGGTTGAGTGTTTGATAATTCTGTATAGTCATTGTTGGTGGAGTGTGTGATAATTCTGTATGGTCATTGTTGGTGGAGTGTGTGGTCATTGGGTGTGGTTATTGTTGGTGAAGTGTTTGATCATTGGGTGTGGTCATTGTTGGTAAAGTGTGTGATCATTATGTGTGGTCGTTGTTGGTGGAGTGTGTGATAATTCTGTGTGGCCGTTGTTGGTGGAGTGTGTAATCATTCTGTGTGATCATTGTTGGGGGAGTGTGTGACCAATCTGTGTGGTCATTAGTGGAGTGTGTGATAATTTTATGTGGTCATTGTTAGGGGTGCAATGGATCGTCATCGATCCGTGATCCGATCCGCGGAGGTTGATCCGATCCGCGGAGGTTGATCCGTACGGGACACCTCTGTGGCCTCGGCCATAGGAAAGGCCAATACTCTGCAATGCCCTGCCAATACGCTGCAATGCCCTGCCAATACTCTGCAATGCCCTGCCAATACTCTGCCATACTCTGCCAATACTCTGTCAATATACCCAATACCCTGCCAATATACCCGCCAATACTCTGCCAATAGGGAGATTGTGGATATTACTGTGGGGGAGATTTTTTTTTTGTGGATCCGAAAATGATCCGAACCGTGACTCCTGATCCGAGGAACGATCCGAACCGTGAGTTTTTTGATCCATTGCACCCCTAGTCATTGTGGATGGAGTGTGTGACCAATCTGTGTGGTCATTGGTAGAGTGTGTGATCATTATGTGTGGTCGTTGTTGATGGAGTGTACGATCATTTGGTGTGGTCATTGTTGGTGGTGTGTGTGACCAATCCGTGTGATCATTGGTAGAGTGTGTGCTAATTATGTGTGGTCGTTGTTGGTGGAGTTTGCGATCATTCAGTGTGGCCATTGTTGGTGGAGCGTGTAATTAGACTTTGTATAAACACTCATTGGGGTGATCAGCCGTCTGTGTCGGTTCACACAATTCCCGGCAGGTCGCCGCGCTTTCAGTGGATGACTATGATAAATATTGAACTGTCTTTACAACGTCCTGTTCAGGGTCAGATTTGCTGGACTCAGACCAGCATCATATCCATTATTAATGTAGAATGGGACAGACAACATGGCGTCCTGCTGACTCTGCTTGCAGTGATGTATGTACAATGTATATACGGGAACCTCATTAGGAAGCCAGACATGAATTTTCTTTAATGAGCTCTTAATATATTCGCAGCCAACACATGTTAATGACATTAATCACGGCTATGATTTATAGCAGTGCGCTCGTGTCCGGAGAGATCGCCGCTGGATGAAAAGAGCTCGTTAGGTAGAGAATTCTCTACAAATTATAAATAATCTCAAGGCCGTGTTTTGTGTTTCATTCCAAGAAACACATTTCCAGTTTCCGGTAAAAGGTATCAATAAATTCTGCAGATATTATACAAGATCGCATAATTGCAATCAGAGCTTTTATTCTTGTAATATTCCCGCAGGTGGGCCACAAATAACCACCGTGATTATTCCTAATGAAAAGTACAATGCGCTAAAGAATAGAGACATTATTACCTTCAGGAGCCCGAACTAAGCGTCTACCGAGAACGCAGCGCTCACCATCTCTTGTATCTGTGGAGACACTATAACAAATCCCTACACAGTTCTCTATTCCATTATCATTATCCTGTATGGACTCTGCCCAGTACCACCTCTCTTGTTCTAAATGCTGGGTGTAATTCTCAGTATCTGTTCCTATTCTGTATGTATAATTGTGGGATCTGCACAGTACCACTTCTCTTGTCCTGTATGCAGGGCGTAATTCTCAGTATCTGTTCCTATTCTGTATGTATGGATGTGGGTTCTGCACAGTACAATATTTTAAAGTAAAATTGTAAAAATAATTTTTAAAAAAACACTGACTGCCATCCCCCCCTCAAAAAAAGAAAGCATTGTAAAAAAAATAATATTATATATATAAAATGTATTGGGCTTATTAATGCATTATGATGGGATGCCAGGAAAAAAAAATCTGTGGCTCTGCTTTAAGAATGCTCAGGCCACCATTGGTCAGAAGGTTTATCAAGTTAGCCTTAATGGCCTCAAAACATCAATCTGGGAGATGAGTATAATCACCGAACCTTCACAGAAGTAATATCCCCCACTATAAACAATATCCTTATAGATTTTGTGATGTTTGGGGGGTTGTTGGCTCAAGTGTAGCTCTCACCAGTGATTACAGTCCATGCCAGATATGCCGTTTTAGGGCTTGTTGGCCCACTTTTATTTGAATGGAAAGAAAAGTACAACAAAAAAAAATTAAAAATTAAAATTAAAATTTTTAACATGGAACAGTTGACCACGTAGGGGTTTCCACCATAAACACAAAGTAAACAATATTCAGCCTCCTGACTTTCTCTACAGTAGCAGCAATGCTGTAAAGGCCTTGTGCCTTGGTTTTCCAGAGCATCCTTGTGTTCATGTACCGAAACTGTACCTCTGTCAGCTCTCACTTTCTTGCAGCTCCCTGGTGCTCTGGCCTTCTGGCTTGGGGCCTGTGCCCATTCTGTCCTAGGCATGCACACCTTTGGCTGCTCCCTTTCAACCATACAGACTCCTCATGAGGGTGGAACCCTGATCCACTGTCGAGTCCTAGACTATAAAAGGTTTGAACACCTGCACCATCAGTTCATCAGTGTGCCGGCTGTCTGCAAAATCTGGCCCCAGGATTAGAGATCACCCCCTTCCCAAATCTCTATGAAATCTCTGGGCTCCAGGTCCCAAACTGGGTTTTACCAACCAAACGGAAAAAAATGTTTCCTCTAAATAAAACACACATCTTGGAGCCCCTGAACCTGCCTGGATGAGAATCTTAGGTGACACAAAACCCTTTTAACACCATGGCAGGGCATCGGTTTTACAATATATAATACACAGGGGGCGTACCTTCACAATGTTCCTATAAATGTCTTTAACACTCGGGGCATACATGCACTGTGTTCTTGGATTTGTTCCCTAGGGGTTATTTATTAAGTACATAAGGTTTGTACATAGTGTATTTGTATAAAGGATTGGTGCTGTGGATCTGTCATGTGCTCCTGGCCCTTCACATACTTCTCTCTGGACCTGTCGTGTATCCTGGACCTTTCCACATTCCAGTACATATTCTTACTTGGTCTTTCCAGGCCTCATCTCTCCCCAGCATGATAGCGAGTGACAGGGCACGAAATTGGCCCCCTTCCTCTCATTGTAATAGAAATGTGCTCATCTATCACCTTTCTAATATGCTTGTAGTATTTCATTACAGTCTTCGCCGACTACTGTATATATTAATACTCTTCTTCATTACTCTGCTCAAGGGCAGCACGGACATTTATGGCTTTCCAGCTGCCTCCACAAATATCATTTTTATATTGGAGACCGCTGTGATCTCCACCATTGAAATGTGTGTGGTAAGAAGTGTGACTTGCCAGGGTGGTGCTTTTTTAAATAATATTGGCTTCAGTTTATATTTTTCAGCAATATCTAATTCATTTAGATTAAGCTTTATTATTGCACTTATGTGTATTAAAGACCAAATATCTCCATCGACATTCAACTTGAAGTGGTAGATCTGATAGCGAATAGATGACTTTACAAAACATTTGGGTATAACCTCCGACATCTTCACATCAGGGACAGAAAACTATTGTCACATAGCAAATGTATGTGTGATACATTTTTGGTGAAAGCAGTCTTCTGTCTCTTGAACAGCGACTAAGAAAATGACTTCTACTTCACTACCTGAGAGTTAAGATGTGACTCACGGTACAGGGAATAGTTTCCTTCATTAGGACCCATGCACCCAGGTATAATTTTAAAGGGGAGCCCCAATACTGAGACTCCTCCATGTTTAGCTGACCAATGGGAAAATACTTCTTTTGCAGCACTAATGTCACCCACATAGGAGCTATACTAGAGTTCTAGGCTTCTCGGACAGGTTTGATGGTAACATGTCATCAACGAGAGTAAATCAGAATAAATCGGGGTATAAATATAACCAACAGAATCAATAGATGTGACGTGTATTGGCCAAATGCTCAAATATTCTCACAGGAGAGTATATTTCTAATATTAAATTCAGAATTATACAACTCCACCAGCATCATTTACAATATGAGGATACATGGTCATTATCTGGAATCACAGAGAACACCTGATCAAAACTCAGTTCTGCCAAAACTAAAAGTCAGCAGCTACAAAAACTGTAGCTGCTGACTTTTAATAAACAGACTTTCACCTGTCTAAGGAATCAGCCACCATCCTCACCCAGTCTGGTTCTTCATCGGTCCTCTGGTCCCTGGCATCGGCATGTTAACTGTGGGCAGCTGGCTGCGATTCCTTGTGGATTTATAGCTGACTGCCCAATGTACATGTGCGAGCCAGGCTGCGCTTTGTGAATGGTCCCGCAGCCTTCTGGGACCTGTGATGTGTCCCAGAAGGCTGCAGGCAAGGGAGAGGGGGAGAACTTCCCCTTGGATCCCCTAGGCGATCCAAGCGGAAGTAGGAGCAGATACCTGTCAAAACTAGGTACCTGCTGCTCACCCCCCCAAAAAATATGTTTCAAACATGGCAGAGAGGGGGGGGAATATTGGAACTTCCCCTTTTGGATTAAGCCCAGCGTAAAACTAACAAAGGTGACCTGCTAAGTGTACCAGGAGATCTGTGGGAAATGGAGATACACATTACACTCTGTACCAGGAACCGTGTGGGAAATGGGCAGCCACATTCCACTCTGTGTACTAGAGGCCTAGGGTTAAATAGACCACCAGCTTCCACTGTGTGCACTAGGAGCCAGGGGTAAATGGATAGCAAGGTTTCACTCTATGAAACAGGATCCCGGTGGGAAATGGACAGCCATGTTACATTCTGTGTACTAGGAGCCCAGGGGTAAGGGAACAGTTAAGTTCCACTCCATGAACCAGGATCCATGTGGGAAATGGACAGCTAGATTTCAGTCTGTGTACTAGGAACAGCAGGAAACCAACAGTTGGGTCTTACTCTGTGTACCAGTAGGGAAACATACAGCCAGGTCCAGTTCTGTGTACCGGGAGCTTTGTGGAAAACTGACACATGGGTTCTGCTCTATGTAGTAGAATCCCTGTGATAAACTGTCAAGTCTCACTCTATGTACTAGGGGCCCTGCAGGAAAGCGGCTGCCGAGTCCCACTTTGTCTCTCAGGGGCTGCAGTCAGCATTGCTTATACACAGAGAGGGATCTAGCTATGAAAAAGACAGTCCAGCCCCTGAGGTTGGAAGAGCGACTCTTTCGATGTAATTCACTACTGAAGCTGCAAAGGGTGGCTTTTCTGCCTACTGTATATTGGCCCCTATTCTCCCTATGCACTCTCTTCCCTAATACCACATCTACAGTACTAGTACGTCATAGAAATTCATGTTTAAAAATCTGTAATGTATTGGAAAAAAAAACAGTACAGTTGAGGGTTCTAAATTAACATGACCATACCTTCAACGGGCATTTGGATGTGGCAGTGTATTTGGATAAAAGTATGACCATACCTTAAGGAAGCACTTAGATGTTGTTCTGTAGCTTTACCAATGTCTGCCACAAAGACCTTGCAAATTAGGTGATAGAAACAGTTGGTAGTCCAGTCTCTATGATGGATAACTGAAGGGAATGCAGGGCAATGTTTGTATTTTGGATTCATAAGGAATTGCCCCAGCCCCTCTACTAGTTATACATTTGTTGTGTGCATATGTATTTATGGTACAACCTGCCAGCCCACAAGTCATCATTGGCAAACCTAACATTTGGTGGATCATACTTCTAATTAACACATAAGTAAGCGTTCTTTTGTTAATAGTCGGTAGCTACAATATTTTTTTTTTTCAAACAGGTTGAAGAAACTCTTTAATAACTTAAGTTAGTTTGAAGGGGATCACTTAAAAATCTCGAACCCCTCTGCTTCGGTTGATGGCTAACACAGTACCAAATCTACTACTTGGCTTATTTCCATTCTCTATAAATGGTGCTGTAATTAGGATCAGGATTCATTGCACTTTAGTTAATTGTGAGTTTGTCGACGTTTACATAGACATCAGATGTCAAGGCCTTGGAGAGCGTGATACTCTGGCAAGAATTGTCGATAATGTTAATGTAAATGAGCTATGTCTGAGGTTCTGATCCGTAATGAGCAATTTCTGGTGAGCTGTAACTCTCTCTGTGTGAAGTGATGGGCCAGAGACGAAGGTGAATTTTCCTTTCCACCAGTTTAGCATAATCCACTTTCATGATAAAATGAAGTTTTGTTACCCTGAATGGCCTTGGAGCAGATTGTCTGATGAGGAGATTCAGGTTTTGTTGGCCACAAGAAGTGACAAAACTAGGAGAGGTGGGCTGAGATGCGATGTCAGTAAAATTGAAGGATTAGAGATTTCTGTATATGCAGTTTGGAAGGGAATGAAGCAGGTCAGTATCAGAGAAGAAGGACTTTAATACAAAACCTTATGTTCTGAAATAATTCAGAGAAATGCTCTCACTGCCCTATCCCACATCTCCAGTCCTGTCTGTACTTACTCTCTCCTGTCCGATCAGAGTTCACCCTGTCCAGGCCTGTCTGTGCTCACTCTCTCATGTTCTTTCTGTGCCCACCCTTTACAGTCTTGTCTGTGACCACTTTCTCCAGTCCAGTCTCTGCCCACCCTTCCCAGTCTTGTCTGTGCCCACTCTCTCCTGTCCATTCTGTGCCCACCCTCCCCAGTCCTGTCTGTGCCCACTCTCCCATGGCCATTCTGTGCCCACCCTGCCCAGCCCTGTCCCTGTCCTCTCCTATCCAGTCTGTGCCCACCCTCCCCATTCCTGTCCATGTCTACTCTCCCCTGTCCTCTCTGTCCCCACCCTCCTGTCTGTGTCTACTCTCTCTTGTCCTCCTGGTTTTCACCCTCTCCAGTACTGTCTGTGCACACTCTCTTGTCAAGTCTGTGCCCACCTTACCCAGTCGCATCTGTGCCCACTTTCTCCTGTCCTATTTGTACCCACCCCCTTCTTTACTGCTTGTGCCCCCCTCCCTATTCCTGCTTGTGCCCCCCCCCCTCTTCCCTATATGTGTTTGTGCCTCTCCCAGTATTGTCTGTGGTCCAATTCCTTTGTGCAGAGGCTTCTATTCATATCTAACGAGATCCTATTCCTTCAGAGCGTCCCGTTACTGTCTGAAGAGTGTTCCCATTCATTCATGGCTACAGAGATCTCATTAGAGTTAGCAAAGAAACAGTTCCTGTCTGCAAAGGGTCCTGTTCCTTTCTGCAGAAAGTTCTGTTCACGTCTTCAGAGAGTCCTGTTCCTTTCTGCTAAGGGTCCTATTCTTGCCTGAAGAAGACTCCCTTCCTGTCTGAAGAGGGTCCCATTCATGCCTGCATAGGGTTCTGACCCTGTCTACAGAGGGTCCTGTTCCTTTCTGCAAAGGGTCCTGTTCCTGCCTGAAAAAGGTTCTGTCCCTGTTTACAGAGTGTTCTTGCCTGCAAAAGATTGTTTTCTTGTCTGCGGAGAGGGTCCCTTTTCTGCCTGTAGAGGGTCCATTTCCTACCTGCAAATGGTTCTTTTCCTGCCTGCAGTGGGTCCTGCTCCTGTATGTAGCAAGCCACATTCCTGCCTGCGCAGGGTTTTGTTCCTGTTTGCAGAGGTCCTGTCCCTGTCTAAAGAGGGTTCCATTCCTGCTGTAGAGGATCTGTCCCTGTCTGGAAAGGGTCCTGTTCCTTTCTGCAGATGGTCGTGTTCTTGCCATAAAAAGGTTATGTTCCTGTCTGCAGAGCGTTCCTGCCTGCAAAAGATTCTTCTCTTTTCTGAAGAGGGTCCTATTCCTGCCTGCAAAGGGTTCTTTTCCTACCTGCAGGGGGTCCTGCTCCTGTATGCCCAGGGTCCCATTCCTGCCTGCAGAGGGTTCTGTTCCTGCCTGCAGAGGGTTCTGCTCCTGTCTGCAGAGGGTTCTGTTCCTGGCTGCAGAGGGTTCTGTTCCTGTCTGCAGAGGTCCTGTTCTTGTCTAAAGAAGGTCCTATTCCTACTTGCAGAAGATTCTGTTCCTGTCTGCAGAGAGTCCAATTAACCTGGTTGTCTCTCCCCTTATCATCTAGCGTTTTCTTTAATTAATCCCCCTTGGGAGGCCTGGCAGATGATTTTGTTTCTGCTCTCTTAAGATAATATCAGATAATAATTGGCTGCCTCTCTCCTGCATTGTGACTTTATCCGCTGTCCAGCTGTTTAGCAGATAATTAACACAACCGCAGAACATCTGGAAAATCTTTTCTTCTCCAGTCAAATGGCGGAGTACTATGGTGTACAGAATGTTAACAAAAAGATTTCTGCATTCACTATAACGTCACTTGCTGAATGCTTATTCTATATTAGTGACTCAAAAAGTAGTGAAGGCAGAAGACTCAATGACGGCCAGGCAACTAACATTTTCAATGGAATGTCATCAATGGCAGTATTAGTATTTCTTTCAGCACAGCTGAAATGTAGCTGTGCCTTAACCCTTTATTGGTTAGTTAGTGCTGCAGTGCACTGGTACTCCTGAAGGAGATATTGAGGGTGTACAGTGGTGCAGCTTCTGTGTTGGTCATGGCGTCCTTCCCTTCATAGCTTGAGACTAGAAAGATATTGAAAGGACCAGCAACAGACAGAGTGGGATGTAGATATATGGTCTAGTAAACGGTAAATCTGCTTCCACCTTTCTGTGTGCACCAGAGAAACAGCAGTTGTGATTCACTTACCATCACTCTGTCAGCTGATAACCTGGTAGTGCTTGCTTTGAGAAAGACCAGCTACATGACCCCTGTAATCTGAGGTTTGTTCCTGATGTCCATCAAGTGTATGCCTTTATTGCCTTGTTTCACTAGAAGTTCATCTGTCAGAGCTCAGCAGTCAGTCTTTTTAGGTTCGGTAGCTGGCCTCCAATGCAGTGCCTTTAAAATTGTTCAGAGGGGTGATATAGAACCAATAGTGCATGTACCGTACATTCTGAAATGGGTGCAATTCAGCAGTTCTTGTTGGATGTCATTGAGATTTGTGATAGGGAAGTTGTGTTGGTGTTTCTGCCATAGATGGTTGTGCTGGCGCCCTTGCCATAGATGGTTGTACTGGTGTCTCTGCCATGGATGGTTGGTTGTTCAGGTGACTCTACCATTAATGCTTGTGCCAGGTTCTCAAATGTAGATAATTGTTCTGGTGCCTGTGCAGTGAAAAGTTGATGGTCTCAACATTCCTGACTTCTCCACTGTAGATGGTTTGTGGTGCCGGCATTTATGCCGTGGATGGTGGTGCTGGAGTCACTGCCATAGATGTTTGATGATGCTGTCAACTCTACTGTAGCTACTTATCAAGGCAGGTGTTGGTTGTCCAAGAACATGAAGAGAGGTGTGTTGGGTAGGTGCAGTGTGTTGTGGCAAGTAGTGAACATTCAGAGCCTCAGTTTTTGTTTTTTTTTATAATTCTTTATTTTTTCATGTAAAGTGTGTACAACAAATAACATATCCAGCATAGGTACATAACAAAAGTGAAGCAGAAAATTCAGACAAGATTACAAATGCAAGGTCAACAAATCAAGTTTTCTTACTTAGCTCCGTATTCAAGTCACATGGGGGAAAGACCCCGGTATGGCAATACTGACAGTGCACGGGACCCTGGGGGGGCTCTGAAAGTTAGTCGTTTGACCTGGAGCTGGCGTTAGAACATATCAAATCATGCCACACAGTAATATAGTATACATTTTTATAGTTAATTGGGGAGCAAGGGGATCCGAAGGACTGATGAGCCCAAACATGAGACATGTGAAAATGTAATGAATTTTAGGATCTTCACTGTATCTGTTCAGGTAACCCATGAATGGGAAAGAGTTATAAGAAAACTGGTATCCCCAAAAGTAGGAAAGGGATAGGGGCCGGGAAAAGAGAGGGGGAAGGCAGGGGAAGGGGAGGAAGGTAAGCGGTGAAACTAGAAACAGGAGACGGAGAGGGAGCAGAGTAAGATAGAGTAAGGTGAGATAATGTAGTATAATGAAATGCGATGCCCTCCGCCTAGGGGGTGGGACCAGCCCATTAGGTCAGTTAGTTTGTGCCATTTCTTGGAGATAGGCTTCTGTGTATATAAAATGTTGCCAGGGTCTCCAGTTCTCTCGAAAGGTCTCCTCTCTATTGTTCAGGGTAGCAGTGAGATCCTCCATATCTCTCAGTTCGTTCACTTTAGTAAGACATAGGGACTTTGCCGGTGGTCTTTCCGATCTCCAACAGAGGGGAATACAAGCCAGAGCCTCAGTTTGCAGGAATGTTGTACTGAAACAGAAAGTCAACAGCACAAACATCAGGCGTTACTTACCACCAAGTAGCAAATTAACAGTGGTCAGAAGAATGAGAAATGCCGACAGCATCTGCCACAAGGAGCAAAGTGTGGCCTGGGTAGTTTGACCCAAAGGGGAAGCTTCCTGAAAAGGTAGACATAGTCTTTGCTCTCTCCCTACTCCACCAGAACGTTTCCGCATCACTATCGCTGTCCCTGTCAAACAGGAGTCCTGGTTCCTAACCTGTTTACTCGCATAAAGCATGCCAAACTCATAGGTCAGAGTCTTAACCAGTGGTGGCATGTGCTCAAAATTTTTTTTTTGGGGGGGGGGGGGGCGCAAACAAACTGAAAAATTCAGAAAGATACTGAAACAAAGACAAATGCAGCCACTGTGTCATCAATTGCAGCCACTGTGCCCATCATATGCAGCCACTGTGCCCATCATATGCAGCCAGTGTGGCCCACCAAATGCAGCCATTGTGCCCCATCAAATGCAGCAACTGTACCCATCAAATGCAGCCACTGTGCCCATCTATGTAGCCTCTGTGCCCATGAAATGCAGCCTCTGTGCCCCATCAATTGCAGCCTCTGTGCTCATCATATGCAGCCTCTGTGCCCATGAAATGCAGCCTCTGTGCCCATCAGTTGCAGCCAATGTGCCTATCAATTGCAGCTACTGTTCCCATCATATGCAGCCTCTGTGCTCCATCAATTGCAGCCTCTGTGCCCATCAATTGCAGCTACTGTTCCCATCATATGGAGCCTTTGTGCTCCATCAATTGCAGCTTCTGTGCCCATGAAATGCAGCCTCTGTGCCCCATCAATTGCAGCCTCTGTCCCCATCATATGCAGCCACTGTGCCCCCCCCCCCCCTCGCTGTCTGACCGGGCACTTACCCCATCTTGGTGGCGGGTCAGGCAGCGGTGATGGCGGCGAGCTGTGAGACAGGTAGCGCGGGTCAGGTGATGGCTCCTGTGTCCTCCGTGCATCTCTTCTTTGTTTATGCTAGTTGGCCAAAGGTAATCACCTGTGGCTTCAGCCAATCAGGTGACCGGTATTAGACCCGCGCCTCCTGATTGGCGGAGAGGCGGTTCAGTGTTAGAAAAGCGAATATCCATTTGCTTTTCTAACATGCCTGGGTCGACTGTGAGCGTAATGCTCTGCGCTCCAAGTCCACCTTTTTGGAAGCCTATTAGAGCCTATGGCTCTAATCAGGTGTTTCAAAAAAACAACCCCGCCACTGGAATTCAGGCGCCCGGCATCCGAAAAGGAGACGGATGCCTGAATAGGGGGTATTAGATGTGTCCATGGATAGATTCATGCAATGCAATGCATGAATCTATCCATTTGTCATATAGGGGACGGCATGACAGAGGGGGCGACGCCCATGCGCCCTTAATGGGCGGTGCGCCCCTGGTCTTAACTAGAATCTTCCTGACTTAAGATGACTACCAGGGTCACATGGGGAATGTTTATCTAACCAGGATCACTGCCCAAGTGACTGAGAAAATCATAGAGAAACATAGCTTCTCTTAAAGAGGAACTTCAGTCTCTCCAAAGAAAATTAAAAGTCAGCAGCTACAAATACTGCAGCTGCTGACTTTTAATATAAGGACACTTACCTGTCCAGGGCCCCCAGGATGTCGGCGCCCGAGCTGATTTTTCAATCGACTTCAGGTACAGGTGCTCTTAGGCAGTGAAGCCTTCTAGCGCATTGTGAATGGTCCTGTAGTCTTCTGGGACCTGTGTGTGTCCCAGAAGGCAGTGGGGGGAAGGAGGAGGGATGCTTGTAGATCGCCACAGCAATCTGACCCGGGAAGTGGGGGCGTGTACCTGTCAAAACCAGGTACCCGCTCCCCCCTCCTTCCCAAAAAGTGCCAAATGTGGCAGTGGAGGGGAGTGGAGGGGGTGCAAACAACCAGAGCTTCCCCTTTTGGATGGAGCTCCACTTTACATTCCTCTCCCATCTGTATTGCTGCTGCGTGTGAGCTCCACCTGCAGTGGAGAATTTAGACTGTACCTGCCTACAGGTGTAAATGTTTGTGAATCTTTGTAATCGTAATTAGAAGAGGGTGATTTCAGAAACTTTCTCCCCTCCCATCCTGTTATTGGATAATCAACATCTGCCTTGACACATTTCATAGGTATTGGATTAAGATTGCAGAGTTGCCACATATGTACAAATAAATGATGGAGCATGTTCCTGACATTCATAAGAACAGGAGGAATAAAATTGAATGAACACAGAAATGTCTTTAACGTTACAGAACATTGGATGGGACCTAATAACTATGCTATAACCTGGATAATGGAGAACCTTCACAAACAGAGTCAGTGAGTTTTATTACGGTGTCGTCTTCTTTGGTTAGAGATATAGAGCAGCGCGTCGGCTGATCAGTTCTCATATATGGATTAGGAGGAAGTCTGCGTTCTGGGACTGGATGAGCTAAATAGATTTATGGTGATCCACCTAAGCTGTTTCCCAGCAGCTGGTTTAATGTTATGAATCTGTTGTTTTATAGCGACATCTCTCAAATCCATCTTCCTGTGCTTCTTCCTTCAGTCCATGTCCAGGGCACAGGGGAGTCCTTTGAGGCAATACTGCCATATGCATTATATATGATCAGTATGTAAGATATAAGTGTACCTTCAGACAATTGTGCCTAATTTAAAATAATTATTTGTAGTACTTAGAGATGTTTGTGCAGATCAGTGCTTCTCAGCCTTTTTTGAGTTAAGGCACCCTTTAAAATGATGCACAATCACATAAAAGCGCCCCGTTAGCACCGAAAAGCACCGCAAAAACTACGGTAAAGCGCCGCTAAATCATGACCCGAATACGTAACAGAAGTTCTGTAGAACTAACACTTCTCCAATGACCGTTTTAATGTTCTTCATGGAGCCATGAAAAAACCTTCTCTAACCAAGCTTCATGCTCTTCTAATGTTCTTCCAAACACAATGATGTTGTCCAAATACACTAATGCTTCTATAAGGTTCATGTCTCCTACTGTTCTTTCCATTAATCGCTGGAAGGTTGCTGGGGCCCCTGACAATCCCTGAGGCATTCGACTGAACTCATAAAACCCCAAAGGGCAGATAAATGCAGTTTTTTTCCTGTCTTCCGGTTGCATGGGGATCTGGTAGTACCCACTCTTCAAGTCGAGTACACTGAACCATTTAGCTCCAGTAAGACACTGGAGAGCATCTCCAATGTGAGGGGTTGTATACTGATTAGGAATAGTGTGGCGATTCAAAGTCTGGTAGTCAATACACATGCGTAGTGACCCATTCTTCTTCCGCACCACCACAATAGGCGACGCATAGGGGCTTCTGAAATCCTGAATGACGCCTGACCTTTTCAACTCCGCTAACTGCTCTCGAAGGTCTTCCAGGTCACTGAGAGGTATTCTCCTAGCTTGCTCTCGAAAGGGCTTATTCTCTTGCAACCGAATTTGGTGCTGAGCGCTCTTGGCACATCCCACATCAAAGTCATCCTTCGAAAAAATCTTCCCCCATCTCATCAGCTGTGACTTTATTCTTTGCTGCCATACAGGGGGTAAAACTTCAGCACAACCCTGAAACTCCTTCCACATCTTCTGACAACCCTCTCTACCAGTAGCCTCTTCAGGAAGCACAGGGGTGGCTGCACTCACTTGTCCCACCAACATACATGCCCCTAATGTGATCGGATGATCTGTGACATTCTGACATGACTAATTGGCACCTTTTTTCCAGTTCAGGACAGGTCCTTGGTGGGGACCAATTCAGGGACCATCCCTAATCCAACAGCTTGAGCTTGTCCATCAGTTTCTAATACAACAAAGTGGCCCCATTGGTCCCAGGTCAGCTTGACTGTGGCCTTCTAACTAGCAACTTCTCCTTCTCCAGGCTGTAACACTCTCTCCCTGGTCTCCAACTTCCACAGGCCTCCTACTCCCTTGGTAGAGGCACTCTGCTCTCTTGCCACACGTCGACAAGCTTGAAGTAACTGAGGATGGATCGTGTTAGGGCTGGAACTATCTTCTACCAATACAGACGACAACAGTCTCCTCACCAAGTCAGTGTTCGTCCCAATCAGTATCGAATTTCATCCGGCCCCTGGTGGCCTGGGGCACACAAGGTATCGAATGCTTCCACTTTCCCAACAGCTGCTGGTCTGAATGATATCTGAATGGGGATATACCCATCATATGGGCATTTGACAGTTCCAGTCCCCCAGATCTCTAGTTCTTCAAGTTTGCATAAAGTAATGTGGCTCAGGTACTTGTCATAGAAGTCTCGATATAAGAGCGTGACTTGGGCCTCAGTGTCCAGCAAGACCCTAGTGTAAATACCCTCCACTTGTACAGACACAATTGGGGATGGCCCCACTAATCTCTCTGAGAAGCTCTCTAGGTTGTTTCTAGTTTGATTGGGTCTGCAATCTCTCTTTGGTGTACTCTGAGAGGACCTAACAGTGGCCCTAGGTGGTGATAAGTCATTGACCCTCTGTGCCCGGATCCCTGACCCCGATGATGGGTTACTTGACTGCAAAGGTAGCAAGAATGTCGACGCCAGGCCTTTCTTCTGGGGCCTCTTCTTGGCCTTCCTCCTCTTTACAATCTTGAAGCTCTGTTTCTTCTCGGGGTTCCCAGCTGGCTCCTTCACTAAGACCCCTGAAAGTTTTCCGCCTTCTGATCTAAGAACAACTTTTGTAACACTGTCATGAGTAGTGCCAGAAGTTTGGCATTTCTTTCCTTCTGCGGGCACTGCGCCTTGAAGTGTCCTGGTTCCCCACACTTGAAACACTTTCGGATACCGTCCTTTCGGGCCGGTGCTTTGGCTTGAGCCTCCATAACATGCATCAAAACTTGTTGCACCTGCTCTTGAACTTGGGCCCCAGTGTCTGGCAACTTAACTGGGGTAACTTTGGGTGCAGATTGTGCTACAGGAGACTTATGGCCCCCCACTCTGACTCCTCATCACTTTCCAGCACACTGGCATCCATTTGAGCTGACTGAGCTGCAACTTTCTCTGCCTTCTGAGGGGTCTTCGTCACATCCTATGACCCTTGATTTTTCTCATCCAGCAAAGCTTCTTCTTCTCTAACCAATTTCATCAACTCTGGGTAAGTTGGAGCCTCTTGTGTTCCTTTCAGTAACAGTCAAAGCACAATTGGATGGTTGGGCCTAGCCCTTTGCAGAATTCTGTCCAGTCTGGCTTTGTCCGCTTCCTGACAATCAGTCCCCTTTTTCAGGATAATTTGATGCAGGATTCGACCCACTCGGACAACATAGTCCGACAACCTCTCTCCTCGACACTGATGAGTATGTTCAAATTTATACATTAAGTACGGTAGTTTATCCACTCTACCGTAGACTGCACACAAAGCCTCAATGTAGTCCATAGCCTTACAGTTCGGTTTTCCCCTCTTCAGACTTTGAATAACATCAACTGCCGGGCTTCGGAGGCTTTTACTGATCCATTGTCTCCTCACTGCTTCGGATTCATTCCAATCTTCTATTGCCTGCAAGGCTTGATCCATCCAACTGTCAAACTCTTCCTCCCCGCTTGGGGTGGGAACACGGCCTGAGAAGAATTGCAATTTCTGATACCCCAGATTAGCAGAGATGGCATGACTCTTTATCAGGCTCTCAACCAATCGACTCATATCCGTGTAGAATGAAGCTGGGGGCATTCTAGCCATCGCACTACCTGTGGTTAAGCTGTCTGCAAGTGGACTCCCTCGTTGCGACTGGGAGGGGTCCTCATCCAGATCACCTGTTGACTGCAATGGGATCACTTGACCATCAAGGCCTTCTGCCAGACTTACAACACTCCTCTGAAACTCAGCTAGAATACACTCCCGCCATTCCAAGAGAACATACGTGCAATCGTCATCATACTCGTATTTTAAGTCTAAGATGTAGGACCCTTGTTGTGGAACAGCCTTTCTCATCAGCTGCCGCACCTCCTTGTCGAACCACCAGACTCTTGGCAGTTTTAAAACTGAGGTTCGCTCCAATCGGCTCCCATGTTCTCGGCCCCAGTCAGTGACGGTGACCAGATACATTTTCTCTTCTACCCTGGACACATCACCTGACTTGCTTGAGCGTCTGGGATGGGGTATCTCGGTGGGACCTCCATATGTATCGGTACCCCCATGAGGGCTGCTAATAGACGCTGCACACCACTGATTACCTCGACTCTGCGAATCCTCATTACCTCTGACACCCTCCCTGGGTTCAGTCATCTTACTAACTGTATTAATAAGGAGAGAATCACACAATATTAATGAAACAATTCAAGTTTGTTTACTGTAACACAGAAATAGGTATATCTCAACACTGTAAGATAATAAAAAGGCACACCTACAAACACTATATCTTTATTTATGAAAAAGGCAATATAGTGATCCAAAGTTCCTTCAACTGTAAATGAACACAGATATTAACCCAATCACAGGCACCTATGTGAACAGGTCAGCAGGAGGGTAGAGAGCTGGCACTGTATCTTCTGTGTCAGGCTCCTCCCTTCTGTCTCCTCAACCCACAGCCCATTAAAACTTGCACAACATAAAGAAAACAATATGCAGACTATTATATTCAAATTGGCTGGCTCCCTTTAAATGAAGTCCAGTTAAATTAAAGCAGATGAGAAAAAGGATAACAAAAGGTAAAGGGTATTCCTTGAAATCCAGATGTCTTCAGCTAGCTTTGTTGTATTGCAACTAAAGTAATCCTTGAAAATAGGCAGAACTTTAAGGTATCCTTGTTATATTGTAACTTCCTCTCATATGATCCTAATGGTGTTATCCAGTGTAGCTACAAGAGTCAATAATGCGAAAAAGACATAGTCGTCTGCTTTCAGTGTTCATTATAGCATAAGAACTGGCTTCCAGTGGAACTGCAAGTACCATCAATCTGAACTGCGTGAATGATGTTTGAAAGCAGTGTCTTATAACAACAAGATGGGCAATGCCCGCTCACCACACTGGAACTCAGATACAGCTGGCAACGATGTAGGTGATGAAGAAGACTCTATCAGGAACTCTCTGTATCCTGGCTCTGGGAAATGGCGCCCGCCAAGCCACGCTGCGGCCTACTTGGATCTGAAGTGCAGGCGTCTCTGAATGACCTGGAACGGCCTCCGGTCCGCTGCAGGGAAGAAGCGATGCTGTCCACAGAGGTCCCTCTGGGTATAGCTGAACGGCTCCCTGCTGTGAAGGCTGCATATCAACAGCAGCTCACTGTCACACAGACCTCCTACTGGCAGGTTCAAACGGTGTCCCAACAGAAGGATCTAGGCCGCGCCAGCCATTTTATATCCTTTCCCAGCAGTCTGTTCTGTCCACTCAGCATTCTGTTAATTGTAGTTCAAATCAGTCCTGCTGGCATTGAAACTTCAGCATTCTGAACTACACATTCCACGATGCTTTGCTCTGAATTTTGTCACAAGAAAAGGAAATGACACATAGAGTCCTGCAAACACTAGAGGGAGCCAACCCCACATTAATAACACAGCAAAAAACGTCTCTGAATTGCAGGCTTAATAGCCAGCTACTGGCTACACAATCTACTGAGCTGGCCAGAATGAGCTCTTGAAGGAGTCTAGTCCACATTTTCACAGCTCTGTCTGTGAAGAAGCCTTTCTGTATTTGTAGATGAATTCTCTTTTCGTCCAGACCTAAAGAGTGCCCCCTTGTCCTCTGTGATGACCTTAATGTGAATAACTCAACACCAAGTTCACTATATGGACCACATACTGTATGTCTTTATACATGTTGATCATATCCCCCCTCAATCTCCTCTTTTTAAGAGAGAATAAAATCAGTTCCTCTAATCTTTCCTCATAGCTGAGCTCCTCCATGCCTCTTATCAGTTTGGTTGCCCTTCTCCGCACTTTCTCCAGTTCCCCGATATCCTTTTTGAGAACTAGTGCCCAACTGCATATTCCAGATGAGGTCTTACTAATGATTTGTACAGGGGCAAAATGATCTCTCTCTCTCTGGAGTCCATACCTCTCTTAATACAAGAAAGGACTTTGGAAACTGCAGCTTGGCATTGCATGCCATTATTAAGCCTATGATCTACCAAAACCCCCAGTTCCTTCTCCAACATTGACTCCCCCAAGCTGTTCTCCTCCTAGTATGTAAGATGTGTGCATGTTTCTAGCCCCCAAGTGCATAACTTTACATTTATCAACATTAAACCTCATTTGGTATCTAAACATAAATGGGCAGGTTGGCAAAAACGAATGCTGCACATATAGCAGCACAATGACTATCCGTGATTGCTTTCAGGTCACATATTATCAGCCACATTTTCTGCAGGCTAAAATGTAAATGGAATAATAGCATTTAATCACATGGTTAGACATTTTCACTTTAGATAGAAATATCTCCTGTCTATCGTGAAATGGTTGCTCCCCTTGGCGGTATTATATCCCTCCTCAGTCGGATCAATAGCGCTCTATCTACCTGGATGAATCTGGTTTGTTGGCCACGTGTGTTTCCTCTGGGAAAAGAAGAGATTTATTACAATCTTTCTATTAATTCACCCGAGATTTGCTATTAATAACTTGCAGCGTGACACCTCCCAGGTAAATGGGACAGATTATATAACCATTCTGGTAGCCACACAGTGTAATTATCAATCTCATATTACTGTGATAAGCTTCATACATCTCTCATCATTCAGATGCAGTCACATCTGGTTATTGCCATTTTTAATAACACATTGTCAACAGATGAGAAGGTGGACATCTGCTGTAAGATGCTCACATACCAGCAGATCTTCCATCTTGGCCCTATTCTGTATGAGGTGTGACAAATTAATTCCTGGAGTGGACTGTAAAAAAATGTTAGCTTACCTATTCACTAGCAACCCGTGTCACCTTCAAAGTAGTCCCCTTGTGAAGAGATGCACTTTTCTAGATGACTGTACCGCTGCTGAAAACATGACTGCTGAAAAGCATAGGCCCGTTTTGACCATCTATTGTAACAAAACCTTGCCCCCCCAAAAAGAAACAGAGGCTGATTAAGTTGTAAATCGGGCATGGCCACAGCTTTATTGAACTTTCCAAATGTAACAACTTTCAAAGTACCACATAACAATGCCAGTCACAGTTATATAGTGAGCATCCATAACAAAACACAGATAGTCTAAGGCCCCTTTCACACCAGTGGACCGATCGGGTCCGCCTGTCCGTTTTTCAGGCGGACCCGATCGGACAAGCCATTGTTCTCTATGGGGTGGCGGAAGTCATCCACTGGTGGGTGTTCGCTGTCACCCAGCGGCATCCAATTCGGTCCGCTAAAAACAGATGGATGGGGATCCACATCCGTCCATCGGATCACAATCAGATGGAAACAGACAGGCGGTCCATTTCCATCCGACCGCCCCATAGAGAAGAGCGGGTTGTGTCAGTGTCCACTCTGCATAGCGGAGTGGACACGGACCTGTCATCCTCCTGCTCAGCTAGGATCAGCTGAGAGATCCCCCACTGGGCAGGCTGACCCGCTTGGACGGATTCCGCTTCATCTAAAAAGGAGCCTAAGAGGCCTGTCTCCACCATCAGTGCCAGACACTAGTGATGTCTCAATCTCCTCAGGGTAGTGGGACGTGCTCCTGTGTAGCCTTTTCTAGAGATCAGGCTCCACCCAGTCAGCTAGTGTCTTGGTGACCAATCCTAACAGAGCCACTTACCCTCCCTGTTTTAGGTTGATGTCCGCGTAGATGCCAAGTTTCCAGCAGTTAAGGCTCCCTTTCCCTAGAGGGGATTCAAGGAATTCATTTTCTGGAACTCTGTGCAGTACCTTTGTTGCGACGTGCTAGATGTCCGGAATGTCATCAAATCTGTGTCCTCTTAAGGCATTTTTAAAATTTTGGAAACAGCCAAAAGTCGCAAGGGTGATAAGTCTAGGAATTAGGGTGGCTGGGCAAGTATTGAAATGAATTTATGGGCCAAGAACTCACAAACACTTAATGTATCATGTGCAGGAGCAATGTTGTGGCTGAGAATACACTTGTCAGTCCAGAGTTTCTGTCTTTTCCTCTGAACAGAGTCCCGTAACCATTTCAGAAGTTCCAAATAATAATGTTGGTTGACTGTTGTACCATATTATATGAATTCGTAGTGATTTATTCCCTTGTAATAAAAAAACACACCAGCATGGTCTTGAACTAAGAAAGGGACATGCTTTCTTCGGGCGAGGTGATTTCTTTGTCAATGTAAAAAAGAGAGAGAGACAAATAATTCCACAGTAGCGCACTAAATTAATCTACAAAACTCCTAAATATTAATATTGTGAAATGATCAACATAAAACACCCATACATAATGAAACGTGTCCATATGGCATATCCAAAAAATATATATGCTCCAACATATGCAAATCAATATGGTAATACAGTCTAACTTAAAGTGATGAAAAAATAGTGAAACAAAATCTCGTTGATCCACCAAAATCCTTCATCAAAGTAATGTGTGCCAATTCCACTCCCTTAAGAATAAAACTCACCAGATGCTGTTGCCATTCACTCTCGTGTCTGGCAAATATCACCTTATTAGATGTTATTGAAGAGCCGCTTTTACACGCCAATCTCCATCCAGATTAATAAAGACACTCTCCACATGTGGGGATAGAAATTAAGATAGAGCCTCCAATAGTGTAAAAACACCTTAAGGTAATCGGTTTATTAAAAGTAATGCACTTACATCATAAAAGATTCAAAATCGCCTTGTTAAAATTCCAAACATGCAATCTCCTCATAGCTTCCTTCATACACATGAAGTCACTGTCTCATCGATTTGCCGTGTAGCCACTTCCCGACGCGTTTCGTCACTTCGGACTTTGTCACAGGGTGATTTCTTTGTTTTCCACTGAATGCTCTGGCGTTTTGTTTTTAGATCATATTGGAAACACCATGGGGTTGATTTACTGTGCAGTTGCACTCTGCAAGTGCAGTTGCTCCAGAGCTTAGTAAATTAAGGAAAGAATACCCAATCACGTGCAAGGAAGATAAAGTAAAAAATGCATTTTTGCGTGCACATGATTGGATGATGGAAGTCGGCAGAGCTTCTGATCATTTTCTAAGCTCTGGAGCAACTGTACTTTGCAATGTGCACAGTAAATCAAGCCCCATGTTTCATCATTGGTAATAACCCGATCAAACACCTCTGCATTCTTCAAAAGATCAAATGAAAGTGAAATTTGAACGCAGCGTTCTTCTTTCTGGTCTCAATCTTCGATCTGAGCATACAGAAGTTTGCACTCTGTCCACATTTGCATCTGTCCTTTGCATTTTTGGCTTCCCACATATTGCATCATTGTGGAAATTTTCCCGCCCCCCCTTAAACCGCCTATGCTATTCAGAAACACTTGATTTCCTAATGGAATGTTCACCATAAGCCTGTTGTACCAGAGCTAAAGTTTCACTTGCACTTTTGCCAGTGTTCACCCAAAGTTTGAAGTTAATCTGCTGCTCCAGATTCCGGTCACTCGTTTTCCACCAACAGCGCAACACACGTGTGTTGTTTCTTTTATTGTTCTATAAAGACTGAGTCAACTGGTCTGTGACCCAGGCGAGTGCAAGTTAGAACATGTCAGAAACACGCTCGAGTGGAAATGGCTGTGTGACTCACCACCATAGTGCTACGTCACGGGCATTCCACGAATGAAATTGTCACACCTTGTATTACAACCCATAGCAACAAATCAGAAATTTCCTTTTACTGATCTCTCTCTTCATCCTGACCATTTGGCCTAATTGAGGGAATTCATCAGATGAATGGATTCTGCCATATGAACAGACACATTCACCCAATTGCTGAATGTTACAGGAGCTGATGATGGCGGTCGTATATATGCTGCATACAATGACCAATGGGGTCACTGTACTTATGAATATTTACTCCTACTTGTACAGTACCTAGCCAATTAACATCAGGATTGAGCAGTGCCCCATACACAGATCTTCTGCTGCATAGGTATTTAAATAACAGGAGGACCCGTGAGAGTTTTTGTAGCTACAGAGACACATTTAATTTCATAATGGTTGGCTTATGACATCATTATGACACCAGGGGGCGGGGCTGGGCTGAAATTGTTTGCACTGATTGGTGGATTGTCTGGTAAATACTTGTTGTTTTGCACTGCACTTTGACACATGCCTGATGAAGGGACTCTACGTGGCTCTGATACGTTGCCGTATGTTTACCATGTGACCACAAAAATAAAGCTTTAGACCCTTATGAGGAATCCTTGGTGTGCTAATGACATTTCTTCACATTTCATACATGGTATGTAAAAAAATGAGAGGCCCTATGCTGCTATTGCTACATTGCTCCACTGAGGCACATATGAATGGGGGGATGTTGGAGGGTTCTAAAATAGAAGTCTACATAAAAGAAACTCTAAGAGGAGGTTCACACTGCCGCAACCTGAAAGTTGGCATGTCTTTGCCAGGCAACTTCAAAGCAACTTCAGGGAATGCCTGGGTAATGTCTGACAGTGGAGGCTGGTGGGTTCTTCTTTGGGGGGGGGGGGGGCGTCAAACAAACAACATACCCCCCTGGCGGCATGGCACAGCCCTCCCCCGTGGGTGGCCCTGCACTTACCAACTCTTGTGGCAGTGCTGTGGTGTCCTCTCCTGGAGTGCGTGCAGCAGCCGCAGGCAGCACCGGTGTCCGCTCCTCCAGCTTCCTCCGCCGCCTGTCTTCCGCCAAAGCACTAGGCATCCAATAGGATCGCCTGATGCTTTGGCCAATCAGGAAACAGGTCTCACAGACCTGCCTCCTGATTGGCGGGGAGGAACTTTAGTGTGATAATAGCGAAAATGTATACGCTATGGTCAGGCAACTGGGTGGGCTCGGAGCGCAATGTTCTGCACTCCAAGCTCACCCTTTTTTGAAGCCTATTAGAGCCTCTGGTTTTATTCAGGTGCTTCAAAAAAACACCCCGCCGCATTGGATTCCATGGTCCGGTGCCACTGATATGTAGATCAGGGGGCCGGACCCATGGATGGGGAGGCGGCGCCTGTGCGCCCTCTATGGACAGGCTGCCACATTCCAAATCACATCAATTAAGATAAGGATCTGACTTGAAGTCTATGGGCACAAGTCGGATAGAAGTCGCCTTGAAGTAGTACAGGGACCTTTTCTAAAGTCAGAGCAACTTCAGTAGTGCTAATTAAGACAGCTCTAATTGACTAACATAGGATTTGTTAGTGGGATCTCACAAATCGGATCCCAAGTCGCAGCATTGTGAACCTAGCCTAAAGCACTTCAATATTGGCAGTATTATTACAGTATTATTGCGGTTGTAGCTTGATGACATCATCACCTCTATGACGATGTAATTTCTGCACTATGCCTAAAACATTAAAAGCTTCTATAGATTTCTATGGACTTCTGGTTGGAGGCCTCTAATAATAGCTGTCAGGGGAACCCTTCCTGTAAGAAAGACAATGAAAGAGGCAGGTACCTGTATCTTGGCAGCAATTGATTTTATCAGTACATTATGGGTTATGGGAGATGTTGTGATGACATTTCCCTCTTATTCCCTGTTATGTCTGGAGAAGACGCATTGTAAGCTCTGGAGAGGACTTCACTTTATTAATTAAAACATGATAATTTATGATAACAGGAAATCACAAATGTGAGCAAAAACAATGCCACGCTTGTGCTAAATAAAGATCCTGAGCGCTAACAGAAATCAGCAGCACATCCAGATAACTGTTCTAGAGAGAGATGATTGTGTTATATAAAGACTGGCAGGCGGTGCCCCCCCCCCCCCCCCCAACACATACACTTCGCACTGGCACCTCCACCCACATCTATTGTTCTGTTTCACGGCACACTGAGCTCATCTCTGAAACAGTTGCTTGAAGAACTCTGGTGTCTCCAGAAATGAATTCAAGGTGTGTTATCGGTCCAGGGACCGTCAGTGTAGTCGCACAATCCTGCATTACACTGAGGGGCCCAACTACTGGCCTTAAAGCAGAGTTCCAGGCAAAAATTGAACTCTCTTTGAATCAAAAGCCCCCCCCCCCCCTGTTTTTGGAAATGTCTTTTTTTTCATTCCTTTCTGGAATGTTTTCTTTGGGACTTCCATTCCATGTCGCCGCGGCAAGGTACGTCACTTCCGCGTTTTTTTAGCACCCTCCTTCTTCCCCCCCCTGTTGCCCTGTTGGACCTGTGTGTGTCCCAGAAGATGACAGGACCGTTCAGACAGCGCAGCACAACTCGCGCATGTGCAGTAGGAAACAGGCTTTGAAGCCGCAAGGCTTCACTTCCTGTTTCCCTTAGTAAGGATGCCAGCGCCTGCACCCTGAGCTGATGGATGGGTTGGCTTCGGGTGATGACATTGTGGATTCCCTGGACAGGTAAGTGTCCTTATATTAAAAGTCAGCAGCTACAGTATTTGTAGCTGCTGGCTTTTCATTTTTTTTCACCCAGGTGGAACTCCGCTTTGAAAATATAGGTGTAAGAACATAACATTAAAAGTAAAAGTCCATAGTGTTTATGATAAAGTCCTTGTTCAGGGAAAAAACTGGAACCACCCACGGTGTAGACAGAGGCACACATTAGGTGAGCACAAACTTATCCTCCACCGAACACCAACACACCGGGCCTCTTACCAAAAAAGAATGGACCACTAAATTACAGGTGGTCAAACAAGCATGATAAATCCACAGAGCCACGAAACCATTTCATGAGGGTCATAGATGGCTGGGTCTTGTAGTCTCACCAGATGAATGTTCAGAGGTGCATACATAAGATACAAAAGAAGGAACTCCTCATGGTGTCATACTTTAAAACCAGGATCACATTTATTTTAAAAAAATATCCAGGGTACTCACACTTTAGCAAATAAAAACAGGCATGTTCAAAAGCAGCAGTCTGCATAAGGTAGCGTTTGTTTCCAACCACAAAGATGGCCGCAGTCAACACGTTGCAGCGTCGTGACGTCAGAGCTCCATCCTACGCGGCGTTTCGTCCAATCGAACGTCGTCAGGGGGGTGGTCAGAGCGGGTCGTAACTTCTTCATATAGGAGGTATAGGAGGAAGGGCGGAAATAGAAACGCCCATTCCCGCTGCGCTCCAAGCCTCTCTCCCATCCGCCGGAAGCGGAACCACCTACAAAGCGGATGTTTACATTCATGTCTGAATATACAAAGCTAGAGCCACCCACGGCAGCCATGTTTAGGGAGACTAAATAGAAAAACATTATATAGTGTACCCATCTGATCTCTGAGAGAGGGAAGAGAAGAAAACCGGGCCAGATCGGAAACAAAAATAGTGAATAGATAAAAATGAGAGTACTTAAAAATCCAAAAGATGGAAATAAAAGTAACATGAAGATATTAATAAATTTACAGCTTAATCAAAAACTGCCTATGTAGTGGACATAATGCTGCTTTAACAGGGGCCGAAGGTGCAGTTCTCCCACGCTGTCTGTAATTATATCCGGATCAGGATCTGGTTCACTTAGAAAGAGATTTGCAAACAATCGGAAAAGATTTACTGTGACAAAAACTGGTGATAAGCTCTTTCAGTACTTACTTAGACCCCTATAAATCCTCTGCCAGATTTTACAAAGCTGGGCTCCTTCCAGAGGCCAGAATATCAGCAGAGAGAAACAGCAATCGGAGCCTTAAAGTGGTATTAAAGCTTTGTTTTTTGTTTTGTTTTGTTTTGTTTTTAAATAAAAAACATGTTATACTTACCTGTTCTGTGCTGTGGTTTTGCAGAAAACAGAATCGATCCCCTTCTTTTTATGTCCCCTGCCGGTGGTGGCTCCTCCCCTTGAGCAGTGCCCCTAGAGAAAGCCGCTTGCCCTGGAGGCACCGCTGCGTGGTCTAGACCCCGAGCCTCAGCTCTATATGTTCACAAGACACATAAAGCCGTGGCACCCCCCCCCCCGCTCTCTCCTCACTGGCTCACTGGCTGTGATTGTGTCTCAGCCAATGAGGAGGGAGAGTCCCAGGACAGCCAAAGCTATCATGAACATTGCAAGATTGGAGGAAGCTCAGGTGGGGCACTTTAAGTGTTATGGAAATTGGCCATAGGGGATGGGTAGGTGAGGATTTCTACATTTGAATAGGGGGTGAATGATGCCAGACTCCCAACATTTATGGATGATTATCACTGGGTATAATTATTCATGTTTATTGCTTAAAGAGTAACTCCACTTTTGTTGAGAAAAAAACATTCCCCTCTGGGTGATCTATGTACATTGCAAGGATTTTAACAAACTTTGTTGCAGATTCCTACCTTTTGTTATTCTGAAGAAATCCCTGTGTGTTTGTCTGTGCCCATGTGGAAAGTGAATCTAATGGGAGTGATTTCATAATTATCAATCAGCTGCTGAACCTGCAGGGCTCTAACTAGGAAAGTGGCAGGCTTTGCATCCCTTTAGACGTGATTTCCCTATTAGGAGTATCTCACCAAAAATGACATTTTTGTTGCAGGGGATGCCTGAAATCTGACTTGTATCTTAGTGTAGACTTCTGGGAAAATCAGTAGACCAATCACACAAGCAGGAAATGATGTTTCTGGGGGGCTTTCTGTACACATTATGTGTACAGAACACCTCCAGGTTGCCATATTGCATTTTAAAGAAAATTACAGAGCTGCAGGTTGAAAAAGGTTCATTTTTAATAACATTCAATTACAATATGACCTGTGTCACAATTGTATATGTTATATATTTTTTATTTTATTCGCTATTTTTTTGTTTTCACAAAAGTGGAATTTCCCTTTAAAGTATAACTAAAGGCAGAACTTTTTTTAAGTTTTGGATAGGGTGCAGAGGGATTAGAACACATGTCCAGTTTTTGTAGCTGTCTATGCCTTCATTAGGGAGATCCTCTCTGTCCATTTGATCTGTTTACCATTATATTTGAAACTGAAAGGGGAAACCTTTCAATGGGGACGCTAGTTCTGGTGGCCTGGGGGATTCTCTTAATTTGCAGGGATTTCCTCTCACTTCCTGTTTTGGCTATGGACAGGAAGTGAAGGTAACTCTCCACAATGGGACACTAATGGCAAAAAAAACTGACAGGGGTTATAACCCTCTCTTACTCTATCCAAAATGGAAAAAAAAAGTTTTGCATTTCGTTCTGCTTTAAAGCTTTTTTCCAGCTTTTAGTGAAGTTTAACCACTTACTTACTAGGCACTTATACCCCCTTCCTGCCCAGGCCAATTTTCAGCTTTCAGCGCTGTCACACTTTGAATGACAATTGCGTGATCATGCTCCACTGTACTCATATGAAATGTTTATCATTTAGAGCTTTCTTTTGGTGATATTTAGTGCCGGTTCACACTTGTGCGATGCGGGAACCCTGCGAATCCACCGCGGGTTCCTGCATCGCACCCGACTCGCATGGCAGTTCGCACTGCCATATGCAAACTGCTGCAAATGTCAATACATTGTTATTGACACCCCCATTTCAGTTCACATATTGTACTGCAAACTGACAGTTCGGACATGAATCGGATCGCATAGGTGTGAACATCCATGCGACCCAATTCCGGTTCGGACCAAAAAAAGGGTCCTGTGTGAGTTTGGTCTGAATGCAATGCGATATCAGCCATACTATCTGCAGTGCGGTGTGAATCATATGCGATCTCGCAGAGCGCACGTATGTGAACCGGCACTAAATCTTCACTGGGCTAAACAAACAAAAAAAGACCAAAAATTTTGAAAAAAAACCTAAAACGTTTTTTCATATTTTGTTATTAAATTTTGCAAACAGGTAATTTTTCTCCTTCACTGATGGACACTAATGAGGGGGCACTGATAGGCTGCTCTGATGGGCACTGATACGTGGTACTGATGAGGCGGCATTGGTGGATGGCACTCATGGGCACTGATGGGCACTCATAGGCTGCAAGGAGAGGTGGCACTGATAGGTGGCACTGATGGGCATTTATGGGCACTGGTAGGAGGCACTGATAAGTGACGCTGATGATGAGGCACTGATTGGCAGCACTGATGAGCACTGATAGGTGGCACTGGTGGGCACTGATTAGCAGTACTGATGGGGACTGATAGATGGCACTGGTGGGCACTCAGCAGCACTGGAGGGCACTGATTAGCAGTACTGATGGGTACTGATAGATGGCACTGGTGGGCACTCAGCAGCACTGGTGGGCACTGATTAGCAGTACTGATGGGCACTGATAGATGGCACTGGTGGGCACTCAGCAACACTGGAGGGCACTGATTAGCAGGACTGGTGGGCACTTAAGGGACCGATATCCCTCTAACAGAAGCCAATTGATGGCTTTCTTCTTTTCTTTACACTGACAGCTTGAGAGAAAAAAAAGCCGATAAGCGGCTTCTGTTTACTTCCATGATCGGCTTTCATTGGCTGACAGCTGATCACCCGATAAAGGGCCCACTGTGATTGGCCCTTTACTCCGATCTGTGATTTGCTGAGTCCCAAGGACTCAGTTACATACAGTGTACAGCGCTGTGTTCTAGCAGCAGGATGGAAAATTCCTGCCCCACACCCGGAACAAAATCAAAACTGACTGAGCGTTGCACAGCAGCTTCCTCTGATTGGCTGAGCTGGAAAGGTCTGTGAATGACGTCACAATACAAGTTTTGTATTCATTCATAGAATACAAAGCTGCCTGTGAATGTCTGATTTCCCAACTTGATTTTGTTCCGGGAGTGGGACAGGAAGTTCCCATCCCGCTGTCGGAACACAGTGCTGTATACTGTATGTAGCTGAGGCTTGTTTATACAGTGCACACATCTATAGGTCCAAACAAACTATGTAAAGCTCACTAAAATCTGGAGACCAGCTTTAAAGGAAATCTATGGTCACAGCATATACAGTACCCTCACTTTATAACATCAGCATTGTAATAACAATACAAACAATAGTTATTATTGACAATCCAGTATAAGCTTACTTGAAAAATCTTCTTTCATGAGTGCTGCCTGTCTGCTGGCCATCGATGTCCAAAACTTCCTGGATTCCCTGCATGCTTTGCAGTTTCTACTCTGCTGTTTACTTTCAGTTCCTAAGGACTACATGTCCCATGGTACCTTGCTGCCTGCAAGCAGTGATTCCTGTACTGAATCTGCCTCCTTAAACTCCTTCTTTCTCTCAGCGCTGCAGAGGCAGGCTCTGTGAAATGTGTGACACAGCACTGCCTACTGACATGGTATAGTGGCTACAGGTCACAGAATTCAAGGAAGTAAATGTGCGGAGATCTTTTCAAAGTAAGTTTACAAACTTCTAGATAATTCAGATTAAAAGGAACAGGCTAGAAATAATTGAAATAAATATATGACTTTATATTTTGACATAAATGCTTTGGGCTGGGTTCACACGTGTCCGGCTGCAGTTTGAGTCTGGTGCAGATTTGTTCACCGGTTCAGGTGTGATTCAGGTGCTAATTTTTACTTAAATTCGCACCTAAACCGGACCCAAGATCGCACAGGACCCTTTTTTAGAAACGGACAGAGGCCGCCCCAGACATGTGTAAACCGCCTCCATTCTAAGCTGGTCTGAGACACATGTTATGGATGCAGTTAAAAATGCATCCAATTCGCATATATGTGAACCAAGCCTTAAACATAAATGTATCCGACTGCTGGGAAAATATCTGCCACCAATTTTCTGCCACTCCTCACTGCTCCTTCTTGGACTGCGTTTTAATGTAATGGTTCTTGACTAACACTGTGGAATTTAGCATGGACCAGCCATGCTTTTTCTGTGATCACATAGTAAAGATGTTATTATCAGTATAATAGCCCCCATCCCAACACATTCTTCCCTGCATGAGATCCGTAGGCACTGATGTTTCTATAGAAGCCGCTACGGAAAACAATACTCAAGGACAAGTTGGAATGACAACATTCCAGCTTGAAGGACACCTCAAGGACGATGTGAGATGCCAGGTACTTCGCTGATATTCAAAACAAATGTGGAATGTGATTCCATTTAATTTATTCATGACAATGATGTGTAACATACCTGTAGCAGCTTACACCCAGCACGTGGAAAATGCAGTATGGGGGCAGGGGGTCATATAATAACAAGTACGGCTAGGAGGGTGTTAGCATATCATTGCATAAACAAGAGATGCTTTTCCACTTCCAAGCTTGTATATGCACGACAAACCCTCTTTCTTATCCAAATCTCCATCACTCTTGGTTTAATGTATAATTCTGTATAATATTTTATGTAGCCGGTGATGGATGGGGGGCTGATGTTGGTGGTGGAAAATGATTGACGGAGGATGGGAGAGGTGAGAAGAATGGCTGGAGGGATAAAAAGGTGGTGGTGGGGTGGGGGTAAGAGGGAGAGAGGGTGAATTTAGGCAGCAGTGATGGGGGTAGTCGGAGGTAGGTTGTCACAGGTAGTAAGGGGCGCAATGATTTGAAGTAGGGTTCGGTCAATGAGAGGGTGCGACAGTTGGTGGCAAGAAAAGAGGTTGGATGAAGCATTGGTAATAAGAAGGACAACAAAAGTATAGAGTAGATTGGCATGGCTCTTGATGGCTCAGGAATCTCTGCTCACAATATCCTTTGCTCTTTTTGTCCAAAATGGCACCCAGCAAAAAAAGGCTGTGAAATGCTTATTTTGGGAGTAAAACTTTTGAAGAGGGGAGTGTAGTGCACAAAACGCCTATAAACTAAAATGCTCTTAAAGTAGTGTTCCGGCCGAAATTATACTTTTTAAATAAAAATACCCCTATAATACACAAGCTTAATGTATTCTAGTAAAGTTAGTCTGTAAACTAAGGTCTGTTTTGTTAGTTTATAGCAGTAATTTAAAAAAAAAAAAAAAAATATAGCAGTAATTTGTTATTTTATAAAATTACAGCAGGTTGTGGCCATCTTAAGTGTGGGCATCTGAAGCCAGACTGTATTTCTTCCTGGATCTCATCCTTGCAGATCTCGCACATGCTCAGTGCCGCACTAGCAGTATAATAGGTTTCAGGTCAGGTTTCCATAGCAACGGCAGTTTCAGAAGAAGTTGCCGCCCCTTCCCAGAAGGCATTGCAAACAGGAAATGATGCGATGGGCCGCGGCCAGGGAGGAGGAAGTGAAAAATGAATACAGCAGATATACAGTAGGTGCTGAGAAAAAAAATAAAAAAATATCCAATTTGTTTACAGTGCACAGTTTAGTGAGGGATGGTGAAGAGTTGTAAAAGTGGGTGGAACTTCACTTTAAACTCTCATAGAAGCACTTAAAATTTGTACAATATGCTCTCAATTGGCTTCTTTTATGCCACGTTTTTAAAGCTAAAATGCTGACGTTTTTTCTGCTCCTAGTGTGCATGGAGCCTTATGCGCCATACACACAATTGGAATTTCTGTCGGAAAAACCTTGGATGGTTTTTCCGACAGAATTCCGCTCAAGCTTGCCTTGCATACACACGGTCACACAAAAGTTCTCTGAACTTTCGACCATCAAGAACGCGGTGACGTACAACACTACAACGAGATGAGAAAATGAAGTTCAATGCTTCCGAGCATGCGTCAAAATTGTTTCCGAGCATGGTGTAGGAATTTTGCGCGTCGGAATTGCTACAGGCGATCGGAATTTCCAATAGGAACTTTTTCCGTCGGAAAAATAGAGAACCTGCTCTAAATCTTTTGCTGGCGGGAATTTCGCCAGCAAAAGTCTGATGGAGCATACACACGGTCGGAATTTCCGACCAAAAGCTCACATCGGACTTTTGCTGGGGGAATTTCCGATCGTGTGTATGGGGCATTAGGGGTGTACTGACTTTTGTTGCTAGCGGTTTAGACATTAATGGCTGTGTGTTGAGTTATTTTGAGGGGACAGAAAATTTACACTGTTATACAAGCTGTACACTCACTACTTTACATTGTAGTAAAGTGTCATTTCTTCAGTGTTGTCACATGAAAAGATAGAAGAAAATATTTACAAAAATGTGAGGTTTGTACTCACTTCTGCGAGATACTGTGTATAAATAAAATCGCTTTTTAGCACTGTTAACAGTGTGTGTTGTATATGATATTTGCACTAAGCACTTTATGTTTATGAATTGTTTGCAAAGCATATTTTGGCACTTTTAACATTTTTTTTTAGAGGATATTTGCACGTAGCACTTTATATTTATATGAATTGATTACATATGTTATGTAATATTTGTTTGTTATTGCTCTAGCACTTTTGTACATATGAATTTGTTAGGCAACAGGCACATCATCAAATTAGTTATTCATGGACACATGTGGGAGGTATTAGTGTAGTATGGAGGTTTGATTTAGACTAGCGCTGCTCATTTGCCATTATCATTGAAATTTAATGTTTATCAAAACTAGGGTAGCAGCTGTCTGTTTTTTATTTGCACATCATTTTTTTGGGGAAGCATTTGCAATCTCTGGCGCAGTTTCATTCATAGATCTCAAAAGTAGTAATAAAGCCTCAGTATTTTTTTGCTTAACCACTTAAGGGCCGGAAGGATTTGCCCCCTTAATGACCAGGCCATTTTTTGCAATACGGCACTGCGTCGCTTTAAAGGACAATTGTGCAGTCGTGCGACACTGTACCCAAATAAAATAATGTCCTTTTTTTTCCCCCACAAATAGAGCTTTCTTTTAGTTGTATTTGATCACCTCTGCGTTTTTGTTTTTTTGTTTTTTTGCGCTATAAACAAAAAAAGACCGACAATTTTGAGAAAAAAACAATATTTTTAACTTTTTGCTATAGTAAATATCCCAAAGAAATGTAAAAAAACGAATTTCTTCCACAGTTTAGGCCGATATGCATTCTTCTACATATTTTTGTTAAAAAAAAATCTCAATAAGCGTATATTGATTGGTTTGCACAAAAGTTATAGCATCTACAAAATAGGGGATAGATTTATGGCATTTTTATTATAATTTTTTTTTTTATTAGTAATGGCGGTGATCAGCGATTTTTAGCGGGACTGCGACATTTTGTCAGACAGATCGCACACTTTTTACACTTTTTTGGGACCATTGACATTTATACAGCGATCAAAGCTAAAAATAGCCACTGATTACTGTATAAATGTCACTGGCAGAGAAGGGGTTAGCACTAGGGGGGCGATCAAAGGGGTTAAGTGTTCCCTAGGGAGGTGTTTCTAACTGTGGGGGCAGTGTAGTGACTGGAGGAGGAGACAGATCGCTTTTCCTAATCACTAGGAACGGCAGATTTGTCTATCTTCCCCTGACAGAACGGGGATCTGTCTGGTTACATTGACAGATCTCTGTTCTGTCTCTCTCAGAAGCGATTGTGGGTGGCCGGCGGACATCGCGGCCGCCCGCCATGCGCATCGGCCCCAGCAGCGCACCGCGGGCGCGCGCCCCCTAGTGGTCTTAAAGCGGCCGACGTATAATGACGGTGATTCGCCCAGGAGAGCCAACCTGCCGCAATATAAGTGCGGCGGCTGGTCTTTAAGTGGTTAATGCATTGAGTAAAATAAAAACATTCTCTAGTAAACTATTTGTTAAAATTCCTAACCCGGCACCTGCAGTTTGCAACTTTCAATGCTGCTGGCTCCTGCTCTCTCAGTGGTTCTTTACAGGAAAGAGTTAAAAATGGACAGTGCAGTCTGGAGTCAGTCTGTTAGCTTGGAGAGAGTTGAGGGGAGGAAGATGGAGGAGCAGGGGAGTCCCTTGCCATCCTAGGCTACAGGAATTTGTGTTCCTATTGATGCACACAGTGTAGGGAGACACAGCTCTAGTCTCTGCATGAAAGGGTGGCTCCAAAGGATGCTGCTAGAGGAAGGGTGGCTCCAATGGATGCTGCTAGAGGAAGGGTGGCTCCAACGGATGCTGCTAGAGGAAGGGTGGCTCCAAAGGATGCTGCTAGAGGAAGGGTGGATCCAAAGGATGCTGCTAGAGGAAGGGTGGCTCCAAAGGATGCTGCTAGAGGAAGGGTGGCTCCAAAGGATGCTGCTAGAGGAAGGGTGGCTCCAAAGCATGCTGCTAGAGGAAGAGTGGCTCCATAGGATGCTGCCTTCAAGTCAGAATTCATCTTTCACTCTTTTTATTAAAGAAGCATAATTTCTGACTGGCTGTTGCTGTGGCCCATGTTATCATATGCCCCGTACACACAATCGAATTTTCCGACAACAAAACTGTGGATTTTTATTCGAAGGATGTTGGCTCAAACTTGTCTTGCATACACATGGTCACACAAATGTTGGCCAAAAAGTTCAATAGCCAGTGGGGCTCCTTCTGCTTGATTCCGAGCATGCGTGAACTTTTGTTCGACTGACTTGTGTACACACGATCAGACTTTCCGACAACAAGTTTTGTTGGCGGAAAATTTGAGAACCTGCTATCAAACATTTGTTGGCGGAAATTCCGACAGCAAATGTTCGATGGAGCATACACACGGTCGGACTTTCCGACAACAAGCTCACATCCAACATTTCCCGTTGGAACATCCGACCGTGTGTACGCGGCAATAGACTCTCCTGGGTGCAGTAGCTGTGATTTTATAAGAAACTGGAATATTTCTGTCATTTTGACACTCTATAGCATTTTCTATAATTTGCACATGAAAAAAGCTGTTACACAAATGACAAAATAATTGTCACCAAGATGGTAACTCTCAGGAGGTTTTCAAAGTGGGCTGATCAAAGATTTAGTCTGAAGGAATGGAGGAAAATCAGGATAACTCTCCATAGCAATCATGTCAGTTTATGAAACAAATAGTCTCTCTATGCCAGTCTTTGTAGTGCCAGTCTTTGTAGTGGCAATTGGAGGCAGGTTACCACAAATGGACCACAGACAGTGGAAAAAAGATGGGTCAAAGAAAATGGAAAATGTACAATGGGTCAGCCAAGGCCAACAAAGGTTCATTTTTTCCTAAAATCTACTTCTGCAATGGGACATTTATGTTTTTAAAGATGGCGGTAAATGGCAGCCTGTCCATTAGAAGATGTTTTCCTTAGATCATGTCCTTCTTCACCTGCAGGTTCACCAGCACTGCTTCTGAGGTACAGTGGTTTACAGAGTGAGAAATTCCATCCAGCTCCATAGCTTTTTTATGACAAAGTTCCTCCCACGTCTGGAAGGGTCTAAAGCCATCTATACATGGATCAAAATATGTCCAGTCCACGAGGAACCAGACAAATTTCAATCCATTTATGGGCAGGCTGGTTGTACACAAGTCGATCAATTGATCGACTTGTTTATGATCAGCTTGTTGGGTTTTTCCCGAAAAACCAGTGCTGCCGGCTAAAGCCAGCAACACTAATCGTTGTATTCTGATGGCAAGGAAGGCTTCCCATGGTCGGAATACAAAGGCTTATGCCGCGTACACACGAGCGGACTTTCCGGCAGACTTGGTCCGGCGGACCGGACTCCGTCTGACAATTCGATCGTGTGTGGGCTCCAGCGGTCTTTTTTTTCGCAAAAGTCCGGCGGACCTAGAAATAAAAGATGTTTCAAATCTTTCCGACGGACTCAAGTCCAGTCGAAAAATCCACTCGTCTGTATGCTAGTCCGATGGATAAAAAAACGACGCTAGGGCAGCTATTGGCTACTGGCTATCAACTTCCTTATTTTAGTCCGGTCGTACGTCATCAAGTAAGAAATTGTCATACTTTGATTGATCGTGTGTAGGCAAGTCCGTTCGTTCGAAAGTCCATCGGAAAGTCCGCCCGTGTGTACACGGCATAGTGGGAAGAATTCCCCCATCCATATTGATTGTGTGGATGTGGGGAATTGGCTCATTTGTTTAGTTCAACCTGCTAATTGAATTAAAGAAATGCATCTTGTATGGCCAGCTTAAAGTGATTGTAAACCCTCACAATCAAACAACCCATTCAGTTTAACCACTTGCTTACTGGGCACATAAACCCCCTTCCTGCCCAGGCCAATTTTCAGCTTTCAGCGCTGTCACACTTTGAATGACAATTGCGTGGTCATGCTACACTGTACCCAAATTACATTTTTATAATTTTTTTCACACAAATAGAGCTTTCTTTTGATGGTATTTACTCACTGCTGGGTTTTTATTTATTGCTAAAAAAAACTAAAAAAGACCGAAAAAAAAACAAAAAAAAACAGTTTCATAGTTTGTTACAAAATTTTGAAAACAGGTAATTTTTTCTCCTTCATTGATGTGTGCTGATGAGATGGCACTGATTGGCACTGATAGGCTGCACTGATAGGCACTGATAAAGCGGGACTGATGAGCACTGATAGGTGGCACTGATGGGCACTTATGAGTGGCACTGATAGGTGGCACTGATGGGCACGTATAGGTGGCCCTGATAGGTGGCACTAATAGGTGAAACTGATGGGCACTGATAGGTGACACTGATAGGCAGCACTGATAGGTGGCACTGATTGGCAGCACTGATGGGTACTGATAGGTGGCACTGGTGGGCGCTGATAGGTGGCACTGATGGGCACTTATGAGTGGCACTGATAGGTGGCACTGATGGGCACGGATAGGTGGCACTGAAGGGCACTGATAGGTGGCACTAATAGGTGAAACTGATGGGCACTGATAGGTGACACTGATAGGCAGCACTGATAGGTGGCACTGATTGGCAGCACTGATGGGTACTGATAGGTGGCACTGGTGGGCACTGCATAGCAGCAGTGGCTGTCCGTGATCGGGACCTATGTCCCTCTGACAGAAGCTGTTCTGCTTTTTTTTTCTCCTCATGCTGTGAGAGTGAGGAAAAAAAAGCTGATTATGATCTTCTGTTTACATCATGTGATCAGCTGTCATTGACAGCTGATCATGTGATAAGGGGCCGGGATCAGCCCCTTACTCCGATCTGTGATCAGCCGAGTCTCATTGACTCGGGGATCACAGAGCGTGCAGGGGGCGCGCAGGTGGCGCATTCTCAGGAGGATGTACATGGACGCCCTCCCGGCAATTAAGGCCCGTGCTGTAGCCGTCTTTCCGCTATAGCATGAGCGGGAGGTGGTTAAAATAGAAATGAAAGGTAAAATGTTTATGTAAAGACATGATAAACGTTATAAGCAATTTTTTCCCCTTTTTTCTAAGTCAGGGGTCTCCAAACTTACTAAACAAAGGACCAGTTTATTGTCTTTCCTTAGGAAGGCCAAACTGTGGCTAGTGGGAGTAGAAAATGCCTCATCCTTGGTATTATGGGAGGAATAGCTCCCCATTGTTTTAGTGTCAGTTGGAGGAATTGTGCCTCATTGTTGGTATAAGTGGGAGGAATAGTGCTCCATCATTGAAGTCAGTGGGAGAAATCATGCCCCGTTGTTGGTGTTAGTTGGAGGAGTAGTGCCCCATGATTGGTATTAGTGGGAGGAATAGTGCCCCGTTGTTGGAGACATTGGGAGGCAAAGTTCCCCATTGTCGGTGACAGTAGGAGGTATAGTGCCCCAGTGTTAGTGACGGTAGGAAGTATAAAGCCCATTGTTGGAGTCATTGGGATGTATAGTTCCCCATTGTTGGTGACAGTAGGAGGTATAGTGCCCCATTGTTGGTGACAGTAGGAGGTATAGTGTCCCATTGTTGGTGTCAGTGGGAAGAATAGTGCCCCATTATGGTATTAGTGGGAGAAATAGTGTCCCAATGTTGGTGTCAGTGGGAAGAATAGTGCCTCATCATTGGCGTCAGTGGAAGGAATAGTGCCCCATTATTGGTATTAGAAGGAGGAATAGTGCCCTATCGTTGATGTCAGTAGGAGGAGTAGTGCCTCATCATTGGTGTCAGTAGAGAAGAATAGTGCCCCATTGTTGGAGTCAGCGAGAGATATAGTGCCCCATCACTGGTGTCAGTGGGAGGAATAGTACCTGCATAAGAGCTGGAGGAGGAGAAACAGCAGTACACCGAGCTTCCCAATGGAAGGCTGTGCATAAGGGGAGGGTCAGTTCAGGTCTGGTTATTGGAGGTGAGTAGGCTGAGTTCCCAGCACAGCTAGAGAACTGACGATGTGGTGTTCTCCTGCTTAGTGTGGTCAGTTTTTTAATAGGGAAACAAGGGGACTAGCAGGTACAACATTTGTTTCACACAAAGGAAGCAATACAAAGAGAACAGGATAATATTTCATACAAGTACATGGTACAGCAGCCACATATCAGGAATATGAAATGTTGGATTTACATACTTTTTAAGGAGCACCAAATCAGCCATTTTATCATAGGGATGTCCTGAAGCTGTGTCTATGGACAGTTGTAAAATATTACACATTAAGGTGTTCTTATCTCTAAACACCTCTGTGGAAAATCTGTGTTCATCTTTTCATGTGTGTTATTCATTCCTATGGAAAGGGAATTTTGCTGGATATCTCTACAAAGATGCAATAATCTAGATTTTATATTATCACACCACAGTCAGGCCTTAGCTCGGGTATATTGATTCCAGTGGTCACCATATTCATTGATTTTCATTGGAGTTGACATAAAACTATTGCAGGTTCAGCAGACAATACACAGACAGTCTGTGACCTCCTCACTGTCCTATCAGCTTATTTCACGTAAAAGAGAAGGATGGGGTAGTAATACGATTACTAATTTTATGATATGTAAAGTAAGTCAGGCCCAACAGATGTGGGTACGTGCATTGTACAGTACCAGGCAAGAACAGTTGGCGCTATGCCCAACAATTTCATAATGCCCCTTCTGCCTCTTCGCAGGCACCCATCATTCCCACAGCCTTCTAGTCCTCATTGTAATGACATTAGCAGGGTGTTGTACAGCGCAGCATGTAAATCAGCAGAATGGTGTTCTTCTACATGTCTGCCAATGCCCAGAAAGCTTTCACACTTTATTAGCGTGACCGCCACATTAGTTTTACTGTTTGCATTAATCCTTCTAGCGGCCATTATAATTAATGAGTTACATCATTAGAGGTATAACGCCCATTTAAGGGGCCTGTAACCCTATCTAACATTTAATTTTTACCGACGGCCAAAAGTAGGAAAAGCTTGGAAGGTTCTCCTGGAAGGTTTTATTCACAAGGATGATACGAAGCAGCCCAGTTTCGCCTTTTAAGGTCTGTGAATAGTAAAACCTTAATGGCTGCTGTGGGTGACATCGCCATGTTGTAACTGGAGGGTGCAGGTAGAAGAGGATACTGGGAGTGATGAAATCTCTACTTGGTTTTGAACAGGTAATGCACAAGCGAGGTGAGCTGGAGGGTACACAATGAGCTTCCCTTTACATTCTATTAATCCATTCACTTTAAGCAGGATATCTGTTACAGACGATTGATTCCCACACTGTGGTGTTAATGAATTTAGAATAATGCTCCATTAATCCTCTCCTGCTTTATCATGCTGAGCTGGTGAGCAACACATTCTTATTTTTGCATGTGAAGAGAACCTATTAATTGAAAAATCCACAAACCCCCATCCCCCTAACATCTCTTTCCTCAAGATCTAACTCATCCTCAAGACCCCGCTGATCTCACCCAGCACTTGAAGTCCTCCTAAATTCTCCAGCCTCTGGACAACCTTCCCAATACACCTGAAATTTTGGTTCATTCTAGGTCCTTCTCTAGCATCTGCATCCCTTCCCTCAAATCATTCTTTAACCTTAGGTCTCCCCCAACATTGGATCCATCACGTATCCCCCAACATCTCCCTTTCCCCAGGCTCTCACCAGATCCCCTGTTACATTCCTGGTAGGAGACTGAATTTTACGAGGTTGGCCTCTCTTGTATCTCCAGCCCAGGCCTCACTGAAGATGGACTAGATGGTGCCAAGGGACAGGAGGAACATGTGTGCTGGCAGGTGTTGATAGCAGAACTTGCAGCAGGAGATGCAGGCCTGGGACGTCAGGCCAGGAGCAGATGTGATGCATGCTGGAACAGCCAAGGTTAAAGGGGCACTCCACATGTACTGCAGTTTCTGCAAGAGTGGCTTGTCGAAGCTCTCAGCAGGCTTTAGGCAGAAACACACCACGATGACTGGAGAGGGTATGAAGGACAGCCAAAGCAGGCACTCAGAAGTGGTATGAAGCCAAGTTGGAAGCAGCAGTAATGTTACAGAGGGAAGTCAGTAGCAGGCAGGCAATGAGGTACAAAAGCGTAGGCGGAGGCATGGTAAGGAAGAGGGCCAAAGTCAGGAACCGGTGGGCAGAGGTACAAGTATAATCCAGGAGCAGATCAGTAACAAGCCGGGTCATCAACAGAAGTCAGATACAGGATACACTCAGGGCACAGGAAATGCGGAAGAACTGACAGAAAGCAAGATCCTTAAATAGCCCATCTGGCTGCAGAATCTGTGGGCACGCTCCCACGTGCGTGCACACATCTGCGCACATTCGCATTTATATTCGCAATACGCCTATGCTCATTTCTATTAGCAATGCTATGCACATACGGTATCTATGAGCAAATCGCCATACTGGAATTCCCTTTTTTTCTTAATATTTAATGTTGGTAATATATTCAGGTAATATGTGCAATGACATTACAGCCAATAGAGTTTACAGTTTTTGTTTTATTTTATATTTTAAAGTTGTACTTCTGTTTGTCAAAAAGCAATATTTGTGTTTGTTTATGAAATTTGGTTTTATTTATAAAGCTACATAATAAAAATTGCAGCGCTAAATAAATGAAGTTCAAAGTAAATGCTTGTCTGAGACTCCTATAATGTGGAGTCTAGAGATCTGGTAGGCTCACATCCTGTTTATTATCACAGTTGGAGGTTCAGCAGGTGGATATTCATCTAAACAATCACATTTATTTGGATATTAATTTGGATAAATGAAGTTCAAAGTAAATCATTAAAAAAATAGTCCATATAGTGCGTAAACACTAAAGTGCATAGTGACAGATGAAGAGAAAGTCCAGCAGTGGCGGCCCGTCCATAGGGGGCGCCTGGGCGCCGCCCCCCCCCCCCCCTCCAGGCAGCAAAAAAAAACAAAAAAAAAAAGTCAAAAAAAAAAAAAAAATTTTTTTAACCACTTCAGCCCCGGAAGGATTTACCCCCTTCCTGACCAGAGCACTTTTTACAATTCGGCACTGCGTCGCTTTAACTGCTAATTGCGCGGTCATGCAATGCTGTACCCAAACGAAATTTGCGTCCTTTTCTTCCCACAAATAGAGCTTTCTTTTGATGGTATTTGATCACCTCTGCCGTTTTTATTTTTTGCGCTATACACGGAAAAAGACCGAAAATTTTGAAAAAAAATGATATTTTCTACTTTTTGTTCTAAAAAAAATCCAATAAACTCAATTTTAGTCATACATTTAGGCCAAAATGTATTCGGCCACATGTCTTTGGTAAAAAAAATGTCAATAAGTGTATATTTATTGGTTTGCGCAAAAGTTATAGCGTCTACAAACTAGGGTACATTTTCTGGAATTTACACAGCCTTTAATTTATGACTGCCTATGTCGATTCTTGAGGTGCTAAAATGGCAGGGCAGTACAAAACCCCCACAAATGACCCCATTTTGGAAAGTAGACACCCCAAGGAATTTGCTGAGAGGCATGTTGAGCCCATTGAATATTCATTTTTTTTGTCCCAAGTGATTGAATAATGACAAAAAAAAAAAAAAAATTACAAAAAGTTGTCACTAAATGATATATTGCTCACACAGGCCATGGGCATATGTGGAATTGCACCCCAAAATACATTTAGCTGCTTCTCCTGAGTACGGGGATACCACATGTGTGGGACTTTTTGGGAGCCTAGCCGCGTACGGGGCCCCGAAAACCAAGCACCGCCTTCAGGATTTCTAAGGGCGTACATTTTTGATTTTACTCCTCACTACCTATCACGGTTTTGAAGGCCATAAAATGCCCAGATGACATAAACCCCCCCAAATGACCCCATTTTGGAAAGTAGACACCCCAAGCTATTTGCTTTGAGGCATGTTGAGTCCATGGAATGTTTTATATTTTGACACAAGTTGCGGGAAAGTGACAATTTTTTTTTTTTTTTTTTTTTCTTTGCACAAAGTTGTCACTAAATGATATATTGCTCACACAGGCCATGGGCATATGTGGAATTGCACCCCAAAATACATTTAGCTGCTTCTCCTGAGTACGGGGATACCACATGTGTGGGACTTTTTAGGAGCCTAGCCGCGTACGGGACCCCGAAAACCAAGCACCGCCTTCAGGATTTCTAAGGGCGTACATTTTTGATTTTACTCCTCACTGCCTATCACAGTTTCGGAGGCCATGGAATGCCCAGGTGGCACAAACCCCCCCCAAATGACCCCATTTTGGAAAGTAGACACCCCAAGCTATTTGCTGAGAGGCATGGTGAGTATTTTGCAGCTCTCATTTGTTTTTGAAAATAAAGAAAGACGAGAAAAAAAAATTTTTTTTTTCTTTTTTCAATTTTCAAAACTTTGTGACAAAAAGTGAGGTCTGCAAAATACTCACTATACCTCTCATCAAATAGCTTGGGGTGTCTACTTTCCAAAATGGGGTCATTTGGGGGGTTTTTTTGCCACCTGGGCATTCCATGGCCCCCGAAACTATGAAAGGCGGTGAAGAGTGAAATCAAAAATTTACGGCCTTAGAAAGCCTGAAGGCGGTGCTTGGTTTTCGGGGTCCCGTACGCGGCTAGGCTCCCAAAAAGTCTCACACATGTGGTATCCCCGTACTCAGGAGAAGCAGCAGAATGTATTTTGGGGTGTAATTTCACATATTCCCATGGCATGTTTGAGCAATATATCATTTAGTGACAACTTTGCGCAAAAAAAAATAAAAAAAATAAAAAATTGTCTCTTTCCCGCAACTTGTGTCACAATATAAATTATTCCATGGACTCAACATGACTCTCAGCAAATAGCTTGGGGTGTCTACTTTCCAAAATGGGGTCATTTGGGGGGGGTTTGAACTGTCCTGGCATTTTATGCACAACATCTAGAAGCTTATGTCACACATCACCCACTCTTCTAACCACTTGAAGACAAAGCCCTTTCTGACACTTATTGTTTACATAAAAAAATAATTTTTTTTTGCAAGAAAATTACTTTGAACCCCCAAACATTATATATTTTTTTTAAAGCAAATGCCCTACAGATTAAAATGGTGGGTGTTTCATTTTTTTTTTTCACACAGTATTTGCGCAGCGATTTTTCAAACGCATTTTTTGGGGAAAAAACACACTTTTTTACATTTTAATGCACTAAAACACACTATATTGCCCAAATGTTTGATGAAATAAAAAAGATGATCTTAGGCCGAGTACATAGATACCAAACATGACATGCTTTAAAATTGCGCACAAACGTGCAGTGGCGACAAACTAAATACATTTTTAAAAGCCTTTAAAAGCCTTTACAGGTTACCACTTTAGATTTACAGAGGAGGTCTACTGCTAAAATTACTGCCCTCGATCTGACCTTCGCGGCGATACCTCACATGCATGGTGCAATTGCTGTTTACATTTGACGCCAGACCAACGCTTGCGTTCACCTTAGCGCGAGAGCAGGGGGGACAGGGGTGCTTTTTTTTTTTTTTTTTTTTTTTTTCTTTATTATTATTATTTTTTTATCTTATTTTTAAACTGTTCCTTTCATTTTTTTTTTTTTTAAATCATTTTTATTGTTATCTCAGGGAATGTAAATATCCCCTATGATAGCAATAGGTAGTGACAGGTACTCTTTTTTGCAAAAATTGGGGTCTATTAGACCCTAGATTTCTCCTCTGCCCTCAAAGCATCTGATCACACCAAGATCGGTGTGATAAAATGCTTTCCCAATTTCCCAATGGCGCTGTTTACATCCGGCGAAATCTACGTCATAAAATGCTCGTAGCTTCCGGTTTCTTAGGTCATAGAGATGTTTGGAGCCACTCTGGTCTCTGATCAGCTCTATGGTCAGCTGGCTGAATCACCGGCTGCATTTTCAGGTTCCCTGTTGAGACAGGAGAGCCAGAGAAAAACACGGAAGATGTTGGGGGGGGGGGGCATTCCCTCCCACTGCTTGTAAAAGCAGTCTAGAGGCTAATTAGCCACTAGGATTGCTTTTACATGAAAGCCGACCGCTGGCTGAAAAGAATGATACCAAGATGATACCTAAACCTGCAGGCATCATTCTGGTATAACCACTCAAAGTCGTGAATGGCATACCTGAAGACAAAAAAATGGTTAACAATAAAGCACAGTAAACGGTAAGGTATAAAAAATTGCATACCTGAAAAGCAAACATGATAAAACATAATAACAATAAAACATTGCAGAATAGAATACAGTAAAAAAGAGCAGAACAATAGAGAGAGAGAATAGAGAGAGAGAGAACAATAAAACGACAACTATTTTTATTTTATATTTTTGTTTGTGTTTTTTTTTTTTTTACACTTTTTTTTGTAACTAACTATAATAACTGTAACCGGTTCCAGGTTCGGGTCTCTCAAAATGCGATGGCATCTCGGGAGACCCTGTGAAAGTGTGCCTAGTCTGTGCAATGCTGTACCCTACGCTAATACTCAACTAGTGCATGGTAGCGTTCAAAACATTCACCAATGCAAAGACCAGGATTGTCAGGACAGGAGGGACAATAATAGCGGGTGTCACGCCTATATCCGCGCTTGCTGCAGACACGACATCTTTTTTGGGGGGGTTCGCTGGGTAGGGGTACTCGGGAGGACATAAAGAAAATGCCTCTCATGCAGCCGACTGCATTTGGTTGGGGATGTGAATGGGGGAAGTACGGGCGCTGCAGAAGCGGTGGGTTCCCAATTAGGATTGGCGAATGCAGCAGGAAGGGCACTATGGGCACGACGGTCCTGTGTTTGTCTTTTTGGTGGCAGCGGGACACTACTTGTGCTTGCCACCTCACCAGCTTGAACTGCACTTATGGGACTCGCCACGTCACCAAGTGTTACTGCAGTGCTGGTTTGACTACGACCGGGGTGTACTAGGCCTCTGGTGCTTGCCAGTTCACCAAGACGCTACAAAAAAAACTGTTAGCGATCGCAGGGATCAGGCCTGACTCTGCGAACGCTGCAGTTATGCGTTTAGAGTTTTGTAAGTGACAGTGATCGATCGATACTGCACTTGGGTGGGCTGGGCCGGGCCGGGCGGAGGGGCAAAACGCAGGTGCTAGCAGGTATCTGGGCTGATCCCGCTAACACTGCGTTTTTGGGAACCCTAAACTGCTGGGGACGCTAGTATAGATCTGATCGGATCAGATATTGATCTGTTCAGATACTATACCACTAAGGGAGGTGTACGCTGCGTGCGTGGGTGTTAGCGGTACTGGCGCTAACCTGACGCTGCCTGGGGCTGGTGCTTGCCAGTTCACCAAAATGCTACCAAAAAAACTGTTAGCGATCGCAGGGATCAGGCCTGACTCTGCGAACGCTGCAGTTATGCGTTTAGTGTTTTGTAAGTGACAGTGATCGATCGATACTGCACTTGGGTGGGCTGGGCTGGGCGGAGGGGCAAAACGCAGGTGCTAGCAGGTATCTGGGCTGATCCCGCTAACACTGCGTTTTTGGGAACCCTAAACTGCTGGGGACGCTAGTATAGATCTGATCGGATCAGATATTGATCCGATCAGATACTATACCACTAAGGGAGGTGTATGGTGCGTGTACGGTGCGTGCGTGGGTGTTCGCGGTACTGGCGCTAATCTGACGCTGCCTGGGGCAACGCATATCACCGCCGGGCGATCAGGGGGCTAAACCTTTATTCGGTAATAAACGGCGGGTGCCCTGACACTATAAAAAATAAACTAACTAACCAGCGTCACCCGTAACAGTTATACGGTGATCAGTGGTGAAAGGGTTAACTAGGGGGCAATCAAGGGGTTAAAACATTTATTAGATAGTATATGGGGGTCCCTGTCGCTATAAAACATTGACGGCGAACCTAAATATTTACGTTCCTAACTAGCGTCACCAGTGACACTAATACAGCGATCAGAAAAATGATCGCTTAGCGACACTGGCGACAGGGGGTGATCAAGGGGTTAAAACTTTATTAGGGGGGGTACTGGCGCTAATCTGACGCTGCCTGGGGCGACGCATATCACCGCCGGGCGATCAGGGGGCTAAACCTTTATTCGGTAATAAACGGCGGGTGCCCTGACACTATAAAAAATAAACTAACTAACCAGCGTCAACCGTAACGGTTATACGGTGATCAGTGGTGAAAGGGTTAACTAGGGGGCAATCAAGGGGTTAAAACATTTATTAGATAGTATATGGGGGTCCCTGTCGCTATAAAACACTGACGGCGAACCTAAATATTTACGTCCCTAACTACCGTCACCAGCGACACTAATACAGCGATCAGAAAAATGATCGCTTAGCGACACTGGTGAGGGGGGGTGATCAAGGGGTTAAAACTTTATTAGGGGGGGTAAGGGGGGTACCCTAGACCTACAGGGGGGTTACAGTAACTGTCCTAACACTGCTAACTGTCACAAACTGACACTATGCAGTAATCAGGAAAAAAAAAAAAAAAAAAACCTGCTTGGTGTCAGTTTGTGACAGGGGGGGGGGGTGATTGGGGGGGGATCGGGGGGCGATCGGGGGGGGATCGGGGGTGTAATGTATGCCTGGCATGTTCTACTGTGTGTGTTTGTGTTGTGCACTTACTTACATGTCATCTCTCCTCGGCGCTGGAACGGAAACTGACAGCCGAGGAGAGATGACATCACATCCTCTGCCTCTGTGTACTATACAGAGGCAGGGGATGTTTGTCAGTGGCTGGGAGCGATCGCGAGGGGGGGGCCACGATCGGATGGTCTCCCCCTCGTCTGTAATCGCTCCCAACCAAATGCCGACCGCAGCTGGCACAGGGGGGGGGTCCGATCGGACCCCCCACCCGCGGGAAGGCAATCACGTACTAGGTACGTGATTTTGCCTGCCCGTGCCGCTCTGCTCACGTATATAGGCGTGAGGCGGTCGGCAAGTGGTTAATACCGGCCCTTTAAAAAAAAAAAAAAAAAGGAAAAAAAAGGTCCTTAAGTGCACTGTGTTCGGACGCCGGATACAGTGCGACGCCGGACACAGTGCACTTATAGGAAGCGCCACGTCTATGCAATCACGAGATTGCAGACGTGGCGCTGCATTTGCGGGCGTTTAGCCCGCCTTGGGGCGTTTTCTGAAGCGCCGAGTAGCTTCCGCTCAGCCATAGCAATACATACTACAGGCGCCGGGCGGAAGCTACTTGGCACTGCAGATTTGATTGACATCTGCCCTGAGGCAGATGTCACTTCCTGGTTCTCTCTCTCATTGCGCCCGAGAGAGGAAGCAGGAAGAATGCTGGAGCCAGTGTGAGGAGGAGGACACCGCAGGAGACTGAAGGTAAGTACCGCTGTGTGGAGAATCGGGGGGACACCTGCTGAGGGGGGGCTCTGATGGGGACACCCTGCTGTGGGGGACTCTGATGGGGACACCCTGCTGTGGGGGGCTCTGATGGGGACACCCTGCTGTGGGGGGCTCTGATGGGGACACCCTGCTGTGGGGGACTCTGATGGGGACACCCTGCTGTGGGGGGCTCTGATGGGGACACCCTGCTGTGGGGGGCTCTGATGGGGACACCCTGCTGTGGGGGGCTCTGATGGGGACACCCTGCTGTGGGGGACTCTGATGGGGACACCCTGCTGTGGGGGACTCTGATGGGGACACCCTGCTGTGGGGGACTCTGATGGGGACACCCTGCTGTGGGGGACTCTGATGGGGACACCCTGCTGTGGGGGACTCTGATGGGGACACCCTGCTGTGGGGGGCTCTGATGGGGACACCCTGCTGTGGGGGGCTCTGATGGGGACACCCTGCTGTGGGGGACTCTGATGGGGACACCCTGCTGTGGGGGACTCTGATGGGGACACCCTGCTGTGGGGGACTCTGATGGGGACACCCTGCTGTGGGGGACTCTGATGGGGACACCCTGCTGTGGGGGGCTCTGATGGGGACACACTGCTGTGGGGGGCTCTGATGGGGACACCCTGCTGTGGGGGGCTCTGATGGGGACACCCTGCTGTGGGGGGCTCTGATGGGGACACCCTGCTGTGGGGGGCTCTGATGGGGACACCCTGCTGTCGGGGACTCTGATGGGGACACCCTGCTGTGGGGGACTCTGATGGGGACACCCTGCTGTGGGGGGCTCTGATGGGGACACCCTGCTGTGGTGGGCTCTGATGGGGACACCCTGCTGTGGTGGGCTCTGATGGGGACACCCTGCTGTGGTGGGCTCTGATGGGGACACCCTGCTGTGGTGGGCTCTGATGGGGACACCCTGCTGTGGGGGGCTCTGATGGGGACACCCTGCTGTGGGGGGCTCTGATGGGGACACCCTGCTGTGGGGGACTCTGATGGGGACACCCTGCTGTGGGGGGCTCTGATGGGGACACCTGCTGTGGGGGGCTCTGATGGGGACACCCTGCTGTCGGGGACTCTGATGGGGACACCCTGCTGTGGGGGACTCTGATGGGGACACCCTGCTGTGGGGGGCTCTGATGGGGACACCCTGCTGTGGTGGGCTCTGATGGGGACACCCTGCTGTGGTGGGCTCTGATGGGGACACCCTGCTGTGGGGGGCTCTGATGGGGACACCCTGCTGTGGGGGGCTCTGATGGGGACACCCTGCTGTGGGGGACTCTGATGGGGACACCCTGCTGTGGGGGACTCTGATGGGGACACCCTGCTGTGGGGGACTCTGATGGGGACACCCTGCTGTGGGGGACTCTGATGGGGACACCCTGCTGTGGGGGGCTCTGATGGGGACACACTGCTGTGGGGGGCTCTGATGGGGACACCCTGCTGTGGGGGGCTCTGATGGGGACACCCTGCTGTGGGGGACTCTGATGGGGACACCCTGCTGTGGGGGACTCTGATGGGGACACCCTGCTGTGGGGGACTCTGATGGGGACACCCTGCTGTGGGGGACTCTGATGGGGACACCCTGCTGTGGGGGGCTCTGATGGGGACACCCTGCTGTGGGGGGCTCTGATGGGGACACCCTGCTGTGGGGGGCTCTGATGGGGACACCCTGCTGTGGGGGACTCTGATGGGGACACCCTGCTGTGGGGGACTCTGATGGGGACACCCTGCTGTGGGGGGCTCTGATGGGGACACCCTGCTGTGGGGGGCTCTGATGGGGACACCCTGCTGTGGGGGGCTCTGATGGGGACACCCTGCTGTGGGGGACTCTGATGGGGACACCCTGCTGTGGGGGACTCTGATGGGGACACCTGCTGTTGGGGGACTCTGATGGGGACACCTGCTGTGGGGGGGCTCTGATGGGGGACACCTGCTGTTGGGGGACTCTGATGGGGACACCTGCTGTGGGGGGACTCTGATGGGGACACCTGCTGTGGGGGGCTCTGATGGGGGACACCTGCTGTGGGGGGCTCTGATGGGGGACACCTGCTGTGGGGGGCTCTGATGGGGACACCTGCTGTTGGGGTACTCTAATGGGGACACCTGCTGTTGGGGGACTCTGATGGGGACACCTGCTGTGGGGGGACTCTGATGGGGACACCTGCTGTGGGGGGACTCTGATGGGGGACACCTGCTGTGGGGGGCTCTGATGGGGGACACCTGCTGTGGGGGGCTCTGATGGGGGACACCTGCTGTGGGGGGCTCTGATGGGGACACCTGCTGTGGGGGGGACTCTGATGGGGGACACCTGCTGTGGGGGGGACTCTGATGGGGGACACCTGCTGTGGGGGGCTTTGATGGGGGACACCTGCTGTGGGGGGGAATCTGATGGGGGACACCTGCTGTGGGGGGGACTCTGATGGGGGACACCTGCTGTGGGGGGGACTCTGATGGGGGACACCTGCTGTGGGGGGGACTCTGATGGGGGACACCTGCTGTGGGGGGGACTCTGATGGGGGACACCTGCTGTGGGGGGCTTTGATGGGGGACACCTGCTGTGGGAGGCTTTGATGGGGGACACCTGCTGTGGGGGGCTCTGGTGGGGGGCTCTGATGGGGGACTCTGATGGGGGACACCTGCTGTGGGGGGACTCTGATGGAGACACCCTGCTGTTGGGGGCTCTGATGGGGACACCTGCTGTGGGGGGACCCTGATGGGGACACCTGCTGTTGGGGGGCTCTGGTGGGGGGCTCTGATGGGGGACACCTGCTGTGGGGGGCTCTGGTGGGGGGCTCTGATGGGGGACACCTGCTGTGGGCGGCTCTGATGGGGACACCTGCTGTGGGGGACTCTGATGGGGACACCTGCTGTTGGGGGACTCTGATGGGGACACCTGCTGTGGGGGGGCTCTGATGGGGGACACCTGCTGTGGGGGGGCTCTGATGGGGACACCTGCTGTGGGGGACTCTGATGGGGACACCTGCTGTGGGGGGACTCGGATGGGGGACACCTGCTGTGGGGGGCTCTGATGGGGGACACCTGCTGTGGGGGGCTTTGATGGGGGACACCTGCTGTGGGGGGCTTTGATGGGGGACACCTGCTGTGAGGGGCTTTGATAGGGGACACCTGCTGTGGGGGGCTTTGATAGGGGACACCTGCTGTGGGGGGCTCTGGTGGGGGGCTCTGATGGAGACACCTGCTGTGGGGGGACTCTGATGGGGACACCTGCTGTGGGGGGACTCTGATGGGGACACCTGCTGTGGGGGGATTCTGATGGAGACACCCTGCTGTGGGGGACACCTGCTGTGGGGGGCTCTAATGGGACACATTCTGTGGGGGGACACTGATGGCAACTCTGATGTAAGGGGACAGAGGCTGTATTTGGGGGGGGGGGCAGAGGCTGCATTTTGGGGGGAGCAGAGGCTGCATTTTTGGGGGGGGGGACAGAGGCTGCATTTTTGGGGGGGGGGGACAGAGGCTGCATTTGATGTGACAGAGGCTGCATTTGATGTGACAGAGGCTGCATTTGATGTGACAGAGGTTGCATGTAAGAAGGGACTGCTGGGGACACCTGATGGCATCTGGTGACAGGCAACGTGGCTAGTGACACACTCGGGGCTCCCACTGATTCTGCATTATGGTGAGTTGAACGATTTCATTTTATATTACAATGTAATAATAGTAATAATGAGCTTCAATCATCCTGACACCATAACAACCATGGTGCCGGGATGATTGAAGCGCTAACACCAGGTGTTTGGAGTATCTTTATCTGCTGATTGTTAAACTTTGTAGAATACACATTTCTTTTGTTGTGTAGGATCTAGGCCTGCTGTCCCTCTCTCCCTCGCCCTCTCCCTCCATCCCTCGTTCATCTCAGACGCTAACCACACCACCTTAGAGCCACGCCCACTATTTCGCTGAAACCACGCCCATTTCCACCAAGTGGGAGGGGTCAAAAAGGAAGGGCGGGGTCTAGCGCCCCCCCATCCTAAAACTTCACCAGCCGCCACTGAGAAAGTCCATTGAAGTAATATCCAAATAAATGTGATTGTTTATGAATATCCACCTGCTGAACCTCCAACTGTGATAATAAACACGATGTGAGCCTACCAGACCTCTAGACTCCACATTATAGGAGTCTAGACAAGCATTTAAATAATGATCCAACACTGAAGGTAACATGGCTGGCCCAAAAAAACCTGGTGTTCCTCAGACGTGACCAATAAGGAAGGAAGGTCCACATAGTGTAAAACCGTGAACTTTTATTTTGAGAAAAGGTTACTAAACACTTACAGCAATCCAGTGAATAGTCAACAGTTAAAATGGTAGTTCCCAGCATAAAAAAATGACTTGTATACAAGCTCAATTGCCGTGGTTAGTTCAGACATAGACTACGTCCTACATGTTTCATCATATGTGACATCATTGGGAACATGGAGTCTATGTCCACCTCCATGCCATTTTATAGTGTCCAGGGCAGGGAGAGCGCGGCTGTCTCCGGTAAACAAATTCCATGTGTTATCAATGTAGAGAATCAAACGGTATTTCCGTATACCTGACAAGACCAGCTAGGTATAATCACAGCAATTACCACACTCACAAGACCCTCTCAGTACTGAGGAGCTTCTTGGTGAACACAAAAAGAGATGATGCAGAGGTTATGTCCAAAGCTATCTGATTTTATTCTGGGCGGGTATACAATTTATGTATAGTTATCATTAACCAATCATAATATGGAAGATGGGAGTGGTTAATACAGGGGTGTACATTTCATATCATTACATATCATTAATGGTAAAATGATTGACCTCCTAAAGATGGCCGACATAGCTCACTTAGAGTAGTCATGCCATCTGCTTTCATGACTCCTAGTCATGAGTCCTGCTTCCCTGTTTCATATCTCATTACACAGGAAAGGTGGCCCAGACATATTGAGCCACAATTCTTTATTTAGACTGTACAGAATAAAACTGCTTACGCAAGCTATATTTTCATATATGTGTGCTTTATAGAAAACCTGTTACAAAGCTGAAAAACAGAACTAGTTGACTTAACTCGAGTCTGAATATACAAGTTAAGATATATGAATTTATATGACTTTATCGCCGCACAAAATGGAGTCACTTCTGTTCAATCATATTACTACAATCAATATGGCCACCATTCTACCAAGCCTCGGGAACCCTTGAATAGCCAAGTGTCTTTTTTTGAAAAAAGGCCGCCTCAAGGAATGAACAAGGCCTCATTTTTAAAATCATGGCTGTTATGAGATCTATATAGATGGCCAAGATTCGTTTTGAAAACTGCGTCAAAATCTGAGTAGGAAACCAAGCCTCGGTTTGGCGACCATAGGATGGCCAAGTCTCGTTTTGGAAACAAAATGGCCACAGCAAAAAAACAGCTAAATCTGTGTCTGTGCATGTTCAAACCTTAATACTAGAAATAATAACATGGTATTACCGTATTTATCGGCGTATAACACGCGCCGGCGTATAACACGCACCCCAAGTTTAGGAGGGAATTTTAAGGAAAAAAACTTTTAGGAGGGAAGTTTAGGGGAAAAAAACTTACATTTAAATGCCCATCAGTGCAGCCTTTTCAGTGCAGCCTTGTCAGTGCAGCCTTGTCAGTGCAGCCTTCCCCAGTGTCCATTGCAGCCTTGCCCCAGTGCAGCCTTGCTGCCATGTTAGTGCAGCCTTCCCCTGTGTCCATTGCAGCCTTGCCCCAGTGCAGCCTTGCAGCCATGTCAGTGCAGCCTTCCCCTGTGTCCATTGCAGCCTTGCCCCAGTGCAGCCTTGCAGCCATGTCAGTGCAGCCTTGCAATCCCCGCTCATCTCCGCTGATTTTTTGTGATCGCGCCGACATACACAGTGTACAGATTCAAATATGGCGCCAGAGGACTCGGCGGAGCAGAGCAAGCGCCGCAGAGATCGGAGGGACTGGGCGGAGCCGAGATACACATACCCGAGTGTACTCGGCTCTTTTCGGCTCCGCTCACAGTCACGCCCAGGGCGGGACTGGGCGTGACTGTGAGCGGAGCCGAAAAGAGCCGAGTACATTCGGCTATGTGTATCACGGCTCCGCCCAGTCCCTCCGATCTCTGCGGCGCTCTGCTCCGCCGAGTCAGCCGCCGCCATATTTGAATCTGTACACTCGGATGTGTATGTCGGCGCGATCGAAAAAAATCAGCGGGGATCGGCGTATAACACGCACGCACGATTTCCCCCTGATTTTAAGGGGAAAAAAGTGCGTGTTATACGCCGATAAATACGGTAATTTTTTACTATAGGAGTATATAATGAGTTTGGCAATTGTAGAGAAATGCTTAAATAATGCATTACAATTTAACTAAACCCATTCGATTTTAGTCGACTAAAATGTACTGGAGATTTTAGTTGACTAAAGTACAACTAAAACATTTCAGATGACTAAAATACGACTAAAATTAAAATGGCATTTTAATCAAAAGACTATGACTAAAACCAAAATGAAATTTTGACATCAAAATTAACACTGCTTTTACCCAGATCATTCCCCAGCCTCTGATCTCCCCCTAAGATCGACCAGGCTACTCTGTGGAGGTTATTTTAAATCGAAGACCAAAAACATGAGAATGTACAAAGGAAATTATTTTGAATGCAAAGTGGTGTTCCCCATAGCAATTTTATTTATTTATCTACCGGTAGTCCAGCTTATATGAAGCAAGATAACCTACTTTATAACTAATCAGTGCTTGTGTTCATGCAGGTCTATTAATCAGCTCTGATACAATCAGCTCAGGGACATTTTGGAAGAAGGATGAGTTGCACTGTGGATACATGGGGGCCAAAAGTAAAGCTTGGGGGCAAACATGATACTTTGGGGGGTACATAATATATATTCGAGGGACACATGCAAAATGTTAAGGCCACATATGATACTTGAAGGGCACTCATAATCCTTGGAAGCATCCACAAAATTTGGCATACATGTCATACTTGGGGGGCACACATGAAACTTGGGAAAACAATACTTTGGGGGGACAGGTGATACTTGGCGGGAACAGGTCATATTTTGGTGAAACAGATGGTACTTGGTAGATGCAGGTCATTCATAGTCTTCTATACTGTCTGGGTCCCATGATTCATGATTTGTTGTGTTCCAAGTCATAGATGGAGATCAATCTATCTCTTTCATTGTGAATGGTGATCATTCTGTCTTTTTCATTGACAAGCTGATTAGTTATAGGAGATTTTTTTTAGCTGTTGCTCCTTCTTTCATGTGGTATATTTCTTTTGTGGCCAAGTTATTATTATGAGGATTAGTTTGTAGCAGAACCTTGTCACTGCCTGGGAGTTGCATTGATTCAGGTCCAGTTTTGTATTTAGTTCTCTGGGTGATTTGAAAATTCAGAGGGGCTCGCAGGAGAAAATACAATTATATATTATGGAACTTTTTACTGTTGTTCCTCTCATGCTATCTCCATACTGTTAGCAGCACTCAGTGCAGAGGTGCTCCTCGTGTTGTGCCTCACCTCTCAGTGTAGTCACTGCTGCAATAACTGTGAGAGTGGGGTGCCAGTGCTTACGTCTTATTCATCATGGTTGTCAATGCTCCTCACATTGAGGAAAGGCCACCCGCTAATCATGTCTCAGGCCTTCTGGATAGGAGTCTTGTGCTGTGCTGTGAGCTAGAAGAGCTCCACTGTGTATCTGTAGACACTGGGCAGCAATCTTCCACATTTCTGCTCTGTGGGTTCTATGTCCCCTGGATAAGATTTGCTTTGGAAGAAAATTCTTCTGAATACTTTTTCACCATTAAATCGATCTGATGAATTCTGTAGAGAAAATCTAGACCAGCTGCATTTTGCTGATGCGCTTATTAAAAAATATCAGAATCCCATGTTTTGAGTTCCCTACCTTTCTGAGTATCCATCTTTTATCCACTCTGCAAGCTCCAGGTGTGTTGTAGCACAGTGTGTCCAGTTGTGAGAGAACAGAACAAAACCACTAAAAATGTCCTATTTGTAATGCACAATTATAAATGTCCTAACTTTATCTTTTGGAACATAATCCCTCTGTCCCTCATTGTTCCTCAGATGTCCCTCCTTTTAGGTCTGGTATAGAGATCTGTATAAATAAATATCCTATTTAGCTGCCAAATTGTTTATGTTGCACTAAACTTTCCTTCATCATGTGTCTTTGTCCATGTGGCCTCCCCCAGTATCCTATGGAGAAAAATCACTTCCCAGTGTACACGTGGCTACTCCCAGCCAGTATCCTGTGGAGAGAAATCCTTTCCTGGTGTCCTTGTGGTCTCTCCCCATATCCTATGGGCAGACATCACGTCCTCGTGTCCATGTGGCCTCTCCCTGTACTATGGACAGAGATCCCTTCCCTGTGCCCATGTGGCCTTTCCCTGTATCCTATAGACAGAGATCCTCCTTTCCTTGTGTCCATGTGGTCTCTCCCTGTACCCTATGGACAGAGATTCCTTACTGTGTCTATGTGGCCTCTCCTTGTAAACTGTGGACTGAGATCCCTTCCCTGTGTCCATGTGGCCTCTACCTGTACTCTATAGACAGACATCGCTTCCTCATGTCCATGTGGCCTCTCTCTGTATTCTATGGACACAGATCGCTTCATCATGTTCATGTGGCCTCCCTATATCTTATGGACAGAGATCGCTTCCTTGTATCTATGTGGCCTTTTCCTGTATCCTATGGACAGAGATCCTTTCCTTTTTGTCTATGTAGCCTCCCCCTGTATACTGTGGACTGAGATCCCTACCCTGTGTCCATGTGGCCTCTCCCTGTATGCTGTGTATGCTTCTTCATGACCATGTCGCCTCATCCTGTATCGTATGAACAGAGATCCTCCTTTCCTTGTGTCCATGTGGCCTCTTCCTGTATCTTATGGAAAGGGATCCTTACCCTGTGTCCATGTAGCCTTTCCATTTTCCCTTTGGACAGAGATTCCTTTCCTGCTTCTATGTAGCCTTTCCCTATATACTGTGGACAGAGATCCCTTCCCTGTGTCCATGTGGCCTCTACCTGCATCCTGTGGACAGAGATCCTTTGTCTGTGTGCCTCTGGCCTGTTCCTGTATTTTGTAGTGTGGACAGAGATTTCTTCAATGATTCCATGTAGCCTCTCCTCGTATGCTATGGACAAAGATTGCTTCCTTGTGTACATGTTGCATCTCCCTGCATCCTATAGACAGAAATCACTGCTTCCTTGTGTCAATGTGGCCTCAACCTGTATCCTACGAACAGAGGTCTCTCCCTGTATACTTCGGACTGGAATCTCTTCACTGCGTCTAACCCTAAAAGACCTTCATATCCACTTTCTAAGGGTTTTTGAAATTGCCATGTAAACAACAAGCTTGATGACATCATCAATCAATACCATCAGAGCACAGCACCCTTATCAGAAGTGGCCTAATAAACAAACAAACAGGGCATAGCTACATTGTATCACACAGTATCAGTTGTAAACAGGAAAAGGTGCAAACGTCACCCAAATTGTAGTATCTGTAGATGTGTATGTTCAGATTCACCATTGATGTCATTATGCTGTGTGGGAAGTGTTAGTACAAAGCTCTATTCATTTTTTGTAGGTTAGAAACATTACACGTCCCACTGATCCAAAAGGTGCCTGCTAATTAACTGTGACATTGACCCTGTAATCATCTTTTTCTGGCTGAAACTTTGGAGTTGCCAGTTTCTGCATGGCTAGGGTACCCCAGATAATAACCGTCCATCCCATACCCATGAGTGTCTGCAGAACTTTTTTCAGGGGGGGCATCATTTTAGGGTCACCCATGCGCGCCCCTTTTCCATTATCACATTGTCATGGTCAGAGACTGCAGGCGTAGTACAGTCCCTAGAATAAGCAATAAATATTGGCCGACAGGCCCTCTTACCAGACCCAGCGAAACTACAGAAATGATCCCTCCGCCTGGACGATTGCTCACTCTGGGTTCCGGATTGCTCACTCTGGGGTGATTCTGGTCAGTAGTGTAGCATGTCTGAGCCCCTGCCAGGGTACAGTCTTTCTCTCTCTGGTAGTGCTGGGTAGCATGGCTCTCTCTCTGGAGTTGGGTAGCGTGGCTCTCTCTGGTGGCGTTGGGTAGCGTGGCTCTCTCTGGTGGCGCTGAGTAGCGTGGCTCTCTCTGGTGGTGCTGAGTAACGTGGTTTTTTTCTCTGGTGGCGCTGGGTAGCGTGACGCTCTTTCTGGTGACGCTGGGCAGCGTGGCGCTCTCTCTGGTGACGCTGAGCAGCGTGACGCTCTCTCTGGTGATTCTGGGTAGCGTGGCTCTCTCTCTGGTGAGGCTGGGCAGCATGGCGCTCTCTCTGGTGATGCCGGGCGGCGTGACGCCTTCTCTGGTGACGCTGGGCAGTGCGGCGCTTTCTCTGGTGAAGCTGGGGAAGGAACGGGGCGGGCAGGAAGCTGGGTGGGGAACCTGGTGAGAGCCGCCGTCTCTTCTCCCTGACAGGAGAGGGGGGGGGGGGGCGAAAGTGGGAAACCTCTGACAGCCTGCAGCTCGCCCTTCTCCTGACACAGCGCCGCCGAGTTCTCTGCTGGACTGAGCAGGGAAAAGAGCCCACAGTCACACTACACTGATGGGGGGGCTTGACAGCACGTTGATGGTGTCCCCCCCCGCTGGCTGCCTGCACCCCCATAGCAACGCCACTGTGCTGAATGTGCCAATCTGATCCCTGATTCCGGGTGGGGGGGGGATCGCTTGACCCCCCTTGCCCCTACCTGTGGACGCCCATGCCAATCCTAAACATTCCCAAACTTTGTGTATACAAATGACACTCGACACTGGAGGAAAGTGTCAGTTTGGCCATTTTTTTTAACAAATAAATATTAAAATCCCTTTAACATTAACAATCAAAAACCAGTACCCATAATGTATCACTAGAACTAGGTTGCAGGTCTTAGGAGGCATCCCATAACCCCATTCAGCTTTAGTATCACCGTTATACTCAATTATCCCCAGCCACGCAACACCGGCTCGGGGACAAACCCATTTCACTTCACTATCCCCAGCCGCGCAACACCGGCTCGGGGACAAACTTTACAGCTCCAAATTGCTAATGCCTCCACAGGAGGGTTGCCACCTCATTCCTTTAAACCCAAACACATATGAATTACACAGGTTCCGAGGCTAATTTAATGCAGATAAGGCACCAAATGAGTTTAATTACCACCTTAACCACTTGCTGCCGCTCACCGTCATATGACGGCGGGATGGTGCACCTAGTATCCTGGGCCGCCGTCATATGACGGAGACCCTTCCAGGGCCTCAAGGGGGCGTGCGCACTCCGCATCACTCGGGTCCCGGTGCACGTGCCCGGCGGCCGCGATGTCCGCCGGGCACCCGCGATTGCCCGGTAACACACAGATCTGTAAACACACAGATCCACGTCCTGTCAGATGGGAGGAGACCGATGGTGTGTTGCTTGTACAGAGGAACACCGATCGGTCTCCTCCCCTTGTGAATCCCCTCCCCCCACAGTTAGAATCACTCCCTATCAACATGATTAACCCTACAGCGCCCCCTCCTGGTTAACCCCTTCATTGCCAGTCACATTTCTACAGTAATCAATGCATTTTTATAGCACGGAACGCTGTATAAATGTGAATGGTCCCAAAAATGTGTCAAAAGTGTCCGATATGTCCGCCGCAATATCGCAGTCATGGTAAAAATCGTAGATCGCCGCCATTAATAGTAAAAAAAAAATAATAATAAAAATGCTATAAATCTATCCCATTATTTTTTAGACGCTATAACTTTTGCGCAAACCAATAATTATACACTTAATGCGATATTTTTTACAAAAATATGTAGAAGAATACATATCAGCCTAAACTGAGGAAAACAATTGTTTAAAAAAAAAAATTTGGATATTTATTATAGCAAAAAGTAAAAAAATATTGTGTTTTTTTTCAAACTTGTCACTCTTGTTTTGTTTATAGTGCAATAAATAAAAACTGCAGAGGTGATCAAATACCACCAAAAGAAAGCTCTATTAGTGGGGAAAAAATGATAAAAATGTCATATGTGTACAGTGTTGTATGACCGCGCAATTGTTATTCAAAGTGCGACAGCGCTGAAAGCTGAAAATTGGCTTGTGCAGGAAGGGGGTGAAAATGCCCTGTAGTCAAGTGGTTAATCAGCCACAGAACCTGTGTAATTAATATGTGTTTGTTTTTTTTTGTTTTTTATTTTACTTCTGATCTGTAACTGGATTGATTTTAAATCTGCAGGTGCGCAGTGGACAGTCGAGTGACGCGGGTGGCCTGGCTGAACCGCAGCACCATCTTATACACCAGCAACGTTAAGTGGTCCATAGACCCCCGCGTGGTTCTGGTATCAAACACCAATACTCTGTACAGCATCAAGATCCAAAATGTGGCCGTCTATGATGAGGGTCCATACACCTGCTCTATCCAGACAGACAATCACCCCAAAACCACCCGCATAAACCTCATTGTACAAGGTAAGAATGATTTTTACCTGGTAAAAAGTGTGTTATTGTTTCTCAATGTAATTGTTCAGGTACCAGAGTAAGGGCCACTCAGGTAACAGGTCTCTTGTACCCGTTCCATCTGGAAGATAAGTGATTGCTGGGTACAAGAAAATAGCGCCATCCCAATAGCAAAAAACATTCCATGTTATTAGTGACAGCAGTAGCGCCTGGTGTTTTTTTTTTTTTTTAGGGGGGCTGGCGGGCAGCGCTCCTACGGGCGGCGGGGGGCGTCTCCTCCGCTTCAACATCACGGGGCTTCCGCTGTACGTCTCCTCCCTTCTCCTCCTATGCATCCAATAGGATCTTCTGTCCTTTCAGCAATTCGGGTGACGGGTCTCAGGACCTGCTTCCTGATTGGCCGGGAGGAGAATCAGTGTGACAATACTCATTTGCTATTGTCACACAAGTGGGTGTGCTCGGGGGGCAGCCCACCCTTGCGAGCCCACCCTTTTTTGAAGCCTATTAGAGCCTTTGGCTCTAATCACATGCTTGAAAAAAAAAATTGGAATCCATGCGTCCAGGGCCCCGCATGTAGATTAGGGGGCCGGATCCATGGATGGGGGGCGGCACCCCTGCGCCCCTTAAGTAAACTTTCTACGCTAGGAGTCTTATGGCTGGTTATGTGGCTGCTTACTCAAGTCAAGTCATGACTGGTGTATGGCTGATGTATCGTCTGCCCCCATTTCTGATGCCAACCCTCTAGGTTGCCCAAAAAACCTTAGAAAAGGAATACGCTACGCCATCTGGATTTTAAATGACCATAGCGGTCATTTTATATAACCCAACTTTTTGTACCCAGCTCAAACTGACTGCTGTGTCTAATGCCCTGTACACACGACCGGTTTTGCCGTCGGAATAAACTACGAAGGTTTCTCCGACAGGAATTTCGTTCAAGCGGTCTTGCATACACACGGTCACACCAAAGTCCGACCGTCCAGAACGAGGTGACGTACAACACGTACGACGGGACTAGAAAAAGGAAGTTCAATAGCCAGTAGCCAATAGCTTTCGTCTCGTATTTGCTTCTGAGCATGCATCGTTTAGGGTCCGTCGGAACAGCATACAGACAAGCGGGTTTCCCGATAGTAATTACACGGTCGGAAAATACGGTGAAAAGCTCCCATCTGACTTTTTCTGATGGACATTCCGCTCGTGTGTACATGGCATGGGGTTCATGAAGGAAGGTTTTCTACCGCATTAGCTGTATCACCACCACCAAGTCATCCTGGCCCCTAGCCGCAATTCCACCAGCTCAGGGAGAAACTATTACCAATTTCTTGCCCGATGCCGCCGATTACCGATAGCCTATTATTTCCATGATAGGGAAAGTACCCATACTGAGATAGGCCCAACCCGTTCCACACCACATACTGTATACCTTCCAACATTCCGACCTTCAAGAACCCGAGATCCCTGCAGCCATTAACCTAAATGAGAAAACACAACATTAAACCACACTGCTTAAAAAGATAGGGAGGGGAAGAAAAGCTGAAAGGAAATAGTAGGTATTCTGGAGGACCACCTGTCTATTAGGTACACCAACAGCACCCTCAGATATCATGAAACGAGAAGCAAGTTATGCATTCGTAAAATGTCTGCCTTTATTAGGTGTGTTACAGCTTATATATGGTTTAACATACCAATAGAAAGAGGGGAGGGGGGAGTTGTTAGTAAATGATGTATTTGTAAAGAAATATATAGTTATATGGTTATATAAGTCAGTCACCTTCCAAGATACCTCATCATGAGTTAACATGGGTCAACAGGCTGTCTGGTAATGAGTCATAAGTCATGCATCCTGTCCCATGGCCTACCAACCCACAATGATGTATATATATAGAGTTGTGCACGCATCTTTCTAAGCATCCTGTTATAGTTGCAAATTTAAGCTATCTTGTATACTGAAATAGCAAAGCATATCAAATAGGGGTGCAACGGATCGTCATCGATCCGTCATCCAATCCGCGGAGGATGATCCGTACGGGACACCCGCGATCCGCGGAGCGCTCTGTGGCCTCTGCCATAGGAAAGGCCGCGGCTTCGGCCTAGCTCCTAAGCGGCGGCCATCTTGGTACACCCGGCGGCCGTTTAGCACGTGATCGCTCCGTCAAATGACGGAGTGATCACTTGTAACAAACCGGCGTCATGTCATGACGCCGATTCCTCCCTCCTCTCTGTGTATTGATCTGTACAGTGGAGGGGAGAGATCGGATGGCAGCAGTGCTAATACTCTGCAATGCCCTGCCAATACTCTGCAATGCCCTGCCAATACTCTGCAATGTCCTGTCAATACTCTGCAATGCCCTGCCAATACTCTGCAATGCTCTGCTGCAATACCCTGCCAATACTCTGCAATGCCCTGCCAATACTCTGCAATGCCCTGACAATACTCTTCCATACCCTGCCAATACTCTTCCATACCCTGCCAATACTCTTCCATACCCTGCCATATCCTGCCAATACTCTGCCATACCCTGCCAATACTCTGCCATACCCTGCCAATAGTCTGCCATACCCTGCCAATAGTCTACCAATACCCTGCCAATACTCTGCCAATATACCCACCAATACCCTGCCAATATACCCGCCAATACCCTGCAATACTCTGCCAATACTTTGCCACACCCTGCCAATAGGGAGATTGTGGATATTACAGTGGAGGAGATTTTTTTTTTGTTGATCCGAAAATGATCCAAACCGTGACTCCTGATCCGAGGAACAATCCGAACCGTGAGTTTTTTGATCCGTTGCACCCCTAATATCAAAGCATATCAGTCACAATGGTTTGGGCATATTAAAACACCTGTGCTGTTGTCTACCTCCTTCTGACCCCCTACTGAGAGAAACTGCCCCCGAGGCCAACCCAGTAACCAGGCCGAACCCCTATCCTACCACTGAGCCAATAGCAAAACCCCTATTTACACTAACTTGTAAAATTGACCATTCATCCTGCCCAGCCACCCCAGTCATGTGGGCCCTACACCTAGGTTCCCTTCTGCTCCGGGCCTGTTCTGTTTGGTAACAACAAATTATTTCTACGGCTGCGCAGTCCTCATAGTGCTAGACCAAGTTTGACTTGGTGGGCTCTTGAAGCAACTGCAACGAATGGTGTTGTTCAGAACCAGAAATATGTAGTAAAAAATCACCATCACTCCAAAGATTATTTTTAACAGTTTATTATGAACACATAGTGGTTAATTTATCAGGAATTTGCGTAGACATTCGCTCAGTTAAAGTACATTTGTTCCGTGCCAAAGGGGCATAAAAAGATAATGTGAATAGGCTATTCCTGTGCTGTTCTAATGTAAAACTTTGATTTTAAAGAACAACTCCGGACAAAAAAAGTTTTCCCATGAAGTGGGGCTGTGCCTGCACTGCATATGTCAACTGCTCATTTTTGTCTAGGGCAGAGGTCTCCAAACTTTCCTAATCAAGAGCCAGTTTATTGTTCTTCAGACTTTAGATGGGCCGGATTGTAGGCAGTGGGAGTGGAAGAGTAGAAAATGTCCTGGGGTGACTGGGAGTAAAGAGTGCCCCATCTTTGGTATTGGGGTAGAAATAGTGCCCCATCATTGGTGTCAGTGGGGGAAATAGTGCCCCATTGTTGGCGTTAGTGGAATGAATAGTGTCTTGTCTCAGTGGAAGGAATAGTGCCCTAAGGGTCAGATAAAGGCATGCAAAGGGCCACAGTTTGGAGACCACTGGTCTAGGGGATTGGAGAAAGGGGTATACTCACCTGATCATCCGCTCCACCTGCAAGGTCTATGGGCGTGATGACATCAGGAACAGTCCACCGCACAAGATCACTAGACCGTGGAGGGGAGCAGGAGCCACAGGGACTGTTCTTGTGCGGGGGGATGGGGAATCAGAGGATGAGGTAAGTATATTTCCGTTCCTCAGTCCCCTAGACAAAAACAAGCAAATGATCTGTGGAGTGAGGGAACAGCCCCACTGCATTGGAATTTTTTTTTTGCCCAGGGTTCAGCTTTAACATTTACATTTATATTTGTAGCCCCATCTAGTGGCCATATGTAGCATTTTGCATTTAAAAAAAATGAACAGCACAAGATATACAGTGCCTTGAAAAAAGTATTCATACCCCTTGAAATTTTCCACATTTTGTCATGTTACAACCAAAAATGTAAATGTATTTTATTGGGATTTTATGTGAGACCAACATAATTGTGAAGTGGAAGGAAAATGATAAATGGTTTTCCAAATTTTTTACAAATAAATATCTGAAAAGTGTGGCGTGCATTTTTTTTCAGCCCCCTTTACTCTGATACCCCTAACTAAAATCTAGTGGGACCATTTGCCTTCGGAAGTCCCCTAATTAGTAAGTAGAGTAAACCTATATGTAATTTAATCTCAGTATAAATACAGTTGTTCTGTGAAGCCCTCAGAGGTTTGTTAGTGAACAAACAGCATCGCGAAGGCCAAGGAAAACACAGACAGGTCAGGAATAAAGTTGTGGAGAAATTTAAGTTTGAACATCTTATCCAAAAATAGAGCATGGCACAACTGCAAATCTACCATGAAATGGACAACTATTAGTCGTGCACTCAACAAATTTGGCCTTTATGGAAGAGTGGCAAGAAGAAAGCCATTGTTGAAAGAAAGCAATAAGAAGTCCTGTTTGAAGTTTGTCAGAAGCCATGTGGGGGACACAGCAAACATGTGGAAGAAGGTGCTCTAATCAGATGAGACCAAAATTGAACTTTCTGCCCTAAAAGCAAAGAGCTATGTGTGGCAGAAAACTAACACTGCACATCACCCTGAACACACCATCCCCAGAGTGAAACATGGTGGTGGCAGCATCATGTTGTGGGGATGCTTTTCTTCAAAAGGGACAAGGAAGCCGGTCAGAGTTGACGGGAAAATGGATGGAGCCAAATACAGGGAAATCTTAGAAGAAAACCTGTTAGAGTCTGCAAAAAGACTTGAGATGGGGTGGAGGTTGACCTTCCAGCGACAACCCTAAACATACAGCCTGAGCTACAATGGAATGACCAAAGCATATTCATGTGTTAGAATATCCCAGTCAAGTTTTGTTTTTGTGACCCATTGGCAAAAAAGAAGTGTACATGCACATTCACTAGGCAAATGGCTGTGAGTTAGGAAGAACTTATCCATGAGTCAGTTAGTAGAGAAAAATCTGTCAAGCCCTAATGCCGCGTACACACGAGCGGACTTTACGGCAGACTTTGCCCGGCGGACTTTTCGACGTACTTTACGATTGACTTTCTGAATGAACGGACTTGCCTACACACAATCCACCAAAATCCGTTGAATTTGTACGTGATGACGTACGACCGGACTAAAACAAGGAAGTTCATAGCCAGTAGCCAATAGCTGCCCTAGTGTGGCTTTATGTCCGTCGAACTAGCATACAGACGGCGGACTTTTCGACCGGACTCGATTTCGACGGATTAATTTAAAACATGTTTCAAATCTAAGTCCGTCCAACTTTTGAGAAAACAAAGTCCGCTGGAGCCCACACACGATCGAATTGTCCGACGAAATCCCGTCCGCCGGGCAAAGTCTGCCGTAAAGTCTGCTCGTGTGTACACCGCATAAGAATCAAAGAGTCCATGAGCTACTGAGTGTACTGAGTACTGAGAGTAACTGAGTTCTGAGCAACTGTGTATGGAGTACTACTGGGTAAATGGGAGTAACTGTGTACTGAGTACTATGAGTAATGGGGTACCGTATATACTCGAGTATAGGTCGTTCCGAGTATAAGTCGAGGCCCTAATTTACCACAAAAAAATGGGAAAAACTTATTGACCCGAGTATAAGACGAGGGTGGGAAATGCAGCAGCTACTGTAAGTGGAAAAAGAGGGTCAACAATGCCCATCTGCAGCTGTATACCTCCCTGTGTCCTGTGCATGTGTCATGTGTCCTGTGCATATGTGCATGTGTCATGTGTCCTGTGCATATGTGCATGTGTCATGTGTCCTGTGCATATGTGCATGTGTCCTGTGTATATGTGCATGTGTATATGTGCATGTGTCGTGTCCTGTGTATATGTGCATGTGTCATGTGTCCTGTGTATATGTGCATGTGTCATGTACCTGTGTCCTGTGTATATGTGCATGTGTATATGTACCTGTGTCCTGTGTATATGTGTCATGTGTATATGTACCTGTGTCTTGTGTATGTGTGCATGTGTCATGTGTATATGTACCTGTGTGCATGTGTCTGTGTGCATGTGTCTGTGTGCATGTGTCCTGTGCATGCCTCCGTGTGCCGCTCTGCACCGATTAGCGTGTGCTATTACTATTCGGCGGCCATTCACTGTTCAAAAGCTGCACCTCCTCCTCGTCCATGATAGGCAGAAAACTCCATTTCCCAGAAGTCAGCGGTCAGCCTATCACGGACATTCTCTCATCCTCATACCACGGACGAGGATGAGAGAATGTCCGTGATAAGCTGTACACTGACTGCCTATCACAGACGAGGAGGAGGCGTGGCTTTTGAACAGTAATTGGCCGCCGAATAGTAATAGCACACGCTGGCTGCCGTCTGCCTGCATGACACGCTGATCATGTAGACAGACGGCGGTGACTCGAGTATAAGTCGAGGGGGGCTTTTTCAGCCCCAAAAAAAGGGTTGAAAATCTCGACTTATACTCGAGTAGATACGGTACTAATAAATTAGAGTCAGGAAGCAAGTTTACAGTTATTCGGGCAGAGTAAAACTCCTAATCCTCTAGGAGTATCCCCATTAAATTAGTGGGTACGATGTCCAACAGGTATGGAAATGCGACTCGTGCACATCTTGTGACATGTATGCGTTCCTTGAACATCCGATCAAGGGCAAATACTGCTGCACAAAATGTGAGCATGTTGCTTCCTTGGAAGCCCAGGTCCTGAATCTAGAGAAGCAGCTGGCAACACCGGGATGCCTCTCCAACCTGAAAGCTAGCTTTGAACGTATCAGACAGGTACTGGCAGGGGAAAGCACAGAGGCGGATGGAGATATAGAGGTGCAGGCAAAAGAGCAGAGTAGTTGGGTGACAGTTAGGTGGGATTGAGGGGAAAGCATCAAGGAGGCCAGTCCTGGACTGGAATATCCCAATAAGTTTGCCCTGTTGCGTGATATTGGGGAAACCAGTCAAGGAGCCGCATCACTGGAGCAGAGTGACGCCCCTAGCTGCCAGGGGAAAAACTCCTCCAGTGAGGGCGGGGGCAAGGCTAAGGGTAAGGAAAGAGGAGGAAAGACAGATTCTGGTGGTAGGGAATTCAGTTATTAAAAGGACAGAGAGGAGAGGACAATCTGTCACAAACACCGTAAACACCGAACTGTATGTTGTTTACCGGGCGCTCGGGTTCGGCACATTGCGGATTGGGTGGACAGATTATTGGGTGAGGCTGGCGAAGACCTAGTTGTCATGGTACACGTGGGTACTAATGACAAAGTTAGAGGAAGATGGAGAGTCCTAAATAACCATTTCAGGGACTTAGGAGCTAAGTTGAAGAGAAGGACCTCCAAGGTAGTATTTTTAGAAATACTACCGGTACCTTGAGCCACACCAGAGAGGCAGCGGGAGATTAAGGAAATTAACAAGTGGCTGAGGAGCTGGTGTAGTAAGGAGGGGTTTGGGTTCCTGGAGAACTGGGCAGACTTTTCACTTGGTTACCAGCTCTTTAGCAGGGATGGACTGCAGCTAAATGGGCAGGGTGCAGCTCGGCTGGGAGAGAAGATGGCTGAAAAGTTAGAGGGGCTTTTAAACTAGATGTTGGGGGGGTCCAGATGTAGAGTTAGCCAGCATGGAACAAAGGTTCAGAAAGAAATATTAGCAGTAGGCTGACTAGAATACCAAAACCCAGGGTAGGTAAGTTGGCAAATCCAAATTGCAACCTCATAATAACTAACAAGGAAATAGTATGCGACAGGACAAAATAAAGAAATTATTGTCCTTGCATGTCCCCCTCTAGGATCTACAGCGACTGCACTTCCAAGTGCACTTGTAGTGCACAGTGGATTTGCCTTTAGTAAATAACTCCCATGGTGTCCCATTTCTGTATTATTCCAGGGGCCCCACACAATCTGCTGTATTATACCAGAGGCCCCACGCATAGCTCCCAACTGTCCCTCATTTTGAGGGACTGTCCCTGATTTGGAGCAATGTCCCTCTGTCCCTCTTTCCTCCTCATTTGTCGCTTATTTTGGTCTGATCTATATATTGTATATAAAATGCACTTTTTATATTTCAAAAAGTGTTTCCCAGTGCTAAACCTTTCATCCAATTTCTAAATTACTGCATTTGTACATTTTAAAAGCCAATATAAAGAAATAGTAGTGGTAAAAAAAAAGAACTTGTGGATTTAATTAACCTTTTTTGGGATTAATTCTCCTTTAAGGGGGTGTGGCAGGGGTGTGTCCTATGCCTACATACGTTTGTGAGTAGGTGTCCCTCATTCCCATCTCAAAATGTTGGGAGGTATGCCCATGCCATCTGCTGTATTATACCAGGGGCCCCACGCCACATCCTGTATTATACAAGGGGTCCCACGCCATCTGCTGTATTATACCAGGGGCCCCACGCCACATCCTGTATTATACAAGGGGTCCCACGCCATCTGCTGTATTATACCAGGGGCCCCACGCCACATCCTGTATTATACAAGGGGTCCCACGCCATCTGCTGTATTATACCAGGGGCCCCACGCCACATCCTGTATTATACAAGGGGTCCTACGCCATCTGCTGTATTATACCAGGGGCCCCATGCCACATCCTGTATTATACAAGGGGTCCTACGCCATCTGCTGTATTATACCAGGGGCCCCATAATGGCTGCTGTATTATACCAGGTATACTATAGCTCCCAACTGTCCTTGATTTGAAGATTCTGTCCCTGGTTTGGAACAAAGTCCCTCTGTCCCTCTGTCCTCCTAATTTGTCCCTAACTTTGGTCTAATCTATATATATATAAAATGCACTTTTTATCTTTCAAAATGTGTTTGCCAGTGATAAACCTTTTTATACAATTTCTAAATTGCTGCATTTGTAAATTTCAAAAGTCAATATAAAGGAATAGTAGTGGTAAAAAAAAGACACTTGTGAGTTTGACCAATAATTTTTTTTTTTTCGTATAATTTTCTTTTCGGGGGATGGGGGGCATCCTATGCCTACACACTTTTGCTAATAGGTGTCCCTCATTCCCATCTCAAAAAGATGGGAGGTATGTACCAGGGGCCCCCACACCTGCTGCTCTATTATACCAAGGCCCCCAAACCCATCTACTGTATGATACCAGGGACCTGAATGCTGCATGATAAAAAAGGACTTGCTTACTGGCTGCTCTGTGATACCAAGGGCCACACAATTGAAGTCAGGGGCCCTTCTCTGCATATTTCACTGGCAGTAGGAACCACTTTCCTATGCTGGTATTAATAGAGCACATTACTATGGTGACCACTTTGTCTAAGAAACACTGGATTATCATTAGTGAACAGACATAAAAAGTGCTAAGGAATTAATTGTCACTTACTAATATTGGCTGCTGGATACACCATGCCTACTGACTTGTTCACCCAACTGCATGCTGGTGGCTTACAGTTTTCAGTTGCTTCCCATATTATACATATATACTGTGTGTGTGTGTGTGTATATATATATATATATATATATATATATATATGTATATATATAGTATAAAACATTTTAGATATCAATAATTATAAATGTTGCCTTTCCTGGAACCAACGACCCTTCCACATGTCACACTCATACATCTGGAACATCATTTGGGTGTAATACAATATTCACTTTAAATAATGAGCTATTAATCAGCCTCTTGTGAACCTAATTAAACCTGTTATGGAGGCTTGTAATTATTAGGTAGAAGCGGAGCTCAACCTTAGGGTGAAGAATAGGTGGATGCCTGTTAATGACTGATGCAGAACCTCAACGAGGTGAGCTTCAGATGTTGTGTACTGTATTCCGTAGAACAAACTGAATAATAAATCATAGGAGTTCATCAATAGTTACTAACAGCTCCTCCTCAAGCCACTTCTAATTGAGACCTGCTATGAGACCTGTTTATCAGTTGCACTTACGTTTCCAGACCTCCTGTCCTAATCAACTATCGTGTGCAAAACTTCAAGAGCAAAATATTGCTATGGTTTGTGACCCTTATTGGATACAGTGTATGCATGGCCAGTTTGGACACCTTTGCCCAGGAGTGCTACACCTGACTACAGGGGCTCTGTCACATTTCTGACCACTTTGAAGATAGATGTTAGCTGCAGTTCCGCTCACTGAACACATTATATAGCCCTGGCAACCATCCTACAACCCTTCAATAATTATTGTGTAGTACCCAGGCTACAGCAGCCATCAGTGCATTTGGGAGCATTGATTTGTACAGGGGCTGTACTAGCAGTAGTCTATAGCAATCCCTTGCAATATACACTCTGTATCTGACAATCTTGTGTATTAAGTTTCTGGCCTTTGACTCTCTTCTGTAATAAATCCACATTCTTTGACCACCTCTTGTAGCCTAGCCATAGTCCATGACCTTCTCCTGTAGTTTATCCTCAGTCTTTATATTGTGTCCCCAGTCTCTCATCTTCTCCTGTAATATATCCCCAGTCTCTGACTGTCTCCTATGGTGTGCCCGAATCTCTGCCCATTTCCTGCAGTATGTCTCTAGTCTCTGACTATCTCTTGCAGTATGTCCTAAAGCTCTGCTGTCTCCAACCCTCCTCTGTTTCCTGCCCCTCCTCTATTGCCTATCACTTTTTTGTTCCCAACCCTCTCCCATCACCGATCCCTTCTCTGTCCTCCTATCCCTGCCTCTCCCACCTCTATCTCTCTCTCTTCTCTGTCCCTCATTACTCATCTGTCTCCCATCTGTGCTCTGTTCCCTGTCACTCCTCTGTCCCTCCCCTGACCCTGATTCATCCTCTATCCTCAGTCCCTTCCCTGCCCCTGATTCATTTTCTATCCCCAGTCCCTCCCCTGCTCCTCATTCCTCCTATGTCCCCAGTCCCTCCCCTGCCTTTCATTCATCCTCTGTCCCCAGTCCCTCTCCTGCCCTTGTTTCATCCTCTATCCCCAGTCCCTCCCCTGCCCCTCACTCATCCTCTATCCCCAGCCCCTCCCCAGCCTCTCTTTCACCCTCTGTGCCTAGTCCCTCCCCTGCCCCTCATTCTTCCTATGTCCCAAGTCCCTCCCCTGCCCCTCCTTCATCCTCTTTCCCTAGTCCACCTCCTGCCCATCATTCCACCTCTGTCTCCAGTCCCTCTCCTTTCCCTCATTTCTCCTCTGTACCCAGTCCCATACCTGCCCCTTGTTCCTTCACTGTCTCCAGTCCCTCCCCTGCCCCTCATTTCTCCTCTATCCCTTGTCCCTCCCCTGCCCCAATTCTTTGTATGTACTCGGTCCCTCCCCTTCCCCTCATTCTTCCACTGTCTCCAGTCCCTCCCCTGCCTTTCATTCCTCCTATGTCCCCAATCCCTCCCCTTCATTCCTCCTATGTCCCCAATCCTTCCTCTTCATTCCTCTTATGTTCCCAATCCCTCCCCTTCCCCTAATTTCTCCTCTGTACTGAGTCCCATCCCTAGCCCTAATTCTTTCATTGTCTCCAGTCCCTCTACTGCCCCTCATTTCTACTTCATTACTCATCTGTCTCCCCTCTGTACTCTGTTCCCTGTCACTCCTCTGTCCCCTGTCCCTCCACTTACCACTCCTCTTCTGCCTCCATTCATCATCTGGTCTCCATTGTCCATCTGTCCCTATTTCTTCTCCATCCCTCTTCTGTCCACATTCCTTCTCTGTACCCCATCCATCCTCTCTCCCCATCTCTTCTTGGACCGTCATCTCTTCTCCTTACCCTATCCCTCCTCTGTTCCAGTCTCTCCCTTGCTGCTCATTCCTCCTATGCCCTCATTCCCTCATTCCCTTTCCCTGTATCATTCCTCCTCTATCTCTAGATCCTCCCCTGCCCGTCATTCATTCACTGTCTCCAGTCCCTCCCCCCGCCCCTCATTCCCCCTCTATCCCTAGTCCCCTCCCTGCCCCTTGTTCCTTAACTGTCTCCAGTCCCTCCCCTGCCTCTCATTCCTCCTCTATCCCTAGCCCCATCCCTGCCCCTCGTTCCTTAACTGTCTCCAGTCCCTCTTATATATACCCTTTTAGTGCAGCCTATTTATATTTTGTCTTTGCATGATATATGTGACGTATGTAACGCTAGCAGCTTTGGGTAATTTTATCTACGTTTAAGCATCTAGGAAGTGGTGGCTCGCAGGATTTTCCTATGTTTTGTCTCCAGTCCCTCCCCCTGCCTCTCATTCCTCCTATGTTCCTCTCCTGCCTTTCATTTCTCCTTTCTCCCCAATTTCTCCCCTTCCCATCATTCCTCCTCTGTCCCCAGTGCCTCTCCTGCTTTTCATTCCTCCTCTGTACCCAGACCCACCCCTGCCCCTCATTCCTCCTCTGTCCCCATTCCTTGCCTGTCCCCTCCCTCTTCTTTCTCTATGAGTGCTTTGATTATTATGGTGGATTTGCCCCTATGATCCACACAGAGCTCAGTACAGGAGCAGAGTGAGCACTGCGATGTAGATACCAGGGGTGGACTGACAACTCATGGGGCCCCCGGGCAATAGGAGATTATGGGGCCCCCAGGCAATCAGAGATTATGGGGCCACATAGTATACACACACACACTATACAATTACACAGTATACACATACATGTAAACACAGTATACACAGTGTCCCTGGTCCATACTGTCTATTGGCTGTCCCTGGTCCATACTGTCCCTGGTTTTACTGAGGCTGGCAACTCTGACGGGGCCCCCTAGTGACCCAGGGCCCTCGGGCAGTGCCCGAGTGGCTCAATGGTCAGTCCGCCCCTGGTAGATACACAGAGGTTGTGCAATGTGGAATCTTGCTGAGAATTGTGAGTAGTGGAGCCTGTCCTGAGATCCCCATGGCCAGTCATCATGGTTCACTGGTCTTGTGTGGAATTGCATAGAGAGAGGCACAGCGACTGTAGTTAAATTGTGCTGCTCAGTTAATATTTTGAGGCGTCTAGGATGTAATTCTGTGTGACAAGATTGCTGTTATAAGAAGTCCTTATGCTTTTAATAGCATTTTAATGTACAGTTTGCTTAGTAAAAATTGCTTAGATTAATTGGTAATACTTTTTGTACAGCTCTGGCAGCAGCATGTACTTTATTCTTAGTTGATCATTACTACAGATTTGTAATAATAATTAATGAACGAAATGTCAGTGGAGACACAAGATGCAACAATTCCTGCCGCATGATACTCTACACTTCTGAAAACAGTGATGTTGTCCATAGCAACCATTCAGTCTGCTGTTCATTGTGCACATTGCATGTAGAAAGGAATGATGGCAGCTATGATAATTCTGTGATTGGATTGTGAGATGTTTTCCTGCATATTATTTTTCAGGAGAGCAATATCAATGCAGGATCTGAAAAGGTTCACGAGTCCCTAAATTGTCACCTTTACCTCCCTCCTTCCCTTGTATGTCTCTTGCACAGATGAGTTTTCAGCCCCATATGCCTAAAAAGAGAAGCCTGAAAAAAAAAAAAAAAATAGGCGTAGGGCTGTATGACAAGGGGGGCAGTGGAACAAGCTAGGATAGGGTTAAATTGGAAAGAGATACGACTCACCGAGGTTGGGCAGTTTTCAGAGAGGAGGCGGGTATACAGGTTGGGGGTCAGTTTTGGCGGCAATCAGTCGGACCCAACGGATGTGAAGAAACTTCCCACCCTCCTGCCCGGTGTTGGATTTGTTTATGTTGACAATAATGTTTAAGCGGTTAGGGTCTTCGGAGACGTTCAAATTTCTCAGTTATGATTCATGGTAGGGGACCCATCTAAGGTATGGAGTCCTCTGTGGTATCCCAGTTAATGGTGGATTTACTGGGATGTGGTAAATAGTAAGTATCTGCGTAAGGTGGGTTGTCCTTGAGCCAATGTTGCGTGGCTGGGGAGTTTTTAATATTATTATTATTATTATTATTATACTACAGGATTTATATAGCGCCAACAGTTTGCGCAGCGCTTTACAACATGGGGGCAGACAGTACACTTACCATACAAATCAATACAGGAGGGATCAGAGAGCCATGCTCGTTAGAGCTTACAATCTAGAAGGGAGGGTCAAGTGGAAACAAAAGGTAATAACTGTGGGATGAGCTGATGGAAAAAATGAAAATACAGTTGTTAGGTGTGAGTAGGATAGACTTCTCTGAAGAGAAGAGTTTTCAGGGATCGTCTAAAAGCTAATAAAGTAGGAGATAAGTGGAGAGATTGGGGTAGGGCATTCCACAGGATTGGAGAGGCTCTGGAAAAGTCCTGGAGGCGAGCATGGGAGGAGGTGAAGAGGGAGCTAAAGAGCAGGAGGTCTTGAGAGGAACAAAGAGAACGAGTAGGTTGGTATTTAGAGACTAGGCTAGTGATGTAGCTGGGGGCTAAATTGTGGATGGCTTTGAAAGTAGATGTTAGTATTTTGAATTTAATTCGTTGGGTGAGCGGGAGCCAGTGGAGGGATTGACAGAGAGACGCAGATACAAATCGCATTGGTTTGTGGTGCCTCACAAGATCAGCAACTTTTAAATTATGGTTACTTGATGATGAATCATTGAGTCTTATTGTTTCTGTTTTAAAGTAATGTAGTTATTGTTAATATATGGCCACTGGGGCCAAATTTTCTCAATGTTGGTGTTATTCTCATTATTGTTAGATGTTTCAATGTGATAGGTAAATAAGGTATAGTTTGTAAGAAGTGGTGAACACCTGAGTTACCTTAGTCATGATAAAGTTACAGCTGGCCATACACTATGGAATTACAGTGCCTTGAAAAAGTATTCATATCCCTTGAAATTTTCCACATTTTGTCTTGTTACAGCCAAAAACGTAAATTATTTTTTTTGGGGGGGATTCTATGTGATAGACCAACACAAAGTGGCACATAATTTTGAAGTGGAAGGAAAATGATATGGTTTTAACATTTTTTTACAAATAAATATCTGAAAAGTATGGCGTGTATTTGTATTCAGCCCCCTTTACTCTGATACCTCTAAATAAAATCTAGTGGAACCAATTGCCTTAGAAGTCAGCTAATTGGTAACTAGAGTCCACATGTGTGTAATTTAATCTTAGTATAAATACAGCTGTTCTGTGAAGCCCTCAGAGGTTTGTTAGACATCCTTAGTGAACAAACAGCATCATGAAGACCAAGGAACATACCAGACAGGTCAGGGATAAAGTTGTGGAGAAATTTAAAGCAGGGTTAGGTTATACAAAAACATCCCAAGCTTTGAACATCTCATGGAGCACTGTTTAACCCAGAAGTCCTGTTTGCAGTTTGCGAGAAGCCATGTGGGGGACACAGCAAACATGTGGAAGAAGGTGCTCTGGTCAGACGAGACCAAAATGTAACTTTTTGGCCTAAAAGCAAAAAGCTACGTGTGGCGGAAAACTAACACTGCACATCACCCTGAACATATCATCCGTGAAACATGGTGGTGGCAGCATCATGATGTGAGGATGCTTTTCTTCAGCAGGGACAGGGAAGCTGGTCAGAGTTGATGGGAAGATGGATGGAGCCAAATACAGGGCAATCTTAGAACAAAACCTGTTAGAGTCTGCAAAAGACTTGAGACTGGGGCGGAGGTTCATCTTCCAGCAGGAAAACGACCCTAAACATACAGCCGGAGCTGCAATGGAATGGTTTAGATCACAGCATATTCATGTGTAAGAATGGCCCAGTCAAAGTCCAGACCTAAATCCAATTGAGAATTTGTGGCAAGACTGGAAAACTGCTGTTCACAGACGCTCTCCATCCAATCTGACAGAACTTGAGCTACCATATTTTGCAAAGAAGAATGGACAATAATGTCACTCTCTAGATGTGCAAACCTGATAAAGACATCCCCAAAAAGATTAGCAGTGTAATTACAGTGAAAGGTGGTTCTTCAGGGTATTGACTCAGGGGGGGGCTGAACACAAATGCACGCCACACTTTTCACATATTTATTAGTAAAAAATGTTGAAAATCATTTTCCTTCCACTTCACAATTATACAGCGAAAAAATAGGGTAGTACTAAGTATTACCAAAAAGGCGGACATTAACGGCTAAGAAACAATGGAGAAGAAATAATTTATAAACAATAAATTTATTAAAGTTAACATTATACAAAAAAACACAAATTACGAATAAAAATGCATCTATATTGTATTTGTGCAGTGAGTCATTGTATGTCTACGTGTTTCGCCGCTAGGCTTCTTCAGGACACGGCCAAGGTTCACAGGTGGAACAGATAAGAGAATATGTTTCTCTAACTTAGTTTGGAGCATAGTGCCATATAAAGCCATGATAAGCTGAGTGATGCATTTAGAAACTATAAGTAGATACGATGTGGTTGGGTAGATAGGCAGGGGCAGATGAAAATTTACTATTCCTGATCTACAAAAGGTAGGAAAAAAGGGGGCCGGAAGGCATCCAATGATAAGTCCTTAGTTCAATTTCAGCAGTGCTGATGGCTGTATAGAGCCTGACAGCATAACGCTGTGTAATCAGTATTTTTGCAAAGAGGTAAGCCCCTGGGAGACAGCAATCCACTGCACACTCTATACAGCCATCAGCACTACTGAAATTGAACTAAGGACTTATCATTGGATGCCTTCCGGCCCCCTTTTTTCCTACCTTTTGTAGATCAGGAATAGTAAATTTTCATCTGCCCCTGCCTATCTACCCAACCACATCGTATCTACTTTAGTTTCTAAACGCATCACTCAGCTTATCGTGGCTATATATGACATTATATTCCAAACTAAGTTAGAGAAACATATTCTCTTATCTGTTCCGCCTGTGAACCTTGGCCGTGTCCTGAAGAAGCCTAGCGGCGAAACCCGTAGACATACAAGGGCTCACTGCACAAATACAATATAGATGCATTTTTATACGTAATTTGTGTTTTTTGTATATTGTTAACTTTAATAAATTTATTGTTTATAAATTATTTCTTCTCCATTGTTTCTTAGCCGTTAAAGTCCGCCTTTTTGGTAATACTTAGTACTACCCTATTTTTTTTGCCTCAATAATTACAGACGTGGCTGCCCTTTCTGCACTTTCCCTTTTCAGTTGTTTCACAATTATCTGCCACTTTGTGTTGGTCTACCACATAAAATCCCAATAAAATACATTTACATTTTTGGTTGTAACATGGCAAAATGTGGAAAATTTCAAGGGGTATGGATACTTTTTCAAGGAACTGTAAATCTGTATTACTGCATGATGATCTATTGGGTGAGTTCCCATTAAACAGGAAATACATTTATACATTTTTTGGGCAGCATCTGCAGACAACTTTCTGGAATTGGCTATAATTTCCCAGTAAGATGCAAAGGGGAAGATGTAGAATAAAGAACAAGTAAACCGCGCTAAATATGAGTCCAATTAAAATTTAGTGAAAAATTCAAATAAGTCCCGTCCTGGCAGGCTCTTCACAGGCTCAGATCGTGGGTTTACTGCGTCAAAGTCCCCTGATTAGTGCGTCCAGCCTAGTAATAGAATGAAAGATCCTGTGTCTCAACCATGGGAGCCAAACTCCTCTATGTGGGAGAACTGAAGGGGTAGAATGCGTGTGCTAATTTTTGTTGCCTAGAGTAACCAATTGGAATCCTTGCTTCATTTTCAAAACCAATTGGAATCTTTGCTTCATTTTCAAACCTTGCCCGAGCATTGAGAGCTAAATAGTTGCAATAGACATTGAGTAAATTTTTCTTCTAGCATAATTTGCATATCAGTCCCATGTGCATATTTTTATGGCAAGAGGTGTCTACAAACATGAAGAAATGACAATCGTCTGCCACATCAGTCTCGGTGTTGTTTCCTTCTTTAAAGCTTATAGTAATAACTGTTTGCTGAATACATTTCTCTTCAATTTCCCTGTGCTAGAAACATGCTAACTGACATAAAATCCATTGATTGGAGATTATTAAGAACTGATAGACTACTTTGACCAACCTTGCTTCACTCAAGCCTTTACTATATCGTCATTTCCATTTGAAAATGTATAGTTCAATGTGGAGATGTCACCCAATCCTCATTGAAAGACATTGCAGCTGCTTGATAAATTGCTTGCTTTTATTTATGATGTGAATACAGATATAATGATATCAAACATAAATGCAGCTCTCTATTACTGTTATAAATGGTGGCATTTTATGTGACTTTGTGAAATGATTCAATTGCACCACTTGTTCTTTCAAGCCAATTTATTATATGGGTAGGTGCTAAGTAAATACTAAGAATGCTATAGTATCATAAAAATAAATATATCATTATCTGAGCACTTACTTTAACAGTAGCCATGTTTGTGTGCTAAAATCATACTATTGTTTAAAAATCTAAATTGCCAGTTGCCTCCTCTACTGCAAAAATCCTGGCAAAAGACGCACAGGGGGTTATTTACTAAAAGAAAATCCACTTTGCACTCAAAGTGCACTTGGAGGTGCAGTCGCTGTAGATCCGAGGGGGACATGCAAGGAGAATAAAAAAACAACATTTTAGCTTGCACATGATTGGATGATAAAATCAGCAGAGCTTCCACTCATTTCAGATCTACCCCTTAGATTTAGAGCGACTGCATTTCCAAGTGCACTTTCAGTGCAAAGTGCATTTGCCTTTCGTAAATAACCCCCACAGTGTGGTATAATTGTTAAAAGAAAGACAAATACTAATTATAAAAAAACTATATATTACGAGATAGAGCGGAATCTGCTCTCCAGAGCCAACAATCTAAAGATACACTATAACCCTGCTTTTACTTTAATATGAGATCCCACTACTGATGCCCACAGATAATGGCTAGGGGGTGAATATAATGACTGAGTCTAGACCATCCAGCTCTCGATCAAGTAACACTCTTTGACCCTACTCAGTCACTGATGGACTTTTTCTTGATATACAGTAGAAATCATTGTGGATCACACATACTTGTTGTCTTACTGTATATCCAGTAGCTCTTATTTAGTGTAATTGGTGACTGCTGGTTTTCTTGGATTCAGTATAGCACACCGGCCTTCCTCTAGTGCCTTGTACACACTATGAGATTATCGGACAAATGATCGTCCGGTTTTTTTTGCATGCCTCATATCGAAAATGAAGAGTTTACTAAAGTTACGAAAATTCTCGTACGACAGAACAAAAATACGAAAGTGATGCAATGTGTTGTAGTATATTTGTATTTTTTTGTATTTTTAAATGACAACTGTACTGATTAAATGAAATTGTACGATCTGGTATCGTACAAGAAAAAATTTTGTGGCTGTCCCATCGGATTTTCGAATTGTCGTGATCGGCTCTCGAAAGCTCTGTATTACCGATCAAATTATGGTATGATCACTTCGAAAGTGGTATTTTTTGTATGAATTTCTGATCGTGTGTACAGGCCTTAATTCTGTAACTATTGTAGATCCTGCTTAGTCACTGATTGTTGTTTTATAGATTGTGTAACCCTGGAAAATTCCATTTAGTTTTCACTGGTCTTCCTCTGGATTTAATAACCCTTGTAAATCCCACTCAATCACTGCTGTTCTTCTTATAGATCCAGCAGGACTCGGTAACCCTTTAGAGAACTCACTGAATAACTGCTGTTCTTATTTTAGATCCAGCAGGACCCAGTAACCCATGAAGAACCCACTCAGTCACTGCTGGGCTTCCTCTGAATTCAGTAACCATTTTAGATCATAACTCAGTTACTGCTGGTCGTCTTCTAGATCCAATAACCCTTGTAGATCACACCCATACACCACTGGACTTCTTCTAGAACCAGTAACCCTTGTGGATCTTGCTCAGCTTCTAGTTCTAGTAACTCCTGTAGATCTCACTCAGTTACGTCTGGTCTTCTAGATCCAGTAACCCTTGTAGTCTGCTGTCAATCAACCTTTGAGGGTATCCCAATACGTCTTTTTCCAGATGCTCGCAACTATGTCTTCAGCCTTTCCATAAACTCTCCATAAACAATAAGGCTCCATGCACACTGGCTTAAAAAACTTTGCTTCTACAGGAGTTTTGTGTTCTGCCTGTAGAAGCAGCTCAGTGTTATCCTAGGTGTCCATGCACATTAGGACGATTACAGGCACATTTATCAATGTTTAGAGGCAGGAAAAAAAACCCTTCTGGTTTGCATTTATGATTGGAGCTTTCTGGTAGAAAAAAAATGCAAAATTCTTAAACTCACCTAAACTGTGTACGAAAAATGCTCTACATAATTATTTTTTTCTGCCAGGGGAACTGGCATTTTTTTTAAGCCCAGTGTGCACGGAGCCTTAGACAGATGTCTAAATCTGCTGTTACTTTCTTTAGTTATCCTACATTACTTTTAATTGTAATAATCCCCACTTAGAAGACCCAGCTCCCATTTGTGCCAAGTACTGGTCCCCCCTCGCTTCCCCCAAGTTCTCTTCCCCCTGCTCCCAACCACCCCCCCATCTCTGTCCCCCCTTATTCATTCTTTTCTTTCTGCTCTTTTCCAACAGTTCCTCCAAAAATCTTGAATATCTCTTCAGACATTACAGTGAATGAGGGCAGCACAGTGATCCTGCAATGTTTAGCCACTGGCAGACCTGAACCTGCTGTGACATGGAAACACTATCATGAGAAATGTAAGTACAGCTTGTAAAGTGACTGTGGAAATTCCCAAGTTTCTGACACTGTATAATGTTGTTTTTGCAGTTGGTTTATGTAGGCATAGTGCATGAGAGTATCCACTATGATAGATGATTGTTCATCATGATGGAAGGCAAATACTTCCTGATGCTTTTCTTAAAGAGGAACTGAAGTCTGCTCACATAATTTGTAATAAAAACACCTTTGCCATTCTGAAGCTTCCCTTCAACCACTTTGCATATTATTTTATATAATAGGATTTTTATGTCATATTTACCTGTAAAATCCTTTTCTTTGAGTACATCATGGGACACCGAGTCAGGCTAATATTCATTACCTGCTGGGTTATACTGCATCATTAGGTGAATGGACACTGGTAGACCAAAGGTCTTCAGACAGGAAGTGATCCCCTGTATAACCCCTTCCATACAGGAAGTACTTTAGTTTTGTAGCAAGCATTAAATCTTCAAAAAAGAGGGGAGGGATCTGTGTGTCCCACGATATACTCAAAGAAAAGGATTTTACAGGTAAGTATGACATAAAAATCCTATTTTCTTTTTCATACATCATGGGACACAGAGTCAGGCTAATATTCATTACCTGCTGGGACGTCCCAGAGCAATAGCCTTGAGGGGAGGGAGACACCCTGCCAAGCAGTAGCCATCAGAACTTATACGGCAGGCCGAAAGCCGAATCCTCAGCTGCTCGAACATCCACTTGATAACATTTTGTGAACGTATGCACTGAAGACCAGGTAGCAGCCTTACAAATCTGAGCCACAGATACCTGATGGCGAAAAGCCCAGGAGGTTCCTACACCCCTAGTAGAATGAGCTCTCAACCTAAAGAGAGGAGCTTTATGTTTCAGACCGTAGGCCTGAATGACCAATTGACGGACCCAAATGGCAATGGAAGCTTTGGAAGCTGTCTGCCCCTTCTTGGGTCCTTTTGGTAAAACAAAAAAAGAGTCTGATCCTCGGATCTCTGCAGATCTAGACAAATATACCTTGACTGCCTGGACAATGTCCAAAGAATGCAATAGTCTCTGTTCCGCCGAATGAGGCTGAGAGAAAAAATAAGGCAAAATAATATGTGAATTATTATGTGTAAATTAAGTGTGAATTATTATGTGTGAACACCACTTTTGGCAAAAAGGATGGAACAGGTCATAACATGACTCTGTCATGGTGAAGGATCAAGTACTGTTCCCTGCATGAAAGGGCCGCCAACTCCGACACCCTTCTGGCCGAGGTGATAGCCATCAGGAAGGCTAGCTTGCATGATAGCAAGTCTAATGGAATTTCCTTTAATAGGGTCAAATAGTTGTTTCTGTAATACAGACAGCACCAAGTTCAAGTCCCAAGGACACATAGGTGACCTTATGGGGGGAAGCAAGCGAGTTGTCCCTTGCATAACGGTTCAGATCAGTGAATGGGAGGCTAAAGGCCTTTGGAAGAATACTGATAGGGCCGAAACTTGACCTCTGATTGTACTCAAAGCCAATTTGATTTCCACAGCTGACTATAGAAAAGAGAGAATTCTTCCAATTACAAATTTTCCAGGGATGCCATTTTCTGGCGTCACACCAAGAAATATAAGTCTTTCAGACCTTATGATAAATCTTCCTAGTGATAGCTTTTCTAGAATTTACTAGGGTAGATACCACTGGTCCTGAGATGCCACAGTCCTTTAACACCCTGGCTTCAATAGCCATGCCATCAAATTTAGAGACTGTAAATTGGGGTGGAATATAGGACCTTGAGACAGTAGATCGGGGCGATGTGGAAGCGTCCATGGCCCGTCTATTGTCAGTCTCACAATCTGCAGGAACCATGGCTTTCTGGGCCAGGCTGGTGCCACCAGAATGAATGAAATCCCCTCTCCGAATCCTGCGCAAAAAATATGGAAGGCAAGGGACCGGAGGGAAAGCATAAACCAGGGAGTACTGGCTCCATGGAACTATCAGAGCATCTGCTCCAATTGCCAGATGATCTCTTGGTTCGAGACACAAACTGCTGTAGCTTGTTGTTGAACCTGGATGCCAGTAGGTCGACCTCTGGTTATCCCCAATGTTGGAAAATTTCTTGGAACACCTCTGGGTGTAGGGACCATTCCCCTGGGCAGATCTGCTGGGGGCTGAGATAATCTGCCTTCCAGTTCTCTACTCCCGGGATATAGACTGCCGATATTATTGGCACTTGTCCCTCTGCCCAGGCTAGTATGTAGTTCAGCTCCATCAGAGCTGAACGACTCCTGGTACCACCTGGGGGGTTCATATAGGCCACTGCCATGGCATTGTCGGACAGAACCCTGATGGGGCAGTCCTGAATCTCCACCGTTAAGGATCGTAGGGCTAGACGTACTGCCCGTAATTCTAGGACGTTGATAGTCTACTCTGTCCCTGACAATTTCCCCTGGGCTGTGAGCCCATTTACGGTCGCTCCCCAGCTTGAGAGACTGGCATCTGTAGTCAGTACTCTCCAAGTTACCAGGAGAAAGGATTTTCCCTGTCGCAGGTTCTGATCCTGCCACCACCAGCTTAGGCTTAAGCATGCCTGAGGAGATAAGTACATTGGATAATGCAGGGCATTTCTTCCTCTGTTCCAAGCCAACAAGATGTCTTGTTGTAAAGGCCTGGAATGAAACTGGGCATAAGGCACTGCCTCGAAGGAGGATACCATCCTCCCTAGAAGACTCATACAGAGCCGAATGGAGGGTTGTCTGGCACCCCTTATCTGACACACCTGATCCTTCAGGACACAGATCCTTACGGATGGCAAGAATACTCTTGCTTGGACCGTGTTTAGAATCAGACCTAAATATTTTAGACTTTTAGCTGGTCTCAAGGCTGACTTTTTGGTATTTATGGTCCAGCCTGAGCTTTTCAAATACCTCACTGTGTATATTATGCTCTGTTCTAGAGCCTGTACTGAGTAATCTTTGAGCAGGAGGTCGTCCAGATACCTGAGCACCAGGATCCCTTGGGTCCTTAAAAGACCCAGTACTGGTGCTAGGACCTTTGTGAACACCCAGGGAGCTGTAGCAAGCCCGAAGGGTAGAGCCACAAACTGAAAATGACGTTCCTCTACTGCAAAATGTAGGAACCTCTGATGAGGCTGAAAGATAGGTACGTGTAAGTATGCGTCCTTTATATCGATGGAGGCTAAAAAGTCTCCCCTCTGGAGTGAGGTTACTACTGAGTGGACAGACTCCATTCGAAAGGATTGTATCAATAGATACTTGTTCAGGGACCTTAGGTCCAAAATGGGCCTTGTGTCCCAGTTTGGTTTCTGAACTGTAAACAGGTTTGAGTAAAACCCTGTGCCCCTTTCGGATACCGGAACCTCTACAATCACTCCTTGATGCACTAGATGATGTAGTGCCTGAAGCAATACGTTTCTTTTTGGAGTATCCAAGGGAATGCTGGATCTTATAAACCTCTGAGGGGGCACCCCTGTAACTCCAGCTTGTAACCGTGAGATATAATTGAGATGACCTACTCGTCCTGAATTGTTGTTTTCCAAATGTCTGCAAAGTGCAGCAGCCTTCCCCCCACCCGATGGAGTGGGGGCGTACCCTCAAAAGGAGGGTTTGGTGCTGGGTTTAGAATAATTTTGGACCCAGGGCTTTTTCTGGGTCCTGGCCTTGCGACTTTCCCCTGGCCCCAGCACCCTGTTGCCGACGGAACCGCCCTGACGCTGAGACATTTGAGGATGCGGTCACTGGGTTTTTAAACGAGGGACGTTTGGTGCTTTTGTTCACAGGAAGTAGAGAATTCTTCCCTCCGGAAATCTTTTGGATATATTTGTACAAGTGATCACCAAATAAATGTTCCCCATGGAACGGGAAACCTGCCAATAACTTTTTACAAGGAAGCTCGGCTGACCAGTTCTTAAGCCATAAAAGGCTGCGCATATGTACAGACAAGAGAGCCAGATGAGAAACCTGCTGTAATGAATGCTTTAAAGCATCAACAGCAAAACACAGCGCTCGAGGAATATCTGTCTTACGTTCAAGCAGATCATCTTCTGGTTAGGCCTATCTGGCCGTTTGACTTGATCCTTTATGGACTGGCAAATACCAATTACTGTAACAGCTGGCTGAATAGCTGAACTGGCCAAAGAAAAGGAAGCTTTTTATAATAATTCCAATTTCTTGTCAACACGGTGTTTCAAGCCCTGTGCGTTATCTACCGGACAAGTTAAGTTCTTGTTTAAGGAAGAGACTGGTGCATCTACGGCTGGCATGCTCCATTTTTTAACAAACTTTTCATCCATGGAATATCAAAGGGAAAACCTTTTAGGAGGCAAAAGTGTCCTGTCAGGATGTTCCCAATCAGCAATCACCACCAACAGGGGGTGTAGCGGGAAAGTCTGTGCGACCTGAAAAGGTCTCAGAGGTCCCAAAGAGGACCAGGGGGGCTCAGTCACCTCTGCAAGAAGCAACTTAAAGGCAGAACAAACCATTTCAGTCAGAGTCAGGACCAGAAACCTCTGCGACTGAAAGGCAGACATCAACTGGATATCTTCTTGTCCAGATTGCTCAGAAGCAGACTCATTTGCCGGGCATTCCACCAAATCCTGAGCTTTAAGCTCTTCCCCATGCTCAACCCATTCCTGCTCCAAACGAGGAGACTTCGGGGAGGGGGATCTGTAACGCTTCCTGCCACCCTGCGGGATGGAGGCAAGCATGCCGGCAATCCTGTGCTCTAACCAGGCTAGGGCTGAGGACATTTCATCCTTAGTGATAAAGGGCGAAGCAGCAGCGTTGACTATAGGCACAATACCAGATAGGCGCAGCGGCTGAGATTGCCTGTGAGCCTCTGGTCTTTCAGGGGATACAACACTAGGGATACGACTAGGTTCATAAGGAACTACTGATGACATAGGTGTGCCCTTCCCTGTGGTGTTAATCCCACTCCTCTTTTTGAAAGACTTTTAATGCCTGCAAACAAAGAGTACTTGGGTGTAATTAAAACACCTCAAAAGGGATACCCTTTAATAGGGCTCACCAAGCCCCTATGCAGCAATCCTGCTAAGCACCTTTAGCCTGCCAAGCAACAACTGGTGACTCTCGCGACCCGGGTAAGGAGAAATGAACCACTGCAAGTGTCTGTTCAGAGCCTGCTTTGTGTCCCACAGCTGCCTTCTGGAAGCACCACATGCTTGGCATACACAGCTTAAATAAGCTGGGTGTGCGTCGGAAGGTTCTATACGTGCGTGCGCACGCATGTGCACGGTCCCGGCGAGTGGGCGTGACTGTATTCGTATACAACGCACATTTTCATGCGCCCAGATAAAGGCTACGGCGCATGTGTGGCGAATCCACATGCGCCATGGCCACCATACAAACTGCTGAGCCCAGCGGCGCTCTTGCGAACGCACGTGCGCCATGGCAAAATGGCGCACCATAATGCACAGGTGTCCAGCCTTTAGCTAGTAAGACTGATTGTTACAATCACTGGGACACCCCATAATGATAAAATAAAGGGGTTTCACTTACCTGTCCAGGCGGAGGGCCACTTAGAAACAAAGGGCCCAATCTTCACCCTTCACGGCGGGTTCCTGTCACTTGGACCCTCAAGGGCTGGGTACCCTTTCATATTTAGGGTCCACTCCCTTGGACCCATACAACACTCTGCAGGAAATGCGCTGTAGTGTCCAGGATTTCCACTCTGCAGGGCTCAGCGCCCAGAGGCCACATTACAGGCAAAACCTCGCAGGATCTTGAGTCATCTTTGGGAGGCTCAGGTACCATTTATCTAAGCATAAAAGCCTGTGTTAAATGTATCCAATCGGTCAATCCCTTGATTCATTTTTGGCACCGTTTGTGGGACTAGAGACCTGGAGTTTAGAGAGCTCAACAAACCGTGCCATCCACCTTGCAGACACTGGTAAAAAACTAAAGTATTTGCTGTATGGGAGGGGTTATATAGGGGATCACTTCCTGTCTGAAGACCTTTGGTCTACCAGTGTCCATTCACCTAATGATGCAACCCAGCAGGTAATGAATATTAGCCTGACTCTGTGTCCCATGATGTACGAAAAAGAAATACTGTGATTCTTTACTTGCCAATTATGCTGCAGAAATCTCCTTCCACTAAATCTGGCTGCAGCCATTTTAACTGTGGGCAGCTGAAGCTGCTGCCTGTTCACTTCCTGGCTATACACAGACACACAGAGGCACACCTCCAGCTTTGCAGCCCTGCAGCTTTCATTGGCCCTCTTATGACTTATCCTCCTCCCTTCCTGGCAAACTCTCACAAGAGTGAGAGAGAGAGCTGTGCATGATATCATAAGCCTAGGATAGAGACCAGACAAGAAACAGGAAGTGGACTGTATAAGGCATTTACTGGCAGAAACAAAATGTTTTACTATCCAAAGTTAAAACAACAAGGGCAGAATATTTAATAGATGGAAAGTTGAAAAAATGACACCAAAAATACAGTAAGCAACTTAAGAATGTCTGGTGCTATCCCAGATAGCAAGGATACCTTGCCACAAATTTGTGGCAGTGTTGAATTGTAAGTCTGTTAACCTTTCTGCACATTTTCAATGGCAAGTTGTACACTTGCAGAGAAGTTGAAGCACAAGTTTGTGTTGACGCTTTTCCAATTTGTAGCAAATTTGCGTGGCAAGCCTCAAGCAAGAGTAAAGTTGCAATGGTGAGTCTACAGCAAGAGGTCTGCAAGTCTACAGCATGCAAATTTAGCCACAGTGACCCCTGTGGTGGGAAGACTATTGCACAACATAACTGAACCAGAACTTGCAGCAGACTTTCAGGTTGTTTGTAAAGAAAGTTGATCTGTAGTGATGCAATGCGGACTTGCTGCAATTGTGCAACTTGTGAAGCCTGGCAAGTCTAGCAATAATGGAGACAAGGGAAACACCTTTGGTGAGTGGATCAAGGTGAGCTGAGATGAGGACTCCTCCCATGGGTGCAAGCCTCGGCTCGCCTGCCATGCAAAGTATATGAAGAAAGAAGTGGCTGCACAACGGAGTAACAAAAGTCATTTTATTCCTCTTCCCTAAAATGCAAGGAGTCACACATCACAGGATAGTAAAAAAAGCATCAGGTAGACGCGTTTCACACAGTTATATTGTGCTTGTAGCAAAGGTCCCTGAGGCCTAATGGTGACCTCCAAGGTTAGAGACAGCTGACATCCTTCAGTGTAGCGTGAGTTACAAGGCATGGTGGGTGTGATGCAAGATGGAATGGTGGGCGCCAGACACTTTTTTGAATGCAAAGAGATTTATTGTCTCTTAAACAGAACTGTGGGAGAGAGGGTTAGGGCCAGGACACCCAAGATGCAATGTCAATTGGCAGACTCTGAGACTTCCATAGGCAGACAGCTATATAGGTGCAGGCCTCCAGCTGGACACTACTTCTGTATAGGTAGGATCACTGTCTCCTATGGCAACAATATTGTAACTGTTACTAACAGTAAAGGTATTCAACTATCTGCAGCACAAACAGTTTTCTTTACCCCATGCTCACTCACTGTGGGTCTTCACTCAAAGAGCCCCCAGTCTCTTTCACTAGACTTTAGATCCACTAGCCACTGGATCCCCTGAGCTCTTTCACTGTAGCACTCAGTATCTTCCTCAAGCGTCACCTCGGCTTCATTGCTGGGTCCCTGGCTTGGCACTCACAGATACTCCTCATGCTTCACCCCTGCTGACACGTTAGGTCCCTGGCTTGGCACTCCACAAGCGTGACCTCTGCTGTCCCGTTGGGTCCCTGACTTGGCACTTGCTGATGCTTTCCCACTTCTTCACCATCCCTGGCTGGTGAGAAGTCTTCTCTGGTACTGGCCTCAGCTTACTCATGATGGTCTCTAGTAGCAAGGTGGATGGTCCCTTTGTGGCGACAGCTTCCCCACTACCTCCGACCATGACTGGTTCCCCGTCGGTGGAACCGTTGCTACTGATTGGACTACAAGCCTGCAGTCCCAAACCTGCTCTACTTCTGGATAGGTTCTCAGCTAGCCTAGCAACCAGATGCCCCCCGGGATAGGCCTTAGGTTTCTGGCCTAGCAGCCCGGGGCAATACTACACATGTCCGCACAGACAGCCGTCCAGGTGGCACAGAACCCTGATCAACTGACTCCACCCAAATAAATAGGCTCTCCCAGCAGGCCAAGGGAAACCAAGAAAATCCCTGCCCATTGGCTGAGACACCCCATTCATTCCTAATCTTTCCTTGCAATGCCCTTGTCTTATCTAATGTCACCAGATACCCGGCCATCTAGCGACAGAAGAGAGAAGTGCAGCAATTTAAGAATTAGGGCGAAATCAATTGACCTACTGACAATTGACCAAGGCAACTATCACTTGGTAAATACATTTAATAGCAACCCTGCCTAAACATCAGGATGCTACATGCTTATGAATAAGCACAATGTCACTGTGTGAAACGTGTCTACCTGATGCACTTGCTACTATCCTGTGATGTGTGACTCTTTGCATTTTTTGGAAGAGGAATAAAAGGACTTTTATTAATCCGGTGTGCAGCCACACTTTTCTTCAAGTCTAATTATAGCTTGGCAAGTCATTTTCAAACTTGCAGCACAATTGCTTGCTATATGGGATGCAAAGTGTCCCTGAGTATTCACTTGTCTGCGCTGGGACTAGGCATGTGCAATTCGTTTCGTTCCGAATTCGTTTTTTAACGAATTTCGACAAACTCGTTAATTCGGGAATATCCGAATTAACGAAAACCCGTTTAACGAATTTTTTCAGAATATTCGTAAATTCAATAAAATTGGACATTCGTAAATTCGGGCATTCGTACATTAGTAAATTAGTGAATTTGTAAATTTGTAAATTCGAAAATTCGGAAATCTGAAATAATAGTTAACTAATAATAACTTAACTATTAGTAATTACTAGTAACTTTTAAATTATAGGTATTGTAATTTCCTTTCAAATTTGGCTGTTAGTGAACGTAACACATACAAATTTATCCGAAGTTATGAATGATCCGAAAAAAACGGAATGGAACGTAATTAATTAATAATAATAAATAACAATAATAATAATAACAACGTTTTATTATTTTTATTTATTATGAATTTGTTCCGTTCCATTTGTTTAGATGCAGCATTCATTTTGGATAATTCGTAACTTCGGATAAATTCGTATTTGTTACGTTCACTGACAGTCAAATTTGAAAGGAAATTATAATACCTATAATTTAATAGTTAGTTACTATTTCAGATTTTTGAATTTTCGGGTTTTTGGATTTTCAAACTTCGAATTTACAAATTTCCGAATTTTCTAATTTACAAATGTACGATTTTATGAATTTACGAATGTACAAATGTAAAAATGTACAAATGTACGAATTAACGAATGTTCGAATTTACGAATGTACAAATAAACGCATTTACGAATGAACGAATTTACGAATCGCGATCATAATGAATGACCCGAAAATTGAAAAAAAATAATAAACGAATGAAACGAAAACGAAAATGAACAAATTTTTTGGCTGTGCACATGTCTAGCTGGGACCTCCTTTAAGCGCAGTCACAGCATTTCTCCGCACTAGGATATAACTTCTGTCCCTCTGTAAACAGACAAAAATACCCAAGTCCTTGAATAAAGATCCCTATTCCAAGGTCCGGACAGCAGCTTGTCTCCCAGCTCCCCTGTGAGCCTCTTCAGTTATCTCAGTTCAGCACAGTACCCTTTAAGCATTACTCCAGCTCTAACTTGGTTTCCAATGCCCTCAACACATAGCACATCCTAAGGTCTGGCTTAGACAGCAGTCGTCACACTTTGTACCCTTCCAGGAGGAGAGCCCCAGGGGAAATAGATTGCTGGAAAAGTGTTCCCAAACATTTATCACCTCCCCAGACCCAACCTCTGAACAACACCATCAGGGATTGAGTCAGATAAATATTCATGACCTAGCGGTTATTCCTTTCCACACTGATTATTTGAACCTCCTTACAGCAAAAGGCTGAATCAATCAACCCAACAGGCTTAAAGCCTACAGAACCCCAAATAAGTAAATGACAACTCAGGCTGGTTACAGCCCAGCCTAAGAATGACGTTTGTCCCCATCTCCCAGTGACCTTTCCTATTTTGAGGGATCTGTCCCCCTAAAATGAGAATCTCCAGCATTGTCCATTCTCCTTGGTATCCCAGCAGCCTACACTAAATGCACAGTGCAGGCAACCACTCAGCAATTGTCCTGTGTAGTGGTCAATGCATGCAATCTGTGTTGACCATTGCACAGGGCGATTGCTGAATGGATGCCTTGGCTGTGCACTTACTGTGGGCTGCCAGGGACTGTTGAGCCACCGCAAGATGTTTACACTGCACTGTGGCAGCCAGGCAGAAAAACTTGGGGGGCCTGCATACATGGAAAGCACAGGCAAAGAGAAGGGGGAAGGAATGGATGCCAGACTATCATGTGAGCCAGCTGCAAAGGGCAAGGTAGAATATTATTATTATTATTATTATACGAGATTTATACAGCGCCAACAGTTTACACAGCGCTTTACAATGTATAAGGGGGACAACACAATTACAGTACAGTTCAATACAAAAGGTACAGGAGGGCCCTGCTCGTAGAGCTTACATTCTAAAGGGAGGGGGTGGTGGTACAAAAGGTAATAGCTGCAAAGGATGATTTGAAAATTACTGTGCTGCAGCTGAACGTATTGCACCACCTTTGCACTATGTGCATTACTTGATCAAGACCTCTGCAATCTGTTTATTATGTACTCTTGACTCCTGAATTATGTGCATTAATTACTTTTGATCTCTACAATATGTGTGTTATCTCCTCCTGAGTGCATTATATATTCCTAATCTCTGCACACTGTGGGGTTGATTTACTAAAGACAAATACACGGTGCACTTTGAAAAGTGCAGTTGCACTCTGCAAGAGCAGTTACTCCGAAGCTTAATAAATGAGCAAAAGCTCTGCTGACCTCCATCATCCAATCATGTGTAAGAAAAAATTCATTTTTTTTTTTTATTTTCCTTGCATGTGATTGGGTACTTTTTGCATAGTGAAGCCTTGCCTCATTTACTAAGCTCTGGAGCAACTGCACTTGCAAAGTGCAACTGCACTTTGCACAGTGCACAGTCTATTTGCCTTTAGTAAATCAACCCCTGTATGTTACATCCTCCTGACCTCTGCAGTCGGTGTTTTACACCCTACAGAACTCTGCCCTCTGTGCCTTACACCCTCCTGACATCTGCACTTTCTGCCTTACACCCTCCTGACATCTGCACTTTCTGCCTTACACCCTCCTGACATCTGCACTTTCTGCATTACACCCTCCTGACATCTGCACTCTGTGTTGCACCATCCTAAACTCTGCACTCTGTACGTTTCACTCCTCTGACCTTTGCACTTTTTGTGTTGCACCCTCCTGACTTCTGCAATCTGTGCATTACACCCTTCTGACCTCTGCAATCAGTCCTTTAAATACTTCTGACCAGGGCTTTTTTTCAGCGGGAACTTGGGGGAACGCAGTTCCGGCACTTCCAGCACCAAATGTATGTAATAGCAAGGGATGTGCTGGGGGGTCTATTGATGTTGTCTGCTGGGGGATTTATGGTCACTGGTGAGTATCTGTATTTTGTGTGAGGGTCTATTATTGCTTGTGGGGGATCTGTTGTTGCTAGGGGGGGTGTCTTATGGTGCTTGTAGGGATCTACTGTTGAGGGAGAGGTCTATTCTTGCTGGCTGCTGGAGGGTCTATTAATGCTGACCGCTGGGAGATCTGTTGATGCTGCCGGGGGGGGGGCGGGGTCTAATGTTGCTAGGGTGGATCTTTTGTTGCTGAGGGTGGTATTTTGTTGTGGATAGTCCATTGTTTCTGTGTGGGGGGTCTATTGTTGTGTGGAGAACTATTGTTGCCGGGGTGGGGTCTATTGTTGCTGGGGGGGGAACTATTGTTACTGGGGTGGGGACCGTTGTTGCTGGGGGAGTCTATTGTTGTGTGAGGGATCTATTGTTGCTGGGGTGGGGTCTATTATTGCTGGGAGGAGAATTTTTGTTGCTTGGGAGGACCTATTGTTGTTGTGGTGGGGTCTATTATTGGTGGGAGGGGAATCTATTGTTGCTTGGGAGGATCTATTATTACTGGGGTTGGGTCTATTGTTGCTGGCTCCATTGCATCTATTTTTACTGCTTTTCTTGTTATTAGACAAGAACAAATTCCATACAAATTATTTAGCACATGATACTTGGGGCAGTACTGGGAGGTGGGTAGGGGGTGGAATCAAGGGACAGTGCTGGAGGTGGGTAGGGGGCGGAGACAAGGGGGGGGGACTCAGAAGGGGGGAGTTCCTGCACTTATTCTCTGAGAAAAAAAGCCCCGCTTCTGACCATTGCACTTTGTGCATTACACACTGCTGACCTCTGCACTCAATACATTACACACTCCTGACCCATAGTAGACCAATATTTTATTTAACCATACCCCCTCATTGTTACCACAATCTGGCCACTCCCACAGTTTACTGCCAAGCAGTAAGCGTGCCACATGATTTCTGTGTTCGTGGTGCCAAGCTGTTGCAGACCATATTAAAAATAGGGGTGTGATTTTTTTTTTTGGGGTGGCTACAAATGGCGTGTGACTTTGTGGGTGTGGTTTAAAAGTAGGTGTGGTCCATACATGTCTCTAGGGATTTCATTCTGAAAATCTGGTAACCGTAGCCCAGCGACAACACACACTAAATTTAGATAGAGACACAGCTGCATAAGACACACTTATCTAGGTGGCTATTGTGATGGGTTTAATTATCTTCCATAATGTCCAAATCTGACAGATATCAGTGTAAAGACAATTGAAGTAATTGCGGAGAAGTTGCATACGTTTTTTTTTCAATGCAGCACCCAAAAAAAGGTCCTTGCGCACAGGCTGCTGAACCTGCTCTATGTAGATGCTGACGTCTTCCCCCCACCTGCGCGGCCCACGTGCCGTAACCAACCTTCAATTAAGAAGAGTGGCTGTGCGCTGCTGTACTCGGCTATAGGGATGTGCTATCATAAGCATAAATGCAGCATATGGGTGTATGCAGAAAATAGAAAACTATCTATTCTTTGCCTATGCCTATAAGCTGTACTCGTGTTTATGATGGCACCACTGTATACTCAAATACAGCAGCACACAGATATTAATGTCTATAGGAGGCTGTATACTGCACCAGTGCTGCCTAGGCAAGGGAAAGATGTTGGTATTTACGTTGAATGGCTTAGCACCCCTATGTGCAAGGAACCATACAATTACAACTTTTAAGTCATGTTTTCTAACTGGACACCAGGGTGAACTGCCCCCGGACTGGCTGACTATTATCACAGAAGCTCTAATCTTTCCCTGTGAGTATTCCGCACATACTGTATATGAGCATCTTTGGTCTCAAACTGGATGCCACGAGCAGCTTAGATATCACACTGAGTCATAGACGTGTGCAAAGGGTGTGCTGGGTGTGCCTGGGCACACCCTAATCCCCCTGTGTGCTGCCAATTCCCCCTGCTTCCTGACATCCCCCGCTTTTCCCCTGCAGTGCTGCCAGCTTTGTTCCTCTCCCACTGGCTGCTGCGGGGGATTTTTGGGTTGCCACCTGTCCGTGATTCACCCGGACAGTTCGGATTTGGAATCATGCGTCCGGGTTTCAGACTGCTTGAAATTCGGACACATGATTCAGACTGGACTATGGCTTCGCAGCAGGGTTGCTGGCTGCAGTTGTCTAAGCTGAGAGTGTGTGTTAAACTCTCTTTCATACTGCCCAAAGCCAACACTAACACCCCCCCCCCCCTCAAACACACAGACAGGAGAGGAGAGAGGGCTAGATCTGCACCTCTTCCTCCCGCCCCTACCCCCCTGTGTCTGACCACACTCCAATCCCCGGCGCTGTGCCTCAGAAAAGGAAAGTGGGGGCCAAAAATTTGACGTCCAGCAGCCTCAGATACATCTGAATGAGAGGTGCTGACTGCCAAGGGCAAGGGGTCAGTGAGCTCACCATCCATCCCTGTCTGTGATTGAAGTCCCCCCCCTTCTCTCTCCTGCCTCTGAGTGAGTACAATAAGATAAATCAGGGTTCTCAGAGCACCCCTGACATCAGAGTTCCTCTTTACACTGGAGGCCACAGTGTTCCCCCTTACATAGTTACATAGTAGGTGAGGTTGAAAAAAGACCATCAAGTCCAACCTATGTGTGTGATTATGTGTCAGTATTACATTATATATCCCATGTATGTTGCGGTCATTCAGGTGATTATCTAATAGTTTCTTGAAGCTATCGATGCTCCCCGCTGAGACCACCGCCTGTGGAAGGGAATTCCACATCCTTGCTGCTCTTACAGTAAAGAACCCTCTACGTAGTTTAAGGTTAAACCTCTTTTCTTCTAATTTTAATGAGTGGCCAAGAGTCTTGTTAAACTCTCTTACATCAGAGTCCTCTCTGTACATTAGAGTTCTCAGTGTTCCCCCTTAAATCGGGGTTCCCAGAGCATCCATTTATTAGAGTCCCCAATGTTCTCCCTTACATCAGAGTCTGCAGAGTCCCCCCTTAGAAGGAAAGGGATCTCTGCAAGTTCAGATGTAAAAGGGGAACTCTGTGGACTATGATGTAAAGGGGGTCTCTTTTAATTAACTTCATATGATTATACATGTTATTTAATAGCAAAATATATGTATATTATACTATTTTTAAAAAAAAATTGTTGTGTGCTGCTAAGGTGTTTGGGTTTTACTTGAAGAAAAGGTGGCAACCCTAGGTAAGTTTCAGGATGGATAAATGAATGAGTGAATGGATACAGTGAGTGATCTGTACCGATCGCTCCTGTGTTCATTCTTAACTGAAGCATAGTATACTATGCTTCAGTCTGTGAATGAACAAGAAGCCACTCAGCAAAGAGCACTTCCCATTTGTTCACTGTCCAGTGCAGCTGAGGCTGCAGAGAGGGACTGGGGAAGCTCTGTCCTCAGTCCCTTTCTCTTTGTTTAGACCCTTGATATTTCACCTTTGGTCTACCAGTGTCCATTCACCTGGAGATGAAGTATAACCCAATATGCTCCGTGGCGTCTGGCTGATCGAGATCCCTAGATGAGAACTGGATATCGTGTATGACCTGCGAGGTTCACATTATATGGTACAAGTCCTAATTTACAGAGTGATTTTCACAGGAAGAGTTGCCTGTTTTTTCTTGGTGGTGGGACTTCTTGGATCACAATATCTTGTTGGATTTAGAATGTTGGGAACATTCTTGTACCTTCTAGAACTTTTATTTTTAAAAGACGGAGAGTTGGTCTTGTTAATGGTGAAACACCCAATCATATGGCACCTCATCCCAAATATAGGTAAATCAAGATAGAGGAGTTTGCACGGATTTTTACGGTGCCAGGAAAATCCAGAAAAAGTAATTTTTTAAAAAGTGTATAGCTAATATTTTATTTTAACAAATTCAAGGTTAAAGGATACAAGGAAAAATACTCACAATGATAATAATAATGATGATGTGGTGGCAACAGAAAGCAGGTTCATGTAGAGTAAATACATTGCACATTAGCCCGACATGTTTTGCTGATTGCTTCTTCAGGGGATGTGCGAATGAAGACACAAATAATATATTATTTTTAAAAAAATTTCATTTATTTTTTATTTTTAATTCAATTTATTTATAAATATTTTTTCACATACATATATATATTTTTTCACTTTTTCAAAACCAATGTTCTGTTTATCCAATATGATAATAATAATGATGATGTGGTGGTCACAGAAAGCAGGTTCATGTAGAGTAAATACATTGCACATTAACCCGACATGTTTCGCTGATTGCTTCTTCAGGGGATGTGCGAATGAAGACACAAATAATATATTAATTTTTAAAAATTTTCATTCATTTTTTATTTTTAATTCAATTTATTTATAAATATTTTTTCACATACATATATATATATTTTTTTCACTTTTTCAAAATCAATGTTCTGTTTATCCAATATGATAATAATAATAACGATGATGTGGTGGTCACAGAAAGCAGGTTCATGTAGAGTAAATACATTGCACATTAGCCCAACATGTGAATGAAACACAAATAATATATTATTTTTAAAAAATTTCATTTATTTTTTATTTTAATTCAATTTATTTATAAATATTTTTTCACATAAGTATATATTTTTTTTTTCACTTTTTCAAAATCAATGTTCTGTTTATCCAATATGATAATAATAATGATGATGTGGTGGTCACAGAAAGCAGGTTCATGTAGAGTAAATACATTGCACATTAGCCCGACATGTTTCGCTGATTGCTTCTTCAGGGGATGTGCGAATGAAGACACAAATAATATATTATTTTTTAAAAATTTCATTTATTTTTTATTTTTAATTCAATTTATTTATAAATATTTTTTCACATACGTATATATATTTTTTTCACTTTTTCAAAATCAATGTTCTGTTTATCCAATATGATAATAATAATGATGATGATGTGGTGGTCACAGAAAGCAGGTTCATGTAGAGTAAATACATTGCACATTAGCCGGACATGTTTCGCTGATTGCTTCTTCAGGGGATGTGCGAATGAAGACACAAATAATATATTAATTTTTAAACATTTTCATTCACTTTTTATTTTTAATTTAATTTATTTATAAATATTTTTTTCACATACATATATATATATTTTTCACTTTTTCAAAATCAATGTTCTGTTTATCCAATATGATAATAATAATAACAATGATGTGGTGGTCACAGAAAGCAGGTTCATGTAGAGTAAATACATTGCACATTAGCCCGACATGTTTCGCTGATTGCTTCTTCAGGGGATGTGCGAATGAAGACACAAATAATATATCAATTTTTAAAAATTTTCATTTATTTTTTATTTTTAATTCAATTTATTTATAAATATTTTTTCACATACATATATATATATTTTTTTCACTTTTTCAAAATCAATGTTCTGTTTATCCAATATGATAATAATAATGATGATGTGGTGGTCACAGAAAGCAGGTTCATGTAGAGTAAATATATTGCACATTAGCCCGACATGTTTCGCTGATTGCTTCTTCAGGGGATGTGCGAATGAAGACACAAATAATATATTATTTTTAAAAATTTTCATTTATTTTTTATTTTTAATTCAATTTATTTATAAATATTTTTTCACATACATATATATTTTTTTTTGCACTTTTTCAATATCAATGTTCTGTTTATCCAATATGCACTAAGACATTATTCTATGGTAGATTTGCAGTTTATTATTGATTGGGCGCGACTATTTTGTTTTTTACTTCACCAAAGCCCCCCCTCCCAACGGGGCTCCTAAAAAAAATTGTAAAAAATAATAATAAAAAATTATTAAAATAAAATTGTAAAAAAAGACAAAAATAATAATAAAAATAGAAACGACTGACACCGTCCACTGTCCTACTGACATCAATTCCTGCTGACATACACGGATGTGTGTTTGTGCTCTGGGGTGCAAACCCTAATGCAATAAGCTGCACACACCAATGCACCGAGTCCAGGGGCGTTGCTAGGTCTACAAAAGATCTGGGGCTAGAGCCCATAGCAGCATAGTAAAGAAAGACATACGCTTGGGCGGGCATACACATGTATATAATATACGTACGTAAGTGTGTGTGTGTGTGTGTATATATATCCCCAGAGAGCCCCCCCCACTTACATCAGGGTCCCCGGAGAGCCCCCTTTACATCAGGGTCCCCAGAGAGTCCCCCCTCCCCTTGGGGACCCCTGCAGAGACTCGGGGCTATGGGCCCCAGATTCGGGGCTATAGCCCCAAAAGCCACCCCCTAGCAATGCCACTGACCGAGTCAATACACAGAAGTGACCCTTGGGGAATATTCCTGCTCTATGCGTCCTCGATACGATAAACACGGTACTAAGTGGCGGTGAGATCTGATGTGCCGTGGTTGTTATTCGGTCTCCGCCATGCCTTAAGATGTGAGTGTGGGCTGGGCGTAGTGGCAGGATAGCGCCCCTCCTTGGTGGCTCAGCTGGAAGCCTAAAGCTTTAATGGGCTTATTTTTGTTCTGATCTGAATTGGTGTGAAGATTCTTCTCCCGTTCCCCAGGTGGTCGGTTTTAATTGGAGCATAATATTTAATCGTGGTAATTATAACAAGCAGCTTCACAGCAAGGTCAGCTAACGAGGGACACAGGGGATGCTAGGATTGTTATTACCATGAAGGCACATCAACAACGTTCTCACTTTACCCCCATCCTTCCTCCTCCATTATAATACGTGTTGGCATGTCTTATTCCTCTGACGCCTTCAAAGGGGCATTTGCGTATATCTTATTCAGTCTCACCGAGGACCCCGGAGTGATGAATCCAGAGGAGATGTGTGCCCAGACTGGAAGTGACACAAAGAACATATATTGATTTTGTACACACGCAGGTGTCGCCGCGAGCTTCCTATTCTATCTTCTCTTGGCTGCTTAATTAGCTCTTCTAAGCGCTCCTCACATTTAAATAAAAGTCTCATTTTACCCAACCTAAGAAGGACATGAACATTTGCATATTAAGTGTAAGAACTAATTAAAACTCTACATATTTCTATTTCCACATTCCTATCTTGGTAAGTTCCCCTGAGCTGCTGGCATTGCACAGCCTGTCCCCATTCTGTCACTTGCTGAAGTCACAGAGAGAGGAGGGGAGGCAGCCAGACATGGGGTAAAAAAGTTTGAGGGGACAGAAGAACCTGGAACTCTAGTGACATAATAAGCGCTGGAAGAGCAAGGAAGAGGATAAATGGGGAGTTTGTTAATGAATACAATCAGTGACAGCGGCACTGGCTGCTTCTAGGCTCAGGGCCCGAAATGAATGGAGGTTTTAATGTCCTATAAATTGAGCACCAGTGACAGGCTAAGATACCCCCTGCATTCCCCCCCCCTCGTGGAATCAAGATGCTATTTATATGCAGATAATGGTGGAGGGATGTATTCCCAGCTCAGCACTTCACGGGGGCTGTGACTCACCACAGAGCGCCAACTACACTGCGAAAACCTTCGCCTGCCATCTTCAATGCATTATTTACAGGGATGGAGGGTGTATGATGCCGGAATAACACAGAGCGGCGGGCAGATGTTCTGTCAGCCTGTCTGCGCCGGGCATGGCTCAGTGCAATAGGCTGGCAGGAGCTGGACCAAGGAGATTTATCAGATGGTTGGGCAAGTCTGGTGCTGCGTAGGTGTCTCGTGTCTTGACTGCAAGTCAAGAATAGATCCTTCCCGTTCTGTCATTCACCCGACCAAAAAAGGAGATTTTCACATGAACTGAGGAATGATTGACTGATCTTCCATTAAAACACTAAGCATCAGCCTATAGAAATCCTCCACAGGCTTCACCTGTCTGCTGACACGTGTAATCCAGATCACAGATACAAAACCTTCTTATTTGGCACCTTAAGTCTAAGCGCGAGGCTCTGACTGACAGGCCGCTCAGTATGGTGCTTCTCAGCACATGAATGGATGTGTCAATAAGTTATGGAGGGGATTTTTGGGTCATGACTCACAGGTTGTAATAGCAGGGTGAGATCAGAGCTCTCCAACCTTATACAGTAAAACCATGGTTTAATGCCGCGTACACGCGGTCGGACTTTTCGACCGGACTGGTCCGATGGACGCCGACGGACCAAATCCGGCGGACAATCCGATCACGTGTGGGCTTCACCGGACCTTTCCAGTCGCAAATCTGACGGACTTTAGATTTGGAACATGCTTCAAATCTTTACGTCGTAACTCCGCCGGACCCAGAAATCTGCTCGTCTGTATGCTAGTCCGACGGACAAAAACCCACGCTGGGGCAGCTATTGGCTACTGGCTATCAACTTCCTCATTTTAGTCCAGTCGTACGTCATCATGTACGAATCCGTCGGACTTTTGTGTAATCGTATGTAGTTAAGTTCGTTCGTTCGTTAGAAAGTCCGCCGCAAGTCCGCCAAAAGTCTGTCGAAAGTCTATCGGACGGGCTGTCGGACTTTTGTAGCCAAAAAGTCCGACCGTGTGTACGAGGCATTATGACTTTGCCCGGCGAACTTTGATGTACTTTAAGATGGACGAATTCGTACGTGATGACGTATGACCGGACTAAAACAAGGAAGTTCATAGCCAGTAGCCAATAGCTGCCCTAGCGTGGCTTTTTGTCTGTCGAAGTAGCATACAGGCGAGCGGACTTTTCGACCGGACTCGAGTTCGACGGAAAGATTTAAAACATGTTTCAAATCTAAGTCCGTCCAACTTTTGAGCAAACAAAGACCGCTGGAGCCCACACACGATCGAATTGTCCGACGAAATCCCGTCCGCCAGGCAAAGTCTGCCGTAAAGTCCGCTCGTGTGTACGCGGCATTAGAATAACTTGGTTTGAGAGCATTTTGCAAGACAAGCTACATTTTTTAATACGTTTCCACTTGATATACAAGCGATGTCTTGATATACAAGTACCGTCAAGTCACAACTGAGTATAAAAGAGATGAGAGGCGCCTCTCTAAGTGTGGCAACATGGTTACATTTAATGAAGGTACAACATTTAGCAACTCACATATACTCTGTAGTTCCTGCTGGATTTTGCTTCTAATCCCCTTGTGGAGGCTTCCATTTGTGGATGGACATTCTATGGTTACACAACCTATCACATTGCTATAATCTTTTTATATGAACTATAAACTGAAGGACTTATGATTAAATGGTTGTGGAATGAATCTTCTAAGATTCCATTATTTCTTATGGGGAAATTTGCTTTGATATGAGTGCTTTGGATTACAAGCAAGCTTCCGGAATGAATTATGCTCGCAATCCAAGATTTTACTGTATACGTTTTGTTTTTTTTTGGTAATACATTTTGTTGAAAAAGAAAAGTTTATACAATGCCATGTAGACATAGTACTGCATCTGCAGCTATATATGCTCACCGGTACACCTGTTCAATTGCTTGTTGACACAAATTGCTAATTAGTTAATCACATGGCAGCAACTCAATGCATTTAGGCATCTAGAGGTTGTGAAGACGATTTGCTGAAGTTCAAATCGACCATCAGACTGGAGAAGAGAGGGGATTTAAGTGACCTTCAACATGGCATGGTTGTTGGTGCCAGACGGGCTGGTCTGAGCATTTCAAAAACTCCTGATCTACTGGGATTTTCACACACAACCATCTCTCGGGTTTACAGAGAATGGTTGGGAAAAGAGAAAATATCCATTGAGAGGCAGTTGTGTGGAGGAAAATACCTTGTTGGTGTCAGAGGAGAATGGGCAGACTGGTTTGAGATAACAGAAAGGCCACAGTAACTCAAATAACCACTCGTTATAACCAAGGTATGCAGAATACCCTCTCTGAATGCACAACACATTGAACCTTAAAGCAGACACAGCTTACCAAAATTGGACAATAAAAGATTGGAAAAATGTTGCCTGGTCTGATGATTTATGATTTCAGCTGCGACATTCAGATGGTACGGTCAGAATTTGGCATAAACAACATGAAAGCATGGATCCATCTTGCATTGTATCAATGGTTCATGACTGTAGGATAACAGATGTAATTAACATGCCCTTCTGCCACCACTATAAACCCTTACCCCAATAATTCAGACCACACCGATATTGGAGTATAAAAGGCCGTAGCAGCCTATTTTATTTAAACAAATATATCTTAGAATATCAACACTATGGATATAAAACATATCCAACATAAAACAGCAAAACAACATCTGTTAAACAACCTGTCTAATTTCTCAAGCGTTGGTCTGAGCAATATCTTCATAATCATCAGTGTCCAATAACAAAAACTTACCCTGCGGTCCCATCAAATTTGTCACATAGGCCTCAAGCCGACAAGCTGGCTCAGAGACTACCAATGACCGCAGAGCCCCATTATCACTTCCCGGTTAACCTCCGTTAACCGGGAACCACCATCATGAGCCATATCAACGCTGGCTCCCAAAAAAACTCTTACTTTTTGCCATCTTTTTTCTCTTGCCCAGACCAACGCCCGCCACAGCACACGAGAATAAAACCTTATTCTTGTGTGCCCCTCCACACCCGAAGTGCTCGCTGTATGCCATCTTGTAAACCTAAGGCCCACAAGTCTATACCCACTTCGTTCAAGTGAACCCCATCAGACCTTAAATACCTCCAGGTTTCAAACTCAAGTTCAAGGTGTCTCACCGCTAAACCACCATTATTAATCACAAACTTGCTCACTTCTCTGTTTATTTTTCTCCGTGCCCTGTTCACACCTTCTACCGACCTAGCCATCCTCTATGATGTCTGCGCCACCATGTCGGACCAGACAATCACCATATTAGGAAAAGCTTCCCTCAACTGCCAAACGTCCAACTTTATGTCCCGTTTAATGTCTACCATGGCCCTAACACACAAGTCATTGCCGCCTAAATGAATAACTAATACGTCCGGCGGCCTATCTCGTTGTGCATACCGATGAACCTCAGCAACCAACCTTCCCCACAACATGCCGGGGAACACCCCAACCACTTGATACATGCCTCCCGTTTGCTGAAACCCAATTGCCTACCCTCAAAAACGTGCATCACCTCTCCGTGCCCCCCAGGACACGTAAGAATGGCCCATGATCCAGACCATCCTCGGCAACGAATCTGAAATAGAAGAAAAGAAAAACAACCGAACAATAAAAAACTCCTATATTCCACCTTCTTTACCACATCCCCATAACAGTGATCCCATAACAGAGATCCCATAACAGAGATCCCATAACAGAGATCCCATAACAGAGATCCCATAACAGTGATCCCATAACAGTGATCCCATAACAGTGATCCCATAACAGTGATCCCATAACAGTGATCCCATAACAGAGATCCCATAACAGAGATCCCATAACAGTGATCCCATAACAGAGATACCATAACAGTGATCCCATAACAGAGATACCATAACAGTGATCCCATAACAGAGATCCCATAACAGAGATCCCATAACGGTGCATGCATACCGTTTCTGACTGCTTCCGTAGCTGCTCCTATCCTAAACGAATAGGACGAGAAATCCTTCTCATCCAGGCCCAAACCCCGTATGCATTTTGTAAAGACTGCCACAAATTGAAATCTAGATAAAAATTCACCACTTAAATGTACCAAAAAGGGGCCCGGTCGTTCTGAACGAACTTTTAAAAATTCCCGAACTGCTTCTACCGGGCATAATTGTGATCCCTTCACTGGGTAAACTTGTACCAGTCTTCCTTTTCCCAGCTGATCGATCTTAGATTTCCGTAACCACAACTTTAACCCCTCCGCTCCATACTGTACATCATGATAACCCAGCCCCCCTTTCACTTTCCTAGAAGGGCTGACTAATACCCCGATCATGACTTCCTATAGCCCTTCATAGCCTGCCTTACCCAAAAATCCTTAGCAAAGTCCACCTGTCCTTGTAATTTAAACAGAAAAGCCAAACCCGCAACCGTCTTATTTACCACGACGCAGACACGCCTTCCTCCATTTTTCTGGCAATGTAATAAATCAACAACAACCTCACTTCTCGCCCCACCGGCTCCTCCCCTATTCCTTGAACAAACCCCATCCATTCGTTCCATACTTTAGAGTACGCCGCCCATGTATACCCACTCACCGACTTCCTTATCCATCCCGCGATGAGGCCAATGCTATCCCCCACAGCCATTCGGGACAAGGTACTTGCTGCTCCGCCTCCGGCGCCAACTCCCGAAACCTGTCCCACTGAAAGTGATACAACGCATCAGCTATCACATTTTTCACCCCTGGTAAGTGTACCGCATGAATGAAAACATTCAACTGCAGACAGCGCAATACTAATTGTTGCAATAACCTGATCACTGGCGTGGATGATGCCGTAATCCCGTTGATAACTTGCACCACCCCCAAATTGTCCCCATGGAAACGCACCTTCAGATCCCTGAATGATGTTCCCCACAGCTCCACTGCCAGCACTACCGGAAACAACTCCAGCAGCACCAGATTCTTCGTGAATCCTGCCTACACCCATGCTTGGGGCCATGGTCCTGCACTCCATTGTCCCTGAAAAAATGCCCCAAAACCTGTGGAACCTGCGGCATCCGTGAATAGTTCCAGGTCAAAGTTGCTGACTGGACCAGGCATCCACAGTGCCCTACCGTTAAAAGCTTCCAAAAACATATACCACACTCTCAAATCTGCCCTGTGCGTTTCTCTTAATCGCACGAAATGTCTCGGTGATTTTATTCCACTCGTGCTAGACGCAAGCCTGCGACTAAACACCCTCCCCATCGGTAATATGCGGCATGCAAAATTCAGCTTGCCCAATACTGACTGTAGTGTCCTTAACTGCACTTTCTTTAAACCTAAAAGCCCTGCAATTTCTCTCTTCAGATCTTCCAGCTTATCGTCCGGCAGCCTGCATTCCATTGCAATGCCCAAAAAAAACTGGATGACCGTTCACGGTCCCTCCGTCTTATCAGCAGCCAATGGAATGCCAAATCTATCTGCGATGTGCTCCAGCGTGGCTAACAGCACCACGCAAATCCTGGAGGCCGCCGGACCTATACAAAGAAAAATCGTCTAGGTAATGAATAACAAAATTCACCCCCGACACATCCCGCACAACCCATTCCACGAAGGAGCTAAAGTGTTCAAATATCGCGCACGATATTGAGCAGCCCATGGGTAAGCAATTGTCCACGTAGAATTCATTGTTCCAATGACAACCTAGTAGCCTAAAACTATCCGGGTGCACCGGCAGTAGTCTGAAAGCAGATTCCACATCCGCTTTCGCCATCAGGGCCCCCTAACCGTAACGACGGACCCATCCCACTGCCACGTCGAATGAAGTATAGGTCACGGAGCACGCCCCCTGATCTATAGCATCGTTCACTGACCCCCCTTTTGGGAAAGATAGGTAATGAATTAGCCTAAATTTACCTGGTTCCTTTTTTGGTACCACCCCCCGCGGCGAGACCACCAGATCGTCAAACGGCGCCGCTGGAAATGGGCCACCCATCCGCCCCAATGCAACTTCCTTCCTTAGCTTCTCCAAAAACACATCCGGATGTTGCATTGCTGACCGCAAATTGCGTGGAACCGGTGGAATCACCGTCAACTCGCATGGGATCTTAAAGTCAACCGAAAAAAAAAAAATTGAGCTGCTGCCCTGTCCGGATACCTACCTAGAAACGGTCGCATCCTTTCCACCTTCACTGGGGTCCTCCCTTTTGTTTGCAGTCTCTGCTGTACGTGCTTTTTCCTGCTTGGAACCTCTGGACCCGGGGTGAGATCCCCCGCACCCTGAACACTCGTGTTTATACTTACATGCGACTCCAAACCTGCATGTCCTGGTGTTGTATTGCCAACAAACCCCTTTTCTATTTCCGACCGAATGTCCCTGGGACGAAGGTCCACCGCCCCCTTCCCTGAAAAAACTGATTGGGGGCCCTCGCCGTCGTCATCAATTTCATCCAGAGGCTGATGTCCTTGTGATCCCAACGCAGAGCCGGCCTGACCGCCCTCCGTTGTCGGAATTGTTCGTCATACCTCAACCATGCTGTTCCCCCATAAACTCTGCACGCCTCACCAAATAGCATCTTGATAACAAAACAGTGCCGAACAATGCTCGGGTTGTTTTTCCCCTATCACACTTGCCATAATCGCAAACGCTTGCAACCAGTTAGCAAACGTTCTAGGGATCAAACGATATCTCCTCTTCTCCTCATCCTCCTTCTTAGAGCCATCCGGCTTAACTCTATCAAGATTAAATTTTTCCACTGGTAGCAGTGAAAAAATTTCCACATACTCACCTTTTCACAGTTTTTCACGCACTTCTTGTTTTAAGTGCGACCCTAACGGTCCCTCATAGCAAACATAGACCTCGCATTTTGCCGCGTCAGCCAACCTTGTTATGTCCTGCCTGCCAGCTGCCTCCGCTGATTTTTCCGTCCCTTCCGCGGCCCCACTCACTGTCACCGCTGGGCTGGGCAATGCGACTGCGGCCTGCACCACCGGCCCTACACTTTTTTCTGCTCCACCTGTTGCCCCTACCGCCCCTGCAACCCCCGGCGGAACCCATGCCGCCGCCGGGCCTGTGCGACCCTTTTCTGCCACTTCAAAACGCTGTAAGAGCTCTTTTATGCCTGCCAAGAAAACCCCCTAAGCCAGAGGCCCCCCCGTTTGTGTCATTCACTCTGCCAGCTTCACTCATACCTGCAACCCCCAGCCCCCCACTACTCGGCAGACCTGCAACAGAAATCATGACATTAGACTCACCAGGCTGCACAGGCGTAGCCTCATCAGCCGGACTTCTGTTCTCCACCGCTGTTGTCCTCCTGGAGGGGGGGGGGGGCGCCTCTTCCTCTGACCCGGACCGCTCATCCTCTCCAATGCACTCTCCTTCTTCCTCCTCAGCCGATGAATGCCCACCCGGCCTGGACACAAGGTTGCCGTGGAAACCGCGGCCGTACACCCCCGCCTCCACGTATCCCATCTGCCTGTCGTTTTTTGCTGTACCTTGCCCGGACCGGTGTGGGGAACCACAGTCCTGCCGTCAGGTACTATCGCCGCTCTACCCGGCCGTCCTCTCTCGCTTCTTCTGCGATCCCCTGCCGTGGAACCAGAAGGCCCAGGGATCTCTCCTCGTGCACCGCTGCGCACATCCGACTCCCTCACTCTGGGGGCGGGGCTAACGCTTCTCTCCACTCTGGCTGTGCTAGGCCGCTGCGCCGCTCCCGCTCCATCCCGCTGACCGCCATTCGGTCCACCCTCGGTTCTCCCCCGTCCCTCCCGTTCGCTTGCCACTCTCTTTGGCGGCGGGCCCGCTGAGGGACCGGAGTGAGTCCCAGGCTGCCGCTGTTCAGGGGAAAACCTCTCTGGGGGCCGCGACCGCCGAGTCCTAGTGTCGCTCGTTACCCCCCTGCTAGATGCAGGCTCTGTTCCCCTCACTGCTTCCTATAAGGTGTCCTGGAGCCAGGCTGCCCCTCTCACCATTGCTTCTACGCTCATCTGCTCCATCAGGCTCTCCAGGTCAGCCATGCTGCTCTTCAGGGAACTTTCTTCAGGAAAACTGTTACTCCCCCCAGGGCGGGATGAACTTATAAAGACCCTCCTAGTGCCTCCCCCTCGGTTAACTAATATACACTCCCCCTCTGTGTTAACTCCACTGCTGCCACAGTCATGTACTCCCTCCACCTATGCATTACATGCTGTGTTCCGGTCCTTTCTGGCTGGTGGTGGTGGTGTAATGGTGTGGGTGATATTTCCTTGGCACACTTTGCATCGTTTAAACGCCACGGCCTACCTGAGTATTGTTGCTGACCATGTCCATCCCTTTATGACTACAGTGTCCCCATCTTCTGATGGCTCCTTCTAGCAGGATAATGCACCATGTCACAAAGCTCCAATCATCTCACCACTGGAAGAAGAGGACAGAGTGAAATCCAACCTTACAGTATATACATTAATTCTGTACTGCTTTTAGCCACTTGGTTGGGATTTCCTTTGTACTGAGACTGCTATACACTTCTTTATTAGGGTTGACCAGAAGCGGAATACTTAGTGTACTCTCTCTGATTTCAAGGGTCTGCCCTAAGTGCTCGGTATAAGTATGACATCGAAATTTATAGATAGGCAACTACTATCTTCATATTGATTGGTGGTTCCAAATGAATAATAACTACTGCAGTAGGGAACAGACAAAACAGATACACTCTGCATTTTTCCAAAAAGCTATTCTACTTTATTATGACGCAATTGAAGGTTTTTATACATATGATTACGTAGGTATCACATTAATATTACAATTGTACTTTTATGGTAACAAGGGGCGTAACATAGGCAGACTAATTTTAATCAGGACTCGAAAGAATGCAAACATGTAATAAAAATATTATTAGTGCCGTGTGCATAGTGAGGGCAGTGTGCAATACATACAAAATAGAATACAATTATATACAGAACTTACACATTTTCTTTACAAGTACTTGGGTGGAAAAAAATACAAAGTCTATCTAGTTCAATCAATAGAAAAAAGAAATTAGAAAAAAAAAAACAGAAAACTTCCATATACAGAATTCTATACCCACAGATGATCCAGAGGAAGGCAAAAAAGACATTATAAAGCATGGTCCTGTTTGCTCCATTGGGGGAAAATGCATTATTTTCTGATCCCCCAGAAGGGATTTTTGCATTTATTATTATTAGTAGTAGTACTTTTATAATACAGAATTTATATAGCACCAGAATTCTCTTACCTTACACAGGTGTAGAGCACAGCGGCAAGCAGCTGGTATCACAGGGCTGGATGGGGGCGGGAACTGCTGAAGTTTACTTTTTACATCAACAGGCTTGTGATTGGTTGCTAGGATCGCCTGGAAACCAATCACCTGCTGTTTAATGTAAAAAGTTAACTTCAGCGGTTCCCGCTCCCATCCAGCCCTGTGATACCAGCCGCTCGCTGCTGTCCAATGAAAAGGACAGCGGCGAACATGTCCACGGGGTTGCTGACCCCTGCTCTACAAAGTAAAAGCAATCACAGCGGCTAATTTACATTCGGACCGCAACAAATTGCACATGTCTAGTCTCAGAATAGGCCTGGTCTTCAAGTGGTTAAAGAACATAATTGAGTATATTTTCATGCTATGCTATTGTTTACTAGAAGGCACAATCGACTGGGTTACACTAGCTAATCTGCATAGTCAACTAGAGAATAGGAATGGGGTTCGCATTTGCTGCGGGCTGGGATTCATGCAAACATGCAACTGTTCGTTGAATGAGCAAAATAAATAGGGTGTTTACCTGCTGAAGTGAACCTCTGGCTGCTGCCGGAAGTCATTCATTTATTGGCAATAGTAATATAAACGTCAACTTCCCACTGTGCGGGCCGCAAGTGTCTTTGGTTGCTAGGACACAAGCGACTGCCTGCCACCTAGCAAACAAGGGTACTTTGTGTTCATTTAATAGTTACATTTTGGTATGGTTCGGGGGGGGGGGGTTTGCACATCACTTGCTCAGCTACATCTGTCTCTTTAAGTGTAGCATCTCTGGGCTGCAAAGGAAGGGAAGCAAACCTATAGATTCTCTTTTCCTCTCCTGCCCATAGATCCATATTATATCCTCCCCCTATAGGTCACCTGTACTATCCAGCTCATAGATCCATCTAATATCCTTTTAACCGTAGATCCTCCTTTGCTTTCCTGTCTGTAGAGCCACATTATATCCTTCCCTCTTAAGTCACCTCTGCTTACCAGCTCATAGAACCAATATATATCCTCCTATCCATAGATCCCATTTTCCTTTCCTGCCCATAGATCCACAATATATCCTCGCCCATAGGTCACCTGTGCTCTCTAGCTCAGTGATCGCCAACCTTTCGGACCTCACGGACCACTAAACTCACAATTTTAAATCCCATGGACCACTAATATGAATTTTACGTGCCTTATAAATACAATGAGGGTTCGATATGCCTGCTATGCCACGACTGAACAAGCGCTTTTTTAATTGATTCTTTATGTTTTGGCACCTTGGCTTTTGTTGTTGTCTATGGGCCAATATACCTTTTCTTTACCTAGTCCATGAGCCAGTGTACATTTTTTCACTGCAAAGCTTTTATTAAAGTTCGTCTCAAAGCAGTTTTACGCTATGTGGAGTTTCTCCTTTGATTTTTCCACCGGAGGAGCTGTATGGTGAATGGAGTATCCTAATGTGGGGGATAATCCTGTGGAGACCCTCACCTTCCTGTACTTTTAATGACGGACGAAGCTACATTCCACTCATTGCCGTTCGTTCCATCACAAGCCTGCTCTGACTCCCAAGCCGCTGGCTGGGGAGTCCACCACTCTTGGTAAGAGTATTTTTTACACACCTATATCTTCAATATCATGCCTACCATCTGAATATACGGGAACCATCTTGGCGGTCCAAAGGAAGCCCAAGTGACCAAGTATTTGGGTGTACCTTCATCGGTCCAGCATTTGGGACTCACATTCTATTTTACTTAGTGTGTTTATGAACACTATTTATCTATGAGTACACTTATGCAGAGGTTTACATTTTCTTAGTTTTTTGTACTTACTATTCTATATACGTACCTAGCACGTCACTTGTTATCAATAGTTTTACATGTTTGCTGAGCTATGATTTAGCATATTGGTTGTTGGTTCACGGCACTATAATATAAGCATCACGTTCATTATTTTTATTTAATATAATTTTTCTCATGTTCTAACAGCACATATATTTATTCCCATAAGTCAGATTATAGGGAATACTTGATTTTTTGTTGATTCTTTTGCTGTTTTTCTTTTTATATTAGAGGATTTGATAAAGATCCTAATTTCAATTAAATACCTCACTGGGTAAGTCTGGCCCCCTGATTGATATTTTAGTGGGCCTGACCCAAATGAGGAACAAGTCTGTTTTAGCGCCACACTGTATTCCTTGTCTTATAAATACAATGCTTCAGCTCTCTGCTACTCTTCCCCCCCAGCACTCTGCATCACACTGCTGCCTTACACAGACTCATCATTGGATCTCACCTCCTTATCCAGCCATGTGCTCAAGCTCTGTGCTCCCTTCCACAGTCTGGTCTGTGATCAGCGCTGCCATTGGAAGTCCTCTCCTTCTTCACCTCCTGATCTCTGCACTACTCCCAGTGCCTCCCTCTGAGTTAACAGGAGCCAGAACTACAGAGGAGGCATCAGTTATAAATGCGCACTGACAATATTGACTGTCAGCGCACATTGAGAACAACATTGGAAAGAACATTGGGAGGTATGCATCCACCAAAATGTTGATTTGCAGCAGAACCCCTGGGGACCACCAAAATGTTCCCGTGGACCATCAGTGGGCCATAGACCCAAAGATCCATTTTATATCCTCTTATCCACAGATCCTCCTTTCCTGCCCATAGATCCACAATATATTTATTTCCCCATAAGTCACCTGTGCTCCTCAACTTATAGATTTTATTTTATTTCCTCTTACCCATAGATTCTCTTTTTCTCTCCCACCTATAAAGCCACGTCATATTCTCACACCCATAGGTCACCTGTCTGCCTGCATAGGCAGTTTTTTGGTAAAGATTAACTAACCCTTTAAAGTCATCATCCCCCAGGGCCAGACTTTCAATTGGGCTTGACAGGGCTCAAGCCCATGGGCCCCGGCCAATAGGGGGCCCCACGGGCCCCGCCAGCCCCGCTCGTTCCGAAAGCCGTCGAGAGTGGCTGAGAGCTGCCAAGAGCGGCCGAAAGCTGCCGAGAGCGGCTGAGAGCTGCTGAAAGCCGCCGAGAGCGGACAAAAGCCGGCTCTGTATCTCGGCAGCGCCATTTTTAAACTGAAAGGCTGCAATGAGAAGGCAGCAATGACACTGGAGCAAGGCTACACTGACAAGTCTGCAAATGACACTGGGGCAAGGCTACACTGACACTGACAAGGCTGCAATGACACTGACAAGGCTGACAATGAACACTGATAAGGCTGCATTGATGGGCATTTAAATGTAAGTTTTTTTCCTTAAATTTCCCTCCTAAAAGTTTTTTCCTTAAAATTCCCTCCTAAACTTGGGGTGCGTGTTCTACTCTGGCGCGTGTTATATGCCGATAAATACGGTAATTATCATTTTATTCATTTTTATTGCTTTTATTAATCGTGGACCCAGGATTAATACCAGTACACTATCCCACACTTACACGCTTATATATGATCTACTTTTGTGAGTAGCCATTTGGCTGTTTTGTCTTGTCCAATTAAACAGAAGTTCTTTAATACTGCACTGACTCTGGCGCAACTCGTCCTTTTCTATTTCTATTTTATAGAGCTGTGCATATGTATAGAAAGTAGGGCCCGAAAGTGACTCAAGCCCAGGGGCCCCCACCACCCTAATGCCCCGTACACACGGTCGGACTTTGTTCGAACATTCCGACAACAAAATCCTAGGATTTTTTCAGACGGATGTTGGCTCAAACTTGTCTTGCATACACACGGTCACACAAAGTTGTCGGAAAATCCGATCGTTCTGAACGCGGTGACGTAAAACACGTACGTCCGGACTATAAACGGGGCAGTAGCCAATAGCTTTCATCTCTTTATTTATTCTGAGCATGCGTGGCACTTTGTCCGTCGGATTTGTGTACACACGATCGGAACTTCCGACAACGGATTTTGTTGTCGGAAAATTTTATCTCCTGCTCTCCAACTTTGTGTGTCGGAAAATCCGATGGAAAATGTCCGATGGAGCCCACACACGGTCGGAATTTCCGACAACACGATCCGATCGGACATTTTCCATCGGAAAATCCGACCGTGTGTACGGGGCATAAGTCCTGCCCTGCTATCCCCCCATGGTTGTCCCCTCTCTCTCTCTCTCTCTCTCTCTCTCTTTCTCTCTCTCTGTGATTCATTATTTCCATTTGTTTACAATGAATGAAAAATGCCTGTCTGACCACAGCAAATGCTGCAGAGGAAGTAGAGCACTGGAGTCCGCAGGAGGGCATTATGGATAATGGCAGGGAAGGATGGCTGATGTGATATTGTCAGGTTCCTTCCCCCCTTTTCCATGAAAAGATGATGTTTGTGTCTGAAAGCTCACTGGCTTCATCCAACCCGTCATTCTCAATGAAGCCATGTGCATGTGTGTAGGGTTCTCTGTGTGCTATTCATGTTACAGTTGTCTGTGTCCTCTTACAGCTCGTGGATTTGTAGGTGACGATGAGTATCTGGAGATCACAGGGATCACCAAGGAGCAGTCGGGACTATATGAATGCAGTGCCGCCAATGAGGTGTCCATACCAGATGTCCGCAGAGTCAGAATCACAGTCAACTGTGAGTGGCATCTTCTTCTTCTTTGTTATTAAAGAAAAGACGTAGATGAAAGACACTGAGAAATGTCTGACAGTGCATATCTGGGCCTAGCAATTTACTGTCATCTTAAAAACCAATTTATTCTCAGAGGACTCTAAAACGCGACAGGAACAATCCATATATATGACATACCAGCAGAGACCATCTGCAAGGTACAACCATATACCAGCTTGTGCACTATACAGTGGCGAAAATAATTCTTGATCCCCTGCAGATTTGTAAGTTTGCCCACTTACAAAGAAATGAAGGGTCTGTCATTTTTATCATAGGTGTATTTTAAATGATAGAGACAGAATATCAACCAAAAATTCATAAAAAAACACATGATACAAATGTTTTAAATTGAGTTGCAGTGCAATGAGTAAAATAAGTATTTGATCCCCTATCAACCAACAATAATTCTGGCTCACATAGACTGGCTACAGTATGTGCTCATGTGGTATACCAGTTAAGGACCAGACAACATCTGTTGTTTTCATTAGTCTTTCTTGCTAGAAAATTACTTGGAACCCCCAAACAATATATATAAATATTTTTTAGCAGAGACCCTAGAGAATAAAATGGCGGTCTTTATGTCACACGGTATTTGCGCAGCGGTGTTTCAAATGCAATTTTTTGGAAAAAAAACACTTTCATGAATTAAAAAAAAAAAAAAAAAACGGTAAAGTTAGCCCATTTTTTTTTTCATAATGTGAAAGATGATGTTACGCCGAGTAAATAGGCACCTAACATGTCATGCTTCAAAATTGCACATGCTCGTGGAATGGCAACAGACTACGGTACTTAAAAAATCTCAATAGGCGACGCATTAAAATTTTTTACAGGTTACCTGTTTAGGGTTACAGAGGAGGTCTAGTGCTAGAATTATTGCTCTTGTTCTAACGATCGCGGCGATACCTCACATGTGTGGTTTGAATAACATTTACATATGTGGGCGCGACTTAGATATGCGTTTTTCTGTGCGCAAGCTCGGAGGGACGGGGCGCTTTAATTTTTTTTTTAACTTAATTTATATAACTTTTTCTTTTTACACCGTCCCTTTAAAAAAAAATGTTTTGATCACTTTTATTCCTATTACAAGGCATATAAACATACCTTGTAATAAAAATAAGCATGACAGGTCCTCTATATTGCGAAAATCTGGGTAGTCAAAAAGACTTTAGATCTCACATTTACACATAAAAGAAAAAAAAATGTAATTTTAGATTTTCTAATAAAAAAAATTGTCCCTCTAAGGTCGTTAGGCGGAAGTGACGTCAGACATCGCTTCGGTCCTCCAGGGGCATAGAGTGGAGTGGGGGCCATCTTGCCCTCACTCGCCTTCCTGCCCATCGCTCCACAGGATCGGACCGTTTTCACCACTACCAAAAGAGGATGTGAAAGAGGATCGCCCACTGTTTAAAAAGACATGGTATATAACGTCAAAGTAATGACGTATATATACAGTGGGCGGTCCAGAAGTGGTTAGTCCTGTCAATGTAACCACTTCAGCCCTGGAAGGATTTACCCACTTCCTGAACAGGCCATTTTTTGCGATACAGCACTGCGTTACGTTAACTGACAATTGCGCGGCCTTGCGATGTTGTACCCAAATAAAATGTATGTCCTTTTTTTCCCACAAATAGAGCTTTCTTTTGGTGGTATTTGATCACCTCTGCAGTTTTTATTTTTTTCGCTATAAACAAAAAAAGATCGAAAATTTTGAAAAAAAAAACAATAGGAGGAAGTGATGAGCTCCCTCCTTCCTCCTGGCCAATGGGCACGCGTGCGTCATCAGAACCTAGCGCACGAACCACCGTACACCTATGGCGTTTTGCGCCGCCGAGCCAACCTGCTGCAGTAAAAGTGCGGCGGCTGGTCGACAAGAGGTTAAAGTGGAATTTAGTCCAAAAATGAAGTCCTGCTAGATGATTTCAGGCTGGCCCCTTTTGCAGGTATAGCGATGTAAAACATTAAAAAAAAAGTCCCTATACTGTTTAAAATCCAGCAATACACTGCATCACCCTTCTCTGCACATGCCCAGTTGCTTTCCGTTTTTAGGCATTTTTAGGCACTGCTGATTTTGTAGAGGCCGATCTGCTGATAGACTTAAAGCGGAGTTACACCCTGAAATTTTTTTTTCCATTAACAGACTCCTTTTAACCTAAAAAGAAAAATTTGGAGGAAATTTTTTTTTTTATACTTACCAGAATCACCCTGTTGCTATGTAGTCCCCCTAATCTGCCACTTCCTGGTCCGAGGAGCTCCCTCGTCACTTCCTCCCTTGCCTATGCTCCTGGGAAATGATGTGTCATCATTTCCTAGGAGTCTGTGGGCAGTACTGTGATCAGAATTTCCTTACGCGATTTAAGGCGGATCACAGCACCATTTTTAAAAAGGGAAGAAAGCCCCTTGTTGCCATAACAGCGGGGCGGGACCTTCCTCCGTCGCCACCCATTGTAATGGCAACTTCAGAAACAATTGGCGCTACGGCCGCTGGTGAATCGCGCATGCGTGAGACGAGAGGTGCATGCTGGGTAACCAGCATACACCTCTCCTACACTTATCCAGGAAAAGTTAGCGATTGGGCTTTACATGCCCACAATCATGATGGCAACGTACACAACAGGACTGAAAAACTTGTGAGTAGTAATTTAATATTTTAGCAACATCCTTTTTTTAAATTGAATAATCATTTTTTTATTTAGGAATGAATTATGCACGAAAAAATGTGTCCAGAACTCCGCTTTATAGCAGAATTAAACCCTCCTATCCTATACAGTCAAGGAAGCTGCTTCTATTTGATCTGCAACTGCCATGTGATCCGTTATGACACCAACCATTTGATGGTTTGACAGTTTGATTGAGGACACAATCAAATCAAACTGTTTTATTGATGGGTTTAGTTCTGCTTTGTGATTTACATCTGGGGCTTTGGGCTTCCGTAAACTGGCCTCCGGCAAGAAGAAACAAGAACACCGCTGGAGGCAATTTACAGCACACTCTAATTTTGGTAGCAGAATTATTAATGTGGAATGTATGTTCCTTGCTAAAGAACATTATTTTTTATCAGATTGTTATGGGTAAAGTTCTTTAACTACTTCCTGCCTGTAGGACGTCCTCGGGTTGCAGTAGTTATACCAGGATGATGCCTGCACCTACATACATCATCCCAGTATTGAATTCTTCAGCCGGTGATTTCCTTTGTAGCAGAAGTGATTGAGTGGCTAAATAGCCACTCGATCACTTCTGTGGGTGGTGAAAGGGGGTTCCTCTCCTCCCCCCCCCCACCGCCCTCCAGTTGCTGCCTTTCCTGGGCTCTACCATCCGATCGCGTGGCTTGGGAGTAATGCGACCGGTGGCATTAGCTGCACGGAACATAGAGACCCTAGAACATAGAGACCCATAGAGACCCTCTCTCTGTCTCTGTGACCCCAGAAACAAGAAGTGATAAGTATGTCTTCACTTCCGGTCCCACCTCTTTGTTTACCTGACCGCTAGTGATCGCGAAACCAGCCGATCAGTCTGATCTGTGTCTGATCGGCTGCATTGGAGGACAGAGGAGAGATTAATAGATTAATAGGACCAAGATCTCTCCATAAAGAGGACCTGTCACGGCCCATGCAGTCACAAGGGATGTTGTGCATCCCTTGTGATAGCAATAAAGTTAATCCAAAAAAAAATTATAAAAAATGTGAGGTATCCCCGCGAACGTTAGAGCGAGAGCAATAGCACTAGAATCTTGTGTAGCTCTAAACTGGTAACCAAGGACCAGGCCTCTTTTTTTAGATATGTTGTTTACATTGCAATGCTCATCCAAGTATAATTTTTGAACTTGTCTGGGTGCACTCTCAAGTCCTCGTATAGCAATGCAAATTGAGGTGTGCGCTTGGAGGATGGGATGAACCCAATAGCGACGGTGCTGCCTCTGTTGGTGGATATGCTCCCAATAGAATAACACAAATAACAAAAACAGCTCCATGAACTCCATCTTCTTTATTTACCCTCTTTCACCTCAACGAGATACCAGGAAGTACACAGGAAGTGATGTAGGGAGGTGGAGTTGTTCTTTGAGGCCGATGCTTCAATGACGCTTGAAAAACGCTGTTAAAACGCCTGCAGCGCTGCGTTAATTTTACCGCTAACGCCCCTAAAACGCTGTAAAAGCGCGGTAATAATGCTATGGCGTTTTTGGGGCGTTTTTGAAGCGCCTTGGTGTGAAAGGGGGTCTTATATTCCCAAAAATGAAAAACTGCTGCGCAAATATAATGTGACATAAAAAATTGCAACAATCACCATTTTATTCTCTAGGGTTTCATTTTATTCTCTAGTATAATGTTTGGGGGTTCTAAGTAATTTTCTAGCAAAAAAAAAAGTAGATTTTTACACGTAAGAGCAAAGTTTCAGAATCGGCCTGGATACGAAGTGGTTAAGAAGGTGTTTCTAACGACAACTCGTTATGTGTATAAAAGACACCTGTCCACAGAAGCTCTTTCTTCTATTCAAGCCTCCCCATCATGGGCAACACCAAAGACCTGCAACTCAATTTATAACATTTGTATCATGTGTTTTTTCTGGATTTTTAGTTGATATTCTGTCTCTATCGTTTAAAATACACCTGTGATAAAAATTGTAGATCCTTCATTTTTTTTTGTAAGTGGACAAACTTCCAAAATCTGCAGGGGATCAAATAATGATTTTCCCCGCTGTATACTGTGTGCCAACAGGTAAAATCTATGTCTACAGTTTACACCGGCAGAGACCATATACCAGCGTGGTGGGCACTATATATTATTTATCAGCAAGTACAATCTACTGTACATGTACAACATATACCAGCAGAGACCATCTGCAAGGCATCTATAGACCAGCAATGTGCATTATATATTATGTATCAGCAAGTACAATCTAAATGTACAACATACATTAGCCGGGACCATCTGCAGGGCATGCCACATACCAACAGCATATATACTATATATTATATATCAGCAGGTAAAATCTATATGTACAACTTAAACCAGCAGAGACCATCTGCAATGCATGCTATATCATGCTATATATGTACAAGCATGTGCACTGTATATTATATGTTGGCAGGTACCAACCACATGCATAAAATATACCAGCAGAGACCATATTCAAGATACACCATATGTGTATATTGCACTATATATGTTATATGCTACTGTTAGCAAGTACAGTCTACATGTACAACATACATCAACAAAGACCATATACCAGCATGTGAATTAGATTTATATCAGCAGGTGAAATCCACATGTACAACATTATATACCAGCAGAGTCCATCTGCAAGAGACGCCATATACCAGCAGCATGTTCACTATATTATATATCAGCAGGTACAATCTATATTGTACAACATATACCAGCAGAGACTATCAGCAAGGCATGTGGGGCACTCTTTTTAAAAAAAAAATTAAAACTTTAATCCTAATTGCAAACACCAGTACAGTATGCTCTATAAGCAAGCATTGCATTTCTACTGAAAAAGGCAATGATTTAACTCCTCAACCAGGCAAATTTTATTTAGAAACTGCATAATGGAATATCAGGTTATTGGTAATGGTAAGGAACAATTTTCTGAATATGGTGAGTGTTACAGGAAAGGCCTTCTCCTTTCGAAGAACGGGTGTTGCTGATTTAACGGAATGTATTTTTTCACTGGGCAAATGTTGGGTGAATGTTTTGTGAAGTCCCCATCAAATCTGTGATAAACATACCACAAAATGATATAATTGAGCTGACTTTTTGATTTGCGTGTCCATTTCACAGACCCACCATATATATCTGATGCCAGAAACACGGGAGCGTCTGTTGGACAGAAAGGCATTCTGCGCTGCTCTGCCCTGGCTGTCCCGCTGGCTGAATTCCAGTGGTATAAGGAAGACACTCGGTGAGTCTTGGAGAATTAGATATAAACTCCCAAAATATCCCAATAATCCCTATTCTTAATAGGGGGAATGATGTGTGCTGTCACTACACTGCAGGAACTTCAGCAGATGGAGATTTGAAATTACTTTGGCACATTGGGGTTGATTTACTAAAAGTGTAGAGTGCAAAATCTGGTGCAGTTGTGCATGGTAGCCAATCGGCCTCTAACGTTAGCTTGTTCAATTAAGCTTTGAAAAACAAAAAAAAAATACTGGAAGCTGATTGGTTTCTATGCAGAGCTGCACCAGATTTTGCACTCTCGTCTTAGTAAATCAACCCCATTGTAGATGAATTAGGAGGTCTTGTGCTATGGGTAGGCAGAAGACTTGCCTTGAACATTTCAGCAGGAGGCAAGGGTCACAAAAAGGGCAGGACCTACAAACTATGCTGAAGAAGTAGTTCACCACTCATGGGTGGGGCGCTCATTGACTTTTTGGGTGCTAAAGGACCTTGTCCCAGCACTGACCATTGCTTCGTAAAATTGAATCTGAGGTTTTACATTAAAGATTAAATTGCGTGCAGATGTACCGCAGGTCTCTGCCTGGACTTGAAGGCCCCTGGCACATCGGTTCTCATGCAGAATTGGGAGGCAAACATCTGTAGCACCCCCCTGACCTCCAGGAGTAGGTGGAGGAACCCTGGAGACAGGGAGGGCCAGCATTTCACCCCAGGGCTGAGTCTATGGCTAAAATGGGGACAGGATAGATCATAGCTCCCAACTTTCCCTGATTGGAGGGACTGTCCCTGATTTGGAGCAATGTCCCTCTGTCCCTCATTCCACCTCATTTATCCCTCATTTTCGCCTGATCCATATAGTTGTATATAAAATGGACTTTTTATCTTTCAAAAAGTGTTTCCCAGTGCTAAACCTTTCATCCAATTTCTAAATTGCTGCATTTGTATATTTTAAAAGCCAATATAAAGGAATTGTAGTGGTAAAAAAAAGTCCTTGTCGATTTAATTAACCCTTTTTTTTTTTTGGTTAATTCTTCTTTAAGGGGGTGTGGCAGGGGGTGTGTCCTATGACTACATACATTTGTTAGTAGGTGTCCCTCATTCCCATCTCAAAATGTTGGAAGGTATAGATAGATTACTCCAGCAGCACCTCCCCAGCCCACAGCTCAGGGGGAAGACTGAGATCACAAGGCCTGCCCAAGATATTTATATCCTCCCCAGCCTGTACCAGTGGTAGGAAACCTCCTACTGGTTGGCTGAAGAAAATATAAATATTTACTGTGTAAGTCTTATTGTGGAATCTCATACTGTTGCCAGGTACCAGTGACACCTACTGGCAGCAGGGAGAAACAACAGCTCCACTGAGTTTAGGGGAAACCAAGCGATGAAATAAACTACAAATTCAGCTTGGGCTGACTACTACCCAACAAAATGTAGGTAGTAGTCGCTGTTGAAGACAGGGTGCTAAACTTCAAACAAACACAGTAAAGTTAAAAACAGTAACCAAATGTGAGAGAGGAAAGGGGGGAGAAGTCGGGAGAAAACTTTTTTTTTTTTTAAGGTGGAGATCTACTTTAGTGCTGCTCTTTGGCATTAAATTAATCATTTTTTTGAAGCTGTGCGACCACATCTCTGAAATCTAGAAGATTTCTTAATTACACTACAGAGCTGCACTCTGATTGGAGCTTGTCCATTGCATGGGTGGAAGTGCTTATATAGACCAATTAGGAAGAAGTGCTTCTTAAGACGGTGGCACCAACAAAAAGCAGATCCCAAGGCAGCAAGTCTATGGGCTGTGCACTCTTCTATAATCTAATATAAGGAGATAGAAGATCGATCAGAACATTTGTTGTAATTGGCCCTGACCCTACAGCTGAGAGTAAAGAATGACAGCAGAGTACTCCCTCCTCTGGAATGTGATGGAACGAGAGACGCTTATAAATAGAAAGCATCGCTGTTTATTTTTGGCCTCAGAATTGTATTCACATCCAAGGACACTTCATATTAATTTTTTTTAAATATTTGCATCTTTTGTATCTTTATTCCTCTCTGATGCCAAATGAAGAACAGATGTTTCCAGTAGTGTGACTCTGATGTATGTAAAGTAGGTAGGCTCCCTGCTGCAGCATGCTGGGGGTTATCATGTACTAGATATATAACATCAGTAATACGATTATAGATTTATAACCTCTTATGCACAGTATGTGATCAGCTGCACATATGGTAATACAGAGGACTCATTACCTTGTAAGGATTAGAAGAACATACCAATTCCAGAAGCAGCTCTCACTTGTGTTCCTGGAAAATGGTTGCATTTGAGATACGTTCACAATAAATTCTCATTGGCTTGTGTAGAGGAACTATAGCAATGCAGGAGAAAAGCTGCAACAAACACTTTTTTTTTATACCACCCAGTTTAGAAAGTAAAGATAGCTTTTCAGAGCCTTCAAAAATCATTGATGAGTGCCAATGTATACTGGTTAATATTAGCAAAAGGAGGGTGCACCGAACTAGTGCATTACCAAAAATAAATTTTATTCCAAATAAAAACAGCATGATGCTGGAAGAACAGGCAGGGATCACTTTGGCTCTGAGGAAGAGGGTCCTCCCTCGAAACGCGTTAGCCACTCTGAATACTGCCTGGTCTTCTGGCATCACCGGTTCTTCATAACAGACCCGAGGGAGACTGTTTGTATCTGCCTCTACTGTGATATGTCTATATACAACGTCTGTATGTGAGTACAACCATTGGTGTTTTTATTTGGAATAAAATTTATTTTTGGTAATGCACTAGGTTGGTGTGCCCTCCTGTTGCTAATATTTTACAGTTCTAAGGATACCCATTGTTCTGAGGAGGGCAGAAAGGCCGTTGGCATTGAAAAGAGTTGTCTGCACTATACATCCCTGGACCTACCACCCAAGCGCAGGAGAATTATTCTGTGAATGTATACTGGTTCACAGGTGTCTTAGGTGTCTGCTCCATGGTTCCAGCACACAAAACCACAGAAATAGTTCCAATATTAGGAGATGTTGATGGGAAGAAAAGTGATGCCATCCCTGCAGGATGGCAGTTATTTGAGAAGTAGTCAGACATTCGTGGAAGCCTTTCCTGACAGAACATGGAAGCTGCCGTTGCTGACCTCTCATCTTTAAAATGCTATTTACCTGGGTGTATTGCTGACCCTCTGCTTTTACTAAACTAGAACGAGTATGCAGACAAGGACCTGTGACCTTTTTAATGTCATCCTTGTTCCAAGTTTATGATTCAGAAAGTACTGAGAGTCTTGAGCGTGCAAGCTGAATTGTAGCTAGGTTACAGTAACAGGTATTGATATAAGGACCTTTCCTCTTATGATAAGTAAGAGTTAATTGATAAGGAAAAAACCCACTCATAAACATCACAATGAAATCATTAGATATTTTGTAAATCCAATCACAAAATCTTCTTTAATGGTAATGTCATCCATTTTCACATTTTTTTCTTTTCAATAATGTTTATTCAGAGATTGTGAAAGTAGACAGAGATTACAAGTGCCATTACACATATCATCACACAACATCTCCTTTTCGTAACAAAATATAAGGTTACAATTAATAATAATAACATTCCATGTATAAAAAAACGAGAAATTGAAGATCCGGGCTATCATCATGTCTGACATATGCTAAGAACAGCATATTAGGAACGACTCATTAGTAGAGTTGCCACCTCATCCCTTTAAACCTGAACACATATGAATTACACAAGTTCTGAGGCTAATTTAATGCAGATAAGGCACCAAGTGAATTTAATTACCACCGTAATCAGCCACAGAACCTATGTAATTAATATGTGTTCAGTTTTAAAGGGATGAGGCGACAACCCTACTTATTAGCCATCTGCATCAAACAGGCTTATCGTCATGGTAGTGTAAGAAGATATAAGGCATAGGGCCGCCACGTGCAAATCCCAGATAGCCCAACCATTCTGGACCCCTTATGGCTACAGGCCGCATACCCCACAAACCTCAACCTCACATCTAATCGCGCTTCCGAAGGAGTCTTCCCAAAGTGTTGGGAGATAGAAAAATAAAAAATGTAAAAGAAGACAAAAAAGACAAGGTGGAAAAAAAAATGAGTGCACGGGCATATATCCCCTCCGATCCAAAGCAGGGATGTTGCTAATGTAATAGGTGGTTTCCGTTAGGTAGTTGATCCAGGGATCCCAGACTCACTCCAAAAACATAATTTTTTCATCATTTTTAATATTTCTTAATTTGCAACTTCCATTAATTGAATCCCTGGTAATCCAGCTATGAAGGTGGTTCAAGCACGTCCTGTTATGGGGAAACAATGTTCTGGCCCTGTCCCCTAATTGTGCTCCAGTGTTGTCATCCTGTCATATGGGCTTCTGATGGAAACTACAAGGGGCCATTTCAACACAAATTATGCAGGCATCATTTACTGGTGTCACCATCATTCCAAAAACTGACATGTGGCTGGCCACTTCTCACCTAAATTGGTATTATTCATTCATCAACAAATATACCCGTTTACATAGTTGCTGTGTCCTAGGTTACACAATTATCCTTGAGAATTTGCTGGCTAACACATGGTTGTGTTTTTGGATCTAAAGGGGCTCATATTTGGCTTCCGCCTCCATCTTTGGGCTTCCTACAAGTCTAGATATGATGTCCACCACCACTCTGCTCCACCTTTGTCCAAGAGGCTTTTCACATTTTATTGGGAAATATCAGCCCCGCTCCCCCATCAGTGGCCTTTGTACAAGTGAAGACCAGATAATGCCACACTGAGTGTCCAACACACTGCCCTACCTCTGTCCAGGAGGCTTCGCTCATTGTTCTGGTGAAATATTTGCTCCCTCCTCCATCAGTGGTCTTTGTACAAGTGAAGACCAGATGATGCCACACTGAGTGTCCGACATTCTGCCCTGCCCCTTGTCCAGTAGAATTTGCATGTTATATAGGTGAAAAGTCTGCCACACCTTTTTCCAACAAGTCTAGATCCAACGGTGCCACACTGAGTGTTGGAACACTGCCTGCTCCTTGTTCAGTAGACTCTAGAGCAGCCATTCTCAACCATGGTTCCGTGGAACCTAAAGGTTCCTCCAGAGGCTGCCAGGCGTTCCTTGAGCTGTGGCTGGTTGATCTCCCATTTGATGGTGCTTGCATAGTTCCAGGGTCATTGCCATTTGGCAAAGCCAGTAGCATGACAGCAATTTTCATTTTAACTGTCCATAAGGGTAGAATTCTTTATTTAATTTATTCTGCCTACTGTAAGAGACATTTTCTCATTGACCCCTAATAAATTGGTTTTAACAAGGGTTCCCCAAGACCTATAAAATTAACTTCTGGGTTCCTCTGTGGTTAAAAGGTTGAGAAAGGCTGCTCTATTGCTCTAGAGAAATGGTTTCAAACTGACAGACAATTACCATATTGGCAGGATAGAACTTGCAAAACATTTCAGGAAGGGGTACTGCAGAAGTTAAAAGTTTTGCATGACTTGATAGAGACAGTAGGAAATCTGGCTATATCTTTCGATGAATATTTCCATGCTGTGTCTGGTAACATGCTCACATCTTCAAGATAGGAAAACTGACAAGTGATTTTTATCTAAATAGATTTTCCGCCAGAGCAAATGAACATGGTTGGTTTGTGTTCCTGGGAGACTGGAATTGTGATGAAATCTGCTTGTATTCTACAGGTTATCTAACAACCTGGGTGGAGTAAGGATCGACAACAAAGATCACATGTCCGTTCTGACCTTCTTCAACGTATCTGAAAAGGATTATGGGAATTATACTTGTGTGGCATCAAATAAGCTGGGCAACAGCAACGCCAGTGTCATCTTATATGGTATGATAAGAAGAGCATCTATGTTGTCTGTAGCGACTAATCAATTGTTATCTTTAAATGCCTTCTGTACTGGAGCAATGTTTTCTGGACTGTAATTTGCTAGTATGAGCAACTCAGTGGGGTCAACTGCTGAGAAGAGCAGCCAAAGTAACAATCTCACACTAGCCGCACATCAAAAGGGTACATACTTAGCCTTTCTGTCACCGACATATAGTATATTAGAGACCCTGTCACTGTCCTGAGAGGAGAGAGTTTTAATCTGAACACAAATGAGTTCTGTCTGTATTCCCCTTAGCAGTCAATCAGATTTCAGAATTTGATTCTGCTTCTGGCATGCCCTGCATCCATTTTTTCAGACTCTTTGATAAGTCAGAGTCCTTTGATTGATTAGCACATCCCCCAAGATCAATAAAACATATATCCTAAACTACATCTATTAACCACTTCAGCTCTGGAAGATTTACCCCCTTCATAACCAGGCCATTTTTTGCGCTGTTGCGCGCCGCTGTACCCAAATAAAATGTATGTCCTTTTTTCCCCACAAATAGAGCTTTCTTTTGGTGGTATTTGATCGCCTCAGTTTTTTTTTTGCGGTATGAACAAAAAAAGACCGTCAATTTTGAAATAACAAAGAACACGTGTTACTTTCTGCTATAAAACATATCCAATAAAAAAAAGTTAACATTTCTTTATCAATTTAGGCCAATATGTATTCTGCTACATGCGCGTTTCACACAATAACATTGTGGTTAATCATTACCTATCAAGTCCGTGGTACCCGCTGTGTAGAATTTTCGCATTTGCGCCCGTGACCCGGAAGTGCAGGATCACAGCAGCCGCCCTGTAGCAGGATAACTGCTATAGGGCAGTCAGTAAGTGGTTAAAAGAGGGTACAGTATAAATATATGTGTAGCGCTAGCTAACCCCCGCAAGGGCTGCTGAATTTGTTGCGTCTTTCCCCCACACAGCCAGGCAACAGAAATTTTCTCACTCTCTCCAGAGGCTCAATAAATTTGGGATTTGGTTTTATTTTGTTTATTTAAAGGGATGAACTTGGATAGGGAATAGGGATGCATGGGATGCGCTGAGATGAAGAACTTCAAACAAATAGAACAAATAGATGAAAATCCGCTAGTGTCTCTGGCTGCTATGAACTAACTCCAACTGTGCTGCTCACCCGTTGGAGTGATGGTACAGATAAAGTAACAACAGAATTTCCAAAAAACTGAAGTTGCAAGTGCAGCACCTGGCTGTGTTGCAATCACCTGGCTGCATTAGACCCATGCTAGGGATATTGGGGTGCTCTTGGCTTTTTTGCGCTGACTCTAAGCTGTCCCCTGGTCCCCAACATTTAAAGTTTTGTGCCTCACTGTCCTCTCTTTAGCCTTGGGGTATATTGAATGGAAGGTTCTCACTCAATTCCTTTTAAGTAGCTCCTTAAATACAGAAGGCTGCTGCACCGGCCTTACTGCTACTGGTTCCCTGGATATCTACAGCTAAGCCCAGCTGAGATTGGACTGGTGTAAAGTTTCCCACTTCTCTCTCTCTTTCTCTCTCCTGGTCTTCCTTCTGCCCCAGGGGGAGAGTCCCTCAGCACAAGGGTCCCTCCTCCAGATGACTGGACTCTGTGCCCTGACTGCCAGGCTCTTGAGTATTAATGGGTTGTTTCCCCACCTTCTGGCCCTTACCTCCCCAGGGATTGGTGGAAACTCAACTAAATATTCAGGCTCCAGCCTCTGTTCCTCCACCCTCTAAGTTCCAGAACTATCCAGAGAGTTCTAGAAGCCAAGGGGGGGGTAGCAACAGAGCCACAACCTTTGGAGCACTGTACAGCCTTTTAAACAAAAGTAACCTATGCTCCTCTGCATACAGAGGAACCAGACTAAGTTTACCTACATTGGCAACTAGGAGGGTGCTACATATACGTTAAAAACAGCAGGTTACTGTGTTAGGTCCTCTCAACTTGTTTCAACCTTCACTGGGTCTTTGATACATCAGGCCGGTTTAACGCACATGCGTGATTTTAATGCTGATGGGGGAAGCTCTTCAGTTTCCTAGACTCAACCAGTCCATCCTGCTGAGGCATTCTGCTGTATCCCGTGTGGTAGGCGGTTTTTGCTGTTGTCATCTCACAAATATAAAATTTCCACAAGCAGCATAAAAAAATCCTAGATTAAAGTAAACTATTTTCACTGGCTTGCACTGATGAATAATGAACACTTTCTCTTTGCAGGACCGGGAGCCGTGCACAACACAAGCAGCTCCACCTCAGCTGCCTTGGCCATCATCTGCCTCTGGTGCTCCATCCTCTACTCCCTCAGCAAGTTTTGATGAAGAAGGTGACTGTGGAGATGGGGGGAGGTTTGAGATACCTTGAAGCCATGTGGAGCACCCCTCTCCCCCTTCCCAGGAAAAGACTTCATAGATATTTTGGAGGACCCTCCACCTTGCTATCCTCATCCTCCCTCGGGTTTGTTATCCTGCTGAAAAATCTTTCTTTTCTACACACTGAAAGCCCCTGCAGGCACCTCAGATGTGGAATGGGAGCCCGGGGGGACTATGGGGCTGGTTTCTTGTGTTGGTGTCTATGTCAGTCCCTGTGTCATGCTCCATAGGTCTTTTCAGATAAGGCAGGATGAGGTGAGAGGAGGGCTGGCTACATGGACAGTGGTCTTCACTGCATCGGTGGAATAGAGATCTCCTTCACCTGCATCATTGGCTCCACAGATAAATTATAATTTTTTGGACACTGCAAAAGACTGGTACATATAGTGGACCTACAAGAAATACTCAGGCTCTAAGAAGGAGTGGGCAGATATTTTTGTGTAGTTGTGCTTGAATTTATTATCCTTATTGACCACTCGCACAGACTAGACTGTCAAATGTAGAGTATGGAACTCTCCAGTGCAATAGGATTACACAACCTATAAGAATATCTGTATGTTCCAAAGATATCCAGTGTCCCATTGGGTCATCGGAGGGCCTTTAGTGATCAGTTTCCATTCAGTCTGCAGCTTTGTGGCTTCTGTCTAAGTATGTTAATGGTGGAATCCGTGAGGGAGCCCTCTGACTCTGACAACCCATATTGGATGAGATGGACACTGGCACACTCCTGTTGTCAAGCACACGGTTACCAGCAGTCTTGTGTAAAGACTGAAGGTGATTATATTATACATGAAAGGATGTGATGGCCAACTGGACTATCAGAGGCTCCATTTTCCATGGTTCAAGAACAGATGACTACATTTCTTTTACACAATGTTATTTTGCCAATTTGGATCCCCAACTGTCAGTGTCATTATTGTGGGACCTTCAATGTCAAGATATTATTTTGGGAACTCCAACAACATTTCTGACAACTGTGGGCTGATAGCCAGCCTGTAACTGCCGATTGTAACCCCTTGCTATAACAATCACCCTGCCCTAGCATCTCCAGTACAGTCCATCCATTGTTACCATTTCAAAAATGTTAGTAGAATATTAATGGAGCAACAGAAAGCTGGAGAGCATTGCCTCTCTAGAGTGATGGCTGAAACATTCCCCTCTACAGTAACCTCCATCGACAGCTCATCTACCTAATTTCAGCTATAATATGTCCCACAGATCTGTCATAGATATCATTTTAGTGATAGTCTGATCTATTCAAGGGAGCACGCTTGGAATTTCATGACACAATGAAATTTTTGGGATGTATTTATTTGGCTTTCATTTAAATCTTAGAAGGCAAGAATGTTTAGTTAAGACACAGCCAGATCGCTGCATGTTCCACAGCGTTTGTACATTTTTTCTAGATGAGGACAGTCAGATGGTTGTAATCCTGTGATGTGTCAATAAAGTCTGATATTTGTACCTGCGATCTTTCTTCATGCTCTGCAAACTAATGAGCCTACACATTAAAAACGTATCAAGGTTGCACGACTGTCACTCCAATCTCTCGGATCAAAAATCTACAGTATTACTTGTATTTAATAATAGCCAGTTGTATTATGTGCATTTAAAAACACTTCCAATCTTTTTGAAACAATTTACAGAATTGGCTAAAACTAGCTCTTGTGAAGCCCTTTCATACATGGGGGTTACACCTCTTTTTCTCCAGAGAGTGCCCCTTGTCATTTTTATTTAACTTGAAAGCTTAAAAGTGAATAACTTTGTCCCAAGTTTACTATTTAGACCATTTAGGTATTTATACAAGGTGATTGTGACAGACTCCGGACACCCTGTTGGGTATATCTGCCAAGAAGCTGCTTCCCAAGTTCTGGAACATGAGACCAATGGATCTTGCTATAGTAACCCCAAGAACCAGACAACACCAGTCTTGGAGTACACCAGAATAAGAACTGCTTTTTTCAAGAAACACACTGAATTTTTACAGAAAACCATCAGATAAGGGCTACTCCTATGATCTCAGACAATGGTCACCTTAGTAGAGCTAATCCTATTATCATGACAATGACCACCTTAGACAGTCCAGCTCCCCCATAGGAATACCTTATGCATAAGAAGCCAAAAGCAATTAGTGACCAGCTCTGTCTGGATAACTTAAAGCAGAGGTTTGCTGAAAAAAAAATATTAAAAGCCAGCAGCTACAAATACTACAGCTGCTGACTTTTAATATATGGACACTTACCTGTCCAGGGAGCCCGCGGTGTCGGCAGTCAAAGCCGATACGTCCTTCGGTTCTCAGCTGCTGCCGCCGCCATCCTCGGTAAGGGAATAAGGAAGTGAAGCCGTGCGGCTTCACTTCCTGGTTCCCTACTGCGCATGCGCGAGCTGCGCGTCCTTACAGGTACCTGCTGTATTCTGTGTCTAACAGAATACAGCGGGGGAGGACGGGGTAGGCGGCGGAAGTGGCGTAGGTCACCGCAATCACCGCGGTGATCTATGCCAGGAAGTGGGAGCAAATACCTGTATTAGACAGATATCTGCTCCCTCCTCCCCCCTGAAAGGTGCCAAATGTGACACCGGAGAGGGGGAGGAATCCAAAAAGTGGAAGTTCCATTTTTGGGTGGAACTCCACTTTACGAACACACTAAAAGAGTTCTCCAGGGAATGGTTCTCCTGCAGCCCAAAGTCCATAAAAGTGATCATATCCACTCTTAATTCAGAGGGAATACATTCACTTCCGGTAATCTTTCCTCATAGCTGACCTCCTCCATGCCTCTTATAAGTTTGGTTGCTCTTCTCTGCACCCTCTCCAGTTCCACCATATCTCTTTTGTGAACTAATGCCCAAAACTGAACTGCATACTCCAGATGAGGTCTTGCTATTGTTTTGTACGGGGGTAGATTTTGTTTTATTCATATAGAACAGGGTTATTAAATTAAAATTTAAGGAGGTCAGGTTCTTCCACCCGAGGTCAGGATCTCAAGTTTGTGCTATGATTCAGAAAGATTGCTGTCATTGTATGTCTATCAAAAAATGAGAACATTTCCATAGCATTTCAACAGTATTTATTCCTCATTAGAGTGCCCCTTTACGTCAGGTTCCCATCAGGGTACACCTATAGATGAGGTCCCCTACCTGAATTTCCCCCCTAGTGCAGGTTTCCCTATCAGAGTGCCCCTTCACATCAAGTGTGCCCATCAGATTGCCAACATAGAGCAGGTGTCCCCATCAGAGTGCCTCTTTAAATCAGGCGTCCCTATCAGAGTGCCCCCATAGTTCAGGTTCCCCCTTCAGAGTGCCCACATAGATCAGGTGTCCCCATCAGAGTGCCCCTTTACATCAGGTATGCCCATAAGGGTCTCCCCATAGATTAGGTGCCACCATCAGAGTGCCACTTTACATCAGATCTCCCCATCAGAGTGTCCCCGTTACAGTTCCCCCATAGATCAGGTGTGCCTATCAGAGTACCAGCTACATCAGGTGTCCTATTCAGAGTGCGCCCATAGAGTAGGTGTCCTCATCAGATTGTCCCCATAGAGTAGGTGTCCCCATCAGTGTGCCCCCATAGAGCGGGAGTCCCCATCAGAGTTTTCCAATAGAGCAGGTGTCCCCATGAGAGTGCCCCCATAGAGTCAAAATCTCAATCAGAGTGCTCCCATAGAGCAGGTGCCCCCATCAGAATGTGCCCATAGAGCAAGAGTCCCCCATCAGAGTGCCCCCAAAGAGCAGGTACTTCCTTCAGAGTTTCCCAAAAGAGCAAGTGCCTCCATAGAGCCAGAGTAGAGTTCTCCTACAGAGCCGGAGTCTCTATCAGAGTGCTCCCATAAAGCAGGTGTCCCCTTCAGAGTGACCCCACAAAGCAGGTGTCCCCATCAAAGTGCCCCATAAAGACCAGGTCTCCCCATCAAAGTGCCCCTACAGAGCAGGTGTGCCCATCCTTAAATTTAATTTGTGAACCATCACAGTGTACCTTTAGCTTGGTAGAGTAAAGTGGAGTTCTAAATAAACAGTGTACCTGATGGATAAATTCCTGTAGCCAGGCAGGCAGGCAGGCAGGGGCAGGAGCTTGAAGAAAAAGCATGCTGCAAAGGGCGGGACCTGGGTGGAGAAACTCGCTGAAGAGGGCAGGTGCAAGTGATGTCATTGGTTGCCAGGACGCGAGAAGTCCTTCCAGCGGTAAGCGGTCACCGCTATCTTAACCTGGTCTGCCTTCTGGATTCACAGACTCCGGCTGTGTCAGTGGCCAGAACCACGATGACGTCACTCCCACGCATGCGCACGGGAACTGCCGTTTATGGCACAGGGTGCCCAGGTGGTCATTTCTTCAAAGCACCAGTGACATAACCAGCTGCATGTACAGTAAATATCTCCTAAACCGCGCATGTTTAGGAGATATTTACAGTACCCATAGGTAAGCTTTATTATAGGCTTACCTATGAGTACAATTTATGCATGGGAGTTTACTCCACTTTATCTTACATTGTCCCTTCTATTTCTCTATGTGGATAATAGCACTGTAATTATTTTAATAAAAAAAAATTAAAGTACCTTTTTCCTAATCAATATGCACAGTGTTGCCCCCCCAGTGAAATTTAGGAGATTGTTAGAGGCTGCAGACATGGTACAGGAGATGGTTAAAAACTGCAGGCATCGTACAGCAGATGGTTAGAGGCTGCAGACATGGTACAGGAGATGGTTAGAGGCTGCAGACATGTTACAGGAGATAATTAGAGGCTGCAGACATGGTACAGGAGATGGTTAGAGGCTGCAGACATGTTACAGGAGATAATTAGAGGCTGCAGACATGGTACAGGAGATGGTTAGAGGCTGCAAACATGGTACAGGAGATAGTTAGTGGCTGCAGACATGGTACAGGAGATGGTTAGAGGCTGCAGACATGGTACAGGAGATAATTAAAGTCTATGGATATGGTATAGGACATGGTTAGAAGCTGCAGACATAGTACAGGAGATGCTTAGAGGCTGCAGACATGGTACAGGAGATGTTCAGAGGCTGCGGACATGGTACAGGAGATGCTTAGAGGCTGTGGGTATGATACAGATACAGCTAAAATCTCACCAGTCGTCACTCTCCACTGCATGTGCCCGGCGTGCCCATGGCTCCTCTGACTGGCACAGACAGAAATGACAGAGACAGTGCCCCAAGACTCCCATCACCGAGACCTGGGGAGTAGCTCTCCCATCTTCCCATCCAGTCCTCCTGGCTGTCGCTAGCTGTGACAATTTATAAAAAGGCGCCAAGTTGCACCACGAAGACAGTGCACACCCACCTCCCTGCCAGTGTTGCAACCCCCCCCCCCCCCCAAGTGAAATTTATGGGCAGGACACCAAAATTTACAAACGGCACCAATTTTTTACTGGCAAAAACCATGATATTTACCGGTAGAGCCGCATTTTTTACTGGCATTGCAAAAAAGTACCTAAAATGCCTGTTTTCAGTGCTAAACAGTGCAAATATCAATGTTTAAACTATAAACATGTTGCTAGTGCTATTTGCAATGTGTTTAAATTAAACAAAAGTCAAAAACCATATTTCTCCACGGGAGGGGGTCAGAGGCTGCGTGGAATGGTACAGGAGGGGGTCAGAGGCTGCGTGGATACGGTACAGGGGTCAGAGGCTGTGTGGATATGGTACGGGGGTCAGAGGCTATGTGGACATGGTACGGGGGTCAGAGGCTGCGTCAACATGATACGGGGGTCAGAGGCTGCATGTACATGGTACAGGGGTCAGAGGCTGCATGGACATGGTACAGGGGGTCAAAGGCTGCGTGGACATGGTATGGGTGTCAGAGGCTGCATGTACATGGTACGGGGGTCAGAGGCTGCATGGACATGGTACAGGGGGTCAGAGGCTGCATGTACATGGTACGGGGGTCAGAGGCTGCATGGACATGGTACAGGGGGTCAAAGGCTGCATGGACATGGTACGGGGGTCAGAGGCTGCATGTACATGGTATGGGGGTCAGAGGCTGTGTGAACATGGTACAGGGGGTCAGAGGCTGCATGGACATGGTACGGGGGTCAGAGGCTGCGTGGACATGGTACAGGGGTCAGAGGCTGCATGTACATGGTACAGGGGTCAGAGGCTGCGTGGACATGGTACAGGGGTCAGAGGCTGCATGGACCTGGTACGGGGGTCAGAGGCTGCATGGACCTGGTACGGGGGTCAGAGGCTGCATGGACCTGGTACGGGGGTCAGAGGCTGCATGGACCTGGTACGGGGGTCAGAGGCTGCATGGACCTGGTACGGGGGTCAGAGGCTGCATGGACCTGGTACGGGGGTCAGAGGCTGCATGGACATGGTACGGGGGTCAGAGGCTGCTTGTGTAGTGCTCTCTTATTGAATGGCTCAGCTCTGCTCTAGCTGTCCTCCCTCTTTCGGCTCAGGCTGATTAGCACAATACTAATTAGTTTTTGACTGACCTGGAGTGGATGGTCAGTCAGTGGTGCTCTGTTCAGCACTCCCTCCGTTCCAGGCAGAGACAGACAGAGAGACCGACCAACCTCCTCCTCTGCTGTCTCTGTGGCGAGATGCCGACGAGAATGGAGCGCCTGACATTCAAAAATGGCTCCAGGCAGCGCCATCACATCACTGCGCATGCGCCCACCTGGCCGAGCGTGTACGAGTTTTCCCAAGCTCAGCAGGCACCAGAACGGTGCATGCGCAGTTGCGCTGTCGGCCCGCAGCCATCTTTTTTACGGGCACAGCTGCCCGTAACGGAAATTTATGGGCGGCCCGGAAACGGGCTGAAATTTACGGGCTGCCCGTAAAATTAACGGATGGTTGGCAACACTGCTCCCTGCCTGAGCTCAGCTGAGCTTGCCCGATCCTGTCCCGGCTACGGAACTGCACATGAGCACTTGCACAGTTGGCTGAAGGCCCTTTATTTAATGGCAGCCGCTGTCTGCAACAGACATTTACGGACTTCCCGTAAATGCTTTAATATTTATGGACTGTCCCTAAAATTACGAACGGTTGGCAAACCAGGATATACAGCTGTCACATCACCCAGATCTTTCCCAGCCTGTCTGCAGGGAAACATAAGCAAGAGGAGCTTCTAGTCCTCTGCTGCTGGTTACATGTTCAAAAAAAAAAACCTTTGGAATACAGAGTAAAAATAAAAAAATAATATCAATATATTGTTATACAAATTAAATTGGCATACAAATATATATTTGAAATCAAATCTTTATTATTTGTGGAAATAACAGGGTGGGGACAGATTTCTGTCAGTCACAGGCTGTGTCACGCCCCTTCAAGCCTATGTCTTAGAATAAGAGGGAGATGAAGCCACCATCAATCTACATGTAATAACCCTACACTCATTGTGTTTGCATAGTTAGTGGGCATGAAGGAGGAGGGAAAGAGTGGGCTGTCATTTACCACTGTGTATACACCCACGTGTGTGTAGCACTATCCCTGTAGGGGTTGAAGATGACTGATCAACACCCCTGGCCTCCACCCTCCAGTTTCTAGAAGTTTCTCCAAACTCCCAGAACCAGGGGGAGGCATCAGAGACCTTCCTGTATGAGTCATTCAGCCCTGACCTGCAATAAACATTTGACCCAGAATAAAGGCTCAGAAGTTAACGTGTTACTAAAGCCACAACAGTAAAATCAGTCTGTATATGCAGTAATACATGCTTGTTATACTCCCTGTATAACCTAAGGGGTTAATCCTCAGCATTGTGTATAAAGGCTGCTTGATCCTGTCTTCTCTGATCCTCCCTTTCTTCCACTGTTTCCAAAAAATAACCTGATATTTACAGAGCCAGGGGACGGGCTGCACATGCTCAGTTTGGTGTGTATTGCTAGAGAGTTTTTTCTTTTTTCTTGGGAGGGTACATGTGATCAGCGCAGGGCCAATCAGCACTGTCCAGACATGTCCAGACAGAGGATCAGTGGAGAATGAAAACTCCTCCTACAAGCTTTACTCAAAACTAATAGAAGTCACAAGGCTGCTATATACCGCTGATGAGAAAAGGTATTTAGCAGTTTATATTTACTAAAATAATTGCATTTCCATGTTCTGAGTACTGTGGGAGACCAGATCTAGTGAATGCAGGGTCCTGGGTTTAGTAACACTTTAACAGAAGCCAAAATATAGATTTGCCTGCACTCACACTAGTAGCACACTAGAGGGTTCTACATGTTACTCTATAATGACGTGGGCTGCTCAGATTTGAGAGGGAGGAAATGCTCAGAAACTCACTGGAAACTGAGCATGTGCAAAGTTGTCACCACAGCTGCAAAATCACTAGCTGAATTGGAGAAATGAACAGAAGGTGGAGCTAGAGAGCAGCAGAATCAACCAGGTTTTTTTGTTGTTGCAGAAAACAGAAAATGAATCTCATAATGACTGAGTGAGTATGAACAGTATGTAATAATCCATTTATTGATATTTTTATATGATGTGGGTTTAGTGACACTTTAAAGCATAAGTGTGGGAAAATAAAGGCTTACAGGTGGCAATATAAGAGATGAAGAGGAGAGACTCTGGAGGGATCAGAATGGCTCCTAAGTGACAAGTGAAGTGTAGAAAAACAAAACTTTTGTTATGTATGTAATGGAGACATGGAAAAATAACTGAAATGAATGCAGGTTATAAAGTCATTCTGATCAATAAAGTCACAACTGCAGTGCTTTAGGATAATCATATGCTGTACGGTGTCATTGTGTAAAACATCGGATTTAACCAACATCAATTTGTGTCCAGAACAGAGAAAAAACCATCAACAGTCAAAGGGAAAGGTACGTTCTAGCATTCTAGATTGGCTCCTCTGATCTGTCATGGTGATGAAAAGAAAGTGATTTATTTTACAGTCTGGAGACAATTTATTAACTGGTGTACTGTTCATGTTATTATTTTTTTCACACAAATAGAGCTTTCTTTTGATGGTATTTAATCACCACTGGGTTTTTTTTAATTTTTCGCAATATAAGTAAAAAAAAAAGAAGAGTGAAAATTTTGAAAAAAAAAAAAAAAATTGAAAAAAAAAAAAATATTTTTTTTTTCGTTTCTATTGCAAATAAGTACTTTTTTGTTCATAAATTTGGGCCAAAATTTGTACAGTTACATATCTTTGGTAAAAATAACCCAAATTAGTGGATATTATTTAGTCTGTGTGAAAGTTATAGAGTCTACAAGCTGTGGTGCCAATCACTGAAAATTGATCACACCTGATGTACCGATGGCCTATCTCAAAATGTCAGGACAGTACAAATATCCCCCAAATTACCCCTTTTTGGAAAGTAGAAAGTCCAAGTTTTTTTTTGTAAGAGGCATGGCAAGTTTTTTGAAGTTGTCGTTTTTTCCCACAATTCTTGGGAAAATTAAGAATTTTTTTTTTTTTTTTTTTTTTTACACAAAATTGTCATAATAACAAGTTCTCACACACAGCATATACATACTTCCAATTACACCCCAAAACACATTCTGCTCCTCCCGAGTATGGCAATACCACACGGGTGAGACTTTTTCACAGTCTAGCCACATACAGAGGCCTAACATGCAGAGAGCATACCTCCCAACTTTTTGAGATAGGAACGAGGGACACCTATTAGCAAAAAGTATGTAGACATAGGACATGCCCCCTGTCATGCCCCCTTAACCACTTGACCACTGGGCACTTAAACCCCCTTCCTAACCAGACCAATTTTCAGCTTTCGGTGCTCTCACACTTTGAATGACAATTACTCAGTCATACAACACTTTACCCATATGAAATTTTTATCCTTTTTTTCACACAAATAGAGCTTTCTTTTGGTGGTATTTAATCACCGTTGGGTTTTTTATTTTTTGCGCTATAAAAGAAAAAAGACTGAAAATTTGGTAAAAAAATGAATTTTTCTTTGTTTCTGTTATAAAATTTAGCAAATTAGTAATTTTTCTTCGTAAATTTTGGCCAAAATTTATACCGCTACATATCTTTGGTAAAAATAAGTACAACTTGGTGTATATTATTTGGTCTTTGTGAATGTTAGAGAGTCCAAAAGCTACGGTGCCAATATCTGAAAATTGATCACACCTGAATTACTGACGGCCTATCTAATTTCTTGAGACCCTAACATGCCAGGAAAGTACAAATACCCCTCAAATGACCCCTTTTTGGAAAGAAGACATTCCAAGGTATTTAGTAAGAGGCATGGTGAGTTTTTTTGAAATTGTCATCTTTTCCCACAATTCTTTGCAAAATCAAGATTTTTTTTTTCTTTTTTTTTTTTCACAAAATTGTCACATTAGAAGGTTATTTCTCACACACCGCATATGCATACCACAAATTACACCCCAAAACACATTCTGCTATTACTCCCGAGTATGGCGATACCACATGTGTGAGACTTTTACACAGCGTGGCCACATACAGAGGCCCAACATGCAGGGGAGCACCTCCAGGCGTTCTGGAGCGCCCAGGCCAATTCTGACATTTCTCTCCTACATGTAAAAATCATCATTTATTTGCTAGAAAATTACATAGAACCCCAAAACATTATATATATTTTTTTAGCAAAGACCCTAGAGAATACAATGGCGGTTGTTGCAACTTTTTATCTCGCACGGTATTTGTGCAGCAATTTTTCGAATGCGTTTTTTTGGGGAAAGAAACAGTTTTGTGCTTTACAAAAACCAAAACAGTAAAGTTAGCCCAATGTTTTTGCATAATGTGAAAGATGAAGTTAAGCCGAGTAAATAGATACCCAACATGTCACCCTTCAAAATTGCACACTCTCGTGGAATGGTGCCAAACGTCGCTACTTAAAAATCTCCATAGGTGACGCTTTAAAATTTTTTCCTGGTTACATGTTTTGAGTTACAGAGGAGGTCTAGGGCCAAAATTATTGCTCTCGCTCTACCGATCGCAGCGATACCTCACATGTGTGATTTGAACACCGTTTTCATATGTGGGCGGGACTTACGTATGTGTTCGCTTCTGCATGCGAGCACACGGACATGGGCACTTTAAATTTTTTTTTTTTTTTTTTTTTATTGTTTATTTTACTTTATTTATTTTAGTTTGACACTTTTTCCCCCCAAAAAAATTTTTTGATCACTTTTATTTCTATTACAAGGAATGTAAACATCCTTGTAATAGGAATATGGCATGACAGGTCCTCTTTACAGTGAGATATGGGGTCAATAAGACCCCACATCTCACCTCTAGGCTGGGAAGCCTGAAATAATAATAAAAAAAAAACGATCTTGGCTTCGATCGTACCGGTGAGTCGGTAGAAGCACCGGAGGGTGGCGGGAAGGGGGGGGCGTCCCCTCTCGTCTCCCATAAGAATGATCAAGTAGTGGAACAGCAGCTATGATCATTCCTATGGTGTAGGAAATCGCTGGCTGAAAAAGCTGATATCTGAATGATGCCTGTAGCTGCACCCATCATTCAGATATACCCGCTCAAAGTCAAGGACGTCATATGACTGTGGGCGGGAACTGGTTAAAAATTGCGGAGTATTGCGGGCTATTGCAGAGTATTGCTGGGTATATTGCAGAGTATTGCGGGGTATATTGCAGAGTATTGCGGGGTATATTGCAGAGTATTGCTGGGTATATTGCAGAGTATTGCGGGGTATATTGCAGAGTATTGCGGGGTATATTGCAGAGTATTGCGGGGTATATTGCAGAGTATTGCCCGGGTATATTGCAGAGTAGTGCCCGGGTATATTGCAGAGTAGTGCCCGGGTATATTGCAGAGTATTGCGGGGTATATTGCAGAGTAGTGCCGGGTATATTGCAGAGTAGTGCCCGGGTATATTGCAGAGTAGTGCCCGGGTATATTGCAGAGTAGTGCCCGGGTATATTGCAGAGTAGTGCCCGGGTATATTGCAGAGTATTGCAGGGTGTTATGCAGAGTATTGCAGGGTGTTATGCAGAGTATTGCAGGGTGTTATGCAGAGTATTGCAGGGTGTTATGCAGAGTATTGCAGGGTGTTATGCAGAGTATTATGCAGAGTATTGCAGGGTGTTATGCAGAGTATTATGCAGAGTATTGCAGGGTGTTATGCAGAGTATTATGCAGAGTATTGCAGGGCGTTATGCAGAGTATTGCAGGGTGTTATGCAGAGTATTGCAGGGTGTTATGCAGAGTATTATGCAGAGTATTGCAGGGTGTTATGCAGAGTATTGCAGGGTGTTATGCAGAGTATTGCAGGGTGTTATGCAGAGTATTATGCAGAGTATTGCAGGGTGTTATGCAGAGTATTGCAGGGTGTTATGCAGAGTATTGCAGGGTGTTATGCAGAGTATTATGCAGAGTATTGCAGGGTGTTATGCAGAGTATTGCAGGGTGTTATGCAGAGTATTGCAGGGTGTTATGCAGAGTATTGCAGGGTGTTATGCAGAGTATTATGCAGAGTATTGCAGGGTGTTATGCAGAGTATTGCAGGGATGGCTGAGCATTGAGGGATGGATGGATGTGACTGCAAATGTCACTGAGCACCGCTGTGGGCACTACACATGCAGCCCACAGCGGTGCTGCCATCCGATCCCTCCCCCTCTCCCCTCGCACTGTACCGATTGGTACAGAGAGGGGAGGGAGGAACCGGCGTCATCAGATGACGCCGGTCTGTTGACATGTGATCGCTCCGTCATTTGACGGAGCGATCACATGGTAAACGGACATGGTAAACGGACATGGTAAACGGCCGCGATTAGCGGCCGTTTACCGTGATCCGTGATGCGCCGGGTCCTCTGGACCCAGCGGTCACGGAAGTTCTCGGGCGCGCGAGAGCAGTATTCTGGGAGGACGTCCCACGGACGTCCACCCAGAACTAGCCGACCGCGCTGCAGCCTTCTTTAGGCTATGGCCCGGTCGGCAAGTGGTTAAAGGAGAATTATACAAAAAAAATTTATAGTTAAACCCACAAGTGCTTTTTTTTAATACTACTATTCCTTTATACTGGCATTTGAAATTTACAAATGCAACAGTTTAGAAATTGGCTGAAAGGTTTAGCACTGGGAAACACTTTTTAAAAGATAAAACGTGCATTTTATATACAACTATATAGATCAGACCAAAATAAGGGACAAATGAGGAGGAAAGAGGGACAGAGGGACTTTGATCCGAAAATTCAGGGACGGTTGGGAGCTATGAGAGAGCACCATCAGGTTGAAAAAAGAAAAAAATCCATCCAGTTCAACCATAAAAAAATAAATAAATAAAATAAAAAATATCGTACAATCCAATATACCTAATTTTATACCCACAGTTGATCCAGAGAAAGGCAAAAAACCCCAGCAGAGCATGCTCCAATTTGCTACAGTAGGGGAAAAAAATCCTTCCTGATCTCACAAGAGGCTTTTTCCCTCGGATTTTCCATGGATCAACTTTACCTATAAATGTTAGTACCCAGTTATATTACCGGTATGTATATTTAGGAAAGAATCCAGGCCTTTCTTAAAGCAATCTACTGAGCTGGCCAGAACCACCTCTGGAGGGAGTCTATTTCACATTTTCACAGCTTTCACTGTGAAGAAACCTTTCCATATTTGGAGATGAAATCTCTTTTCCTCCAGAGGTAGAGAGTGCCCCTGTGTCCTCTGTGTTGACCGTAAAATGAATAACTCAACACCAAGTTCACTATATGGACCCCTTATATATTTGAACATATTGATCATATCCCCCCTTATTCTCCTCTGCTCACGAGAGAATAAATTCAGTTCCTCTAATCTTTCCTCATAGCTGAGTTCCTCTATGCTTCTTATCAGTTTGGTTGTCCTTCTCTGCACTTTCTCCAGTTCCCTGATATCCTTTTTGAGAACTGGTGCCCAAAACTGAACTGCATATTCCAGATGAGGTCTTATTAATGATTTGTACAGGGGCAAAATTATATCTCTCTCTGGAGTCCATACCTCTCTTAATACAAGAAAGGACTTTGCTCACTTTGGAAACCGCAGCTTGGCATTGCATGTTATTATTGAGCTTATGATCTACCAATACCCCCAGACCCCCAGGTGTTCTAGGAGCATAAATTACACATATAATTTCCTGACAACCTATCACACTTTTGAAGGCCCTTGAGCACCAGGACAATGGAATTACCCACAAAATTACCACATTTTGCAAAGCAAACACCCCAATGTATATTCTATGAGGCATAATAAGTCTTTTGAACATGTAATATTTTCCCCAAAATTTTGGGAAAATGTGGAAAGAAAATTAAAACTTTTTTTTTGTTTACACAAAGTTGTCAATTCATAAGATTTTTCTAACACATAGCATGTACAGCAAAAATTGCACCCCAAAATACATTCTGCTACTCGTCCTGAGTATGGCGATACCACATGTGTGAGACTTTTACATAGCCTGGCCACATACAGAGGCCCAACATGCAGGGAGCACCGTCAGGCGTTTTAGGAGCATAAATTACACATCTCATTTTCTGATGACCTATCACGCTTTTGAAAGCCCTGGAGCACCAGGACAGTGGAATTACCCACAAAATGACCCCATTTTGGAAAGCAAACACCCCAACGTATATTCTGTGAGGCATGGCCTGCAGATAGGTACTCGGATACTCTGATGGGCTGGAGACAGGTACTCGGGTAATCTGATGGGCTGCAGATAGGTACTCGGGTACTCTGGGCTGGAGACAGGTAATCGGGTACTCTGATGGGCTGCAGATAGGTACTTGGGTACTCTGGTGGGCTGGAGATAGGTACTCAAGTAATCTGGGCTGGAAACAGGTACTCTGATGAGCTGAAGATAGGTACACGGGTACTCTGGTGGGCTGCAGATAGGTACTCGGGTACTCTGGGCTGGAGACAGGTACTCGGATACTCTGATGTTCTGCGGATAGGTACTCAGGTACCCTGGGCTGGGGACAGGTACTCAGATACTCTGATGTTCTGCGGATAGGTACTCAGGTACCTTGGGCTGGGGACAGGTACTCAGATACTCTGATGTTCTGCGGATAGGTACTCAGGTAATCTGGGCTGGGGACAGGTACTCGGGTACTCTGATAGTCTGCAGATAGGTACTCTGGGCTGGTGACAGGTACTCGGGTACACTGATGGGCTGGTGACAGGTACTCAGGTACTCTGAGGGGTTGTGACAGGTTCTCGGGTACTCAAATGGTCTGCAGATAGGTACTCTGGGCTGGGGTCAGATACTCGGATACTTTGAGGGGTTGTGACAGGTTCTCGGGTACTCAAATGGTCTACAGATAGGTACTCGGGTACTCTGGGCTGGGGTCAGATACTCGGGTACTTTGAGGGGTTGTGACAGGTACTACAGATAGGTACTCGGGTACTCTAGGCTGGTGGCACGCAGGAGCCGCGTGCACAAGGACAGTGCTTGTGATCGGCTTTGATTGGGCACAGCCGGTCACGTGGTAAAGAGCCATTTTTATTGGCTCTTTACACTGATCGGGGGTGGGCTGTGTCCCGAGGGATACGCCTCATCCCTGATCGCCACTCTGCATGCCCCCAGGCGGACGTCATATGGCGTCCGCCCGGAGGGACAGAGTGTTAATGCCGGCATTATTTTACTATGGCCCAGTATGGAGGTGGTTGAGGTGGATTAAACCAAAAAAGCTTTTTCCTCCCTTTATTTTCACCTGGTGATCTGTCCAGTAAGTCTGATATATTTCAACTTCCTTTAATAGGCTAAGATGTCCAGTGAAAGCGGCATTTAGCGGGTTGGGACAAACCATTTACCATTGACAGGGGTGCTTACAACGATCAACTTTCATTTATATAAAGCCTTTCTCCCAAAAAGAAAACTGTTGCTGTAACCTTTTATAAAGTGTTAGCAGGAGTTCATCTTTAACCACTTTCCCTCCAGAAGATTGACCAGGCCATTTTTTGCGATACGGCATTGCGTTACATTTGGCTGACAATTGCACGGTCGTGCGACGTTATACCCAAATAAAATTGACGTCCTTTTTTTTTTTCACAAATAGAGCTTTTTTCTGGTGGTATTTGATCACCTCTACTTTTTTTCTTTTTTGCGCCATAAACAAAAAAAACCCGACAATTTTGAAAAAAAAAAAAAACAATATTTTTTACTTTCTGTTATAAAACATATCCAAGAAATTTTTTTATAAAATCTAATTTCTTCATAAATTTAGGCCAATATGTATTCTGCTACATATTTTTGGAAAAAACAAAAACAAACAAAAAAAAAAGCATATATTGATTGGTTTATAGCGTCTACAAACTATGGGATATTTTTACTTATTTATTTTTATTTATTCCTTTTTACTAGTAATGTCAGCGATCACCGACTTATAGCGGGACTGCGATATTTTGCGGCCGACAAATTGGACACTAACTGACACTTTACAGTCAGACACTGATACAGTGATCAGTGCTAAAAATATGTACTGTCACTGTACTAATGGCACTGGCTGGGAAGGGGTTAATATGTTGCTGGTGTTTTCTTAAGCTCGGTTTAGACCAATACATTGCCTAATGCTTTTTTGCAGAAACGCACTAGAGTCCATTTAACATGGTTTCCTATGGGACACATTCACATCTATGCCTTTTTGAACCACTGTGTTTTTGGAAAGGGTCAGGGACTTTTTTAAATGCAAAAATGTGCCTTTTTTTTGTTTTTTGTTTTTTTTGCTCTTTTGGTTCAATAGACTTCAATGGAGAAGCTGCAGAAAAGCATGTGGTGCATTTTTGCACATGCGACTTTACAGCGTTTTGTGTTTTTTTAATCTGCCCAACAGCAAACTGGCCGAAAAAAAGCATAAAAAAATGCAAAACGCAAATCATGTTAAAATAGTGTTTGCAAAAACACACAGCAAAAATTACTGTAGAAACGACCAAAAGCAAACTGCATAGGTGAGAACCAGAGCCTTACTTTGGGGGAGGTGCTTGTATTGCTTTGCAGGAACACAGGATTCATCCCTTCCGTACTAACAGAACAGTGATCTGCCTTATTTACATAGACAGAGCACCGCTCTCTCTCTCTGTAAGGAAGGATCGGTGGGTACTGGCAGACATCGAGTAGACAGTACCCGCCGATCAGCTCCCGCTGTGTATAATCATAGTGGAAGCGGGCCGCCGGGGGGCACGTATGCGAGCCCCAGACCCAGCAGTGTCGGATCATATACTAAGTACGTGATCCGGCGCAGCCACGCCACTTTGCCTCAGTATATCTAAGCTGTACGGTCGGCAAGTGGTTAACAATGATTTACATTCTATATACAGTATTTTTGAATAAATTGCTGATTTCAGAAAGTGAAAAAGTACAATTTTGTGTTTCTAGGGACTTGATGGTGCTATATAAGTACCTGAAATAAATACAGTAACCTCTTGCCGACCAGCCGCCGCCATTATACTGTGGCAGGTCGACTCTCCTGCGCAAACCATCGTAAGTGTACGTCGGTCTGTGCAGGGAGGCTAGCGGGCACGCACTTGCCACGGGAGCATGCCCGCAGGTCCCGCAGACTCCCCGTTCTGCCTAGTGACATGTCAGAGATATTCTCTTCCCAGTCATCGGGAACAGCGATCTCTGTCATGTCCTAGGTAGCCCATCCCCCCCACAGTGGGAACACAGTTAACCCCCGTGATCGCCCCCTAGTGTTAATCCCTTCCCTGCCAGTGACATTTATACAGTAATCAGTGGCTATTTTTAGCTCTGATCACTGTATAAATGTCACTGATCCAAAAAAAGTGTCCTATCTGTCCACCGCAATGTCGCAGTCCTGCTAAAAATCGCAGATCGCCGCCATTAATAGTAAAAAAAAAAAATGTATAACAAAAATGCCATAAATCTATTCCCTGTTTTGTAGATGCTATAACTTTTACGCAAACCAATCAATATTGTGATTTTTTTTTTTTATATCACAAATATATAGAAGAATACATATTGGCCTAAATTGAGGGAAAAAATTAGTTTTTGTTTTTTTTAAAAAAATTTGGGATATTTATTATAGCAAAAAGTTAAAAATATTGTTTTTTTTTCAAAATTGACGGTCTTTTTTTGTTTATAGCGCAAAAAAATAAAAACTGCAGCGTTAATCAAATACCCCAAAAGAAAGCTGTATTTGTGGAAAAAAAGGACATAAATTTTGTTCGGGTGCAACGTCGCACGACCGCGCAATTGTCAGTTAAAGCGGCGCAGTGCCGTATCGCAAAAAAGGGCCTGGTCATTAAGGGGGCAAATCTTTCCGGGGCTGAAGTGGTTAAAGTTCATTTGGTGACAAAGGGATCTACAACCTGGGCAAAAAGTGCCCCAATGGGTGAGATGTGTCTACTCTAGGGGTGCTGCCTCCAGGGCATGTAGAAAAATGGGTTTCCAAGTTCATCATTTGTATTCATTTATCTTTTACATGTTGGGCACTTTTATTATCTTTACTATCTGTCAAGTAAGTAATTGTAGTCCTGTCTGCATGTAATTATTCTCACCCACAATTAGTCATTATCAACCACACAGTATACAGTAGGTGTGGATGAAGAACAGGATTCTGGAAGGAGCTCAGCCCTGGGTGCTCTACTCTCTGCACTACACACAGCATGTTTCTTCCATGTTGGGACTCATTAATGGAGGACAGAGAAGTGTGTAACCATCTGATATTCAAGGATTGCGCTTCACGGAATGGACCCGAATACACCGGAAGTATGTTTTAGCGCGCAATAAATAAACTGTGCCACTGGGCTGACTTGGGACTATAAAACACCATAAAACAATTGTTTTACACATTTCCTGCATCATGAACTGAACATAATGGAAATATCTACCACACGATAAACTAGCAGAGAAAATCAATGCGGTTTTTCCCTTCCACACTTGCATCCTCCGCGTTAGTTTATGGAATTTACACAGAATGAATGAACAAGCCCAGCGAAGAGTATTGAAGGTAACAGCTAAGTAATGTGATGTAGAATGGAAAGCTCTGCAAAGCTAAAGCTTCATCTCCTAGCAAAGAGGGAAGACACTCTAAGGAGAGATATAAGTGCTGCTCACCCCAATATGGACAGAAAAAATTGGGAAAAGGTCCCCCAGCGGGGTTTTTAGGCAGCGGACTATAGATATGAGCAAAAAAACATTGAGTAAAGCATTGGAATTCTTTATTGAAAAGTAATAAATAAGTAAATTAATATATGAGTATTCAATTATGAGCTCAAGTGGGAAAATACCCATACCAAATACAGATAATAGCAAACATATGGGTTATACACAGCATGTAATAAAGCTATTGCATAAGAGTTCTGACGCGTTTCGACCCATGAAGTTTGGGGTCTCTTCAGAGGATGAGTTTGCTAAGGAGAAAAGAAAATTTATAACAACATATCCAGCTTATTTAAAAAGGTTATAGCATATGCAAATTTGTTTAGTAACATATTGCACATAATTACCACTGAATTTGAATGTACCCTTCGGTCAGAGCCTCCCCACATAGCAGTCAGGCTATCCAAAGTGCCCGCATGTCACAGCACCCCGGAGGGGGGACGAGGATCCACTTGATGTGGCTTACAAGGAGTCACACGTACAGATGCCCCCCCACCAACACGCCGCGAGGGGGGTGGGGCCAGAACCTACGACAATTATCAGAGCATTAGCTCGTGAACAAGCTGTTTACATCAGCATCTCCCCGTTCGTCCTCTCCGTGAGCCGATCGCGGGTATCCCCGCGGCGATCGAGTCCGCGGGACACGCAACCCGATTCACAGAGCTCCCGGTGCGCACGCAATGGCATGGCGGGGAATTCAAATAGACGTACCTGTAAGTCCATTTGCCCAGCCGTGCCATTCTGCCGACGCACATCGGCGCGCGCCGGTCGGGAACCAGTTAATGATTAAATTTATCTTTTGGGCGGTCAGAAAATGTTGCAATGATCTATTACAAATTTTGGTAATCTATTATGTAAGAAAGAAATAATGATATTAGTAAAGTAATGATAACTATATTGGTATAACTAATATGGAGTATGCCAGAGATGACCTTGTCTTTAAACTCTGACAATAGCAGTGATGGGAAAGGGAGTGGAGAGTGTGCAAAGTGAATGATAAAGTGTGAAAGATGAAAAAAGAATGTACATGAAAAAAGAAGTGATGTAAGTGAATGTTTGAAAAGCAAGAGAAAAGGGGAAAAATCAATGAGTGTGTATTTAGTGTGCAATTGAAAAAGAAAGGTGTGCATAATATTGCAAGGTATTTAAATCTGCGGCATCCAAAGCTGATGTACGCATGAATCAAAATTAAATAGAAGTAAAAATATTATTCTATGGGGTCTGACAAAGCATTTAAAAAAACAAGTATATAATGGGTTGTTACTTACTCCTACAGTTAAAGCGGAAGTAAACCCATCCATAAAACAGTTACCTTTCCGGCACGTGCCGGAAATGTAACACTCCTATTGGTTGTGCTCTCAACCAAACTGTCAAACCATCCAATGGGAGGTGTCATAACGGATCACATGTGCAGCATCATGGCAGTTCTAGGCTAAACAGAGGCCAAGATGGCGGCTTCCTTGGCTGAAAACGATAGGAGGGTTTACTTCCACTTTATTAAGGAAAAGAGTCTGACCGTCCAAGGAGGAATTTGAGGGGATCACAACCGGATCAACCCTCATTCCAAAATTAAATAGTGTCCTTAATTACAGGGACACTAATGAAATTAACTACATGTGTTGTTTGTTCCGCCCCTCCAACCCCGGTACGCAGAGGGAGGCTATGGCGGCCATTAGCAGGCCTCGTGTGGCTCCCTCGGCGTCCCTCAAGGGGAAGCCCCGACCACTGTCGTCACCTCCGCCGTAAGATACGTGACGTCACGACGCCGCACGCACACGCGGACGTGCCCGCGGACGCACACCGCACGCAACGCCCGGAGGTGATCAGGGATGCCGCCGGCAGGGTGATTACACCCATAGGCGGCCGACCCGGGAAACCCAAGGGGAGAAAAAAGGGGAGCGCAGATGGCAGGACTCCCCACCCTGCCGGGAAGACACATCAGGAAACATGATTCCCGACCCGGCCATGCAGGCATCACAGGGATCCAAAGGTCCGAACTGCAAGCGGGGAGGCGCTGATCGAGAGACACATAAACGAGCTCACATATTCAATTTATAAAGAATGACAAATAGCAATAGTTCTTACATAATTACTCATTGATCATACAAAGTCAACATTTAAAACTGTACACTGATAATTCTAATAGTATCCCTAAAAGTGTATAATTACCAAATCAGCCCAGAGATGGCTACATTGATTAAACATTTAAATGAATTAATTGGAAGGAAATATCTCCCAAATGCACAGGGGAGTAAATATATAACAACCCAAGTGAGAAAATGGCATCGGATCCAATGGGTCCCTCATTGCTCGCGGTTGTGGTGCGATTTTTAATCTATTCTCAACCACGAACAAGACTATAAATTATAGACTCGATTGAGTGTAGCAATGATACAGGCTTACAATACAAGAGCGTAACTATTTTAGTGAGCTCAAGGGGAGAAATATAATTACAATTTGGTCCCCTTATTGAGAGTCTGCTTCATATCCTAACCATTGCACACAATATAATGTCTACATTACACACAGGAAAAGGAACTGGTTAATTCCTACATGTGTACAGATAGATAACATATAAATGGCCATACCGCCTGTTTTGTCTGGTTCTGGTACAGTGTCCATTATAGTAAATAATGATACAATGAAGAATCAGTTTAGATGATACAACGATATAAAACATTCTATCACTCAATATATAATTATCCATTACCTAGGACATCCCCAACTATCACATTCACGAAATCATCAACCATCACACCAGAAATGATCAACGATCACCCAAGAAACCATGAACCATCACAACAGTAGGGATGGGCTGACTGTTCGAGTCGAACGTGAGTTTGACTCAAACATCGACTGTTCGATCGTTCGACGAAGATCGAACATTATGGGCCGTTCGCGCCGAATTCGAGCGGCATGTCACGGCCCACAATGCACGGCGTCATCGCAGTGCTTTGTTGGCTGATGATTGGCCAAGCATGCACTATGATCTGCATGCTTTGGCCAATCACAGCACCGTAAGCAAATAGAGCCATAATTGGCCAAAGGCAGGGTGCCTTTGGCCAATTATGGCTCAGGGGGTTAAGTACACGCCCCACAGTATATAAGGCCGCCTGCATGTCGGCCCTGTGTAGTGTGTTACTGGCCTTATAGAGAGAGAGTGTGTCATTTCATTTACTTTGAGCAGGCAGTTTATTCAGTTAGCTAGATCTGACTGCAGACCGTTCATGCTGCACTGTTTCTAATCTACTTCAAGCAGTCAGTTGATTCAGTTAGCTGCAGTGTATTTCATATATATCTACAGGCTTGTATATATATATATATAGTCTAGCCAAGCCTATACCTGACTGTAGGCCATTCCTGGAGTACGTGTTCAAAGACACTTTCAGGCAGGTGACTCAGTGAGGTGCAGTTCATAAAATATATATCCACTGCTTTGTAGTCCAGCCAAGCCTATACCTGACTGTAGGCTATTCCTGGAGTACGTGTTCAAAGACAGTTTCAGGCAGGTGACTCAGTGAGGTGCAGGTCCCTATGTTTTCCAAAAAGCTTTAAAATAGATTTTTTGGCTGGAGCTACACTTACAAAATGTACCTGTTCCAAATTACAAACAGATTCTACATAAGAACAAACCTACAGTCCCTGTCTTGTTTGGACCGCCTGTATACTGCTGTTCAGAGTATATAGGGCCTAGGGGCCCCATGCCTTTTCTTTTTTTAATTTAGGTGCGGGGTTCCCCTTAATATCCATACCAGACCCAAAGGGCCTGGTAATGGGCTGGGGGGGGACCCATGCTGTTTTTCTCAATAATTTTCATCCATATTGCTAGGACCCGACATTGCATTACAACTGCAAGCAGTTTTAAATGACTTTTATTCCTTTAGAAATGTTATTTTGTGCAGGGACTGTTCTAAACACGGGAAACACGCACCACTTTACAAGCGTACTATAGACACACCCCAGGTACGATATTTAAAGGAATATTTCACTTTTATTTTTTCACTTTAAGCATCATTAAAATCACTGCTCCATAAAAAACATCAGTTTTTAAAACTTTCTTTTCTATTGATACATGTCCCCTGGGGCAGGACCCGGGTCCCCAAAACTTTTTTAGGACAATAACTTGCATATTAGCCTTTAAAATTCGCACTTTTGATTTCTCACATTCGAGTCCCATAGGCTTTAACAGTGTTCGCGCAAACTTTCGGTCCGTTCGCATGTTCTGGATTCAAACCCAACCGTGGGGGTGTTTGGCCCATCCCTACACACCAGAAATGATCAACGATCACCCAAGAAACCATCACACCAGAGATGATCAATGATCACCCAAGTAACCATCACACCAGAGATGATCAACGATCACCCAAGAAACCATCACACCAGAGATGATCAACGATCACCCAAGAAACCATCAACCATCACACCAGAGATGATCAACAATCACCCAAGAAACCATCAACCATCACACCAGAAATTCTCAACATCACACAAGAAATCAACCAACCGAATAGATCATTATTCACCCAAGAAGTCATCAACCATCACACAAGAAATCAATACCCACCCGAGCAATCCCTTAACCATCACAAAATAAATAATCAACCCAATAAATCATCATTCATTTCCTAAGAAATCATTAACCATCATCCATTAATCATTTATAATCCAAGAAATCATCAACCATCACCCAAGAAATCATAAACTATCTAACCAATGCCAAGAGCCCAAAGCGAGCATGCTAAACTGCGCCCCCACCCCTCCAAGATGTATGAGCATTATGTGTCAGCAAAAATCCCCCCTATAAAAACACTGAGCACTAATCTGCATTTTTACCCCATTCGCATAAATTCCTCCTCTTCCAGTGCAAATCCACCCCCCCTGCTGAAATCCCCCAGTTCAAATCCCCCCCAGTACACATCTTCTCCCTCCCAATTTAAATCCCAGCTCCTAGCACAAATCCTCTTCCCCATCCCCCTTCCAACACAAATCCCCCTATATTACCACTCTTAGCACCCCCCCCCCCAAATTTCCCCTCCTAGAACAATACTTACCCCCTGCAACCACCCAGATTCCCCCTTCCAACACAAATACCCTCTTCCTCAATCTCCTTGTGGTGCCCCAAAGCCCCCCCCTTTACATGATACCACAGTGCCCAGGGCAGCCTCCCCTCCTGCCCACCCCTTGTCCCAGCCCCGCTATCACCAATTATAACCTCATCTTTTTTCACCAAAAAAAAAAAAAATCACACAAAAGAAGAGACAGATATTATATGTATAGCAAAATATTATCAGCTGACAGAATATTGGCCTGAGTTGAAATGACTATACTGACATACTGTAATATATCTGCCATAATATCATCATTGCTCATTGTAATACTCTAGAATCTGGCTTCTGCAAACTGCAAAAAGGACTTCTTATGGTTTTTCTTTCAACAATGGCTTTCTTCTTGCCACTCTTCTATAAAGGCCAGATTTGTGGAGTACATGACTAATGCCGTGTACACACGATCGGACATTCCAATGAAATTCTGGGATTTATTTCCGACGGATGCTGGCTCAAACTTGTCTTGCATACACACGGTTGCACAAATGTTGGCGGAAATTCCGAACGTCACGAACGCGGTGACGTACAACATGTACGACGAGCCAAGAAAAATTAAGTTCAATAGCTAGTGCGGCATTTCTGCTTGATTCTGAGCATGCCTGGAATTTTGTGCGTTGGAATTGTGTACACACGGTCGGAATTTCTGACAACGGATTTTGTTGTGGGAAAATTTGAGAACCAGCTCTCAAATTTTTGTTTTCGGAAATTCCGACAAAAAATGTCCGAAGGAGCCTAATCACGGTCGTAATTTCCGACAACAAGCTCACATCGAACATTTGTTGTTGCAATGTTCAATCGTGTGTACATGACTAATAGTTGTCCTGTGGACAGATTCTCCCACCTGAGATGTGGATCTCTGCAGCTCCTCCAGAGTTACCATGGGCCTCTTGGCTGCTTCTCTGATTAATGCTCTCCTTGCCCGGCCTGTCAGTTTAGGTGGACGGCCATGTCTTGGTAGGTTTGCAGTTGTGCCATACTCTTTCCATTTTCAGATGATGGATTGAACAGAGCTCCGTGAGATGTTCAAAGCTTGGGATATTTTTTTATAATCTAACCCTGCTTTAAACTTTTCTACAACTTTATCCCTGACCTGTCTGGTGTGTTCTTTGGCCTTCACGATGCTGTTTGTTCCCTAAGATTCTCTAACAAACCTCTGAGGGCTTCACAGAACAGTTGTATTTATATTGAGATGAAATTACACACAGGTGGACTTTATTTACTAATTAGGTGACTTCTGAAGACAATTGGTTCCACTAGATTTTAATTAGGGGTATCGGAGTAAAGGGGGCTGAATACAAATGCACGCCACACTTTTCAGATATTAATTTGTAAAAAATGTTGAAAACATTTATCATTTTCCTTCCACTTCACAATTGTGTGCCACTTTGTGTTGGTCTATCACATAGAATGCCAATAAAATACATTTACATTTCAAGGGGTGTGAATACTTTTTCAAGGCACTGCATATATATGGTGTCAGTATAGCAGTGGGCGTGTCAGTAGAGCAGTGAATTTTGTTAGTAGGACAGAGGACTGTGTCAGTAGAGCAGTAGACGGTGTCATTAGTTTTTTATTTTAGTTTATAATTTTTTTAGTTATGGTTTTTTATTATTTTTTAAAATATTATTTTAAGTATTTTTTTTTATTTATTTATTTATTTATTTTTTTAGGAGCACTGCTGGGGGCTTTGATAAAATATCAGGGTTCTAACAGACCCCTGATGTCTCACTTTTGAGACAGAAAAGGGACTGAGGACAAAGATTCCCCAGTCCCTCCACAGCCTCAGCTGCACTGGACGGTGAATGAATGGGACGCGCTCTGTGCTGAGCTGCTTCCTGTCCATTCACACAACAACAACACGGTTTACTATGCTTCTTTTATGAATAAACACAGTGAGTGGTTGGTACCAATCACTCACTGTGTTTATTCAGAAAAGGAAGCGGTCCTCAAATGACATATTTACCAGCCTCTTTCCCGCTCTCCATCCTGAAACGATCCCTTACAGCAGCCAGCAGGAGAGGAGAAGAAGCTGGCAGAGCTGTGGGGGGAGAGGGCATCAGAGGAGCACACATGGGGCAGGCAAGCAAAAACAAGAGAAACAGGGACAAAAGGGGTGGCAGGGGCAGCATTTACTGATACCAACCCCCTGTATTTTCCTCCTGTGGCAGCTGAATGACAGCGGGATGGAGAGCAGCAGAAGCCTACTTTCACCTGCTGCAGGAGGAAAATAGGGATCAGTCACATGCCTATGATAATAAGTAATGTCCCTTATGCTGATTTTTGTTTCCCTTTACCGTCCCTTTCCACAACTTCCTGGATTCCTTGCATGCTTTGTAGCATCTTCTCTGCTGTTTACATTCAATTTTTAAGGACTACATATCCCATGGTACCTTGCTGCCTGCAAGCGGTGATTTCTGCACTGACTCTGCCTTCTCAAATCCTCCTCTCAGCACCTCTGTAGTTCAAAAGAGAGTGGCTATTTACAGGGCATAGTAAATATGTGTCATAAAATGAAGTAAATGTGTGTCATCAAGTAAGTATACAAACCTCAAAATTTTCCTGACTAATAGGAGTACACCAGAAAAAATATAAATACAATGTGGAAATTAATATGTGTTATGTCCTTGCTACACGTTTTCCTGTGCGTTATGCGAAATACAGCTAAACCCTCCTATTCCAACACTGAGAACTGAGTGATCAAACACCGCTGATCACTTGGTTCTCAGAGCTCCGTAAGCAGAGAGCTGGTGACTGTCGGTCAACGCTGCCCTGCCCCCCCCCCCCACACTCACTGGAGCACTGGGCTGTGAAAGGGGTGGCATCTGTTGGCTCTGGCTCTCAGCAGCTCACCTTCGAGGCTGAGTACGGCGCCGGTCCATATTTATGTTACATATTTAGTCAGCTTGAAAAAGACACAAGTCCATCTAGTTCAACCAATAAAAAAAAAAAAGATTCTGTGGGCAGATTCTGACTTTATTCTTGTGATCTTGTCTCAGCCTGGACCAGATCTGTGATGTCAGCTGACAGCTGGCTTCAGTCCGCTGTCTGCTGAAAATGGTTCACATGAATGCAGAACAAGCTGCACTCCTGTGATTCACAGGAAAAGGACAGCCAAACGAGTTTTGGCTGTACTTCTCTTTTAAAGCTTTATATTTTTTTAAAGGCCATTTTTTTCTCCATAATATAAAAAGTCTTATTAAAGAGAAAAAATTGGCCTTTAAAAAATATAAAGTGGAGGGGTCATTATCAGCATTCCAACACTAAAAGGAATACAATAAGAAGTGTAAGAACAAAAGCAGGGTGGCTAAAAGACTACGAGAGACACATAGCAGAGGAGAGTAAAAAAAATCCCAAGGAATTTTTTAGATATTTTAACAGTAAAAAAGCGAAATCAGAGCACATTGCCCACATAAAAAACAATGATGGGAGGATGGTTACAGATAACACAGAGAAGTCAACTGTATTAAATGCTTTATTCTCCTCAGTTTTTACACAGGAAAAGGAGGGGTATACTGACAATGACAGTATTGTTAATAACACATCACAGGACATACCCTTGTGGTTAACAGAGGCCAGAGTCAAGGAAAGACTAGATAAGCTTAAAGTGAATGTAAACCAGATTCATGAAACTTGACCTAGGCACAAATATCTGCAGTGTTTTCTTATCTCTCTCCAAAGCCCTAAGTCCCGTGTCTTTCTGCTGCTCTGTTCTTCTGTTATCAGCGTGATAACTATTGACAAGTTCTCTGACAACCAAGATGAAATCAGCCTGAAATTTGTGTATGTGTGGGTGCTATAAATAGATTAACAGAGAGCTGGTCTATTCACAGCACATTCCTCTGCCTATGTGGAGGGGGGGGTGCCTTTCCTCCAATTAGCTGTCACATAGTGTATGCCAAGACTCCACTCCCAGTGCTGAACAGGAAGAGAACATTTCCAACATGATGTGCACTTTCTAAAAAATATAGCAAGGTGAAGACAGCAGATATACAAGTAAAACTTATGTAGGGAGATTTGTTTCATCTCTGTGTATAATCTGAGGCTGTCCACTTCACTGGGTATATGTGAGGGTTTATATCCATTTTAACACAAATAAATCAGCAGGACCAGATGGCTTACACCCGAGAGTCCTCAAAGAACTCAAATTATAGCTAGACCATTATTTCTAAACTTATACAAACAGGAATAGTACCAGCTGATTGGAGAAAAGCCAATGTGGTACCAATATTCAAAAAAGGACATATTCCTGAAAACTACAGGCCAGTCAGCCTAACATCAATAGTAGGTAAATTATTGGAGGGAATAAATAAGGGGCTATATTTAAGAATTTGCTGAATAAAACAGTCTCATTAGAAGAAATCAGCATGGGTTTATGAAGGGTTGTTCCTGTCAGACCAATCTTTTAAGATTCTACGAGGAAGTGAGGAGCCATCTAGATAGGGGGAGGCCTGTGGATGTGGTGTATCTGGATTTTGCAAAAGCATTCGATACAGTTCCCCATAAACGCCTGATCTAAAAACTGAGGTCTGTAGGCATGGACCACAAGGGTTTTTCTTGGATAGAAAACTGGTTACAGTGTCCAAAGGGTAGTGATAAATAATGTGTACTCAGACTGGTCTGGAGTGGTAAGTGGGGTACCCCAAGGCTCTGTCTTGGGACCAATTCTGTTTAATTTATTCATAAATATAGTGGATGGGATAAATAGCTCAATCTCAGTTTTTGCGGACGACACAAATATAAGCAGGGCAATAACTTCACATCAGGATATAGAAATTTTACAGAAAGACCTGAACAAAATAATGGAGTGGGCAAATACATGGCAAATGAGGTTTAATGTGGAGCAATGTAAGGTAATGCACTTGGGGGCTAAAAACATAAACGCAAACTACCAAAGCCGCCAGAATATTGAGCATGCATAAAAAAGCGATATACTCCAGAGATAAAATGATAATCCTGCCACTTTATAAAACTATGGTTGGCCCACACGTGGAGTATTCCGTCCAGTTCTGGTCACCGATCCTCAGAAGGGATGTGCTGGAGCTGGAGAGAGTCCACAGAAGGGCAACAAAATGAATAAAGTGACTGGAGGACCTCAATTACGAGGAACGACCACAAGCACTACATTTATTCTCTCTGGAGAAGAGACGCTTGAGAGGAGGCATGATAGTGATTTACAAACACCTCAATCATGATCCCAGAGTAGGAAAGAAACTATTCAGTCTCAGAGAGTGTAAGAGGACACGGGGTCACACAATGAGATTGGAAAAGAAGCGGTTTAAACTTAAGCTGCATAGAGGGGTTCTTCACTGTCAGGGCGATAAGGATGTGAAACTCTCTTTCACAATTGGTGGTGTCAGCGGGGAGTATTGATATTTTTAAAAGACTCTTAGACGTGCATTTTAAAGAACACAGCATACAGGGATATGGGAAATGATTATCAACACTGACACACTTACACCTACACAGGTTGAACTAGATGGATTATTGTCTTTATTCAACCTTACCTACTATGTAGCTATCTATATAAGCCAGTCTCTATCTTTTGTAAAATAGTACATGTATTCTGAGCTCCATCTAGTGGCCAAATTTTATATTGCAGGGAGAACAGACATAATGAAGTTTCTTCTGGAGGCAGAACAATATATGTGTAGCTCCCCTGCCCTGGGCTGGATACATTTAGTGTATAGCTCTGCTGTAGCCAGCTAAGCTATAATTCATATTTCAGGTCTGATCAGGGTTTCCCTAAACCTCATGGCTCATAGCTTCTGTCCGCTTCTGTTAGAATAGTCAAGAAATAGTTTGGAAGGGTCAATCACTAGATCAGTGATTCTCAACCAGGGTTCCGTGGAACCCTAGGGTTCCTCCAAAGGTTGCTAGGGGTTCCTTCAGAATTGGGCAATTTCTGCCTCTCAGATAAGTTCCCACTGACACCATTGATCTTTTTAGCTATCTGTAAGGAGGTAATTCTTCCCACTGACCATCACACTATTGCATCATGAGTTGTAGATTTCTAATTTTTAGCAGGGGTTCCCCCGGGACCGGAGAACTATTTCAAGGGTTCCTCTGTGTTGAAAAGGTTGAGAAAGGCTACAGTAGATTATGAATCGTTACATAGTTACATAGTTAGTAAGGTTGAATAAAGACACCAGTCCATCCAGTTCAACCTGAGTGAGTGTCTACAATTATCCCTATCCCTGTACATTGTGTCTCAGTAAGATGCTCATCTATTATATCATTATTTATTTAAGTTACCCATATAGTGCCATCAATTTACGCAGCGCTCCACACATACATCACACACTCACATCGGTCCCTACCCACAAGCAGCCCACAATCCAAGGTCCCCAACTCACATTCATATACTCAAGACAATTTTGGACAGAAGCCAATTAACCTACCAGCATGTCTTTGGAGTTCTCTGACCCTATCCATTTCCATTGACTTGGGCTTTTAAATTAGAACTGAAGGCAAAACTTCTGTTTGTATTTTAGATAAATTATTTTTTTTGCCATATATGTCCTATTGGGGAGATTTACCTTTACTTCTGTTCCATAGTCAAGGCAGGAAATGAGAGCAAATCCCCCCAAAGTGATTAAACCCTTATTGTCACTAGAATTTGTGTCCCCATTGGAAGTATCCCTGCATTCCTGTTCTGCTGACAACCCAAAATTTGGGATCTCGTTTCACTTTCACGCTCAGTGTTAATGATAATCAGGACAAATAGAGAGGGTAAATCTCCTTAATGGGGACACAGACAGCAATAAAAACCTGACAGGTATTCTAATCCCTCTCTAATCTAAAAAAAAAAGTTTTGCCTTCAGTTATACTTTAAAGGGGTTTTAGTTCTTCCCCATTCTGAGCAAAATAGAATCATTTTGGAAGAAGCTGCAAGGATTAGATTGTGAGCTATTTTGGCAAAAACAAATGCTAGAAGGCATCATTGGTCTGTTATATACAAGATTACTTTTACCTATATACATAGCTCCCAACTGTCCCTGATTTGGGAGGACTGTCCCTGATTTGGAGCAATGTCCCTCTGTCCCTCTTTCCTCCTCATTTGTCCCTCATTTTTGTCTGATCTATATAGTTTTATATAAAATGCACTTTTTATCTTTCAAAAAGTGTTTCCCAGTGCTAAACCTTTCATCCAATTTCTAAATTGCTGCATTTGTACATTTTAAAAGCCAATATAAAGGAATAGTAGTGGTAAAAAAAAGTCCTTGTTGATTTAATTAACTTTTTTTTTTGGTTAATTCTCCTTTAAGGGAGTGTGCCAGGGGGCGTGTCCTATGACTACATACATTTGTTAGTAGGTGTCCCTCATTCCCATCTCAAAATGTTGGGAGGTATGCCTGTATAGACCACCACACAAGAGAAAGTAGAGATAAATTCATATTCCCTGATTTACCAAGAGTCAACTGAGTCCTCTCAGTTTCAGCGCGATTTCAAAGCCGCACATCAGTGCGATTTCCACTGCCAATTTCATTGTGGTTTGCGACTTCATTTAACAAAAGTCTATGTAAGTCACAGCGAAATCGGTAAGTAGTAGTGCAAGAAACTTTTGACTGATCACTGTACCGACCCGCTGCCAGTACCATGTGATCACTGTGACCAATCATAGCAGATCACATGACAGTTGTAAACAATAGATACCTTTCATGCCATCCATGGTGTAAAATAGCGTTGCTAGCTGTGATTGGTCACAGTGATCACGTGGTACAGACAGAGCCAATCACAACCCATCTGTACCATGTGATTGCTTTGGGCAATCACAGCTAATCACAACAAAAGACACTGAATGACCCAGTTTCATTCAGTAAAAATGGTTGCTTATACCAATGAAATTCACTGGTATAAGCAATCATAATGTGAAAAAAAAATCCTGATCACTTCCCCAGAGTAGTACATAGTTACTATGGTAACACTGTTATGCTCTCGTCACAGCGTGTTAGAAAATTGTAAAAAAGAAAAAAAAATAATAAAAAATAAAAAGAAACAAATTTAAAAACATATATCAAAAAATCTTTTTTTACATACTGTTACCAGTCAGTGTCCCTGATCACAGCCACACCATTTATATGATAACGCTGTACTGCACTGGTGACAGTATGTAAAAAAAAAAACGTGTGAACATTTTTTTTTTTTATTTCTTCATTTTTCAAAAAATTGTGACAAAAATGACAACTTCAAAAAACTCATAATGCTTCTCCCCAAATACCACAGACTGTCTATGTTCCAAAAAGCGGTCATTTAGGGGTATTTGTACTGTCCTAGCGTTTTCGTGTCATGAGATAGGGTGTCAGGATTGATGAGAAGGTCAGGATTGATCAGTTTCCAGATATATACAGTATACCATAGGTTGTGGATTTTCTTATAGACTAAATAATATACACTGATTTGGGTTATTTTCACCAAAGTAATGTAACAGAATACATTTTGACCTGAATTTATGAAGAAAGATTATTTATTTGCAAAATTTTATAACAGAAGAAACGAAGAAAAACTTTTTTTTTTTTTTTTTTTTAATTTAGCAAAAAATAAAAAAAAAAACAGTGGTGATTAAATGCCACCAAAAGAAAGCTCTATCTGTGTAAATAAAATGATACAAATTGGGTACAGTGTTACATGACCGTGCAATTATCATTCAAAGTGCGACAGGCTGAAAGTTGAAAATTGGCCTGGGCAGGAATAGAGTAAATGTGCCCGGCATTGAAGTGGTTAAAGCACAGGGCAAACCTGCTTGGATTGCTCCTGGGTGTCCCTATCCCGTTCATGGTTTACTGCTTGCCAATACCAGTTGAGCCTGTCCTGCTTCCACTACATGTGCAAAGTCCAACTCCAGCCAAAAAACGTCAATGGGGCAGGAAGTGAGGGTATATCTGGCCTAGATATGCGAATGGCCGGAAAAAAAACGGAAAAATTCAGAAAAAAAACTTTTTTTTTCTTTTTTTTTCCTAAAGGCTTTTTTGTTTTTTTCCAAAAAAATTGGAAAAATTGAAAAAAGAAAAAAAATTGTGGAATATTTTATTTTAGCATGATGAATAAAATATTTTAAGACAGGGTGTTCACCTTAAGTTTTTAGAAGTTCCTAATTCTGATGACAGACAAAAAAGAATAGCTGCAGAAGCAGAGACGGATACTGACAATTTCAGCTCAGAAAATGATTCTGAATAAATGTCCATTAAAACTTAGTCCCACTCTCTTCTTAACACTTCCCCCATCTTCCATTCTTTTTATGAGAATGGGGTTTTTATTTTTATTTAATACTGTGGAGAGGAAATATGAAAAATTGTTAGGCCTCTTTCACACGAGGCATCCGTATGTCCGTTTTTCATCCTTCCGTTTTCGGATGAAAAACGGACATACATTCATCTCTATGGAGCGGCGGATGTCAGCGGTGACATGTCCGCTGACATCCGCCCCGCTCCGATCCGAAAAGTGTAACGGAGGAAAAACCTACTTTTTCCTCCGTTTTCGGATCGGATCGGATGACGACGGACACTACGGACCGTCATCATCCGATCCCCCCATAGGGGAGAGCGGCGCTCTGACAGGTCCGTCGCTGCACAGCGTGCAGCGATGCACCTGTCATCTTCCTGCTCAGCGGGGATCGGCGGAGCTATCCCCGCTGAGCAAGCGGATGTTCACGGGGCGGATCATGACTGATCTGCCCCGTGTGAAAGAGGCCTTACTTTTGGTTTTGAAAATTGTTTTGTGGAGGCTTTTTGGCTGTTCCACATCAACTAATAAGCAGTTCAGGAGATTGTTGCTCCCTTTGTTACAAATAAATATTATAAAAAAAGTAAATTCTGTTTGTGATAATTGGCTACACTATATTTTTAATATGCTAGTTGTGATAATTTTATGCCAAGTCAAATTGTCCATAGTCATATTTTATGTTCCTAAAGTAACAGAACGACTTTCAATCTTAAAAAGACAAAAAAGTGCTAATGTAGCATTTTATTCAATTTTTCCGAAAATTTCCGTTTTTTCCCAAAAAAACAGTTTTTTTTTTTCGAGCTTCAAAATTTCTGGAAATTTTACATCTCTAATCTGGCCAACAGAGTCAAACAATTATAAACATAATTATTTTATGTTTTAGTTGAGTGGAAACGGTTTATTGTTGGTTTTGTTGATGATGATTGTTGTTGATGTGTCACTTTAGCTGACAATTGCGCGGTCGTGCGACATTTCACCCAAACAAAATTGACGTCCTTTTTTTCCCACAAATAGAACTTTCTTTTGGTGGTATTTGATCACCTCTGCGGTTTCTATTTTTTGCGATATAAACAAAAAAATAGCGACAATTTTGAAAAAAACACAATATTTTGTACTTTTTGCTATAATAAATATCCCCATTTTTTCTTTAAAAAAAGGCAAATTTTTTCTCAGTTTAGGCCGGTATGTATTCTTCTACATATTTTTGGTAATAAAAATCCCAATAAGCGTATATTGATTGGCTTGCGCAAAAGTTATAGCATCTACAAAATAGGGGATAGATTTATAGCATTTTTATTATTATTTTTTTTTATTAGTAATGGCGGCGATCTGCGATTTTTATCAGGAATGCGACATTATGGCGGACACATCGGACACCTTTGACACATTTTTGGGACCATTGGCATTTATACAGCGATCAGTGCTATAAAAATGCACTGATTGCTGTAAAAAAGTCACTGGCAGGGAAGGGGTTAACACTAGGGGGCGATCAAGGGGTTAACTGTGTTCCCTGTGTGTGTTTCTAACTGTGGGGGGAGGGGACTGACCTAGAGGAAATGACAGATCATGGTTCCTAGCTATTAGGAACTCACAATCTGTCACTCCTCACAGAACAGAACAGGGATTTGTGTGTTTACGCACACACATGCCCCTGTTCTGCCTCTCGTGCCCACAATCGCGACTGTCGGCCACGAGTATTGGCACCCCCGCATTGGCTCCCGCTGCTGTCAATCACATCTTATGATGAGGGAGCAAGAGGCAGGGCAAAGCCCCGTTGTCTGTGTCAATAGACGCAGGCAGTGTGGCTCAGGAGCAACAACCCCCCTTAGTAAGCGACTTGCTAGGCGGAAGTACTCGGAAGGGGGGAGGAACCAGAAGCACTGAAGGGGGACCCCACAAGAGGAGGATCAGGGCTGCTCTGTGCAAAACCATTACACAGAGCAGGTAAGTAATAACATGTTTGTTATTTAAAAAAAAAAAGTTTAATGTCACTTCAATGGAAACCCATTCATAAATACAAGAAATGCCATTGCTGTTCTCTTGGAAATGCTATTTGCCTGGCTGCAGATATAGAAGAAATTTTGGAGTCTCTAACCAGGAGCAAGTATGCAGCCAGTGAAGTCAGAGCTTATATGGAACTAAAGTAATAAATGTTTTTTTTTCTCTTTTAATCAGCCAGGTAATTATTCTTCTCAGAAGGGGATCAGCAATACAGCTCACATAATTCTCTTAGTACAGCTATCTGTTCATTTCCAGTCTCAGCGGAGAGCAATGGAAGCTCTCACGGATGTTGCGCTCTCAGTACATAAAATCAGTCATCGCTCTTCAGCATTATTTTTGGCAAAGTGCAATGTCTCCTTCCAGTGGATAAAAAGGGAAAAGCATTCAAAACGAATAGGCGATTACATTAAAGGCTTTCCAGGGTGAATCTTAGAGGCCTTATGCCCCATACACACGATAGGATTTTATGACGGAAAATGTTCGATGGGAGCTTGTTGTCGGAAATTCCGACCGTGTGTAGGCTCCATCGGACATTTTCCATTGGAATTTCCGACACACAACATTTGAGATCTGGATGTTAAATTTTCCGACAACAAAATCCGTTCTTGTAAATTCCGATCGTGTGTACACAATTCCGACGCCCAAAGTTCCATGCATGCTCGGAATCAAGCAGAAGAGCCGCACTGGCTATCAAACTTCGTTTTTCTCGGCTCGTCGTACGTGTTGTGTGTCACCGCGTTCTTGACGTTCAGAATTTCCGACAAGATTTGTGTGACCGTGTGTATGCAAGACAAATTTGAGCCAACATCCGTCGGAAATAAACCATGGATTTTGTTGTCGGAAAATCCTTTCGTGTGTACGGGGCATTACTGTCACTAACTTAGAACAAAACATGCCGATAAGGATTTCTGACCTTCCTGATCTGCTTGTCCCAGTTCAGTTCAAGGATTAAGGCTCGATTCACACTAATGCGTTTTTTGATGCACTTTGCATTTTGCAGAAATGCATGGAAATTTTTTAACATGGGTTCCTATGGAACATGTTCACATCAATGCATTTTTGTGCCTCTGCGTTTTTGGAAAGGGTTGGAGACTTTTTTGTATGCAAAATGCAGTGTTTTGCATGTAATAGAATTCAATGGACCCGCATCCAAAATGCAAGTACTGCATTTTTAGCACGTTTTTGCCACGATTTGCGTGTTTTTTTAAATTTCTTTTTTTTACACTGTATATAGCTGGTTGCTAAAAAAACACTGTAAAAAAAAAAACACGCAAAACGCTGCAAAAACGCATGTTCAAAAACACGGCAAGCACCGCAAAAAGCACTGCAGAAACGCTCAAAAGCAACATGCATAGATGTGAATCGAGCCTAAAACCACAGTCAGCTAAAGTGGACTTTCTATAACTTATATATTTTTCTTTTTGGGCACATCATTGACAGAAAGACAAAAATACCAACAATGATAACTGGGTACAATACCTTTGTTGATGGAGACACAGACAAAGGGATGGCGATAAGCAGTGACATCAACATCTTCATCCCTTCACTTTTTTAGCTGAGCTTTTTTCTAGCATGGGGTTCGGTCGTTTGCGCCAGTTTCCTTGGGGGTTTTTTTTTTGGCAATTCGGTGGCCGGAGGGTAACATGATAGACAAGCAATTTATGACGATGAAAAGAAACGGCAGAGAAAGAAGTATCACCGCTCTAGGAAGGTCAATTAGGAACAGACCTCTCTTCCATGCTGGAAGCTACGGGTAATGCTTGTAACATTGAAGTGATGAGAAAAAATCCTAGATAGCCGCACTCAAAGTAATTTTCTCCTTTATTAAATAAAAATCAACAAAAATACATGCCACAACAGAAAGTGCAGGGAAGCTGACGCGTTTCACACTATAATCAGTACTTAATCATAGCCAAAAGAAACGGCACACAAATCTCTCCAATGGTCACCAAAATACATAGCAGACCCTTGGGGGGGGGGGTTCTGGTCCCAGTGCTTTTTACAATAAAAACACATTTATGTGAGTGTTACTGCAGCACTTTCTGTACATTGCAGAGATGTGCCCCTTCACAGGCAGAATTAGGACACCCCCCAGGCATGTTTTTTTTTTTTTTTTAAATGGACATTTATAATGTTTTACTTTAAGCATTTAAAAATCACTGCTCTTGGCCAAATTAAATTAATGAAAAATGAAAAAAAAATGTTTACAATTTGTTTTGCATATTTTACATATTCTCCAAGGCAGTGCCTGCACCATGCTACTTTTTTTTTACAGTCCCTTGCCTACTGACACAGAAAATGGGCATTTTTAATTTGAAAGAATTGACTCCCATTGATTTCAAAGGGGTTTGGCTTCAGCATCTGAACTCCTCTAAAGTTTGCTGAACCCTGCTCAAAACTAGCCCAGGGCAGTTTGACTCATCCTTAATTTTCAGCTTCCTCTGGTATTTTACAGGTATGCATGCATATACATTGTAAGTATGTGGCAAGAAAAAACATGGAACCCCTTGGAATTGTAGTCTGATCCTCATCTAAGTCACAATAATAGACAAACACAATGTGCTTAAGCTAATAACACACAAACAATTCTAATTTCTTGTGTCCTTATTGAACACACCCATTAAACATTCACAGTGCTGGAGGAAAAAAAGTAAGTGAATCCATAGACTAATTACTTCAACCAAAGCTAATTGGAGTAAGTAGTTTGCACACTTGGAATTTAATTAATGAAATGAGTTTGGAGGTGTGGTTTAAAGCTACTTTGATTGATAAAATGCACTGAAACATTTTAAGATTGCTGTCCATAAGAAGCATTAGCTGATGTTGTGAACCATGCCTCACAAATAGGAGCTCAATGAAAACATATAATCAAGAGTAATTGATCTGTATATGGCCCCTTTCAGACGGAGGGGAATCTGTCCAAGCGGATCCGCCTGCTGAGCAGGGGATCTTTCTGCGGATCCCTGCTGAGCAGGCAGGTGACAGGTCCGTATCTGCTCGGCTATGCAGAGCGGACACAGCCCACTGTTCTCTATTGGGCAGTCAGATGGAAATGGACTGTATGCCCGTTTCCATTTGATTGACATCTGATCCGCCGGACGGATGGCAAATGTATCCTGATCCATCTGTTTTTAGTGGACCGGGTTGGATGCTCGCGGGTGACAGCGGACACACGTCCGCTGACATCTGCCCCCCCCCCCCATAGAGAACAATGAATGTTCCAATCGCGTCCGCCTGAAGAACGGTTCGCTGGTATGAAAAGGGACTTAAGGCTGGAGAGGGATACAAATCAATCTCAAAGTGTTTAGGCATAGGCGTGCGCAAGGGGTGTGCCAGGTGTGCCTGGGCACATCCTAATCCTGGAGTTGGCAACCCATCAATTGTGGGCAGGTGACAGGTAAGCCGCGATCCTTACTTGCCGACCCCCAGAACCTGGACAGGATAGGTGGCTGGAGTGGAAGGGACCAATCTGTATTTTCTTCTGCAGCAGCTGAAAGTAGGCTTCTCCTCCTCTTCCTCTCGTCAATATTCAGCTGCCATGGGAGGAAAATACAGGGGATTGGTACCAATGTATGCCACCCCTCTTGTCCCAGTTCCTTTTCTTTCTGCTACCCAGGACCCCCTGTGTGCTCACCTGCTCCACCCTCCCATTGTTTTAGGATGATGAGTGGGGAAGAGGCTGGTTAATATGTCACAAAGGCATATGTGTTGGAGCTTTGAGGTGCACACCCTAATACAATAGGCTGCGCACACCTATGTGTTTAGGCATCTATCAGTCGTCAGTTAAACAAACTGTCTATAAACAGAGGCAGTTTAATACTGTGGCTACTCTTCCTATAATGCCTTGTTTCCACTGAGCGGATCGGGTCGGTTCGGGTCGGTACAGTTTGGAAGGCCTAGAATGGTCTGGCCTATTCAGGGGAGCGTTTCCACTGCAAGTGGGACCGCCAGGGGCCATACGTGGGTTTAGAAAAAATGCCTAGCATGGCGTCACACGACCGCCAATCAGTGGAATGTATCGTAGCTCCGCCCCACATCTGAAGCAGGACCCAGAATGGTGCAGTTCAGTTTGGTTGTATGGGCCGCTTTCATAATGGAAACACTCAAAATAGCGTACCGTACAGAACCGAACCGTTCCGCTCAGTGGAAACGAGGCATAAGTCAACACTCAGCCAAGAGGACTCCCAAAGCACAACACAGAATTCTCACTAAGGTTTAGAAGAACCCACAAGTAGACATCACTAGAGCTGGCAAACATCCTTGATTATGAGTTTAAGAATTCAAATACTAATTCCCAAGTCTACCAAAATATCCTACAGGATAATGTCATGGTGGCTGTCCACCAGCTGAAGCTTAGTAGAAGTTGAGGGATGCAGCAGGACAATGACTCTAAGCATCAAAGTAAATCCACCAAAGACTGGCTTCAGAAAAAGAAAATGCACCTTTTGGGAGTGGCCCAGTCCTAAACCCACTAGACATCCTACAAATGTGGCTGAGCTGAAGCAGTTTTGTAAAGAGGAATGGTCAAAATTCCTCCTGAATGTTGTGCAGGTCTGATAGAGAGCTATTGAAAGAATCCAGAGTTATTTGCTTGAATCAAATAAATGTGTTGCGTTATCTCTTCAAACTCTTAATTATGAAGAATCATGTGTGAATAACAATGAGAAATGAACAATAAAAAAACATACAGTGTCACAAAAACACACACAAATCTATAACGTGCTTTAAATCAGTAACAAAAAGTCCATAAATGTTGAAACACCAGGCTTCAACACTTGTGACTTAGAGAGACTTGTGTTTAGAGTTTATTCTTCAAGGTGCTCCTCAACCATCACAGCGCTTCAATATGTGATCCAAAGAGCAACCAGGAACCAAACACTCTCATCACAAACAGCAGCTCCATAGTTACAAACTCCACATTGCAGGAAAAAACAAGTGCAGGTCGAGGCTGTGTCTGCAAGGGAATCCAATCTCAGATATGTGATGCATTGGGAGAAAGAGATCGGCTACATGCCCAAGCTGTGTGCAGTGCAGGGATGGGAGGAGGAGCTCTGCTGAATGTTCTGCCAGCAGGGACCCTGTCCTCTTCTCTGTTGACCACTGTCTTCTGCCCTACTGACCCCTGTCCTGTACCCTGCTGACCCCTGTCCTGTACCCTGCTGACCCCTGTACACTGCCTTTCTAACCACTGGCCTCTGCCCTGCTGAACCCCTTTCCTCTGCCCTGTTGACTCCCTTTCCTCTGCCCTGCTGCCTCTGTCTTCTGCCCTGATAACCCCTGTTCTCCACCCTGCTGACCTCTGTCATATGCTCTGTTGACCCCTGTCTTCTGCCCGGCTGACTCCTATCCTCTACCCTACTGTTCCCCTGTACACTGCCCTACTGACTCTTGTACACTCCCCTGCTGGCCTTTCATCCTCTACCCCGCTGACCCCCTATACACTGCCATGATAACCCACTGTACACTGCCCTACAATCTAATGGCCTCTGTACTCTGCCCTACAAACTGATAACCCTATTCTCTGCCCTGCTGACCCCCTGTACACTGCCCCACTGACTCCTTTACACTGCCCTGCTGTTTATGCACCCTCTGCCCCCTGCCATTTTTTACTGCACCTCCACATCAGAAAGGCTAGATCCAGCCCTGGTTTGCTGTAACTGATTATAAAATATCAGCTGGAGTTTGGCTTCAGTTTGTTAGTTTATCGAAATCTGTTAGTACATCTAACACTCCCCTCCCCCTAGACTGACAATGCTGCTGCCCAAAGGGGCCTCTGATCTCCTTTATCCTACAGGAGGTGTGTTACTGGCCAGATCACTAGGTGAAAACAGAGGAAAAAAAGCCTAAAAAAAGAAAAACAATGCAGCCTCCACATCTAATGATTGGTGACCTGAAATATATTACATTTTTGGTTTTGTGTTTAATTCAGCTTTAACAACATTATGTTTGTCTGTTGTTGTGACTTAGATGAGGATTAGAACGCATTCTATGGCAAATTACTGCAGAAAGCCGGTTAATTCTCCTTCCCTTTCTGAAGTGGTTGCATTATCCTTAGACCAGGTGTTCATTTATGATGCATAAAGAGTAATCATTGTCCGCACAGCTGTGGTCAACCTTTCAACTTGAATGTTATTCTGCATAGAAGTAAAAAACAGCAATTCCCCATTTCAAACTTTACGTTTGAAGTGGTTGCAATCTCTTACAATTACCCACTGAAGTGAATTGGATGAGGTGATACGCAGAGATGAATCAAATCATACTTCATAAGTTATACCTGTTTTCTGCAGCTCTTCTGCATCCTCCTAAAACACACAGATCAAGTGCTTTTTTCTCAGCTCGAAAAGGCAGAAGGTGGGGATCTGATGTCACACACTGCACAGCTCAGAAAGGAGAGCTCTGTGTAATCTGAGACCTGGGTGGAGAGAATGGAAACACCCCCTCTATATATATGAAAGAGGAAAACATGCACAGCTGAGGCTGTCAATCATCTTCTGAGCACTGGAGGAGGGGTTGGGGTGTCACCTAGGATTCTGTGGTGTAGAGTTAGACGAGTTATGCCCCGTACACACGGTCGGACTTCGTTCGGACATTCCGACAACAAAATCCTAGGATTTTTTCAGACGGATGTTGGCTCAAACTTGTCTTGCATACACACGGTCACACAAAGTTGTCGGAAAATCCGATCGTTCTAAACGCGGTGACATAAACACGTACGTCGGGACTATAAAGGGGCAGTGGCCAATAGCTTTCATCCCTTTATTTATTCTGAGCATGCGTGGCACTTTGTCCGTCGGATTTGTGTACACACGATCGGAATTTCCGACAACGGATTTTGTTGTCGGAAAATTTTATAGCAAGCTCTCAAACTTTGTGGGTCGGAAAATCCGATGGAAAATGTGTGATGGAGCCTACACACGGTCGGAATTTCCGACAACAAGGTCCTATCACACATTTTCCGTCGGAAAATCCGACCGCGTGTACGGGGCATTAGAGTTAGGTGCTTTGAATTGAGGCAAGTGCACACTACACAGTGATATGCTTTGTTCATTTTTATTTTCAGAGGATTACAACCACTTTAAGTCCCACATCACTTGAAGTTTTTTCCAGAAATACTTTCTTCCAGGCCACCTACTTTACACGGAAGTCTTAAGAGATCTTAAACCACCTAAAGTGGATATGTTGCTTAAATTAGCTTGAAAAGAATACAAGTATGCAAAGAAAAAAGAATAGTCGCCTTTCCTTCTGCCCCTGGTGCTGATAGCCGCCCAGCTGAAGTGAAATCCCAAAGTGAAGTTTCTTCAGAAACCAACAGGACACAGTAGTGATGAGGGTTTTTTTTTACATTTTCCAGACAAATATGGAATATGTTGTTTTACAATGATAAATAATATATCTGCGACATGGTATTCAAACTTTATAACATGAAGACCTTAATGAAAGATTTCTGAGACATTATGTAAAGTCGTAAATTATTTCAGATTAGCTCAAGCTCAGCTGAAGACAAGCAAATCCTGGAATAGAATTCAAGTAACACTGTACTTCCCAATGCAGTTCCCAAGCAAGAGAAATATGCATTTCCACCACTAGGGGACACTGCAGGGAAAAGGCTCAAGTTTAGTTTGCTTGTGGGCACCATCTTGTACCTCCTACAGTTGGGTGATTGTTGGGATACAGTAGATGATAGTTTCTGTCCTCTTAACCTCCCTGGTGGCATTTCCGAGTGTGGCTCGGGGTGAATTTTCACTACCAAAAGCGGTAACCCTGAGCCACTTGGGATTGCATCGCAGTATCCAGGCAAAGTTACTTACCTTGTCCCCAGGATCCTGCGATGTCCCCCTGCTGTGTACTCCTCTAAATGTATTACTGTGTCGGGCGATGCACAGGGGTGGAGCCCAGCGGTAAATTCAAAATAGTGAAAAATACATAACACATACAATACACTGTAATCTGTAAGATTACATTACTGTATCAAATAATTTTACCTCCCCTTTGTCCCTAGTAGGGATGGGCAAACATTTCGGCCCGAGCATAAGTTCGGGCCGAACTTTCGGTGTACGGTCGTTCGGCGAATATCGTTCGACCATTTGTTCGGCCCCCCGAGCCGACCACAATGCATTGCGGCGCTGAACAGTGCCTTGCAAGCCCTGATTGGTTGAAGCAGCGAAAGCTTCAGCCAATCAGGGCACAGAGCACTGTCGGAGTCATGATTGGACACTGTCATCATGACTTTATCCAATCATGGCTCATTCCCGCCCCACAGTATAAAAGTATTCTTTCAATGGCAGCCATTTTCAGTGTGATTTCGACAAGGAGAGAGATAGAACAGGGCTCTGTTCAGTGCTATTAGTTAGTTAGTGTGCTATACTGTGCTATTTTGCTTCAATTGTCAGTGTAGAATATTAGTTTAGTGTCAGTCTAGGGATAGTGTGAGTGTAGTGAGGAGGACCATCATTCAGCTTTGCATAGTGTGCAGCTAGAGTAGGGACAGCTCAGATAGTTTCACTGTAGTGTAGTGAGACCATGTCATTCATACATACATTAGTGTAGAGTAGGGACAGCTCAGATAGTTTTAGTGTAGTGTAGTGAGACTGTATCAGTAATCTTTACATTAGTGTATAGCTAGAGTAGGGACAGTTCAGATAGCGTCAGTGTAGTGATGGTTGAACACTGTCTATTTGATTGCGTTACTGCCAGTTTAATGCCATTTACTTCTGTGTGCGTTACTGCAAGTTTAACGCTATTTACTTCTGTGTGTGTTACTGCAAGTTTAACGCCATATAGTTTTGTGCATTACTGCCAGTTAACGCCATATAGTTCTGTGTGCGTTACTGCCAGTTTAAGGCCATATAGTTTTGTGCATTACTGCAAGTTTAACGCCATTTACTTCTGTGTGCGTTACTGCCAGTTTATCGCCATAAAGTTTTGTGCGTTACTGCCAGTTTAACACCATATAGTTCTGTGTGCGTTACTGCCAGTTTAACACCATATAGTTCTGTGTGCGTTACTGCTAGTTTAACGCCATATCGTTTTGTGTGCGTTACGGCCAGTTAAATAGGATATAGTTTTATGCGTTACTGCAAGTTTAACGCCATTTTCTTCTGTGTGCGTTACTGCAAGTTTAACGCCATTTACTTCTGTGTGCGTTACTGCAAGTTTAATGCCATTTACTTCTGTGTACGTTACTGCAAGTTTAATGCCATATAGTTCTGTGCGTCACTGTACGTTTGGCGTTGTCTCCAGTGGTAATGAATATGATGAAGATGGAGGAGATGGAGATGATGATGATGAGGTCACTGATGCGATTTGGGTGCCAGATAGAGCAGAGGAGGAAACTGAGGGTGAGGCGGCACAACCCCAAGGAGGCCGACATCAAGAAAGAGTAGAGAGCAGCCACCCTATTCCCAGCTGTTATCTCCCGGCCCACTCCCCAAACCTCAGCTGTCTGGGCCTTTTTCAGCACATCTGCAGCAGATCGCACTGTTGCTATCTGCAAACTGTGTCTCAGGCACATCAAACGTGGCAAAAACACCAGCCATTTGGGTACCACATGCTTAACAAGGCATTTAACGACCACTCAGCCCGTTGGCAAGAGCTCCTAAAAGCCACACAAAAGGGGCAGAAATCTGTCCCTCCTTCTCCACCTTACTCACTTCAGTCTGCCCCTGCTCATTACCTCTCAGCAGCCTCCACTGACAGGGATGATGGTATAGCACAGGTCCTAGCTTCACATCTGCCAGCAGCGCACCCCCAGCTGTAGACTGTAGCCGGCAAATTTCTCTGCCCCATCTGCTGCAGCCGAAAAAAAATACAGTCCCTGCCACCCACATGCTCAGCGTTTAAATGCAAGCTTATCAAAGCTGTTGGCTCTCCAACTTCTGCCTTTCAGCCTGGTGGATTCTGCCCCCTTCCGTGAATTTGCACAATGTGCTGCACCATGATGGCAGGTTCCCAGTTGCTACTACTTTTCACATAAGGCCGTTCCATCTCTCTACCATCACGTGGAAGGGAATATTCTGGCATCGTTGGGCAAGGGAGTCTACCTTACTGCTGACATGTGGTCCAGCAAGCATGGGCAGGGATGATATATTTCATTCACAGCACACTGGGTAACGCTGCTTGCAACTCGAAAGCATGCAGGACAGGGGTCGGTGCTGCAGCTTGTTGTGCCACCATGTCTCCATACAGCTAGTGGTGATGATGCCAGACCTGTGAGCTCTACCTCCTCCTCCTCCTACGCCACCTCTATGCCCTCCTCTGCAGAATTGTCCTATGAACATCAGGTACCCCCTAAGCGTTCAAAGGGCTATTCCATGAGTCAGGCTAAAAGGTGCCATGCAGTGCTTCAGCTGGTGTGTTTAGGGGACAGGAACCACACCAGAGCAGAGATTCTTACAGCTCTGCAGGGACAGGCCCAGAGGTGGTTTACACCATGCCAGCTGGAGCCAGGAATGGTGGTGTGGGATAATGGCTCAAACCTCCTCTCCGCCCTTAGACAGTGAAAGTTGACACATGTACCATTCCCGGCACATGTCCTTAATTTGGTAGTGCAGCATTTCCTAAATACATACCCAGGGTTGCAAGATGTGCTAAAGCTGGCCAGAAGAGTCTGTAGCCTTTTCATGTGGTCATACACAGCCAGTGCTCAGTTGGCTGAAATTCAGCGGGAATTCCACCTGCCCGTAAACTGCCTGATTTGTGACATGGTCATCAGGTGGAACTTGACTTTGGCAATGCTGCAGCAGCTATACATGCATCAGAGGGCCATCAACGAGTACCTAGGCAAGTACGGCATGACGACAGTCTCAGGCCGTCTCTGTTTTTTTTCCCCACGCCAATGGCTGATCATTAAGGATGCATGCACTGTATTGTCACCATTTGAGGAGGCCACAAGGATGGTGAGCTGTGACAGTGAATGCATCAGTGACACAATCCCTGTTGTGTTCCTGCTGGAGCAGACTCTGCGTGGCATTATGGACATGGCACTGGAGGCAAAGCAGCAGGAGGAAGAGGAGGACTTCTATTCCTCTCAAGGCCCACTTTATCCAGACACCATTATTCCTATGTCACAGAACCCACAGAGGGAGAGAGGGGATGAGGAGGAGGATTCTGGCACTTTCATAAGCTGTCATCCTGAGTGACCCCGAGGAGTCTGCTTCTGAAGCCTCGGCAAATTTGAGGTGCATGGGCATCCTCATGCTTCAAAGCCTACGAAAGGACCCAAGAATATGTGGCATAAAGGAGAAGGATGATTACTGGTTGGCAACCCTCCTTGACCACCGTTATAAAGGAAAGGTCTCAGAACTCATCCCGTCCCCACAGAGAGTGCAAAAGATAAAATCTCTTGAGGACACATTAAAGAGGATTTTATTGAACATTTTTCCAGACTCCAGTAGGTTACAGTGTCGTGGAAAACGCAGTTTTGAGTCTTCTGTTGGTCAAGAGGGAAGCATTGGAGGCATTTCGGAATTTTTTTAGTCCTCGCCGCCCAAGGCTGTCAGCTTCCACATCCCATCGGCAGCGTCTGCAAAACATGGTGAACGATTACCTCGGGGCCAAAACAAAGATGGAGAGCTTTCCAGCTGACGATCCACAGACTTACTGGGTTATGAGAATAGACCACTGGCCAGAACTTGCCCAGTATGCTATTGAGTTGTTGGGCTGCCCTGCATTCAGCGTGCTTTCAGAACAGGCATTCAGTGCTGCAGGAGGTTTCGTTACTGATCATAGAACGCGTCTGTCCACAGACTCCGTGAACCATTTGACTTTTATAAAAAATGAATCAGTCCTGGATTACCAGTTATGAAGCCCCTGATGCAGATGTCACTGATTAAGTCTTTTTGGAATGTGGAATCTCCTCAGGACTTCGAGGCTGCCTAGTTTTAAGGGTGTTCAATCATTTCATCTGGAAGAATGTTTTTGGTATATGTTTCATTGGCACAATTAACAACCAAAGACCAATTTTTCAGCACCTGTTTGACAGGTGCATATCATTGCAATTTGTTGTGCCTTCATCAAGAGTACCTCTATAGGGTTATGGTGGGAAGGCGCCACCGACACCCAAAGACCAATTTTTCTGAACCTGTTTGACAGGTGCAAATCATTGCAATTTTTTACAGCAAGGCCAATTCTTGCTTTCATCAAGATTACCTCTATAGGGTTACGGTGGGAAGGCGCTACCGAGACTCAAAGACCAATTTTTTTACACACCTGTTACTTCTAGCCAAAGTCAAAGTGGCACCAGAATGTATCCAAAAAATCTCTAATCTTGTTTCCAGTGCACTACATTGTGGCCTCATCATACACAGTGGCTCCCCAGCTGTTGCTGAGCAAAATAAAGGCAGCTTGCAGGGAAAATGTAATTTTTTTTTTTGGCTTTATAAATGCAATTATTACTGCAGCAGATTCTAGACATGGTACAGATCTGCCACTTTACAGGTAGACTAAGGGGACCCCCCAGGCACTATATTGGAAGGAATTTTTCATTTTTATGCTTTCACTTTCATTCAAAAAAATCACTGCTCATTTAAAAATGACGTTTTTCATAAACTTTTTTTTTATTGATACATGTCCCTCAGGGCAGGACCCCGACCCCTATAACCATTGTATGCCCAGTTACTTGCATATAAGCCTTCAAAATGGGCACTTTTGATTTTTGACGCTCGGGTCCTATTGACTTTAATGGGGCTCGTTATTCGGTCCAAACTTTCACGGTGTTCGAACATTCTGGTGCGAACTGAACAGGGGTCCGTTCGGCCCATCCCTAGTCCCTAGTGCTTTGTCCAGTGCCCTGCATGCACTTTTATATTATATATACTGTTCTTTCTGCCTGGAAACTTGAGAATGTCCATGGCAACCAAAAAGTGTCCCTTTACGTCAAAAGCGGTTTTAGACCAGCTAGAAAACAGCGATAGTAAATTAGAATCACTTGCAGAATTGAGCGATAGTGATTTGTGGGGAAATTCATCATCAAACATTGAAAGTGACGACAGCGACAATTCTACAGCTGAGCAAATTTCAGTGTTTTTGATTTGATTACATTATTGAAAAAATGTATTATTATTATATTTTTTATAATTATTTATAGTTATTTATTAAATTATGAATTATGATTTCGTGTTTCAAACTTTATCATACCCGGGATGTCTACTAGACTAGAATTACAGGCCTACAATATAAAATGCCAAATTTCCATGCGAAACAATGTACCGCTTTGAGCTTCAAAAATCTGACATAATCATACCGCCAGGGAGGCTAAAGTGTTACTAAACCCACAACTGTAAAATCAGTCTGTATATAAAAAAGTAAAGCATGCTTGTTGTACTCACTGTGGAACCTAAGGGGTTTATCCTCCCTATTGTGTAAAAAGGCTGTTTGATCCTTTATGCACAGATCCTCCTCTCGTTTCACTGACTACAGAACATGTCCAAATAAGACAGAGCTTTTAGAGTCAGGCTGCATGTGCTCAGTGGTGTGTATTGCTAGAGAATTGTTTTTTCTAGTGAGAGTGCATGTGATCATCAGAGGGCCAATCAGCACTGTCCAGATAGAGGGTAAGGGGTCTTGATCCTGATAGGACAGCTCAGTGCAGTATGAAAATTCCCCCACAAGCTTTGCCAATGTAGCACCCTGGAGCTTAGGCAGGGTTGCTCCTCACAAATTTACTTGCCAGGAGTAGTTATCCTGGTTGATTGTTAGAGGTCTATTGATTTCTCCCTAAGTTTGGCCTTGTTGCACTTTTCTCTTCTACCACTAGGTGGCCAGGTACTTGGGGGTACTAGATACGAGAAGGGCAATGCAAGGTCAGGTTATGGGTATATGGGATATCTCAGCCAATGGGCAGGAGTTTTCTTCAATTCTTTGGCCTGCTGAAAGAGCCTATATATTTGGGTGGAGTCAGGTCATCTTTGTTCTGTGCCACCTGGACAGCTGTCTGGGTGGACATGTCTTGAATTGCCCGGCTGCTAGGCCAGAGATTGGGCCTATCCTGGGCACATCTGGCTGCTAGGCTGTCTGAGGGCCTATCCAGAAGCAACAGAGCAGTGCAGGGTTGGGATTACGGCTTGCAGTCCAACCAAAAGTGCCGGTTCTGCGGCCCGGAGAACCTGTCATGGTCAGAGGAAGAGGGGAAGCTGTCGCCAGGAAGGACTATCTGCCTTATTACCAGGGACCACAGTGAGTAACTGAACTAAGTACCGGAGCAGCATCTCACCCAACAGGGGGCGGTGAAGAATCTGGAAACTTCAGTGGTTATCAAGCCAGAGACCCAGCCAGTGGAGATGACGCTTGCAGAGCAGCCTTGTGTGTCAAGCCAGGGATCGAGCAGGCCAGAGAGGGTGAAGCTTGAGAGGTATCTAGAGTGCCAAGCTAGGAACCCAGCAGAGAAGTGGGGTTGACGCTTGAGGAAGATACTACCGTGAAGATTGGATTGGATTCCTGCATATGCAGATGTGGCTTCTTGCTGGAAGTCTTTCCCTGCATGGCTGTCCTCCTATTAAAGTTTCAGAGTCTGCCAATTGAACCTGCATCTACCTAAGGGTGTCCTGGCCCTAACCCTCTCACCCCCCAAAAAAAGGTTTGTTAAGAGAAATAAACTTTCTTTTGGCGCCCAATAACGTTAACTACTCTGCATAAACCTTGCCTCATAACCCACCACATACAGAAGGATGTTGGCTATTTCTGGCCCTGGAGGTTCTCATTAGACCGAAGGAGGCCTGGGACCTTGCTACAACAGGAACTGATAGAAGTCACAAGACTGCTGATGAGAAAAGGTATTTAGCCATTTATATTTAATAAAATAATTGCATTTCCATGCTCTGTGTACTGTGGGAGACCAAATATAGTGAACGCAGGGTCCTGGGTTTAGTAACACTTTAATTGCCCAAATTAGAGGGGAAATTTGTCTGACAAGTGTGTTTCTTTTTAACCCTTTCATGATAGGAAGGTTTTCCACCATCACAGCATAATGTGTACCTATAGTCTTGTCAGTAAATTGTTTTTTCTTTTTCCTCCTCTCAGTAAAATGGTGAGACCAACATCTTGAGTTTGGAATAATTTCCACAGTTCAATTCCTGCTGAGAGCAAACCTGCAATTTGCAAATATTGTGAGAAGAAATATTCCTTTCTGAGTGCTACAAAACACATCCTTGCCAGAGGTGCCATAAAGACATTAAAATATTTAGAATAAATCAAAAAAATATTTTTTAACATTGTATTTTTTTTTTGTATTGTGTCTGTAAAATAGATTTTTTTTTTAATCGATTTTTGTTTTTGTATTTTTGTCTGTAAAATGGAAAAAAAATATATAAATAAAATCTAAATACAAAAAAACGTAATGGAATTAAATGATGATCACCATAATGAAAGTGCAAGTAGCTTTTCCCTCCAAAGTTCTCATTCCAGAAACACTCTTTCTGGTGCGTCTGGATCATCATAGGGAGGTTGATTTACTAAAGGTAAATATTCTGTGCACTGAAAATACACTTTGGAGTGCATTTGGTCTGGATCTGAGAGGAAGCTCTGAAATGGTTTCTATCATCCAATTATGTACAAACTAAAAATGGTTTTAGTCGACAAAAAAATGTACTGCGGATTTTAGTCGACTAAAATACGACAAAAACAAAAACAATTCAGATCACTAAAATATGACTAAAACTAAAATGGCATTTTAGTAAAAACATTATGACTAAAACCAAATAGAAATTTGACGTCAAAATTAACACTGCTTCTTCTCAGATAGCAAGGATAACTTGCCACAAATTTGGGGCAGTGTTGAATTGTAAGACTGTTAAAGTGATTGTAAAGTCTTGTGTTTTTTTTTTTTTTTTTAGTTAAAAATGATAAACATGTTATACTTACCTGCTCTGTGTAATGGATTTGCACAGAGCAGCCCGGATCCTCCTCTTCTTGGGTCCCTCTTCAGAGCTCCTGGCGCCTCCCTCCTGTTGAGGGCCCCCACAACAAGCAGCTTGCTATGGGGGCACCCGAGACGAGCCACAGCTCCCTGCGTCCAGTCAGACAAAGAGCCGTGACATGACCCTGCCCCCTCTCTCTCCTCATTGGCTGACTGACTTTGATTGACGGCAGCGGGAGCCAATGGAGCTGCGCTGATGTCTCAGCCAATGAGGAGGGAAGTTCCGGCCAGCCGAGCGTCTCGTGCAACATTGATGGATCTAGAGGGGGCTCAGGTAAGTATTAGGGGCGATGGAGAGGCTGCTGCACACAGAAGGCTTTATATCTTAATGCATAGAATGCATTAAAGTGATTGTAAAGTCAGAAGGTTTTTTTTATCTTAATACATTCTATGCATTAAGATAAAAAGCCTTCTGTGTGGAGCAGCCCCCCCAATACTTACCTGAGCCCCATCTCTATCCAGCAATGTCCACAAGTGAATCAGTCTTCCGGCACTCTCCCTCCTCATTAGCTGAGACACAGCAGCGGCGCCATTGGCTCCAGCTGATGTCAATCAAACTCAGTTAGCCAATCAGGAAAGAGAGGGGGTGGGGCCGAACCACAGCTCTGTGTCTGAATAGATAGACGGAGCTGCAGCTCGGCTCTGGGGCCCCCATAGCAAGCTGCTTGCTGTGGGGGCACTTGACAGGAGGGAGGAGCCAGGGACCTGAGAAGAGGTGGGTCTGGGCTGCTCTGTGCAAAACCCCAGCCCAGAGCAGGTAAGTATAACATGTTTTTTATTTTAATAGAAAAAAAAACAAGACTTTACAATCACTTTATGATAAAAAACCTTCTGACTTTACAATTACTTTAACTTGCTGCACATTTTCACTTGGCAAGTTGTACACTTGCAGAGCACTTGAAGCACAAGTTCTAGTTGACACTTTTCCAATTTATAGCAAATTTATGTGGTAAGTCTCTGTCAAGAGCAAAGTGGCAGTAGTGAGTCTACAGCAAAAGCTCTGCAAGTCACAGCATGAAAATATAGCCACAGTGCCCCCTGTGGTGGGATGACTATTGCACAACATAACTGAACCAGAACTTGCAGCAGACTTGGAGAATGTTGGCAAAGAAAGTTGATCTGGAGTCGTGCAATGTGGAATTGCTGCAATTGTGCAACAAACATGTGAAGCCTGGCAAGTCTAGCATTAGCTTAGCAAATCATTTTCAAACTTGCAGCACAATTGCATGCTATCTGGGTTGCCAGTGTTTGTCTCAGGAAAGTGCTTGGAGCCATAAATAGGTGCTGGGGATCAATGCAGCTGTCTTCTGGCTAGCTACAATGTTGCTGGACAGCCATATAGGGTTGCCACCTGTCCGGGATTCACCCGGACAGTTCGGGTCTGGAATCATGCGTCCGGGTTTCAGACTGAAACCTGGACACATTAATCACACTGGACTATGACTTCCCAGCAGGGTTGCTGGCTGCAGTTGTCTAAGCCGGACATGTCTGTTACACTCTTTCTCACACTACCCAGCACTAACACTCCTCCCTACCACATACAGATGGGAGAGGAGAGAGGGATCGATCTGCACCTCTTCCTCCCGCCCCTCCCCTCTGCGTCTGTCTACACTCCAATCCCTGGCGCTGTGCCTCAGAAAAGGAAAGTGTGGGCCCGGAACTTTGAAGCCCAGCAACCACAGATACATGTAGATGAGAGGTGCTGACTGCCAAGGGGTGAGTGAGCTCACCATCCATCCCTGTCTGTGACTGAAGTCTCCCCCCCTCGCCTGTTCTCTTTCCTGCCCCTGAGTGAGTACAATAAGGTAAATCAGGGTTCTCAGAACACCCCTTACATCAGAGTTCCTCTTTACACTAGAGGCAGCAATGTTCCCCCTTACATCAGAGTCCTCTCCATATAGTCTCAGTGTTCCCCCTTAAATCATGGTTTCCAGAGCATCCTTTATGTCAGAGTCCCCAGAGTTCTCCCTTACATCAGAATCTACACTGTTAGGAAAATCTGCAATTTCAGATGTAAAGGGGGACTTTGTGGATTCAGATGTAAATGGGGATCTCTGTGGACTCTGATGTAAAGGGGGCTCTTGTGATAAACTTCATATGATTAAAAATTTTATATAATCGCAAAGTATATCTATAAAAAAAATGCTGTGCTCCGCTAAAGTGTTTGGGTTTGACTTGAAGAAAAGGTGGCAACCCTACAGCCATAGGGGAAGGCCACCTGACAATGTCCCACCCCAACATACTGTAAAAAAATGAATGAAAACGGGAAAACAAATTTGCATCGCCTTTTATGTCCACACTGGCCATTGCTGGTCCCACTCTCTTCTGTTCTATCATTGGTATTGTTGGCTTCCTGGCTGGAGCTTTTATTGGTTGATATCCTCGGTAACAAACATTTACAGAACAAAATTAAATTGGATACATTCTAAATGAATAAAGAACAGCAACATTCTTCCGTTTTCTTTTCGGATATGATTTCGCTTAGATGATCATAGGTATATGAGTTACAGTTATTAATAACAAGACTTAATTATTTCAGCAAAATATAAGGACATCGTTTTTACTGTATTACCAGAGAAACAGCGGTGTGTTTGACCCTCATTTGTGCAATGAAAGTAAATTTGATTTTCTTTATTCATCTGTTATATATTCTGCTTTTTTCTTCTTCCCTGTGGCTCACATGGGGTCCAATGGGCATTATTTAAGAAGAGATTTTCTTCCTTATTAAATTACAATTGTTTTGAAGAGGGGACATGGGGCTAATTAGAAACAGCAAGGACTAGACTGAATATTACTGTCTTATTATTGGGATCCTGTACTGATTGTAATATACCAACTGGTGTGTTTAACGCATTGGATCATTTTTTTCTTTTGTTTCTACTATAAGTATTGCAGCGCTTACCCCCGAAGGAGCTCTTGACATGACCCAAGTCTTCCTTACCAATTCAGAGGCTACCGGGCCCAGACACCAATTCCAAGCATATTGACAAACACAGGCTCAGTCTAGGAGATCTAGGTGTCTTTTTGTAGAATTATTGCAGTTGTAGCCAGTGGCGGCCGGTGGTAATTTTCTTTGGGGGGGCGGCAAACAGTACCCCCCCAGTCAGTCGGTTGGCGAGTCTGGTGCACGTACCCCATCAGCACTTCTCCCGGGCTCTCAGCGGCGGCGCGGTCTACCTTCCCCTGCTCTCCAATCTCCACAAGCAACGGCTCTGGTCTCCGTTTCAAGTCTTCTCTTTTCGGCCAATCAGAAAACGTCTCTCAGACCTGCTTCTGGTTGGCCAGATTGAGGATTAGTGTTACAAATATTCATTCGCTGTTGTAACATCTGGGTGGGCTCCTAGCACAATGCTCTGTGCCACGAACACACATATTTTGAAGACTAGTAGAGCCTATGGCTCTAATCAGCTGCTTCATCGGCTGATTCAAAAATACACCCCCGCCGCTATAATTCAGGCGCCCGGTGTCCTGAAAGCGGCCGGACGCCTGAATAGGGGGTGGCAGCAGTGGCCGTAGATAGATTCATGCTTTGCATGAATCTATCCATTAGTTGTATAGGGGGTGGTGAGGAGAGAGGGGGCGGCACCTGGGCGCCCCTAGTGGATGTACCACCACTGGTTGTAGCACTACCCCCACAAGCGCTGCTGGATTTGCAGATCCCCCCTTATGCACACAGCCAGGAATCAGGAATTTTTGCAATGTCCATGCAGACTCAAGAATCAGTCCAGGGGATGTTTGTTTTTTTTTTCCTTTTGTTTATTTAGGGGGTTAAAACTTGGATGGTGAGTGGAAACATGGGATGCCCAGAACTGTAGAACTTGAACGCAAACTTGAAACTGATGTAGCAATATGAACTACGAGCATAAAGCACCGTACCCTCTAGTGTTTCAGGGTATCGGCTGTCCCTTTAGTGATCCATGTATCCAGTGACATCATATTTGTGTGCCAAATAAAAGGATTGTGGGATGAATAGTCCTCCAGTCAGATAATTGCTTTGCACGATTGTGTGCCAGGACTACATATCCCAGGGATCCTTTCTGCCATCTGAAGATTGCTGAGAGTAGCTATAAAAGCATCAGAAGCCCGCGCACTGCTCTCTTCCTCCTTGGCCTGACACAAGATGGACATCTCTGTGCAACAAGGAGAGAGAGGTTGCAGCCTACCACGCGGAGTATGACTTTCCAACCCGTGGCCTGAGGGGCCTAGTTCTGCCGTTCACTGTCGGACATCCTTTCCAGCACCACTCCGGTCGCCTGCCTGTTGGTGTGTGTCAAGCTTCATGTGGGAGATCGAGACAGCGGATTCGCTGTACGAGTGTTGCTGCATGAGTTCCTGTGCGGAAGACATTGAAGTGATCTGGTCATTGGTGAGAGGGCAAATCGCCACGACCTTTCTCCATTCTTTGTCATACTTGCATTGAGACACTTTTCACAGACATCTTTAACTCAAAGATACTTTACTGCATTATTTGAACACTGTGCTTAGACATCTTTAGCTTTCTCCATTCCAAGGAATTTATTGCCCCACTACACTCTATCGGATTAGAATTACGAGCTCCAACTAGCCAGTGAAGAACATCAGATCTGCAACGTGGATTTTATTGCCCTTACTTGTAGAAAGGCCCCTATATTACTCTTTCAGGGACCGTTCTCCTTCTTCTCAGGCTAGCGTTATAGGCTGGCCAGGTTACATCGTCTACATAGTGGCAGTTTAAGCAGTTACTGTACCATCTGTATAGGAGGGGGATAACTTTATTTCTGAAAGAAGTGTACATATATGTTTAAGTACTTGTGTAGGGTGAGTGTGTACCTGTGTATTTTAAATACATCAGTGAGTACCTGCGTATTGTCTTGTTGAGTACCTGTGTATTGTCTTGTTGAGTATTAGTGTCAGGAAGCTAGTCGTTAGGTAATTTGGACAGAGTATAATCCCCAATCCACATTAAATTAGTAGGTACGATGCCCGTGGAGGGGGTGGGGTGGAGATGCGATTCAGTGTACTTCTTGCGGCACGTATGCGTCCCATGATCATCCGATCGAGGGCGAATACTGCTGTGCAAAATGTAAGCACTTTGTTTCCCTGGAAGCCCAGGTTCTGAATCTGGGGAAGCAACTGTCAGCACAGAGGCGGGTGGAGACAAAGAGGTGCAGGCACTAGGAAAGAGTAGATGGGTGACAGTCAGGAAGGGTAGAGGGGGAAGTGCCAGGGAGGCCGATCCAGGGCTGGAGCATCCCAATAAGTACGCTCCATTGAATGATATTGGTGAAACCAGTCAGGGACCAGCACTGCTGGAGCTGAGGGACTTTCCTAGCTGCCGGGGGAAGAACTCCTCCAGTGAGAGTGGGGGGGGCGAAGGGAAAGGAAAGACAGATTCCGGTGGTGGGGGACTCAGTTCTTAGAAGGACAGAGAGGGCAATCTGTAACAAAGACCTGAAGTGCCAAACTGTATGTTGTCTACCGGGCGCTCAGGTTTGGCACATCATGGATCTTGTGGACCGATTACTGGGAGGAGCTGGGGAAGACCTGTCTGTCTTGGTGTATGTTGGCACCAATGACAAAGTCAGAGGCAGATGGAGTGTCCTAAAGAACGATTTCAGGGACATGGGAGCTAAATTGAGGAAAAAGACCTCAAAGGTAGTATTGGAGGAATACAGGTGGCATGTTCACCAATGCCAGGAGCCTGGCGGACAAGATGGGTGAACTAGAGATACTGTTGTATAAGGAGGATTTGGATTTTGTGGGAATTTCAGAGACCTGGTTCAACAACTCTCACGATTGGCTGGCAACCATTCAAGGGTAGACCCTTTATCACAGGGATAGAGAGGGTACAAAAGAGGGAGTGGTATGCCTATATTTTAAGAATAATGTACAAGTGAATGTGAGATATGACATGACTAAGGGGGCAAGGGAGGAGGTGGTATCCTTATGGGTAGAGCTCCGAAGGGATGAAGCTAAGGGGAAAATATTACTGGGAGTAGGCTATAGGCCCCCTAACCTGAGGGAGAAGGGAGAGATGGATCTCATATCACAAGTTGGATTAGCAGCAAGGATGGGAAGTGTTATCATAATGGGGCATTTTAATTATCCAGACATAGACTGGGCGGAGGGAACCACGCATTCGTCTAAGGCTCGCCAGTTCCTAAATGTCTTGCAGGACAACGTTACTGGAACTAGTGATTACCAACAATACAGACCTAATTGTGGATGTGGAAATAAGGGGCAATTTAGGAAACAGTGATCACAGGTTAATTGGCTTCAGTATAAATCACAAAAATAGGAAACATAAGGGGAATACAAAGACACTGAATTTCAAAAGAGCCAACTTCCCTAAACTACAAACCTTGTTAGAAGGCGCGAATTGGGATAAAATCTTAGGAACAAAGAACACAGAGGAGAGATGGGTTTGCTTTAAGAGCATATTAAATAAGGACATTAGCCAATGCATCCCATCCCATCCCAATACATTTAAAAGAGCGAACAAAAGTCCTAGATGTAAAATGCATATAAAAGCAAAAGAGAAGGCCTTCAAAAAATACAAGGTTGAGGGATCATCATCAGCATTCAGACTTTATAAAGAATGCAACAAGAAATGTAAGGGTGCAATTAGGATGGCTAAGATAGAACACAGGAGACACGTAGCAGAAGAGAGCAAAAAAATCCCAAAACATTCTTTAAGTATGTAAACGGTAAAAAAAGGGAGAACAGACAATATTGGCCCCATAAAGGATGAGGAAGGACATCTGGTTACAAAGGATAGGGAGATGGCGAAGGTATTGAATTTATTCTTCTCCTCAGTCTTCACAAGGGAATCGGGGGGCTTCAGTAACCAAAACTGCAGTGTTTATCCTTATGACACATCACAGGAAGCACCTCCATGGTTAACAGAGGACAGAATTAAAATTGGACTTGGGAAACTTAACATTAATAAATCACCAGGACCAGATGGCTTACATCCGAGGGTACTTAGGGAACTCAGTCAAGTAATTGCCAGACCATTGTTCCTAATTTTTACTGACTGGAATGGTACCAGGTGATTGGAGAAAAGCCAATGTAGCACCAATATTTAAAAAAGGCTCAAAATACATCCCTGGGAATTACAGACCAGTTAGCCTAACATCAATAGTATGCAAGCTCATGGAGGGGATGATAAGGGACTATATACAAGATTTTAGTAATGAGAATGGTATCATTAGCAGTAATCAACATGGATTCGTGAAGAATCGTTCTTGCCAAACCAATCTATAAACCTTCTATGAGGAGGTGAGTTGCCATCTAGATAAAGGAAGGCCCATAGACGTGGTGTATCTGGATTTTGCAAAAGCATTTGACACAGTTCCCCATAAATGTTTACTGTGCAAAATATAGTCAGTTGAAATAGACCATAGGGTGAGTACATGGATTGAAAACTGGCTACAAGGGCGTGTTCAGAGGGTGGTGATAAATGTGGAGTACTCGGAATGGTCAGGGGTGGGTAGTGGGGTCCCCCAGGGTTCTGTACTGGGACCAATTCTATTTATTTTGTTCATAAACGACCTGGAGGATGGGGTAAACAGTTCAATCTCTGTATTTGCGGACAATACTAAGCTAAGCAGCGCAATAACTTGGATGTGGAAACCTTGCAAAAAGATCTCAACAAATTAATGGGGTGGGCAACTACACGGCAAATGAGGTTTAATGTAGAAAAATGTAAAATAATGCATTTGGGTGGTGAAAATATAATGCAATCTAGAAGGGCAACAAAGCTAATAAATGATCTGGAGGATATTAGTTATGAGGAAAGGTTGTGAGCACTGAACTTATTCTCTCTGGAGAAGAGACGCTTGAGAGTGGATATGATTTCAATATACAAATACCATACTGGTGACCCTACAATAGAAATAAAACTTTTTCACAGAAGGGAGTTTAAAAAGAAACATGGTCACTCATTAAAATTAGAAGAAAAGAGGTTTAGCCTTAAACTACGTAGAGCAGGGATATGCAATTAGCGGACCTCCAGCTGTTGCAAAGCTACAAGTCCCATCATGTCTCTGCCTCTGGGTGTCATGCTTGTGGCTGTCAGAGTCTTGCTATGCCTCATGGGACTTGTAGTTCTGCAACATCTGGAGGTCCGCTAATTGCATATCCCTGACGTAAAGGGTTCTTTACTGTAAGAGCGGCAAAGATGTGGAATTCAGGGGTCTCAGCGGGGAGCATCGATGGTTTCAAAAACCTATTAGATAAGCACCGCAACATACGGGGATATACAATGTAATACTGACATAATCACACACATAGGTTGGACTTGGTGGACTTGTGTCTTTTTTCAACCTCACCTACTATATGTATAGCATTGTCATTGTTAAAATATCGTCTTGTGCATTTCAGAGGAATTATTTTGCTGAGTTAGAACTCAGCAGATTTATTACCTCCTCTTTGTGACAACTTTCCTTTTTATTGGTTCAAGTAAAATAATCATAGAACCTAAATACCTTGAGTTGTCTGATTATTGCCCTACAGTGATACAAGGATGTCTGAACCCAGAGTGTCAGGTGGGTCAGAACGTTCACCATGGCCATGCAGATGAGCAGGTAATATTAATCAGTCCTCTAGGGCAGTGGTCATCAACCCTGTCCTCAGGGCCCACTAACAGGCCAGGTTTTATGTATTACCTTCAGGAGATGAAGACTAGAATACTGCACTGAGCAGCAAATTACATCACCTGTGATTTATTTCAGTTATCTTGCAAACCTGGCCTGTTAGTGGGCCCTGAGGACAGGGTTGATGACCACTGCTCTAGGGAACCGTGCTACATTTGGGGGCTCATCCGGGATGCTATCTGCAGTTGGCCCTAGCCAACCTAGATCGGAGCCGCAATCTGCGTGGGAAGCCACCTCAATAGCCGCAGTTGCTTGGGGTAGAAGCAGTGGCGGCCCTTGCACTGTGGACGCATGGGCGCCGCCCCCCATCCATGCGCCCGGCCCCTTTCAGGACGCTGGATGCATGGATTCCTATGGCAGGGACGGGAGGGGGTGGTACTTTTTGAAGCACCTGATTAGAGCCATAGGCTTTTATAGGCTTCAAAATAGGGTGAGCTCGGGGCGCAGAGAGTGTGCCCTGATCCCACCCAATTGTGTGACGATAGAAAATACATTTTCGCTATTTTCACACTAATCTTCCTCCCTGCCAATCAGGAGGCAGGGCGTCAGACCTGTTTTCTGATTGGCCGAAGCACCAGGCCACCCTATTGGATGCCTGGTGCTTAGGAAAAGGAGCTGAGGATTTGGAGACACACGCTGGAGCACAGGTCACCGCCGCTCCAGCGTGTGTGGAGCTGCTGCCTGGCGGTAAGTGCCACAATCTCAACGGGGGGTTGGGGGTGCTGCCAGAGCCGCAAGCCTGATGAGTGGGGGGGGGGCGGTGAGCACTGTGGCTGCATATGATGGGCACAAGTGGCTGCATCTGACGGGCACCAGTGGCTGCATTTAATGGGCACAATTGGCTGCATATGATGGGCACAAATGGTTGCATTTGATGGACACAGTGGTTGCGTTTGATGGGCACAATGGCTGCATATGATGGGCACAAGTGGCTGCATATGATGGGCACAAGTGGCTGCATATGATGGGAACAAGTGGCTGCATTTGATGGGCACCATGGCTGCATTTGATGGGCACAATGGCTGCATATGATGGGCACAAGTGGCTGCATATGATGGGGAAAAGTGGCTGCATATGATGGGCACAATGGATGCGTATGATGGGCACAGTGGCTGCATATGATGGGCACAAGTGGCTGCATCTGACGGGCACCAGTGGCTGCATTTGATGGGCACAAGTGACTGCATATGATGGGCACAAGTGGCTGCATTTGATGGGCACAGGGGCTGCGTTTGATGGGCACAATGGTTGCATATTATGGGCACAAGTGGCGACATTTGATGGGCACAGTGGCTGCATTTGATGGGCACAGTGGCTGCGTTTGATGGGCACAATGGCTGCATATGATGGGCACAAGTGGCTGCATTTGATGGGCACAAGTGGCTGCATTTTATGGGCACAAGTGGCTGCATATGATGGGCACAAGTGGCTGCATTTGATGGGCACAGTGGCTGCATTTGATGGGCACAATGGTGCATATGATGGGCACAAGTGGCTACATATGATGGGCACAAGTGGCTACATATGATGGGCACAAGTGGCTGCATTTGACGGGCACAAGTGGCTGCATATGATGGGCACAAGTGGCTGCATTTGATGGGCACAATTGCTGCATATGATGGGCACAAGTGGCTGCATCTGACGGGCACCAGTGGCTGCATTTGATGGGCACAAGTGGCTGCATATGATGGGCACAAGTGGCTGCATTTGATGGACACAGTGGCTGCGTTTGATGGGCACAAGGGCTGCATATGATGGGCACAAGTGGCTGCATTTGATGGGCACAAGTGGCTGCATATGATGCGCACAAGTGGCTGCATTTGATGGGCACAGTGGCTGCATTTGATGGGCACAATGGCTGCATATGATGGGCACAAGTAGCTGCATATGATGGGCACACGTGGCTGCATATGATGGGCACAATGGCTGTGTTTGATGGGCACAGTGGCTGCGTTTTATGGGCACAATGGCTGCATTTGATGGGCACAGTATGGCTGCAATTGATGGGGGTGGGGGGTTCAGTATTTTTCAGTTTGTTCACGCCCCCCCCCCCAAAAAATAAAATAAAATTTGAGCACCAGCCGCCACTGCAGAGAGACATTACTGGGAAGAGTCTGTGAGACATGTTTGTGCAGCTTTCATAATCTGTTTTGTATTATTCTGCAGTTTATGCATGTTGTTTGCCACTCTGACCCTCTTTTGCATTATTGATCGAAAGTTACTTTGCACCTGTTGACAAAACTGCATTTACATTTAACGTTTGTTGAGAAAAAAAATCCCCTCTAGGTGATCAATGTACATTACAGGGATTTTAATAAACCCTGTATCATATTCCTACCCCTTGTTGCTGTGAAGAAATAGCTCTTTGTTTAACCACTTGCCGACCAGCCGCTGTCATTATACGGTGGCAGGTCGGCTCTCCTGTGCAAAACACTGTAGCCGTACAGCTTATCGCGCAGGCACAATAGCGGGTGCGTGCCCTCGTGCATGTTGCGGTAGTGTGCCTGCGGGTCGGACGGAGCGCCGGCGACCCTCGATCGTGGTGTACAGAGGCAGAACAGGGATCTGCCTTTGTAAACAAGGCTTATCCCCATTCTGACAGGAGACATGACAGAGATCTACTGTTCCAAGTCATCGGGAACAGTGATCTCTGTCATGTCACCGCCTGTCCATCCCCCTTACAGTTGCAACGCACTGAGGGAACACATTTAACCCCTTGATCGCCCCCTACTGTTAACCCCTTTCCTGCCAGTGTCATTTTTACATTGATCAGTGCATTTTTATAGCACTGATCAATCAAATAATGTCACTGGTCCCCAAAAAGTGTCATTTGGGGTCAGATTTGCCTGCCGCAATGTCGCAGTCCCGCTAAAAATCGCAGATCGCCGCCATTACCATTAAAAACAATAAAAAAAGAATTAAAGTCCCTAAATCTACCCCGTAGTTTGTAAACACGATAAGTTTTGCGCAAACCAATCAATATACACCTATTGTGATTTTTTTTACCAAAAATATGTAGAAGAATATATATCGGCCTAAACTGATGAATACTTTTTTTATATATTTTTTAATATATTTTTTTAGATTTGTATTATAGCAAAAAGTAAAAAAAAAATGTTTTTTTTTAAATTGTTGCCCTTTGTTTATAGCGCAAAAATTAAAAAGCACAGAGATGATCAAATACCAATAAAAGAAAGCTCTATTTGTGGAGGAAAAAAAAGCACATCAATTTTATTTGGGTACAGCGTAGCACGACCGCGCAATTGTCAGTTAAAGCAACACAGTGCCATATCACAAAAAATGGCCTGATCATTAAGGGGGCAAATCCTTCCGGGGCTGGAGTGGTTAAGGTGATTGTAAAGTCAGAAGGTTTTTTATCTAAATGCATTCTATGCATTAAGATAAAAAGCCTTCTGTGTGCAGCAGCTGCCCCAGCACCCCCTAATACTTACTTAAACCCCATCTCTGTCCAATGATGTCCACGGGTGTCTCGGCCAACTGGGAGAGAGGGGGCTGCTTCATGTCTGAATGGACACAGGGAGCTGTGACTCGGCACGGGTGACCCCATAGCAAGCTGCTTGCTGTGGGGGCACTCAACAGGAGGGAGGGGTCAGGAGAGCCGAAGAAGAACCTGAGAAGAGGAGGATCCGGGCTGCTCTGTGCAAAACCACTGCACAGAGGAGGTAAATATAACATGTTTGTTATTTTTATCGAAAGAAAACCAAGTCTTTAGAAACACTTTAACTAGACGAATTCTGAATGGGAGGATCTGGTTCATTATAATCAGCTGATACACTTTCTGTATACTGATGAGGAAAGTTGCAGTGTCTGCATCCTTTTAGAGGTGATTAACCTTTGGGGGGGGGGGGGGTCTCACCAAATCTTACATTTCTATTGCAGGGGATACCTAAAATCTGACTAGTATCTCAGTGTAGACTTCTAGGAAAATCAGTGAGCCAATCACACAAGCAGGAAATTACTGTACATTTCTGGGGAAGTTAAGTACACAAACTACACACAATACCTCTACGTTGCCATATCGCATTCAATTTTTCAGGGTATTAAAGCGCTGCAGACTGAAAAGGACTGGTTGTTTTTAATAACATTAAGGCTGGGTTCACACCTATGTGAATTGCATGAGGGTTTTTCCTGCATCCAATTCGCATAGCAAGAGATTGTAATCGGCTTTCTATGAAGCTGGTTCACTCATCTCCGGAGCGGCTCCAGTGCGAATTTCACAGGAGTCCTGTGCGTCTTTTGGTCCGTTTCAGGTCTCAGTTCAGCCCAAATTTCAGGCTGAAATCAGATCAGAAACGGTGAAGGGAAACGCACCGGACCCCCTGCTGGGAGCCGCTGTGTGTTCCAGTGTGAACCCAGCCTGATTCTCTTACTGCAACTGATGTAGAAACAATGTTGGTAGCTTTGGGGGTTTTGCACCCACTGCCTGTGGCTGCTGCTTCCACGCACTCTGGTAACTACCATAGCTCCCAACTGTCCCTGATTTCGAGGGACTGTCCCTGATTTGGAACAATGTCTATATAGTTGTATTTAAAATAGACTTTTTATCCATCAAAAAATGTTTTCCAGCGCTAAACCTTTCATCTGATTTCTAAATTGTAAATTCCAAAAGCCAATATAAAGGAATAGTAGTGGTAAAAAAAGCACTTGTGGGTTTAACCAATCTTGATTTTTTTGTACAATTCCCCTTTAAGGGGGCGTGGCAAGGGGTGTGTCCTATGCCTGCATTCTTTTGCTGATAGGTGTCCCTCATTCCCATCTCAAAAAGTTGGGAGGTATGTAACTACAGGTCACCCCCCCCCCCCCCCCACGTGTGGCCCATGTTTTCCAGACTCTGAATACCCATTGGTGGACCTGGGACCAGCAAGGTGAATGCCACTAGGTAGAGGGGAGGGAGATCAGCGAACGCCCGTTTGCTGATCTCTGCTTCCTGTTACTGACCTGGATACAATGTGTAAAACGTCACTTCCAGGTCTTGGTGTCACTGTTCCCAGCTAGTATGACTGGGGAAGAAACTAATCGATCTGCATTCCATTAGCTTCTTTGAAACATAGAGGAGACATGCAGGATCTTTAGGACCCCTTGTGTCTCATTAAAGAGAACATGTCACCAAAAAAAAAAAGTTTAATAAAAAAATAAAAAAAATGTGTAAAAAAAATGACACCAGCACTTAAAGTGATTGTAAAGCCTCAATTTTTTTTCTAGAAAAATAAAAAATGTGTCATGCTTACCTGCTCTGTGCAGTGGTTTTGCACAGAGCAGCCTCGATCCTCCTCTTCTCGGATCCCTCTTCGGCTCTCCTGGCCCCTCCCTCCTGTCGAGTGCCCCCAACACGAAGCTGCGATTTGTCCTCACCCCGTCTCTCTCCTGATTGGCTGACTGACTTTGATTGACAGCAGCGGGAGCCAGTGGCGCCACTGCTGTGTCTCAGCCAGTCAGGAGGGAGAGTCCCGAATGGCTGAGGCACTTGTGGACATCGCTGGACAGAAATGGGGCTCAGGTGAGTATTAGGGGGGCTGCTGCACACAGAAGGCTTTTTATCTTAATGCAAAGAATGTATTAAGATAAAAAAACCTTCAGCCTTTACAACCACTTTACCCATACCTCCCAACATTTCGAGATGAGAATGAGGGACACCTACTAACAAACGTATGTAGGCATAGGACACGCCCCTTGCCACACCCCCTTAAAGGAGAATTAACCAAAAAAAAAAAAAAAAGTTAATTAAATCCATGAGGACTTTTTTTACCACTACTATTCCTTTATATTGGCTTTTAAAATGTACAAATGCAGCAATTCAGAAATTGGATGAAAGGTTTAGCACTGGAAAACACTTTTTGAAACATAAAAAGTGCATTTTATATACATCTATATAGATCAGACCAAAATGAGGAGGAAAGAGGGACAGGGGAACTTTGTTCCAAATCAGGGACAGTCCCTCGAAATCAGGGACAGTTGGGAGCTATGACTTTACCCCCCCCCTCAAATTTTGGAGCCCCCCACCCACACAACGTAAATGTTGGGGGTGCCTATGCATGAAAGTGTGGAATTCTAGGCCAGTTATTCATGGGGAACTAAATGAATGATCTGTAGGGCTTTTAATAGCATCACTTATAGAATCTATAGGGTACTACTAACGTTTTTTAACCGTTTCACGGGTGCATGCAATTTTAGGGTTTGACATGCCGGGTATCCCTTTTCTCAACACACCCTTATCTTTTATATTTTACCAAAAAAAATAGCAATCTATTCCGTTTGTGTGCAATAAAATGAACTTTAGTGTATTTCTTACTGCAATTTTGCATTTCCTATACCGTTGTGCTAATATTTTGTGACATAAAACATTGCAGCTCCCACTATTTTATTCTCCAGGGTGTTCGCTTTCAGAAAACATATCATGTTTTGGTAATCTTCAGGCTTAAAATGATTTTTTAAAACTCTGTGAAAGTGGAGTATCCCTTTAATCACCATCTGACCATTTGGCCCATTACCAATCCTATTATAATTGTATAAATAATACCCCAATAGATTGTTTTTTTCCCCCCATATGTCTTGCTGTGAAAACTTTTTCTCTCGTTGCCGCTCAGAACACAACAAACTAATTGTAGAATTGCCTTACATAGAAGAAAAGAGAAGATGTCATACCGAAAGGCGACCAGCAGGTGGCCCACAGTAAGCAGTAACGCTGCATATGGGAGCTAAAGAAGGTTGTAACACTAAAGATGGACCAGCAGGTGGCGATCACAGGCTTCTATAGCTGTGTATAGGGAACAGAAGGAGGTGTAATACCTGGAAGAGACCAGCAGAGGGACGTAAAAAGCCTTCATCCCTGAATACCGTTAGATGTTGGGAATAGCAGACCAATGGACAGAGGTGGGCGGAGCTTAGTACATCCTCGGGGCAGAAGATGGCGGCGCGGAGAGTTTCGGGGCTTCTTTTCCTCCTATTGCGGGGTGAGTACCGAGCGCAGACTCCTCCCACCGCCGGGTGATTGAGGGGTGACGTTCCCTTCCACCCGGTGCCGTTCTTTGTGTGTCACCCCGGCTTCTCACTCCCTCCGATCTCCTTCCATTGTTCTCCGATCTCCATATCTCTCCTCTGTCCGTCTATTGTACCCTGATGTCCCCCCTCCACTCACCATTGTACCCCCATATCCCCCCTCCCCCCACTATTGTACCCCCATATCCCCCCTCCATTGTACCCCGATGTCCCCCCTCCACTCACCATTGTACCCCCATATCCCCCTCCCCCCACTATTGTACCCCCATATCCCCCTCCCCCCACTATTGTACCCCCATATCCCCCTCTATTGTACCCCCATATCCCCCTCTATTGTACCCCCATATCCCCCTCTATTGTACCCCCATATCCCCCTCTATTGTACCCCCATATCCCCCCTCCACCTCTATTGTACCCCCATATCCCCCCTCTATTGTACCCTGATGTCCCCCCTCCCCCCACTATTGTACCCCCATATCCCCCCTCCACTCACCATTGTACCCCCATATCCCCCTCTATTGTACCCCCATATCCCCCTCCCCCACTACTGTACCCCCATATCCCCCTCCACCTCTATTGTACCCCCATATCCCCCCTCTATTGTACCCTGATGTCCCCCCTCTATTGTACCCCCATATCCCCCCTCCACTCACCATTGTACCCCATATCCCCCCTCCCCCCACTATTGTACCCCCATATCCCCCTCTATTGTACCCCCATATCCCCCTCCCCCACTACTGTACCCCCATATCCCCTCTCTATTGTACCCCCATATCCCCCTCCCCCACTACTGTACCCCCATATCCCCCCTCTATTGTACCCCCATATCCCCCCTCTATTGTACACCCATATCCCCCCTCCCCCTCTATTGTACCCCCATATCCCCCCTCTATTGTACCCCCATATCCCCCCTCTATTGTACCCCCATATCCCCCCTCTATTGTACCCCCATATCCCCCCTCTATTGTACCCCCATATCCCCCCTCTATTGTACCCCCATATCTCTCCTCTATTGTACCCCCATATCCCCCCTCCACCTCTATTGTACCCCCATATCATCCTCTATTGTACCCCCATATCCCCCTTCCCCCTCTATTGTACCCCCATATCCCCCTTCCCCCTCTATTGTACCCCCATATCCCCCCTCTATTGTACCCCCATATCCCCCCTCTATTGTACCCCCATAACCCCTCTCTATTGTACCCCCATATCCCCCCTCCATTGTACCCCAATATCCCCCCTCCCCCACTATTGTACCCTAATATCTCTCCTCTATTGTACCCCCATATCCCTCTATTGTACCCCCATATCCCTCCTCCCCCTCTACTGTACCCCCATACCCCCCTCTATTGTACCCCGATGTCCCCCTCCTCCTCTATTGTACCCCCATATCTCTCCTCTATTGTACCCCCATATCTCTCCTCTATTGTACCCCCATATCTCTCCTCTATTGTACCCCGATATCCCTCCCCCCGATATCCCTCCTCCCCCTCCCCTGTACCCCTTCAGTGTATTCCAGTAATCTCCTCTATTGTCCCCCCATTACATTATCTGCCTTTTATTACACCCCAGTCCCTCCATTGTCCATCATTGTACCCCAGTAATACTCTGTGTGTCCCTCTGTTGTACCCCAATAACCCCCCTCTGTCTGTCTATTGTACCTCAATAGTCAATAAGGGGAGCGGGGGGGGGGGGATATTGGCCATCAAGTTCACCCAAAAAGGAAAGTTTGATGTGTTATAAAAGATTTCTACAAGAGGAGTTTTCTCATTTACAATGTTGTGATGTTTTTTTTGTTTTTTTGTTTTTTTTTCCTTTACCACTTCAATACCGGACACTTCCCCTCCCCCGCCATCCTGCCCAGGACAATTCTCAGCTTGTCACACTTTGAATGACAATTACGCGGTCATACAACATTGTACACATAGGAGATTCTATTTATTTTCTTCCCACAAATAGAGCTTTTCTTTTCATGGTATGTAATCACCGCTGGGGTTTTTTTTTGGTTTTTGCTAAAAAAAAAAAAAAAAAAAAAAAACGGAAAAAGACCGAAATTTTTTTTAAAAAAAAAGTTTTTCTTCGTTTCTGTCAGTAAATTTTGTAAATAAGTCATTTTTCTCTTTCACTGATGAGGAGGCACTGATATGGCATCACTGGTGGGCACTGATCTGCGGCACTGACTGGCATCACTGATGGGCACTGATCTGCGGCACTGACTGGCATCACTGGTGGGCACTGATCTGCGGCACTGACTGGCATCACTGGTGGGCACTGATCTGCGGCACTGACTGGCATCACTGGTGGGCACTGATCTGCGGCACTGACTGGCATCACTGGTGGGCACTGATCTGCGGCACTGACTGGCATCACTGGTGGGCACTGATCTGCGGCACTGACTGGCATCACTGGTGGGCACTGCTGGGGCTCCATTGATAATCAGGTCACTGATTACCTGTACAGTCTCTGCTGCGAGGAGATGCCGCCGATTGGCTGTTTTATATGTGACCGGCTCTGATTGGACACAGCTGATCACATGGTTAAAGAGCCGTGTCATCTGTTCTTTACCCAGATCGGGGTCGCACCCTGTCCTAGGAACCCGCGGCGATCGCTGCGTGCCAGAGCGATGACGGCCTAGGACGGCGCCCCAGAACAGGAGGGGATCTCGCCCACCGTCGTTTTACTATATGGCAGGAGGTAGTTCAAATAATAACCACGTTCTACTCATCCGCACGGTGTAATGGTTTTGCACAGAGCAGCCTCGATCCTCTTCTTGGGGTCCTCTGCCGGCGGCGATCTTTGCTCCTCCTCCTCCGTGTCTGTCCCCCATAACAAGTCACCTGCTATAGGGGAAGACATACAGGCTCGCTTGTGTTTGTCTATAGATACACACGGATGTCTCCACCGCCTACTGGACCCACCGGTAGCAGCAGAGACGATCGCGTCCTCTCCTGTGGATCGTGGATGCCTGGCTGCTGACTGAGGGGAAGATGCCCCCCCCCGCTCAGCTCCATAGCATGGCAGGGTGGAAGGGACGTCAAACATCACTTCTGCCCAGCCCTTAACCACATTAGTTATCATGCCATATTCCTATTACAATAAAAAATGTAAAGTAAAATCAACAATGAAAAAAAATAATAATACTTTTTTTTTTTTTAAAGCGTCCCTGTGTACTCGCATGCAGAAGCGAACGCATATGCAAGTCCCGCCCACATATGAAAACGGTGTTCAAACCACACATGTGAGGTGTCGCCGTGAACGTTGGAGCGAGAGTAATAATTCTATCCCTGGACATCCTCTGTATCTAAACATGTGACCAGTAAAAAAAATTTTAATGCGTCGCTTATGGGGGGATTTTAAGTACCAAAGTTTGGCGCCATTCCACAGGCGTGTACAATTTTGAAGCGTGCCATGTTAGGTATCTATTTACTCGGCGTAACTTTCTCTTTCACATTATGCAAACAAATTGGGCTAACTTTTTACTGTTTTCTTTTTTTTTTCTTTAAAGCATGAAAGTTCTTTTTTCAAAAAAAAAACGCGTTCGAAAAATTGTTGTGCAAATGCTGTGCGAGATAAAAAGTTACAGTGACCGCCATTGTATTCTCCAAGGTCTCTGCTAAAAAAAAAATATATATATCATGTTTGGGGGTTCTATGTCATTTTCTAGCAAAAAAAAATAATGATTTTTACATGTAGGAGAGAAACGTCAGAATTGGCCTGGTTGGCAAGTGGTTAAAGGAAATTTTTTTATTTTTTTTTCCGGCGTTAATCTCTCAGCGGGACCCCAGAACAGCGGCGTCCGTCCGCCAGGCGAAATTAACGCCGACACTCTACACCAAGGACTGACATTCCTACAGCTCCAGCTCCATGTTGGATTCCTCAAGTTGGCTGCGGAGACCTATCTTGGGGATCCTTGTGAGGGACGTCTCCAGCCGAGAGGATCTCTCATTTATTTGGTCACTTTTTTCCACTTCTGGATATGTGTCTTTCTACCTGTTCAGATCCATCTTAACCATTTTTTTTTGTATAAATATTTGATCTCATGAACAAAGTACTGAGCATCTCCAACTATCATCTCCTCCATGCCCCTGAAGAAGTGATTCACCCTCAAATTCCCGAAACGCGTCTAGGAGACGCGTTTTTCTCATACTATATGTATATTATGTACTATTTTATGCATGGTGTTTCACATCACTGCACTTTTTAACTTATAAAACAATAAGGCTCCATGCACACTGGAGCTGATAGACTGCAGTTTATTGGCGTTTTTTTTTTTTTAAAAGCCCATAAACTCCACTCTGTTATCCTATGTGTCCATGCACACATGGACGTTTTTTAGCTTTAATGAGCAGTGGAGTTTATGGGCTTTTTTCTGAAGGCCAGAAATTCGCATTCAAAGTGCTGTTTTTCACCACTCAAAAAAGCCAAACGCCGATAAACGCTCATAAACGCGCGTTAATTAGCGATTTATTTTTTCAATACATCGTGGGAGTTTGGAATGCTTTGTGGGATTTTTGGAGTGTCCTCCTGTGTATTTTTATTAAAAACGCTCATTAACGCTAATGCTAAAAAACGCTCAAACGCTCATTACCGCTAGTACAAAAGGCTGTTAGAAGCTCGTTTTTCAACAAGTGTTTTCTGCCAGCAATCTGGCTTCAAGAAAAAGCTTTTTGGAGCTCCAGTGTGCATGGAGCCTAAATCTTTCTATGTTTTCAAAAGTTCGCCCTTAAAGTCCCATAGTACCAGGGGGGTACTTTCTTTCTTCAACTATACAATATATTGGGATGTTGGCAACAAAAAATTGAGTTTTTTTTTCATTCTCCTTAGTGGTTCCTTTTTTATAATTCAAATATCTCTCTATTAACCACTTCAGCCCCGGACCATTTTGCTGGCCAAAGACCAGAGCACTTTTTGCGTTTCGGCACTGCGTCGCTTTAACTGACAATTGCGCGGTCGTGCGACGTGGCTCTCAAACAAAATTGACGTCCTTTTTTTTTCCCCACAAATAAAGCTTTCTTTTGGTGGTATTTGATCACCTCTGCGATTTTTATTTTTTGCGCTATAAACAAAATAAGAGCGACAATTTAAAAAAAAACGCATTATTTTTTACTTTTTGCTATAATAAATATCCCCAAAAAATAATTAAAAAAACATTTTTTTTTTCCTCAGTTTAGGCCGATACGTATTCTTCTACATATTTTTGGTAAAAAAAAAAATCGCAATAAGCGTTTGATTGGTTTGCGCAAAAGTTATAGCCTTTACAAAATAGGGGATAGTTTTATGGCATTTTTATTAATAATTTTTTTTTTTAATAGTTTTGGCGGTGATCAGCGATTTTCATTGTGACTGCGACATTATGGCGGACACATCGGACATTTTTGACACATTTTTGGGACCATTGCCATTTATACAGCAATCCGTGCTATAAAAATGTACTGATTCCTGTGTAAATGACACTGGCAGTGAAGGGGTTAACCACTAGGGGGCGGGGAGGGGTTAAGTCAGTACTAGGGAGTGTTTTCTAACTGTAGGGGGTTGGGCTGTGTGTGTGACGTCACTGATCTCTGCTCCGATGACAGGGAGCTGTGATCAGTGACACTTGTCACTAGGCAGAACGGGGAGATGCTGTTTACATCAGCATTCCTCCGTGAGACGATTGCGGGTATCCCCGCGGCGATCGAGCCCGCGGGACCTGCGACCCGACTCACGGAGCTCCTGGCCGGCGCGCGCGCAATGACACGGTGGGAAATTTAAATGGACGTACCTGTACGCCCATTTGCCCAGCCGTGCCATTCTGCCGACGTACATCAGCGTGCGCCGGTCGCTATGTGGTTAAAGGATCACTAAAGCAATTTTTTTTTTTTTTAAATAACAAACATGTTATACTTACTTATACTTACAGAGTGGCCCTGAACCTGGTCTTCTGGGGTCCCTCGGCGGCTGTCTCGGCTCCCCCCCCACAAGGACTCAACACCTTTATGCAAGCTCCCTCGCATGGTGTTGAGTGCTTGCGGGCGCGCTCTTGTGATACAGCTGGCGGCCACAGCCGCTCACTGTATCACTCGGCCCCGCCCCCTGGCACGCCACATCATTGGATGCGATTGACAGCAGCACGAGCCAATGGCTGCGCTGCTTTCAATCCATTCACTCTAGCCAATTAACGGCCAGGCTGAGCGGCGAAGAGGATGTCGGGAGCGAGCGCGGGGCTTTCGAGGGGTCAGGTAAGTACAACGGGGGGGGCTGGGGGGGGGGGGGGGGCGGTGTTGTCGGATGTTTTTTCACCTTAATGCATAGAATGCATTAAGGTGAAAAAACTTTTAGCTTTACAACTACTTTAACACAGAGAGAACTGCAAATCGGTCCTCTTCTGATTAAAGCTCTTCCCAGGAAATCCTCGCCCATCCTGAGTGACCCCCTGAATGTTATTATTATTATTCAGTATTTATATAGCGCCAACAGTTTACGCAGCGCTTTACAATATAAAAGGGAGACAATACAGTTATAATACAATACAATAGGATTAGGAGGGCCCTGCTCAGAAGAGCTTACAATCTAATAGTTATCACACTTCCCTTAAAGGGACCACAACCCAAATATTGGTGATTTATAGTACCCGTCCAGGACCCAACCTTGGTGTCCTGTACACAACCCAGAACCAAGTCTTTTCCAGAGGTGGACTCATCTATCACAGTTGATGTGTTTTTTTGTGTATCTCCTATAAAGAAGGAGTTAAATGGTGCCGAGCCGGATAGTGCCAGGAATGTGCTGGCAGGGAGATGTCACCAGACAATGAGCGCACTTCTCCCTGCAGATACAGCCTTCCGTCATTGTTTGGTGCTGTCATTCGGGAGGAATAATGTACACAAGCTCTGGATGAATTAAGGCAGACGCCACGGGCACAATGCCGTCTGCTCAGACTTTACAAAAGCTCAAACTTTTCCGTTATTCAGTATTTTTTTTTTTTTTTTTTATGAATATCATTATTCGTATGCCATAACCGAAAATTCAGGATGCACCGAAATTGTTGTTTTTTTTTTTTTTTTAAATATATATTTTTATATATAGTTGTATTTAACTTTTTAATTATTATCATGAATTTAAATGAATATGAATTTATTGTCGGCCACTACCGACACCTTTTTGACCGATTAGGCTGCTTTCACACTGAGCGTTTTTTTTGCGCAAGAAAAAAATTAACAAAAATGCATCCCTTGAGGCTCCATTCACACTAGCGCGTTTTTTGATGCATTTTGCAGAAATGCATGGGAAATTTTTAACATGGGTTCCTATGGAACATGTTCACATCAAAGTCTTTTTGTACCTCTGCGTTTTTGGAAAGGGTCAGGGACTTTTTTTCATGCAAAATGCAGCGTTTTGTATGTAATAGAATTCAATGGACCAGCATCAAAAACGTAAGTGTAGCGTTCTTGCAGCGTTTTGCGTTTTTGGCGTGTTTTTTTTTTTAACTGTATACAGTCTAAAAAAAACTGTAAAAAAAAAAAAAAAAGCAAAACGCTACAAAAACGCTGCTCAAAAACGTGACAAGCATGACAAAAAAAACTCCAAAAACGCTCAAAAGCAACATGCATAGGTGTGAATCGAGCCTTAAAGTGATTGTTAACACACTTTTTGGACTTCTACCTATAGGTGACCCTAGAATAAGGCTTACCTATAGGTAGTGGAAATATCTCCTTAAACGTGCGCCGTTTAGGAAATATTTTACTTGTAGTCCGCTGAAAATTCCAACGGTGCATGCGCGGGGAAGAAACGAAACAAAGTGCCGTTTCTTCCCTAGCCTGTGCCGTCAATCGTGGCTCCCATGCGCATGCGCGGGAGTGACGTCACGCGGCTCCGGCAAATCACAGGGCCGGAGTCAGCTGTCCGGAAGGAAGAGGGGCCAGAAGATGGATGCTGCCCACACAGGGGACATCGCTGGGTTCTTTTGCAGGTAAGTGGCACATAATGGGCTAGTATGCAATGCATACTAGCCCATTATGCTTTTCTTTTGCAGGCTTTGCAGCGAGCAAAAGAGGAAGTAAAACCCATCAGGGTTTACTTCCTCTTTACATTCTATGTATTTCTTCACGACTGGTTCTGTTGCGGTGTTAAAAATCCTGCTCAGTTATGAGCCTTTATAAGGTTTGTATAGTTCTATTCAGCACCAACGTACAGCAAACAGAGGGTGAATCTCCCTAACAGGGGACACAGACAGCAATAAAAACTGACAGGGGGGGGGGTCTACTCTGTTTCCCCGAAAATAAGACCTAGCGTGATTGTCGGTGATGGCTGCAATATAAGCCCTACCCCCAAAATAAGCCCTAGTTAAAGTCCTTGTAGGTCTTATTTTTGGGGTAACAGGGTAGGGCTTATTTGGGGGGTAGGGCTTATATTGCAGCCATCACTGACAATCACGCTAGGTCTTATTTTCGGGGGAAACAGGGTAATACCTCTCCACTTTATCCAAAACTAAAACAGTTTTGCCTTTAGTTATACTTTCATGGTTTGTTTCTTTGTAAAACTACCAGATGACTCCGGGCTGAAGGACATTAACCAACAACACCATCAAGCAACCAATTCACTCCCTTGTGGTTCTAGCATTGACCACTACAACTCCCTCCTCATTGGCCTACTTCTACACAGGCCATCCCTCCTTCTGTATATCATGAATGCTACTGCCAGACTTATACACCTTCTAACCACTCGGTGTGTGCCAACCTTCTCTGCCAATCCCTCCACCGACTTCTGATTATCCAATAATTAAAATTCATAATACGAACAACAGCCTACATAGCCATCTACAACTCTGCCCCGTGCTTTTTTTTGCTTTTTCCCAAGACCTGCCGCTCTGTGGATCCTTCATCACCTCCTCCCATGCTTGCCTCCAGGACTTCTCCAGTTGACTGGATCTCCTTACTACAATCCGCCCAGCTATTCTCTACTCTGTATACCTTTCATTTAACCTCCAGAAGATTTTAACCCCTTCATGACCAGGGCATTTTCTGCTGTTCACCACTGTGCTACTTTAACTGGCAATTGTGTGGTCATGCGACGCTGTACCCAAATGATATTTTTTTTTTCCCCCCATACAAATAGAACTTCTTTTGGTAGTATTTCATCACTTCTGTTTTTTCTTTTTATTTATTTTTTATTATATAAACAAACAAAAAAAGACCAAAAACTTTGAAAAATATTTTTTACTTTTTGCTATAAAATATATCCAATAAATCAAAAAAATTAATTAGCTTCATCATAAATGTTGGCCAAAATGTATTTTATTACATGTCTTTGGTAAAAACAAATATAGTATAAAATAAGTATATATTGATTAGTTTGCGTGAAAGTTATAGTGTCTACAAATGATGGTATTTATACTGGAATTTTTATTGTTTTTTTTTTTTTTATACTAGTATTGGTGTTGATCAGCGACTTCTAGGGGGCAATCTGACACTAACTGACATCACCAGTGACTGATACAGTGATCAGTGCTAATACTCTACATTGTCACTGTACTAATGACACTGGCTGGGAAGGGGTTAACATCTAGGGGCGATCAAGGGGTTAATTTTGTGCCTAACAATGTGTAATGTTTGCTGCTTTTACTAATCGATGTGGAAGATTTTTCTCCCTGCAAAGCAGGGCATGGCTGCCCATATACTGTAGGTGAGGAGAGAGCAGATCGTCTCTGCTCACCTCTGTGATCTAGGAGGTTGGAAGCTTCACTTCCGGTTTAGAACAGATGTAAACATTGCCTTTTTTTTCAGGAAAGCTTTAGATTAACCACTTCAATACCGGGCACTTAGACATCTTCCCGCCCAGACCAATTTTCAGCTTTCAGCGCTGTCGCAATTTTAATGACAATTGCGCGGTCATGCTACACTGTACCCAAACATTTTTTATCATTTTGTTCCCAAAAATAGACCTTTCTTTTGGTGGTATTTGATCACCTCTGCGGTTTTTATTTTTTGCGCAACAAATAAAAAAATGCCGAAATTTTTTAAAAAAAACAAGTTTTTCTTTGTTTCTGAAAAAATTTTTTGTAAATAAGTATGTTTTCTTCTTCAATGACGGGCACTGATATGGCTGCACTGACGGGCACTGATATGGCTGCACTGACGGGCACTGATATGGCTGCACTGACGGGCACTGATATGGCTGCACTGACGGGCACTGATATGGCTGCACTGACGGGCACTGATATGGCTGCACTGACGGGCACTGATATGGCTGCACTGACGGGCACTGATATGGCTGCACTGACGGGCACTGATATGGCTGCACTGACGGGCACTGATATGGCTGCACTGACGGGCACTGATATGGCTGCACTGACGGGCACTGATATGGCTGCACTGACGGGCACTGATATGGCTGCACTGACGGGCACTGATATGGCTGCACTGACGGGCACTGATATGGCTGCACTGACGGGCACTGATATGGCTGCACTGACGGGCACTGATATGGCTGCACTGACGGGCACTGATATGGCTGCACTGACGGGCACTGATATGGCTGCACTGACGGGCACTGATATGGCTGCACTGACGGGCACTGATATGGCTGCACTGACGGGCACTGATATGGCTGCACTGACGGGCACTGATACGGCGGCACTGACGGGCACTGATGGGCACTGATACAGCGGCACTGATGGGCACCGATGAGGTGGCACCAATGAGGTGCCGCTGATGAGGTGGCTCTGATAGGTGGCACTGATGGGCACTGATAGGTGGCACTGATGGGCACTCATAGGTGGCACTGATGGGCACTCATAGGTGGCACCAATGGGCACTCATAGGTGGCATTGATTGGTACATATGGGTGGCACTGATAGGTGCCACTGAGCACTGATTGATGGGCACTGACAGGTGGCACTGATGGACACTGGTAGCACTGATGACACTGGTGGCACTGATAAAATTTATTGGTGGCATTGCTGGGCATAACTAAAACATAATGGTGCCAATCAGTGCCCATTTGTGGGCACTGATTGGCACAGATTGGGCACATGTGGATGGCCATGGGGTACATACCTGGCCATCCACATGTTGCCACTTCCCTGGCGGTCCTAGTGGCGATCCCTGGTGGTCCAGTGTGGTAATCTGAGGGGCGGCTGCGCTGATAAACAATCAGCACAGACCCCCCCTGTCAGGAGAACCGCCGATCGGCTCTCCTCTACTCACGTCTGTCAGACGCAAGTGAGGAAGAGCCGATCAACGGCTCTTCCTATTGACAGTGTGATCAGCCGTGATTTGACGCGGCTGATCACATGGTAAAGAGCCTCCGCCGGAGGCTCTTTACCAAGATCGGTGGAGCAGGGTGTCAGGCTGACGTCAATCCGCTATAGGGCGGGAAGGAAGTGGTTAATGTTTTTTTCTTTTTTTGATCTGATCTTTTCATGGGTTAGAGACCTTATAGACCCCAGATGTCTCCATAAAGAGGACCTGACATGCTTTATTGTTATCACAAGGGATGTTTACATTTCTTGTGATAGAAATAAAAGCAATCAAAAAATATTTAGGGCCAGTTCACACCACATGCAGTCCTGTGCGTTTTTTTTTTTTGCATCAAAAACGCATGGAAAGTAGGTTATATGGTTTTTAATGGCATAGTTCACACCGGTGCTTGCAGTTCCAGTTTCAGAAAATAAAGTAGAGCGTGTTGCATTTTTCCTGCACTGGACTGTACTGGAATGCTGAAAAACGCACCAAAACTGCACTGGAACACACGTCCTTATTTAAGGTTAAGAAAAAAGAGGGGGGAAAATGCACTGGACTGCATCAAAAACGCACAAGCATTTTTTTTTTTTCAAAGTGCCCCCCCGCTCCCCCCATTGCTCGTGCGCACAGACAAACGCATACGTAGGTCATTCACCTGTAAACGATATTACTACACATGTGAGATATCGCTGCGATCTTTATAGCAAGAGCAATAATTCTAGCTCTAGACCTCCTTTGTAACTGTAATCAGGGAGATAGATTAAAAAATGTTGGGGCATATGGCTGGCTTTTGGTTACATCAGTGATTGGGGGAGGGGAGGGGGGTTATTTAGGATTTAAGGTCTTTTCTTCCACTTTGTGTTGCATTTACATCTGCTAAAACTCCAGCAAATAGATGGCAATAATGACTTCATGCTGAATCTTGATCTATATTCTATGTATTGATATGGAGTGGGACATTACATGTGTGTCTATGATACCTGTGCGGTGTGTAGCTGCGGCTCCGTACATTGGGGGGGGGTGTATAAATCTTGGCCTGGGTTCAGCTGACACACACCTGTCACTGTTTGCAGCCTCTGACAGCTGTCCCCGGCTCGTCTGTCTGATCAGAGCCATGAGCATGAATGGAACAGCTGACGGGGACAACACTGGTGGCTGTTGGTTGGATAAATGCAGTAGATGTGACATCTGGTGATGAATGGCTGGGCCCCCCCTGAGCACTGAGACCATGGGGGGTGGGGGGGGGGGGATGTGATGGAGCCGGGAGTGAATTTCTCACTGTCCCTCCATTAGAACAACTGTCACTTGTACCTGAACTTATCTCACAAGCTGCGCCAAAAAGATTTCTGATGTGTGAGTTGGATTGGAATGTGAATCCAGCGCTCGCTTTTATTTCATTGATTTCTTCATTTCATTTTGGCTGGGGCGGCGGGTGTGTAAGCGGTAAAGCGCTGCTAGTTTTAGCGGCGCTTTACCACCGTTTAATCGGGGCTTTTCGGCCGCTAGCGGGCGCTTTTATCCCCTGCTAGCAGCCAAAGTAGGGGTTAAAAGCGCCCGCATTACTTTTCAAGCGCTTAGGAAGAGCTTCCCATTCATTTCAGTGGGCCGCCCCAAAGATGCCACTTGCAGGACTTTTTTTGCCGTCCCGCAAGCGCACCGCCCCAGTGTGAACGCACTCGGGCTTTCACACTGGGGAGGCAGGAGAGGCAGTTTTCAGGCACTTTACAGGCACTATTTTTAGCGCTAAAACGCCTGAAAACTGCCACAGTGTGAAAGGGGGTCTTGGTGATACATTCTGGGGATGATTTACTAAGGCTACTTTCACACTGGGGCGGTGGGTCCATTAGCCGTAAAGTGCCGCTAGTTTTAATAGCGGCTGAAGAAGGGGTTAATAGCGCCCGTGTTGTGGCACTTTGGAAGCGCTGCCCATTAATTTCAATGGGCAGGGGCGGTGTATAAGCACTGTATACAGCGCACCTGCACCGCCCCAAAGACGCTGCTTGCAGGACTTTTTTTCCCGTTTCGCAAGCGCACCACCCAAGTGTGAACGCACTCAGACTTTCACACTGGAGAGGCAGTTTTCATGCGCTTTACAGGCGCTATTTTTAGCACTAAAACGCCTGAAAACTGCCACAGTGTGAAATAGAGCTGCACGATTCTGGCTAAAATGAGAATCACGATTTTGCTTAGAATAAAGATCGCGATTCTCGCGGTGTATCGTCTTTGACATTATACAAAAAAAAAAAAATTGGACTAACTTTACTGTTTAGTTTTTTTTTTTAATACATTAAAGTGTATTTTTTCCCAAAAAATTGTGTTTGAAAAACCGCTGCGCAAATACAGTGTGACATAAAATATTGCAACAACCACCATTTTATTCTGTAGGGTCTCTGCTAAAAAAAAATACATATCATGTTTGGGTGCTCCAAGTAGTTTCCTAGCAGAAAATAATGATTTTTACTTGTAAGCAACAAATGTCAGAAAAGGTTTGGTCTTTAAATGGTTAAACTTCCCTCATTTACATGCCGGAGTTCTTTCCTTTGATAAAAGAATGAAAAGATACTTTGTTTCTACTTATTCATGTTGTAATAAAACTTGGCAGGCTGCCTGGATTTTTTTTATTTTATTTTTTCCAGCTAATGGTGACATGCTTGTTTTGATGATCGGGAAGGGAAAAAGATCGCGATTTTGGATTCTTAACGATTAATTGTGAAAGTACCCTAAAGGCAAATAGACTGTACAGTTGTTCCAGAGCTTAGTAAATGAGGGGAAGCTCTGCTGACTTTCATCATCCAATCATGTGCAAGCAAAAATACTGTTTTTTTTTTTTTTTTGTTTCTTTGTTTTTTTTGTCCTTGCACATGATTGGGTATGCTTTGCAAAGATTTATTTAATTTACTAAGCTCTGGAGCAACTGCAGAGAGCACAGTCTGCCTTTAGCAAATCAACCCCTGTGTGTACTTACTTGTGGTAGTGACAGTATACAGTTACAGTTACTCTGCTACCTCCATGCAGTTTGCACTGTAAGAACAATGGGGTTGATTTACTAAAGGCAAATAGATTGTGCACTTTGCAGTTGCTCCAGAGTAGACGTGCGTTTTGTTAGGAATTCATTTTCAGATGAAATTCAGCATATTCATTCGGGAAGCATCCGAATAAATGAAAATCTTATGACAAATGAATGCGAAAACAAATTTTCAGAAAGAATGAATCGATTACATTCGGATAATTTCGTTTTACGTATTTTCAATTCTAATTTAAATTATTAATTATTATTATAATTTGTATTATTATTTATTATTATAAACTATTACCGTATATAGTCGAGTATAAGTCGTTCCGAGTATAAGTCGAGGCCCTAATTTACCACAAAAAAATGGGAAAAACTTAGTGACCCGAGTATAAGACGAGGGTGAGAAATGCACAGCTACTGTAAGTGGAAAAGAGGGTCAAACAATGCCAATGTGCAGCATCACTGTGCCCATTTGCAGCCATAGGTCCCCTGAACTTCAAACTCGGTAGTTAAGGGTTCCTAGATGCCCCCTAGCTGCAGCCAAAATTTGGGGTCTCTGAACCCAAAGGTTCCCGAAATGACATTGCTGCAGATGGACACAGTTGACCAAATTTGGGGCCCCGTATCTCGGGGCCACTTAGTGCTAAGAACCCCAAATGTGGTATGCAAACCCAGTGGAACTAGCACCATAAAATTTCCAAAGCTGGGGTTCCTAGCACTAAGTGGCCCCGAGATACGGGGCCCCAAAAATCAGTTCAGAAAATGTCAAGCACTTTTCTACAGCAGAGAATGACATTTTCCGAACCGGTTTTGGGGCCCCATATCTCAGGGCCACTTGGTGCTAGTAATCCCAGCTTTGAATATGTTATGGCACCAGTTCCACTGGGTTTGCACACCAAATTTGGGGTTCCTAGCACTAAGTGGCCCTGAGATATGGGGCCCCAAAGTCGGTTCAGAAAATGTCAAGCACTTTTCTGCAGCAGAGAATAACATTTTCTGAACCAATTGTGGGGCCCCGTATCTCGGGGCCACTTAGAGCTAGGAACTTCATTGGATATGTTGTAGTTCTAGTTCCACTGGGTTTGCATACCAAATTTGGGGTTCCTAGCATCAAGTGGCCCTGAGATACGGGGCCCCAAAGTCGGTTCGGAAAATGAAATTTTTTGCTGCAGAAAAGTGCTTGACTCGAGTATAAGTCGAGGGGGGCACTTTCAGCACAAAAAAATGTGCTGAAAAATTCGACTTATACTCGAGTATATACGGTACTTTGTAGGTAAAATAGCTGAAGTAATTCAGTGATTCTTTTATTCGGGTCTCTGCTCCATAGCAGCTATTTTGGGATAGATTTGATTTAAATTTTTGTTGGATTTTCCTTAATTTGGCTAAAATAACTGTTATGCCGCGTACACGCGATCGCTTTTCTCATCGGAAAAAGATATAACGGCTTTTCCGACGGGATTCCGCTCAAGTTTGCCTTGCATACGCACGGTCACGCAAAAGTTCGCTGAATTTACGTCAGGAAAGCGGTGACGTACAACACTACGACGAGCCGAGAAAATGACGTTCAATGCTTTCGAGCATGCATTGAATCGGTTCCGAGCATGCGTAGGGATATTGCGCGTCGGAATGGCCACAGACGATCGCATTTTCGGATAGGAACTTTTCCCGACCGAAAAATTGAGAGCATGCTCTCAATATTTTGCTGGCTGGAATTCCGCCAGCAAAAGACCGATGGAGCATACACACGGTCGCATTTTCCGATCAAAAACGCTCATCGGTCTTTTGCGGGCCAAAATTCCGATCGTGTGTACGCGGCATTAGTGAACGGAACAAATCTGAATGCATTCGAAGTTACGAATTATCCAAAGTAACGCATGCCGCATCTAAACAAATGGAATGGAACGCGAATACAAATGCATCCTAAGTCACGAATGATCCAAAGTAATGAATGCCGATTGTTACAAATGATCCGATAAACGGAAAAAAAAAAAAAAAATCGAATGAAACTAATTTTTCAGTAGTGCACGTGTCTACTCCAGAGCTTAGTAAATGAGATGGAGCTCTGCTCACTTCCATCATCCAATCATGTGCAAGAAAATTTGTTTTGTTTTTTTTCCTTGCATGTGATTGGGTGTGCTTTGCAAAGTGAAGATTTACCTCCTTACCGGGAGAACACGATGGCTCCACAGTAGGGATTGTTTCCCCCTTGTAGAGCCCATTTTCGTTTTGGGGACTTCATTGGTGAAATCCCTTGTAAGACCAGTATAATGAGAGTCCACTCTATATGTGTTGATTTATTTTATACTATAGAGCAACCTTTCTCAACCTTTTTTATACCAGAAAGAAGTACCTTAAAGAAAAATTACAGTGCCTTGCAAAAGTATTGCCATTTTTTCGTGTTTTGTTGCCTCACAACCTGGAATTAACATGGATTGTTTGGGGATTTGCATCATTTAATTTACAGAACATGCCCACAACTTTGAATATTTTTATTTTTTTTTATTGTGAAGCAAACAACAAATAGGCCAAAATAACAGAAAAAGTCAATGTGCATAACTATTCACCCCCCTAAAGTCAATACTTTGTAGAGCCACCTTTTGCGTCTATCACAGCTCCAAGTCACTTTGGATAAGTCTATGAGCTTGCCACATCTTGCCACTAAGATTTTTGCCCATTCCTCCTCGCAAAACTGCTCCAGCTTCTTCAAGTTGGATGGTTTGCACTTGTGAACAGCAATCTTTAAGTCTGACCACAGATTTTCTATGGGATTGAGGTCTGGGCTTTGACTAGGCCATTCCAACACATTTACATGTTTCCCCTTAAATCACTCAAGTGTTGCTTTAGCAGTGTGTTTGTAGTCATTGTCCTGCTGGAAGGTGAACCTCCATCCTAACCTCAAATCACACACAGAGTTGTACAGGTTTTGCTCAAGAATATCCCTGTATTTAGCACCATCCATCTTTCCCTCAACTCTGACCAGTTTCCCAGTCCCGACTGCTGAAAAACATCCCCACAGCATGATGCTGCCACCACCATGTTTCACTGTGGGGATGGTGTTCTTTGGGGGATGTGATGTGTTGGGTTTGCCCCAGACATAGCGTTTTATTTGATGGCCAAAAAGTTCACTTTTAGTCTCATCAGACCAGAGCACCTTCCTCCATACATTTTGGGAGTTTCCCACATGCCTTTTTGTAAACTCAAAACGTGGCATTTTGTTTTTTGCTGAAAGTAATGGCTTTCTTCTGGCCACTCTGCTATAAAGCCCAACTCTATGCAACGTACGGCTTATTGTCGTCCTATGTACAGATACTCCAATCTCTGCTGTGGAACTCTGCAGCTCCTCCAGGGTTACCTTAGGTCTCTGTGCCGCCTCTCTGATAAATGCCCTCCTTGCCCGGTCCGTGAGTTTTGTTGTGCGGCCGTCTCTTGGCAGGTTTGCTGTTGTGCCATGTTCTTTCCATTTGGTTATGATAGATTTAATGGTGCTCCTAGGGATCATCAAAGATTTGGATATTTTTTTATAACCTAACCCTGACTTGTACTTCTCAACAACAATGTCCCTTACTTGTTTGGAGAGTTCCTTGGTCTTCATGGCAGTGTTTGGTTAGTGGTGCCTCTTGCTTAGGGGTTGCAGCCTCTGGGGCCTTTCAAAAAGGTGTGTATATGTAATGACAGATCATGTGACACTTAGATTGCACACAGGTGGACATCATTTCACTAATTATGTGACTTCTGAAGGTAATTGGTTGCACCAGAGCTTTTTATGGACTTCATAACAAAGGGGGTGAATATATACGCAACAGCCAATTATCAGTTTTTTATTTCTGAAAAATTTACTTCACCAACTTAGACTATTGTGTTCTGATCCATCACATAAAATTTTGATTAAAAAATCATTGAACTAAAGGCTGTAATGTAACAAAATAGGTAAAAAGCCAAGGGGGTGAATACTTTTGCAAGGCACTGTAAGTTTTAGGGAACCCCTGCTAAAAACAGTTCATCGGGAGCAGTGTGAAGAATGCTCCTTGCCTCCATGATTTGTAGGAAGAATGGCCTTCCTACAGAGGTGGTCACAATGTCACCTTTTCCAACTGCTATAAAAATCATTGGTGTAAAGCCGCTGCTGTGACACGTGGCATGGGCCACTGCAAAATGTAGGCACCATCAAGATGGAAGGTCAGTTGGCTCAAAGAACACCCAGCAACCTCTGATGGAACCTTGGTTGAGAATGGCTGCTGTAGAGAATGGAATAGGAAATTTCAAAGGTGCAGAACGAATAGTTTTGTCAAGGAGATATCATCTGTGGAGTCCTGAAGAGATATGAGGCCTACTTCAGCCTACCGGACTGTCTAAAACTAACAATGACTGCCTAAAAGTTCCCCTTAAGGACTCGTTTGCTCAGATGTTGAAGATAGGTGGTTGGGTTGTGTTTCTACTACTCCTCGACCACATATCAACTCTATTCACAATTGTTAAAACGGGGACCAGATGGAGAAGTACACATGGCATCATTAAACTTGCTTTGCGTCGTGGAAAGGCGAAGATAGCGCTGACTGAGGTATGGGCCCCAAGGGACATGAGGGCTACATGGGAGCTACGGGAGACAGGAATTCAGTGTTTGGAATGTGGCAGGCCTGTTGGGTAAGTATGCTTTGTGCTTGGAGTGCCGACATCACACGACTGATTCATTGATGTGTGACACAGGAAGATGTCACAATATTGGTGCCCCCCCCCCTCCCCCGGTGACACTGGAAGATGAAATTCTGGTGCCACCCTACTGGCTGAGCAGTGCGGCTGGCTGTGTGACTGTGTAACATGTAGTAAGCAAGTCAGAACTGTCAGTGACTCAACTGATTTGTATTTTTAGAGAGGTCAGCAAGTTTCTCTGCTGTGTATGAAGTCGTCCAGAGTGACCCATGTCTTCCAGTGATGCAGGGAATTTTCCACAACAACGTTCTGTGACTTCCCACAATCCTCTTATTGCACGTAACACACTCCACGAGTCGGATCGCTGCTGTTGCATTTTGCCAGCATCTTCCACAGTGTCGAGAATATACGGAGACAATCATTTTATCAAATATGGAAAAGCTTAAAAAGTTATCAAAGATGAAAGCTTTTTCACAAGAGTGTGTCATTTAAAACAATCTGATAAGAGAGAATACAGTATATATTGTGCGATCGATCCTTTACCTGTTCCATGTATCTGGTTGTACTCAGATGTCTCTGCACATTGCCAGTGGTAGCAATTGTCAGATGTTCCCACCCATTGCTGGGAGTAACGGTTGTGGGAGGTCTCTGCTAATTGCTGGGGGTAATGGTTGTGTGGTCAGACGGCTCTGCCCATTGCTTGGGATAACGCTTGTTAGATATTTCCATCGATTGCAGGGGTAGTGGATGTCAGATATCTCTGCCCATTGCTTAGATTAACGTTTATTTAGATGTCTCCACCCATTGCTGGAGGTAGCGTTTATTCAGATGTCTCCGCCCATTGCTGGTGGTAGCGTTTATTTGGCTGTCTGCGGCCATTGCTGGATGTAACATTTTACTCCAATGTCTCCACTTATTGCTGGGAATATCGTTTACTCCAATGTCTCCACTTATTGCTGGGAATATCGTTTACTCCTATGTCTCCATTCATTGCTGGGAATATCATTTACTTCAATGTCTCCATTCATTGCTGGGGATAACGTTTATTCAGATGTCTTCGCCTATTGCTGGATGTGTTTTTTTGTTTTTTTTTTCAAATGTCTCCGCCCATTCCTGGGGTAGTGTTTATTCAGATATTTCCACCCAATGCTGGGGTTTACCTTTATTCAGATGTCCAGAGGTAGCGGTTGCTATATTTTTCCACCTATTGTTGGTGTTGTGGTTGCTGGATGCCTCTGCCCATTGCTGGGGTTAGCACCTGTCAAATATCTCCGTAGTGGATGTTGGATATCTCTGCCTGATGCTGGGGGTAGTGGTTGTTGGATATCTCTGCCTGTTGCTGGGGGTAGTGGATGTTGGATATCTCTGCCTGTTGCTGGGGGTAGTGGATGTTGGATATCTCTGCCTGTTGCTGGGAGTTGTGGTTGTTGGATATCTCTGCCTGTTGCTGGGGGTAGTGGTTGTTGGATATCTCTGCCTGTTGCTGGGGGTAGTGGTTGTTGGATATCTCTGCCTGTTGCTGGGGGTAGTGGATGTTGGATATCTCTGCCTGTTGCTGGGGGTAGTGGATGTTGGATATCTCTGCCTGTTGCTGGGGGTAGTGGATGTTGGATATCTCTGCCTGTTGCTGGGGGTAGTGGATGTTGGATATCTCTGCCTGTTGCTGGGAGTAGTGGATGTTGGATATCTCTGCCTGTTGCTGGGAGAAGTGGTTGTTGGATATCTCTGCCTGTTGCTGGGAGTAGTGGATGTTGGATATCTCTGCCTGTTGCTGGGAGTAGTGGATGTTGGATATCTCTGCCTGTTGCTGGGAGAAGTGCTTGTTGGATATATGTGCCTGTTGCTGGGAGTGGTGGATATTGCATAGCTCTGCCTGTTGCTGGGGGTAGTGGATGTTGGATATCCCTGCCTGTTGCTGGGAGAAGTGGTTGTTGGATATCTGTGCCTGTTGCTGGGGGTAGTGGATGTTGGATATCTCTGCCTGTTGCTGGGAGAAGTTGTTGGATATCTCTGCCTGTTGCTGGGAGTAGTGGTTGTTGGATATCTCTGCCTGTTGCTGGGAGTAGTGGATATTGCATAGCTCTGCCTGTTTCTGGGGGTAGTGGATGTTGGATAGCTCTGCCTGTTGCTGGGAGTAGTGGATGTTGGATATCTCTGCCTGTTGCTAGGAGTAGTGGATGTTGGATATCTCTGCCTGTTGCTGGGGGTAGTGGATGTTGGATAGCTCTGCCTGTTGCTGGGAGTAGTGGATGTTGGATATCTCTGCCTGTTTCTGGGGGTAGTGGTTGTCGGATGTACTGATTGCTGATGCAGAATGTTGATAGACGAGTTCTCTGTTTCTGGGGTGCAGACAAATTGCTGAACTCCATATGCAGTGCCATGGTCCTTTTTTGACCTTTCTTGTCACTTCACATCTTCGTCTTAAAGTTTTACTAAACCCACAACAGTAACATCAGTCTGTATATGCAGCATAGCATGCTTGTTATACTCACTGTGGAAAATAAGGGGTTAATCCTCTGCATTGTGTAAAAAGGCTGTTTTATCCTGTATGCACAGACCCTTCCCTCCCTACACTGTCTATCTGGGGAAGGCCAGCTAACACAGGCAGTAGCCGACCTGCACATGCTCAGTTGTGTCTTTTCTTGCTGGAGAGAACAGTTTCTTGTTCTCAGAGATAGCAAGGTCACATGATATTGACATCACACGTGGGCGTGTATACAGGCTGAATTGGAAATCTCCTCCTACCTGAACTCTCAGCACTGGAGAAACTGTGCAGTTTATCATGTAACTGTGGTGTACAGATCATGCAAAAAGCTATATAGTGGCATTATTTTAATGTAAAAAGAAGATTTATATGCTGTGGGCACTGGGGGGGGGGGGGGGGATTTTCATATTACTGGGTTTAGTAACACTTTAAGGTGGCCAAACAAGTCAGGAACTTCGTCCAGTTACTTTTGAACCAGCTGAGATTTGGTTCACCACACTTGACAAGCTTCGATTGAGAAATTGAAGACAACAGGAAGATAAAGTCAGCTGAACAGTGACTGCAGGCAGTTGTAATCACTGTTTGGGTATTCTGACAGCCATGGGTGCCAGCTGTCAGGATACAATGGCTGTCAGTGGGAAATTTGTCCATCCACGTTGTTTAGGGAAATATGTGGATTGCTCTCAATCAGCCCACAAGGCTGGATGAGCGAAATCTTTATGTGTATGGTAAGTTTTAGATTTAGACCAGGCTTGTAAAAAAACATCCGCCTCCCCTGATAAGGGTCTTCTGCGGCTTCCTCTGATACACATTCTTCTTCTCTTTCTCCGGGTGGAAGTTGGGTAAAAATAAAGTTTATGTATGTGAAGCACAGAATCGGATCTCCATTCTTCCTCTGTGTACATTGGGGAAGTGTGCACAGGAAAGCCTTTGTATATTCCATAACCGGAATTCGGAAGAGACTTGTCCCTTTTGTCATGTGGTTAATGATGTCCGTCATCGGAGCATAGCAGACTGGTGATCATCAGAACTCGGCGGAAAGGCCCCTTCTAGATAAAGTGCTAGTCATATTTCCTGAGAAAGTTATAATTGTCATATTTCTGCGCTCTCTCTAATTTCACAACACCAAATATTAGCAGCTCCACTTAACCAGAAAAGAATTGCTGATAACTTCAGTTTGATGGTCCAGTCCCGGTGCCCCAGGATTTATGGAACACTTTTTGATAGCATTATTTTATAAGACATAATAACGCTTTGCCTGGAAATATACTCTATAGCAGGGATATGCAATTAGCGGACCTCCAGCTGTTGCAAAACTACAAGTCCCATCATGCCTCTGCCTCTGGGTGTCATGCTTGTGGCTGTCAGAGTCTTGCTATGCCTCATGGGACTTGTAGGTCTGCAACAGCTGGAGGTCCACTAATTGCATATCCCTGCTCTATAGGGATGCACCAATACCGGGATCAGTGCCGATACCATTACCAAGCATTTGCGCAAGTATCAGTAATCACCCAAATGCTCCCGATACCGAAACTGATACTTTGCGGTGCGATTTGCATCTATACAAAATGAACAGGCGCAAATCACACTGCAAAGAGTTTCATGAAAACTGATCAGGAATGTCCCCGATTATAGGCGATTTTCCCCCACCGCTCGTGTGTGTGTGTAAGGAAAGGGAAAAGTGCCATCTAGTGGGCAGTTTAAAAAATGTTAGAACTCAGAGTACATATCTGCCCACATGCAAAATAATCTACATAGGTGTCCCGGTCTGCCGATGATAGCAAATCACGGCCGCTGGAGGTGCTCACAAGGCCGGAGGAGATGTAAAGGCAGTCCGCCCCCAATCTGACATTTCTGTTTGATGCCCACGTGAGTCCCGAAACTTCTCCGGCCCTGTGAGCATCTCCAGCGACCCTGATTTGCTATAATCGGCGGTCCAAGAAACCTATGTACATTATTTTGCATGTGGCCAGATATGAAATGTGAGTTCTAACATTTTTTTAAACTGCCCTTTCTACACACACACACACACACACACACACACACACACACGAGCAGTGCGGGAAATCGCATGCAATTTAGACAGGAATCGCACTGCATTCCTGTTCAAATTGCATGTGATTCTTTGCAGTGAAAGCATCGGTACGTGTACTCGCTGATAATAAAAAAAACGGTATTGGTGCAACCCTAAAGCCTCATGTACACTGCTGCTGCTAAACAGACGTTTAGGAGCAGTTGGGCGTTTTTTTCAGCTGCTCCTGAACTCTCCTCTGTCATCTTATCAGTACATGTACACAGGGGCGTTTATAGTTGTTTCTAGGCAGTTGAGTTTAGAGGCTTTTTTTGAACGCAAAAAAATGGGTTCAGAAGCTGAATTTGGAGGCTTTTCAAGCGCTAAACGCTTCTAAACGCGGTAACTCGCGTTTACCTGCGTTTCGTTTACAGGTGTTTTTCATTATTGGCTATTTTGGGGGGGGGGGGGGAATATATATATAACCCCCCCCCCCCCCAAAATAGCCAATAATTATATATATATATATATATATATATATATATATATATATATTAATATTATAATTCTTTTTCCGAACCGACTTTGGGCCCCATATCTCAGGGCCACTTGGTGTTAGGAACCCCAGTTTTGGATATGTTGTAGTGCTAATTCCACTGGGTTTTCTCACTAAATTTGGGGTTCCTAGCACTAAGTGGTCCCGAGATACGGGGCCCCAAAGTCGGTAAACTGTGTCCATCTGCAGCAATGTCATTTTGGGACCCTTTGGGTTCAGAGACCCCAAATTTTGGCTGCAGCTAGGGGGCATCTAGGAACCCTTAACTACTGAGTTTGAAGTTCAGGGGACCTATGGCTGCAAATAGGCACAGTGAGGCTGCAAATGGGCACAGTGAGGCATGCAAATGGACACAGTGAGGCTGCAAATGGGCATTGTTGACCCTCTTTTCCACTTACAGTAGCTGTGCTTTTCTCACCCTAGGCTTATACTCGAGTCAATACATTTTCCCAGTTTTTTATGGTAAAATTATTTGGCTTCAGGCATTTTTTTCTGCACTCAGTAAACTCCCCAGCATGTTCTCCTATGTGTCCATGCACACATAGGCTGTTCTCAGCAATTTTTGGCTGGAGAAAAAAAAACAAAACGCCTGAAGCCACAAACAGCAGCTGTAAAAAAGTCCAGTGTGCATGAGGCCTTAAAAGAAAGTGAACCTGTCACACACAGACAATTTCATTTTAGAATAAGTAGGTAAAGGTTGATGTCCGTTAAATACAGGGTGGATAAAAATCAATGATTTAATATATATAAAATGTATTTTAATAAAATGCTTTTGGAGTAAAAATCTATGTAAAGACAGTTTTCTATTTAAGATACATTAATATTTTAGTTTATTCAGCATGAAATGGAGTTTAGTTATGTAGCATGAGGCTGTATATTCTGCAATATTTACATTTTTGGTAAACTCATTCAATGAATTCAAACTCTGCAGAGGGCGCACGCCGCCGACAGTATCTAATGCATGAAACGAAGTACAGGTACGACGTATCGTGCAGCCCTCCTGCCGCGGTATATGTGCGGTGGGCGGTCCGGAAGTGGTTAATTGAGTAATATACTCCTTTTTTTAATTGGAATTTTGATAAAATAAATACATGTTTTACACTATCCAATAGTCCAATGTCTGCCTAATTACCCGCTTGCTTACCTACGGTGTAGGGCTGGGGAAAAAATCAATTTAAATCAAGTTGAGAGGTCAAATCAATTCAAAATTTAAGCAAATCGATTTATTTAGATTTTTTTTTTTCACTGCGCCGGTCCTGAGGAGCTGCGGGCAGCAGTTTTTAGGCGATGCCGCGGACTAGGCCAAAGCTGCGGCCTCGCCTAAAAACTCCTGCCCGAGTTTTTTTTTTTTTTTTTTTTACCAAATTTGCAGATTTTTTTTTTTTTTTGTGAAAATCGCCCAGTCCTACTATGGTGTGAGTTTTGCCCCCACTTAGGGTTAACCGCTCCTCTCCTTTTTGCTTTGCATATGCTTGGTTAGAGGGCAGAACACCAAACGCTGTTTGGACATTTGGTTTAGTGATATTGGAATACATATACCCCTCTCCCTTCTTTGGTTCCTGTTTACATTGATAACCTGCTTCCTTGGGGATCGGCCAGGTATGTCATATACATACATGTTGGGCCAAGCTGGACCAATGTTAACTATGGGCAGCACAGTGGTGTAGTCGGTAGCACTCTCGCCTAGCAGTAAAAAGGGTTGCTGGTTCGAATCCCAACTACGACACTACCTGCCCTGAGTTTGCATGTTCTCCCTGTGCCTGTGTGGGTTTCCTCCGGGTACTCCGGTTTCCTCCCACACTCCAAAGATATGCTGGTAGGTTAATTGATTAATTATGCTGTCTAAATTGTCCCTAGTATATGAATGTGAGTTAGGGACCTTAGAGTGTAAGCTCCTCGAGGGTAGGGACTGATGTGAATGTACAATATATATGTAAAGCGCTGTGTAAATTGACGGCGCTATATAAGTACCTGAAATAATAATAATGGTAATATGCAAACTTTAACGTCTGCTTCCTATATCTGCTTATCTTTTTAGGCTTGAGGGTTTCATTTGAGTTTGAATTGCCTGGTTTGGAGCAGGTCCAGCCAGGTATCTACTAATATTATCAAGGGAGTCCTAGTATGGAAATAAATCCTCTATGGAGATAGAAGTACACAATGGATGGCGATGACCAGGACTATATCCTTGCTGTACTAATGATTACTTTTGTTGGCAATGCTTTATGTGCCTCCATTGTTCTGCAATTAGCACTTTCCGGCTTTGAGGATGTCTTCTCTCCTGTTAACCATTTCCTTCCATGTAGATTTGCTGCACACCCCCCATTGAAGGGTAATGGAGCTCTGGGGTGTAGCTGGGATCATTTCCATCTTATAGCGGTAGTAAGTAAACCGCAGTTGGAGGAGAAAAAATAAATTAAAAAATTTCCTTCCACGCAATGTCCTAATTAGGGCTGGGCGATTTTTCTCAAAAAAAAAAAATCTGATTTAAGAAAAAAAAAAAAAAAACTCGATTCACAATTTGAATCGAGTATTTCTTTTTTTGGACACCGTGCCGGTCCTGAGGAGCTGCGGGCAGGAGTTTTTAGGCGAGGATGCGGATTCAGCCTAGTCCGTGGCGTCCGGCCTCGCGGGCTAGGCCAAAGCCGCGGCCTCGCCTAAAAACTCCTGCCCGCAGCTCCTCAGGACCGGCACAGTTAAAAAAAAAAAAATCTAAAAAAATCGATTTTTTTTTTTTTTTTCCCCAGCCCTAGTCCTAATGTGCTGGTATGCATTGCATACTAGCTCATTATGAAATACCTTAGAACGAAGTTGTTGCAGCGGTCCCTGCACACAGCTGAGACGGTTGACATTTTACCCAAAGTTTCTTTCGGGTTCGCGGGCTCTGGCGTTGTGTTGGCCGAAACCGCAATGACGTCACATGCATGCACGCGGGGGCCGGCGTTCACGGCACGGGGCTCGGAAGGGGCGGCACCCGTGGGCTGTTCCTTCAGAGCGCATGCGCCAGTGATGTCACCGGCTGCATGCAATGTGAATATCTCCTAAACTGTACAGGTTTAGGAGATATTTTCACTACCTATAGACAAGCCTTATTATAGACTTACCTATAGGTAAATGTAAGCGGGGGGAGTATACTTCCTCTTTAAAGCGGTATTAAATTCTGCCACCCAAATAATGAAAATCAATATAAGCAGTACACAAAATCTTATTAAATCATTCCGCCTAATTTATTATCCCCTCTGATTTTTCTTACTTTTTTGCAGCTTATTTTGTGCTTTATGCTTCCTGTTCAAAGCCGGCGCCATGTTATCTGTTCTCCTTCACATCTATACTGTGTGTTACTTCCGCCCTTCCTTGCAGTAAGGACCAAAATCTCACGCATGTGCGTTGCGGCGAAGGGTGATGTACTGTCTCTTCCTCTATGCTTGTGCTGTGATCAGCATCAATGTTTACATCCCCTTGTGACGTAGCAAGTCACATGGGGTGTTTCTGGAAGGTGTGAACGGGGCTGTACTCTCACCGGATTGCAATGCCACAGAGTGCAAATGACACAGGCAAGGCATCTTCCTGGGTGGACTGATGGCACACAGAGCGTGCCGTGATCCATCGAAGATGTGCGCATGCGCCAGGGACACCATTCAGGTGAACAGCATTGGATTTCTGCAGGTTAGCCACTTCAGCCCCGGAAGAATTTTCCCCCTTCCTGACCAGAGCACTTTTTGCGATACGATACTGCGCCGCCTTAACTGACAATTGCGCGGTCGTGCGACGGTGCACCCAAACAAAATTGACGTCTTTTTTTTCCCACAAACAGAGCTTTCTTTTGGTGGTATTTGATCACCTCTGCGGTTTTTATTTTTTTCGCTATAAACAAAGAGCGACAATTTTGAAATAAAAAAACACTATTTTTTACTTTTTGCTATAATATCCCCAAAAAATATATATAAAATAATTTCTTTCTCAGTTTAGGCCCATATGTATTCTTCTACATATTTTTGGTAAAAAAAAATCGCAATAAGCGTTTATTGATCGGTTTGTGCAAAAGTTATAGCGTCTACAAAATAGCGGATAGATTTATGGCAATGAAATTTTTTTTTAGTAGTAATGGTGGCGATCTGCAATTTTTTTATTTTATCGTGACTGCGACATTATGGCGGACACATCGTACACTTTTGACACTATTTTGGGACCATTGTCATTTATACAGTGATCAGTGCTATAAAAATGCACTGATTACTGTATAAATGACATTGGCAACAACAAGGAATCAATATATAATATACATAGTATAGACAACACATTTGGAGCATGATTACATGATTATATGGAAAAAATATGAAAAACAAAGAAAAAGAGGGGGGTATTGTAGGGGGGAGAGAAACCAAATGATATGGAACGGCCTGATCAGATGCATCAATGTGTACACTAGGTTGTTGTTGGGGGGGGATCAAGGGGTTAAGTGTGTCCTAGGAAGTGATTCTAACTGTGGGGGGGAGGGGTGGGCTACCACTGACATGACAGCGATCACTGCTACCGATGACAGGGAGCAGTGATCTGTGTCATTAAACAAGGCAGAACGGGGAAATGCCTTGTTTACATAGGCATCTCCCCGTACTGCCGCTCCCTGACACGATCGCCGGGAGACCGGCAGACAACGAGTCCGCAGGACCCGCCCACAATGCCGCGTCTTAAAGGGGACGTACCTGTACGTCCATTTGCGCAGCCATGCCACTGTGCCGACGTATATCGTCGTGCACTGGTCGGCAAGCGGATAGGAAGAATGTCAACACAGCGCCATGTACAGTATCTCACAAAAGTGAGTACACCCCTCACATTTTTGTAAGTATTTTATTATCCCTATTCATGTGACAACACTGAAGAAATGACACTTTGCTACAATGTAAAGTAGTGAGTGTACAGCTTGTATAACAGTGTAAATTTGCTGTCCCCTCAAAATAACTCAACACACAGCCATTAATGTCTAAACCGCTGGCAACAAAAGTGAGTACACCCAATTAGCCATTTTCCCTCCCCGGTGTCATGTGACTCGTTAGTGTTACAAGGTCTCAGGTGTGAATGGGGAGCAGGTGTGGTAAATTTTGTGTTATTGCTCTCACTCTCTCATACTGGTCACTGGAAGTTGAACATGGCATGGCCTGCTGCTTCCTTATGTTCTCACAGTTAGCTGCAGTTATTAAGGATTTCCTGTGTTATATACATCAGGAAAGTATTCACAGCGCTTCACTTTTTCCACATGTTGTTATGTTACAGGCTTATTCCAAAATGAATTAAATTTATTATTTTCTTCAAAATTCTACAAACAATCCCCCATAATGACAGCGTGAAGGAAGTTTGTTTGAAATCTTTGCAAATTTATTAAAAAATAAAAAAGAGAAAAAATCCCATGTACAGAAGTATTCCCAGCCTTTGCCATGACACTCATAATTGAGCTCAGGTGCATCCTATTTTCACTGATCATCCATGAGACATTTCTACAACTTGATTGGAATCCACCTGTGGTAAATTCAGGTGATTGGACATGATTTAGAAAGGCACACGCCTGTCTATATAAGGTCCCACAGTTAACAGTGCATGTCAGAGCACAAACCAAGCCATGAAGTCCAAGGAATTGTCTGTAGACCTCCGAGACAGGATTGTATGGAGGCACAGATCTGGGAAAGGGTACAGAAAAATGTCTGCAGCATTGAAGGTCCAAATAAGCACAGTGGCCTCCATCATCCGTAAATGGAAGAGGTTTGGAACTACCAGGACTCTTCCTAGAGTGGACCGCCCGGCCAAACAGTGATCGGGGGAGAAGGGCCTATGTCAGGGAGTTGACCAAGAACCCGATGGTCACTCTGACAGAGCTCCAGTGTTTCTCTGTGGAGAGAGGAGAACCTTCCAGAAGAACAACCATCTCTGCAGCACTCCACCAATCAGGGCTGTATGGTAAAGTGGCCAGACGGAAGCCACTCCTCAGTAAAAGGCACATGACAGCCCACCTGGAGTTTGCCAAAAGGCACCTGAAGGACTCTCAGACCACGAGAAACAAAATTCTCTGGTCTGATGAAACAAAGATTGAACTCTTTGGCCTGAATAGCAAGTGTCATGTTTGGAGGAAACCAGGCACTGCTCATCACCTGGCCAATACCATCCCTACAGTGAAGCATGGTGGTGGCAGCATCATGTTGTGGGGATGTTTAATAGCAGCAGGAACTGGGAGACTAGTCAGGGTCGAGAGAAAGATGAATGCAGCAATGTATAGTAACATCCTTGATGAAAACCTGCTCCAGAGCGCTCTGGACCTCAGACTGGGGTGAAGGTTCATCTTACAACAAGACAATGACCCTAAGCACACAGCCAAGATAACATAGGAGTGGCTACGGGACAACTCTGTGAATGTCCTAAAGTGGCCCAACCACGACCAGACTTGAACCCGATTGAACATCTCTGGAAAGATCTGAAAATGGCTGTACACCGACACTCCCCATCCAACCTGATAGAGCTTGAATGGGAGGAACTGCCCAAAAATAGGTGTGCCAAGCTTATAGCATCATACTCATAAAGACTTGAGGCTGTAATTGGTGCCAAAGGTGCTTCAACAAAGTATTGAGCAAAGGCTGTGAATATTTATGTATATGGGATATTTTTTTCGTTTTTTATTTTTAATAAATTTGCAAAGATGTCAAACAAACTTCTTTCACGTTGTCATTATGGAGTATTGTTTGTAGAATTTTGAGGAAAATAATGAATTTACTCCATTTTGGAATAAGGCTGCAACATAACAAAATGTGGAAAAAGTGAAGCGCTGTGAATACTTTCCTGGTGCACTGTATGCAGAGACTCCATGCTGAAGGTCCACATTTTCTTTCATATAAATGAAATGCACTTCTCTGTGGGTTGCAGGCTAACTTTGTTGCTTTTCATGTCACAAAGCAGTGTGATGAGACAATAATATTCCAGATCACATATTACATTACTGTTCTAAGACAAAAGGGGACTATAACCTTCACATCTAGGTAAAGCCTGATTTGCTGGAAGGTTTTCCCTGTCCTCTACCATTTTGCATTTTAGGAATTTTATCATTGGTGTGTCGGGCATTGTGGTCGGTAACGTTTGTGTGTTTTATGAGTTCTGTCTCAGACTGGTAATTTGCTGTTTTAATATTTGAAGTTGGTCTGCAGTGTCTGGTGAACCTCCTAGATTTTGTGATATTAGCTGGAAAACAGGACACCAAAATGTTGTCATAAAGTTTTTCTTGCGTCCTTACACCCACAATAACATTTCTAAGCTATACAAATTGCACCTCTCCCCGCTGGGGATCGCTACATTGCTGCACCTTCTCCCCGGGTGTCTTGGTAAGGGCCCTTTCATACTGGGGCGGTTTGCAGGCGCTATTGCGCTAATAATAGCTATTGTGCTAATAATAGCGCCTGCAAACTGACCCGAAAGTGCCGCTGCTTTGTCTCCAATGTGAAAGCCCCGAGGGATTTCACACTGGAGCGGTGCGCTAGCAGGACAGGAAAAAAAAGTCCTGCCAGCAGTGGTGAAGGAGCGGAGTGTAGAGCGGCACGATTCTGGCCAAAATGAGAATCACGATTTTTTTGCTTAGAATAAAAAGATCACGATTGTCGGGACGTAAAATCTTTCACATTATACAAAAAAAAAAAAAAAAAATGGGCTAACTTTACTGGTTAGATTTTTTTTTTTTTTTTTTAATTCATTAAAGTAATTTTTCCCCAAAAAATTTGAAAGACCGCTGCGCAAATGCAGTGTGACATAAAATATTGCAACAACCACCATTTTATTCTCTAGAGTGTCTACTAAAAAAATACATATGTTCGCGGGTTCTAAGTAATTTTCTATAAGAAAAAAAATGATTTGAACTTGAAACCAACAAATGTCATAAAAAGGTTTAGTGTTTAAGTGGTTAAACTTTTTTCACTTACACAGGAAGTCTATTCCATTGACACATTGTTACAATGTTTATACTTAAAGCGGGGGTCCACCTATCTATCGTTTTTTTTTTTGTTTTTTTTTGAGTTCATTCACAAACTTTTCTTCTCGGCATTACATACTCACATATTGTGTGTAATATGTCCGCCTGTGTCAGAGTTCGTCGAAAAGAATAACTTATATTATTCACTGCAGGCGGTTTCCATCTTCATTGTGGGCATTTGAAGCCCACAAGCATTTATTTCCTGGATGTGGGGAATGCTGTGCTCCCAGCATTCACCGCTCGTTCCCGCACATGCTCAGTGGCATCCTGGGAAGCCTGAGACTAGCTCCCAGGAGTCTGGGAGAGGCTAGAAACACGCCTACTCCCACGGGAGGAGAACCAGGAAGTGCAAAGAAGAATAGAAAAATAAAAGGTAATTACGGCGATTTAAATTTTTTTAAACGGCATGTCAGCATCTAGGCAAGGGAGAGAATACATACAGATATTGTTCAAAATTTGGGTGGAACCCCGCTTTAAGTTCAACTGATAAAGAATGTTTTGTTTCTTGGCAGACTGCCCGGTTTTTCTCTTCCTTTCTTTTGAGGTCTGTGGCTTCAGAAGAGCAGAGAGAATTCTTTGCATAGAAAGAATTGTGAAACGCTTTAGTCAAGATCGCGATAACGATTCTTGACGATTAATTGTGCAGCTCTAGCGGAGTGTATATCGCTCCTTCACCGCTCCTGCCCATTGAAATCAATGGAACAGCGCAGCTATACCACCGGCAAAGCGCCTCCGCAGAGGCGCTTTGCGGTGGTTTTTAACCCTTTCTCGGCCGCTAGCGGGGGGGGTAAAACCCCCCCCCGCTAGCGGCCGAATACCGATGGTAAAGCGCCGCTTACAATAGAAAGGGCCCTTATACCTAGAAAAAAAACTTCAGTCACATAATGTCCACACAGCTAACAAATGTCCAAATACTTAGCGGCATTAGTAGTAGTTGCAGTTATCTCACCCAGTCATGCAGGGAATCGGGGGGGGGGGGGGGGGGGGGAGGTTATAAATCCATGATTTTGATTTTTTTTTTTTTTTTTTTTTTTTTTTTTACAGAATTTAAAAAATCTGATTTTTTTTTATTTTTATCAAATTTATTTTAATAAAATGCATTTGGAGTAAAAATCTATCCAAAGATAGTTTTTTTCTATTTAGGATACATTAATAATTTAGTTTATTCAGCATGAAATGGAGCTTAGTTATGTAGCATGAGGCTGTATATTCTGCAATATTTACATTTTTGGTAAACTCATTCAATGAATGCAAGCTGAGATAACATGGATTGCATTGATGCATTCACACAATTTCACAGTAACCATGAGATAAAACAAAGTTCAGGAATATTCCTTTATCCCATTGTTTTGCAAATCTATGTACACTACAAACTGTATGATTGGATCGGTTCTGATATCGCTGTTTTACTAACCTGACAGCTTATTATTCTAAATAGGAAATCTTCATTTTGTTTGCAAATATTAAAGATTCTAACTACCAGCAAGAATGAGTCCTTACATTTTAAAGAGCACCTGTCATTTCAGATCCATCATGGTAGCGCCAGTTAGCGGACATCCACTCACCTGCTGCTACCACGTCCCTCACCTTGTGGTGTCACTGCCGCATCACCAGCCGTCCCATTAAAGTGAATGGGACTGTCGGTGAGTCAACAGCGGGTCAGAGGAGGAGGCGCTGCGGGACAGAGATGACAGTTGCTCTTTAAAAATTATGATTCAAATCAAACCTTTTTTACTAGTGATTTCAATCGACTTGATTTAAATCAAATCCACCCTGCAGAGAATAAACCTCTTTCAGTCCACACTCCGCTTAGGTTCACGTTGCGGGATTTGCAGCAATTCCTGTGCGTAACAACACACGATGCAATGGATTGACTTGGGTACAATCGGCCTGCCCATAAATGGATTGAAATACCTCTGGTCCCTCTTGAACCGGCTGAATTTCAATCTATGTATGGCCGGCTTTGTCATGTCTGTTGCCATGTGTCTTCAATGCTGTCTGTATAGAGAGTCATCTCTACTTTGTCTTCCTACTTTCATATCTGTCCGGCAACAATGTGTCCTCAATGCTTTCTATAAATAAAGTATATGTCCTAGTGTCATGTCTGTTCTGTAACCATGCATCCTGACCTCAACCCATTAGAATGCCTTTGGGATGAATTAGAGCAGGGACTGCGAGCCAGGCCTTCTCGTCCAACATCAGTGCCTGGCCTCACAAATGCACTTCTGGAAGAATGGTCAAATATTCCCATAGACACACCCCTAAACCTTGTGGACAGCCTTCCCAGAAAGGTTGAAGCTGTTATAACTGCAAAGGGTGGGCCAACTCAATATTGAACCCTACAGACCCAGACTGGGATGCCATTAACCACTTGCCACGCAGGCCAATTCTGACATTCCTCTCCTACATATAAATATCAGAATTTTTTTGCTAGAAAATTACACAGAACCCCCAAACATTATATGTGTTTTTTTTTTAGCAGAAACCATAGAGAATAAGATGGCGGTCATCGCCACTTTTTATCTCGCACAGCATTTGCGCAGCACTGTTTCAAACGCCTTTTTTTTTGGAAAAAAAACAGTTTCATGCATTAAAAAAACCAAAACAGTAAAGTTAGGCCATTTTTTTTGTATAATGTGAAAGATGATGTTATGTCGAGTAAATAGATACCTAACATGTCACGCTTGAAAATTGCGCCCACTCGTGGATTGGTGCCAAACTTTGGTACTTAAAAATCCCCATAGGTTACATGTTTTGAGTTACAGGGGAGGTCTAGTGCTAGAATTATTGCTCTCGCTCAAACGTTCGCGGCAATACCTCACCTGTGTGGTTTGAAATCCATTTACATATGTGGGCACGACTTGTGTATGCGTTCGCTTCTGCGAGCGGGGACAGGGGCGTTTACAATTTCTATTTTTTTTTTTTTAAATTTTTATTGTTAATTTTACTTTGACACTTTCTTTTTACATTTTTTTTTTTTGATCACTTTTATTCCTATTACAAGGAATGTAAACATCCCTTGTAATAGAAATAAGCATGACAGGTCCTCTTTACAGTGAGATCTGGGGTCAGTAAGTCCCCACATCTCTCCTCTAGGCTCGGAAGCCTGAGCTAAAAAAAAAAAAAAAGAAAAGATCCTGGCTTCCCAGCTGAGGCGGCGCCATTTTTTCGAATGCAGAGGCTGGGCGTGACGTCATAACATTGCGCCCGACCTCCGAACAATCATAGAGACTCCGGGGACCATCTGGTCCGCCGGAAATCTGTATGGTCAGCATCCGGGCTGGTGGATCCCTTCTCCGGTTCGTCGATGGCAGGGGGTGAGCCAGGAGAAACACCGGAGGGCGACGTCCCCTCTCGCCGCCTAATAAGAACAATCAAGCGGCTGAACAGCCGCTATTATTATTATTATTCAGGATTTATATAGCGCCAACAGTTTACGCAGCGCTTTACAATATAAAAGGGAGACAATACAGTTATAATACAATAAAATACAAGAGGATTAAGAAGGCCCTGCTCAGAAGAGCTTACAATCTAATAGGGTGGGGAAGGTGATACAAAAGGTTGTAACTGTGGGGAATGAGCTGATGGAAGTGGTAGGAGATTAGTTGGAGACATGATAGGCTTTCCTGAAGAGATGAGTTTTCAGGGATCGCCTGAAGGTAGCAAGAGTAGGGGATAGCCGTATAGATGGAGGCAGCGAGTTCCAGAGGATGGGAGAGGCTCTGGAGAAATCCTGGAGACGAGCATGGGAGGAGGGGATGAGAGAGCTTGAAAGCAGGAGGTCTTGAGAGGAGCGGAGAGGACGATTTGGGTGATATTTGGAGACAAGGTTGGTGATGTAGCTCGGGGCAGAGTTGTGAATGGCTTTGTATGTTGTGGTTAGTATATTGAATTTAATTCGCTGGGTGATTGGGAGCCAGTGTAGGGATTGGAGGAGAGGGTTGGTGGTCAGTGTAGGGATTGGAGGAGAGGGTTGGTGGTCAGTGTAGGGATTGGAGGGGAGGGGTGGTGGTCAGTGTAGGGATTGGAGTAGAAGGTTGGCAGACACTGAGCGGTTGGTAAGGTGGATAAGTCTGGCAGCTATGATCATTCTTACGGTGAAGGGAATCGCCGGCTCTAAAAGACGATATCTGAATGATGCCTGTAGCTGCAGCCATCATTCAGATCTCATCGCTCAAAGCCGTGACGTCAAATGACATTACACTTGCGGCAAGCGGTTAAAGTCGATGTGCGTGTAAAGGCAGGTGTCCCAATAGTTTTGGCAATATAGTGTATACACACACACACACACACACACACACACACACACACGCGTGTGCGCTTATGGCAGAGTCCGCACAATGAAAATATGGTAGCACTCCCCACCGGCACACAGTGCGATGATGCTAATGCATACAGGGTGATTGTGCACACCTATCTATTCTGGAGTGCTGCCACCCCTGTCCAGGACAGTCATGGTACCAGAAGGACAACACAGAGAGGAGAAGACAAACCTAAATCTACAAGGATAGCGAAGTCATAGCTGAAGCTTAGAAGGGGACAACTTTGCATACAGTGAAGAGGAAAAATGGGTGCAAAAAAGATATACCAGAAGTGAGTACCAGGAAAAGGAGAGGTGGTGGCTATGTATATAGGAATAATGGAGGATGGTCACAATGGAGAGATGATCCCAAAAGCTGAGCCAGAGGGGTGGGGGAAGGAGTCTGTGTCTGGACGGGATCTAGGACATATGGCAGCAAGAGACACTTCTAAAGGAGGAATGAGGGGGTGGGGGCTTTCTATAGAGACACATGGCTGCAAGACAGACATGACAGACATGACACCAGGAGGACAGAATGAAGCTACATGGGGGAATGGAGGAGAGATGGTTTCTATACAGAACACAAGCTGCAGGACAGATATGACACTAGGAGGATGGAGTTGAGGACACGGGGAGGAGGAGGCTCTCTATACAGACAGTGGGGAGGACACATAGCTGTGGGACACACATTTTGCTAGAAGCACAGGGTTGAGCCACAGGGAGAAAGGAGGCTCTCTATACAGAAAATAGGGAGGTATGATGGCTGCAGGATGGATATGACATTAAGTGGGAAGAATGGAGCTACAAGGGAGGAGGTGGCTCTCTATACAGAAAGTGGAGGCATCTTTCTATATAGAACAAATGGTCACACAGCTGCAGAACAGACATGACACGAGGAGGACAAAGTGGAGGTGGCTCTCTATATAGACAGCACTGAGGACGCATGGTTGTAGAACATACATGACACAAGGAGGACAGAGTGGAGGTGGCTCTCTATATAGACAGCACTGACTTCAATACAAAAACGCCCCCCTATTGACCTCAATGCAGAATCGCTTCCCATTGACTTCAATGCAAAATTGCCAGCCACATTATTTAAATTATTTTTGTTTTTTTAAACTGTCCATTTGGTTTCAGTTTTCGGCCAAGTGCATCCTGAATTTTCATTTTGGTGCACCACTAATATCTGGTCGCGTGTCCTCCATCTGACCTATAAACGGTAGCCATTTCTTGTCCTATGAGTCTACTAGTTCTTGGGCATTTCTGGTGTAATATCTTCTCCTTCATACAGTCCATGCATGGAACCTCTGCTACCACTGTGGCCCTGCTCTATGTTGTCTACCATGCAGCTATATGTTCTCAATACAGCCTTCACTCAGAGATACCTCCTCTTTCTACTTCAGTTCTGTCCTCTTGCTTTTGTGTTTTGGGGATTATCAGACAAAGGGATTTATCCCGCTGCAAATGCGGCACGCCTGATTGACCCTCTGTCAGCTCTTTGTACACAAATGAAAAGAGGGTGCAGCTGGATAATGCTGAACTGTGTATGGCCAATGCTGTACTTTGCTCAGTTGTTTCCTCTCAGTGACCTGGAAATAATGAGCCGGATGTTAGAGCGGACATTATCCAGCCAAGCTTTGTTTTCCAAGAGGTGTAATCTCATTGTGCTTGGCGTTGAACTTTTTAGGCGTGCTAATACTAGACTTATAGGCCAAAATTTCTGTTCGTTACAAAAAACGTTTTTTGGGAGGCGAATAATTAGTAGCTAAATCCACTGCAAACATCCAAAATGGTCTACACGCTGATGACATCACACCACTAAAAGCTTATTCCGCCAGACTGGCTTACAACTCTCTTATGGGGTCCTTTTTAAGAAGTTTCCTGTGGCTCACCAAGTGAAGATGAGCTCCTTGGACCAATATCTGGTTCACTGCTGACTGGAGATGAGTGTAGAGTTTGGAGTTATGGGATCTTTTCCTAGATCCATACTCACTTAAAAGTCAGGTGGTCTCTGGAAAAGGGGAGGTTTCAGTTCTTAAATTTGTTGCAAACCCTTACATATATCCAGTGAAGTGACTGGCCTCATGTACATTAAATAAATTCTACTACGTAAGTTGTACCTGTTTATCTGCAATCTTCTCTACAGCTGTTCAAAATCCAGAATTTATACAGCTCTCTGAAATTAGGGAGTGGGGAGCTGAAATTACTCTGAGATCTGATTGAAGGGAAGGGATACACCCCTCTTCATACAGCACACAGGAGCAGATCTGAGGCTGCCAATCACAGGCTGTGTGCAGGAACTTCCTCCCTTGTCACTTTTTTTTTCTCTTGGTGTCAGGAAAACCTTTCAGAAGTGACTTTGAAGATAGCAGAGGAATGAGGCAGCAGACAGAATTCTGACACTCTGGATAGAGCGAAGTACACACTATGCAGGGATATGCTTTGTTCATATTATATGTCTGAGGTTTATAACCACTTTAAGGGTAGATTTAGATATGCCTCTAAATTTCCCTTGCCTCTGAAGACCAGTCTGCTTCCGGATTGCACTCCAGAGGCTACTGACAGACAATGAAGAAGCAGTACACCTCCTTGCTGCCTGTTTGCCTGTTTTAACCCCATTTTTGCTGACAATTGCGCCACAATGGCATGCATTGCAATTGTGGGATGTTTGCGGTGCTTCCCCATTCACTTGCATGTGTAGCGTTTGGCGGGCCTGCCGCACTCCAATCGCTGCATGGTGGGTCAACTTAGCCACAGTCGCGAACCAAAGTATTGTGACCGCGGCATCTAAACATCCCCCTACACTGTCTATTGAAAAGAACAGAGGAGGTGCCCCAGGGATTTTATGGGCAAAGGGTGATAACCAGATAAGGGTATGTACGTCCTCTACTCTCTTATCTGGTTTTCATCCTTTGCCCATAAAATCCCTGGGACACCTCCTCTGTTCTTTTCTCTACATTTTGGGATGTGGCTTAGGTTTCCAGCTTAGTATCTACAGGTAGTTCTTCAACATATCTTTTTTACACTGTCTATTGCAGGCGGTTGGTGGGCGACAAAAATGCAGCTCAACCATAAATTTTTGCTGCACCCCAACCACAAATCTAAATGAGGCCTTAGGCTGACATTGACATAGAAGTTGATATTGGGCCTCGCACTTTGAGGTGGGAAAGTCCCTAGAGAAATTGGTTGGTTCCTATTTAAATGCACACAAAGAGGTGGGATGGCCTCTGGAGAAAAGGTTTGGCAGTTCCTATCTGGGATTACATGTAGAGGTAGGATGTTCTCTATAGAGGGGTTGGCAGTTCATATTCCAGATTATTCATAGAGGTGGGATTGTCTCTGTAGAAAAGGGCTAGCAGTTCTTATTCCAGATCACACGTAAACGTAGGATGGTCTCTATAGAAAGTGGTTAGCAGCTATTTTTCCAGATTATGCATAGAGGTGGGATGATCGCTATAGAAAGGGGTTAGCAGTTTCGAATTCCAGATTAGCCATAGAGATGGGATGGTCTCTATAGAGGGGTTAGCAGTTTCTGATTTCAGATTATGCATAGGCGTGGGACCCAGATGGGATCTGAGACCATCTGCGATGGTCTCAGACCATCCCAGATGTTTGATCTTATTCCAGATCACACATAAACGTAGGATGGTTTCTATAGAGGGGTTAGCAGTTATTTTTCTAGATTATGCATAGAGGTGGGATGGTCTCTAAAGAAAGGGGTTAGCCGTTTTCAATTCCTTATCATTCATAGAGGTGGGATGATCTCTATAGAAAGGTGTTAGCTGTCTTCAGTTTCGGATTATGCCTAGAGGTGGGATGATCTCTATAAAAAGGGGTTAGCAGTTTCCTATTCCGGATTATGCATAGACGTGGGATGATCTCTATAGACAGGGGTTATCTGTTTCCCATACTGGGTTATGCATAGATGTGAGATGATCTCTATAGAAAGGGGTTAGCAGTTTCCATTTTTTAGAAATGGGTTGGCAGTTCTCATTTCAGTTCTCATTTCAGTTCACACATAAACATAGGATGGTCTCTATAGGGGTGTTAGCAGTTCTTATTCTGGATTTTGCAGAAAATGGTATGGTCTCTGTGAAAAAGGATTGTGTTGGTCTTCTTGAAAACCACACGTAGTGGTGTGATGGTCTCTATAGAGAGAAGTTGATGGTTCTTATTCCAAGTTACACGTAGAGATGTGTGATATTTATACAGAGAGGTCATGGTTATTATTTCAGATCACACATAGCAGTGGCATAGTGCCTATAGAAAGGGGTTTGTGGTTCCTACTCCAGATTATGCATAGAAGTGGGATGGTGTCTGTAGAATGGGTTGGTGGTTTCTATCACACGTATGAGGTGAGATGATCCTGGCAGAATAGAAGGTTGTATTAGTCTTCATTGCTATTTTGGCTTCTAGCATTTGATGTTCTTTCTTGATCTTCAAGGTTTAACTTCATCAATAAGTGTATTTTATTCAGCCTGGTTAGCAATGTAACTATGCAGGGAGCAGCCTTTGATCACAGAGTGCGGTTGGCAACCATACATGTTTTCTGTGAATAAGTTTATTATAGTCTTCTCCTTGGCCATGATTCCCCCAATAGCTGTTCTCTGCTCTTCTGACAGATGAGAAACTCCAGTTTCAGATGGTAAGACAGCTGCTTGGAGACTTCAGTGACTAAGGAATGCTAGATTGAGCCCTCTGCTCCCGGTGTTCATTTATACTGCGCCTAGCTTTCCTGCAGCAACCAGAGCTGAAAAAAAGCTAAAACCTTATTGTAACTTTTAGCAATTAGAATGTTTTGTTGTTGAGGAAAAGTAACCCTCTCTTTCCAGTGCAGTTGTTTAGCAGTAAGTGGGATGTTCAGTGGGCTATCTCTGTTCCATCTCAGAACTGACCTAGAGAGCCCTGACAATGTTTCACAGCATTTTATGATCTGTCATTTGAGGTCAGTTGATTGTAAAACCCTTAAAAAAATAAAAAAATAAAAAAAACATGTTAGACGTACTTGCTCTGTGCAATAGTTCAAAGCAGCCCAGATCCTCCTCTTCTCTGGTCCCCTGCTGGTGCTCCTGGCTCCTCCCTCCCGCCAAGTGCCCACCATAGCAGGCCACTTGCTATAGGGGCACTCGTGTGTTCTCACTCCCGAGCCACCTCTGTGTGTCCGTAGATACGTAGAGCTCAGCTTTCCTTGGTCCCCCCCCCCCCCGCTCACTTCCCACTGGCTGAGATTGACTGCAGTGGGAGCCAGTGGCTCCTGCTGCTGTGTCTAAGCCAATACTTTATCACGGTTACGTGATGGTTTATATTTTTGGGGTTGTATTTGAGATGTGCAAAGAGAGATCATGCAAACACTTGTAGGTGTAACATTTAACTACCATTTTTATCAGCGTATAACACGCACCTTTTCCCCCTTAAAGTTGATGGAAAATCGTTTGTGCATGTTATACGCCGAACAGCTGCCTCGGAGGGGAAGGAGAGAACGAGCATTGACGTTCCGCCATTGGACCGGTGTTATGTCCATCATAAGAGCCGGGCCAAGGGGTGTGACTGGGCGGGATTGCGAGCCGAGCCGTGTACACAGGAAATCCAGCTATGTTTATTTTGGCAAAAACAAGGCTGCAGATGCGCACTGATCATGCTGCAAAGAGGGGCAAGACTGCAGATGGGCACTGATCATGCTGCAATGATTGGCAAGGCTGCAGATGGGCACTGATCATGCTGCAAAGAGGGGCAAGACTGCAGATGGGCACTGATCATGCTGCAATGATTGGCAAGGCTGCAGATGGGCACTGATCAGACTGCAATGATTGGCAAGGCTGCAGATGGGCACTGATCAGGCTACAATGATGGGCAGTGGCGAGGCTGCAGTTGGGCACTGATAAGGCTGCATTGATGGGCACTGACCCTTATTTTGCTTCAAAATTCTTTATTTAAAATGTAAGTTTTCTTCCTGAAACTTCCCTCTTAAAATTAAAGTGCGTGTTATACGCCAATAAATACGGTAAGTAATGACAGATAACAATCTGTAATTTGAATACCACCAAATGAAAGTGCTTTCTGTCTAAAAAAAAAAAAAAAAAAACAATTATAAAAATGTCATATAGGTGCAGTATTGCATGACCGCGTAATTCTTATTCAAAGTGCGACAGTGCTGAAGGCTGAAAATTGGCCTGGGCAGGAAGGGGGTGAAAGTGCCCAGTAGGCAAGTGGTTAAAGCAGAATTAAACTCTGTAAATACCTCTGCACTGATGACGGGACGTCCACAAGGTCATTCATCGATCCAACATGTTCTCCCCAGCTCTTTCTGGGTATTGGTTTTTGGCTGTCTTGATTGGCATGCCGGGAAATACCAAAATTCTGGCTCTTGTGCACTGGAGTTCATTTATTCAGGTGCCAAGGTGCGCTGAGAAAGCTGAGTTGCTCATACACCTCTCAATGTACATTCATTGCGAACAGGGAGGTAGGGTTTTTTTTTCATTGCAGAAGAAAGCATAGCATGTATCTTCTGCAATAAAGAGAAAAAAGTTTTTGTTTCTTTTTTTTGTTTTGTTCTAGGCTGGGAGTGAAGCTCCCACCTTGACAATCAAGTGGTTAATTAGGCAAACATAGGGCTATTGGAAGGTGCAAATATTTATGATATCAAATTCCAGTAAAAGAGTATAATAGCTAAATAGAAAATACAACATATCGATATATAACACACTCATCTCCTCCGTGTATTACACTGTGCCGGCGTGAGGGATTCCTCGAGTCGCTTGTGTAGTGCGCATGTCCATACGAGGCATCTCTTCCAGACTGTCCGATGACACACCTGTGACGTCAACGCGTTTCACTACATCACTGTAGCTTCGTCAGGAACTGGATGCGGAGTCCACATAGTTAATTGTCCAGACACTACCAAATTGTGACGTTGTTTTTTGATTCATGTGATGTGTTTTGTCTTTGAGGGATAGTGAAGGGATTGTTTTTGATATATATTGTGTTTTCAATTGAGTTATTCTCTTTTAATTTGATATAATAAATATTTGCACCTTCCAATAGTCCTGTGTTTCCCTAATTAACCGCTTTGTTGTCAGGGTGGGAACTTCACTTCCAACCTAGAACAAACCAAAAAAATACCTTTTTTCTAAATATATGTTGGGTAAGAGGGCACCACCACCTAACGATGTTTGGACATTGGTTAGGCAATTTTTATAACCTTCTGCAATAAAGAGGACCTGCCTTCCTCTATTTTGTTTGCACTTTAGTTTCACTTTAACAATCGTATTTGACTGTAATGTGCATTTATGTATTTCGTCATTCACTAGAATCTAAAAATATGAGATTTGGCTGTGCAGACCCTTTTATTAGAAGAGAAATCAAATTTTTTCCATGATGGTGGAATTGTGTACTGATGGCTGATCTCTGTTTGCAGGTTGCGTTGTGTTGGCAGTGGAGCTCACTACAATTAACACAAATCCCGAGGTTCAAGAATATCAGAGTAAGTCCATGTCCTCCTGTCTCTGATCAATGTTAGTCCTTTTCTCCTTTTTTCCCAGTTGTGATAACATCAGAAGGTAATTGCAGCCTTTCTCTGGTCATTATATAGATATGTAGTCCGGATTGTGAGGGTGAGAAGCATTGTAGCATATTTCCCACAGTAATCAGACTCCAATTTGTTCCTTTCCAACGCATGATGGTTAATGAAAGGAGATTGTTCTGTCTTGTGGAATGAATGGAAGGGTGCAATTTATTTTGTCATTCTCTCCTTAAAGTAGATTTCCACTACCACTAACCATGCTTAGAAATGTTCCCTCTCCCCTCCTGCTACCTATCCTACCTAATCTGTGGAACAAAGATCTGTATACTTACCTAGTTTTTAGTCCACTCCAGTTCAGTTATGTGATCCCACAGCTCTGGTTCCCCTATGTCAGTGAGTGGCTGCTGCAGGGGAGAGAATAGAGCGCTGACATTGGTTGGGACCTGGGAGCCTTTGGGTGACATCAAGGCTTCCGAAACTCCCAGCCATTGTCAAGTGCTTTTTTCTCTCCCCTGCAGCCATCGCTTACTGACCCAAGGGATCTCCTATCCGGACTGGAACGGACCAAAAATAGGTACATCTACTTTACACAGGTTAGGCAAAATAGGTATTAGGAAGGGGAGGGAACATTTTTAAGCATAGTTGAAGTCAGCCTGGAATTCCACTTTAAAGCCCAACTCCAGGATTTAAACGGAAAGACAGCCTGCTTCCTTAACCTGCCCATCAAATCTCCCTGCTTTTTTTTTTTTTTTTTGCAAAATCTTTATTACGTTTTTCACAATTGTACAACAGAAAATATCCAGAAAGGAAAAGCCAAATTTGAAAACCTAAAGTTATAATACTAATAAAATATACAGCAAGTGGCCAGATGCCTTTTACATTTCTATCAGAATAGAGTTCACCTGATAAAAAACGAAAAATAGTAACCCGCACAAGTGGTTAAACATGTAAACATATTGTTAATGTGAAAACCAGCTGCAGGCACACTAATGCCCTGTACACACAACCGTTTTTCCCGTCGGAATAAACTCTAAAGGTTTTTCCGACGGAGTTCCGCTCAAGCTGTCTTGTATACACACGGTCACACCAAATTCCAACCGTCCAGAACGCGGTGACGTACAACACGTACGACGGGACTAGAAAACAGAAGTTCAATAGCCAGTAGCCAATAGCTTCCGTCTCGTAGTTGCTTCAGAGCATGCGTCGTTTTTGGTACGTCGGAACAGCATACAGACGGGCGGTTTTCCCGATAGGAATTGGTTCCGTCGGAAAAATATAGAACATGTTCTTTTCCTAGGTCCGTCAGAATTTTTGACATAAAAAGTCAGATGGGGCATACACACGATCGGAATATACGATGAAAAGCTCCCGTCGGACTTTTTCTGTCGGACATTCCGCTCGTGTGTACGCGGCATAAGTGATATCAACTTAGTCACAAAAAACTAAAAATACTGTGCTGCGCTAATCAAAGTGATTACAGTGCAAAAAAATAGGGGGGGGGAGAAATGTCCACTTACGGTATAACTTAAAGTTCATATAAAGGTTTCTTCACTGAAAGATCAAATGCATTAGTGCATCCCCCACCAGTGCAATGGGCTGTCACCAGAAGTGAATATATGAAGGCCTACCAGATTTCCATGACCTCCTAAATTAATAGAATGGTCATAAATCACATGAGTAAAATCTCCCTTGAACACTGTATGACACACAACTTGATAGTAGATCAGGTTCAAAAACGCCCAAAGACTTTAAATTACTCTCACACTAGGTGCAAAGAGGACACCCAAGCCCGTGTCACAGGACTTCTGCTACCAAACGTGTTTGTGGTTGTCACTCAAAAAATCATAAAAGGAGACCCATGCTCCACATAGTGTAAACCAGCTATTACAATTTTATTAAAAGCTAAAAATTGCACTTACACAGAAGAAAATCACCAAGAGGGACACCTATAGTTTGCGAAGACGTCACGTGTGTGGCTCAACTGATACCTTTCGTCAAATAACATTTTCAAAAGACTTTGACGAAATGTGTCAGGGCGGAGCCACACACATAATGTCATCGTGAACTGGAGGTGACCCTTGTGGTGAGTTTGATGTGACAATACAGTGCTGGATTTGATTTGATTGATTGTGTCAAACAGTGTGCCAGGGAGCTTTTACTCATGTGATTTATGACCTTTCTATTAACTTAGGAGGTCATGGAAATCTGGTAGGCCTTCATATATTGACTTTTGGTGATGGCTCATTGCACTGGCTATTTCCTCCTCCTCCTCGGTGCTAGTGTTGTGCAGTGGGCGGCAAGGAGACCACATGTTCCTGCAGAGCGTCATCCAACCCAAAATGGGATGGCAGCAGTAGAATGCGAAATCATGGAGCTACACAATGATGTTACAGTCTTTAAGTATGAAAATAAAAATGAGAAAAAGAGCAATGTCTGGGAATTATTTCTGTAAGTATAAAAAAAACAAAAAACAAAAACTGGAGTTGGACTTTAATGTTATCCTAGCATTAGGTGTAAAAGTAAAGTTACTGCCCGTAGCATCCAAGCATGGAGTCTGGCTGTAGTGGCTTGATTTTTGGCTTTAGGAGTTGTCATGTTTTGCCTTTTCCCCATCATACATTATACCTGCATTATACAAAGCACGTTTTTGTCACCATTAGGTATTTAGCCTTGATGCTTATAACCCATGTTATGTTTCATCTTGGTAATAACTGTATCTAAAACCAATGTAATTAACAATAATCTAAAACCTACATTACCACTAACCCTGACCCTGAACACCACGCTAAATGCTGCACTGATCTGTTGTGACTGATTGTAAAAATCATTTAAAAGTGAATAAAAAGTAATCCTCTCGGGGTTTATTTTCTTTCCTAGCATTTGAAAATCGATCGTCAATGTATGTGGACACCTTTAGCTGTAATTTGCAGTCTGCAGACTTTTATATATATTTGTTGCAGCTGTTGGTATTTCAAATGAGATATTCTACAAAAGTTGAATCTTTTTACCCTGTTTTCTGCCAGGAGTGGAGCTCTCTTGTATCATTAAAAACAGCAACACCAATGACCCCCGCATTGAATGGAAGAAGACTCGTAATAATGAGACCACCTATGTCTATTTTGAAAATAATATTCAAGGTATATTAGCTAGGCAATATGGAAAGGGGGGGGGGTTATTGGGGGCTTTGATGGGTTGATTTGGAGGCATACATAAATGCAAGGTTCATGCGTAGAAAGGAGAACCAAGTGAGCAGGGATAAAATGAAGGGGTGCACATGGAAGGTGTGATGAGAGAGGAAGAGGTACACAGTATAGACATGATCAGGTGAAGTGGCATACAGTTAATGGTGATGGAGGGGAAGGGGTGCACAGTGAAGTCCTGATGCACGGAAGTGGCACGCAGTAAAGGGTGATGAGGGTAAGGGGCAAAAAGTGAAGCGTGATGAGAGAAAGGGGTGCACAGTGAAGGGTAATGGGGTGAAGGGGGAGGAGGGGAAGGGGCACACAGGGAAGCGTGATGAGAGAAAGGGGTGCACAGTAAGGGGTGATGAAAAGGAAGGGGCACAAAGTTAAGGGTGATGAGAGGAAGGGGTGCACAGTGAAGGGTGATGAGGGGAAGGGGCGCACAGTGAAGGGTGATAAGAGGAAGGGGCACACAGTGAAGGGTGATGAGGGGAAGGGGCGCACAGTGAAGGTTGAGGAGAGGAAGGGGCGCACAGTGAAGGTTGAGAGGAAGGGGCGCGCAGTAAAGGGTGATGAGAGGAAGGGGCATGCAGTGAAGGGTGATGAGAGGAAGGGGCGCACAGTGCAGGGCGATGAGGGGAAGGGGCGCACAGTGCAGGGCGATGAGGGGAAGGGGCGCACAGTGCAGGGCGATGAGAGGAAGGGGCGCACAGTGCAGGGTGATGAGAGGAAGGGGCGCACAGTGCAGGGTGATGAGGGGAAGGGGCGCACAGTGCAGGGCGATGAGGGGAAGGGGCGCACAGTGCAGGGCGATGAGGGGAAGGGGCGCACAGTGCAGGGCGATGAGGGGAAGGGGCGCACAGTGCAGGGCGATGAGGGGAAGGGGCGCACAGTGCAGGGCGATGAGGGGAAGGGGCGCACAGTGCGGGGCGCACAGTGCAGGGCGATGAGGGGAAGGGGCGCACAGTGCAGGGCGATGAGGGGAAGGGGCGCACAGTGCAGGGCGATGAGGGGAAGGGGCGCACAGTGCAGGGCGATGAGGGGAAGGAGCGCACAGTGAAGTCCAGATGAACAGAAGTGGCTCACAGTGAAGTCACGATGAACAGAAGTGGCTCACAGTGAAGGTTGAGGAGAGGAAGGGGCGCACAGTGAAGGTTGAGGAGAGGAAGGGGCGCACAGTGAAGGGTGATGAAAACGAAGGGGCATACAGTAGAGGTTTGATGAGGGGAAGGGGCACAAAGTGAAGCATGATGTAAGAAAGGGGTGCATAGTGAAGGGTGATGAGAGGAAGGGGCACGCAGTGAAGGGTGATGAGAGGAAGGGGCACGCAGTGAAGGGTGATGAGAGGAAGGGGCACGCAGTGAAGGGTGATGAGGGGAAGGGGCACGCAGTGAAGGGTGATGAGAGGAAGGGGCACGCAGTGAAGGGTGATGAGGGGAAGGGGCACGCAGTGAAGGGTGATGAGGGGAAGGGACACACAATGAAGGTGTGATGTGGGGAATGGGTGCACAGGCAAGGGTGATGTATGATTAGAGCGGCCTTTCTCAACTAGGGTTCCTTCAGAGTTTGCTAGAGGTTCCTTTAAGCAGTGTGCTCTGTACAACACTGCGGAATGTGTCAGTGCTACATAAATGTATAATAATAATAGCATGTGACTGTGGGGGGGACGTTAGATTGTTGTGTAGAGACTGATGTGAACAGTTTCATGTACTTAGTATAGTAGTTTGAAGTGCATGTACTTTATAAGCAAATCTGTATTGTTTTGTATTAGGAGACTTAAAAGGTCGTGCTGAAGTTCAGTCCCAAAGCTCGTTGGTTATAAATAATGCCAGCCGGACCGACAGTGGAACATATCGCTGCGAAGTGGCCGCCGTGGACGACCTTAAGAATTTAGCAGAGATTATAATTAATCTCACTGTCAAAGGTAAGCATTGCTGTAACATGCTGAAATAGTCCACACTTTGATTCTGTGTTATTTTATGTGTTGCCAGCAGCATCTGGCCCTCTGGAGATATCTCAGACAGAACAGATATTGCTAGTCAGTTGTAGCTGCCAGATGCTATTCGTCTCATCTAGTTGAATTATTGCTGACTTGTCAGTTACTGACTGTCATATTATATTATTATTATTATATTATATATCTGAGATATGTTTGTTTCTACCCAAGAAGAGTAATGCCACTTACTGGCCAATTTATAGAGGCTGTTTCCAGAACAAATTAAAACTGATGCTGATATAAAGTTTAGGTATATAATGGTACAGTACATGTAATCTGCAGAACCCTTAATCTGCACCTGTGCCCAGACTATGTGGTTGTAAAAGCTGCATTCTCTGCATTAAAGTGGAGCTACACTCAAAAGGGGAAGCTCCGCTTGTCTGCCTCCTTACTACTTACCTGAGCCTGATCTCGATGCAGGGATCTGCACAATAGCAGAGGCTCTCTCTGCTCTCCCCCTCCTTATCGGTTCTGACACAGCAGCGGGAGCCATTGGCTCCCACTGCTGTCAATCAGATCCAGTGCGGACAGAGCAGGGGGAGGGGCAGAGACGCACTCTGTGTGTCTTATGGACACACAGAGGTGGCTCAGGAGTGAGCACACACAAGTGCCCCCATGGCAAGTGGCTTAATATGGGCTCACTTGGCATGGGGGAGGAGCCAGGAGCACCAGTGAAGAGGATCGGGGCTGCTCTGTGCAAAACCATTGCACAGAGCAGGTGAGTATGACTTGTTTGTTTATTAAAGAAAAAAAGTATGCCTTTTACAATCACTAATTTATTTACACATTCTTAACAAGCAATAGAACCACTTTAAAATGAACCATCACTGACCTCACTAGCTGCATTTAATGTGAAGTAATTAATTCTCAAAGAACATAACAAAGTCAGTTTATAGGGTCATTCGCACCATTTGCCCTAGAATGTGGCGAGCAGCGTTGCCCAACGCAAAGACAAGGCAATTTGTCTGGTTGGTTTCCTATGGTGTCAATTCACACCACTGTATTGCATGCACTTTTTTTTTTTGCAGCGCAGCATGCTGCAGCAGAAACCTGCATGCCAACATCGCTGTGTAAAAGAATTTGATGAAATGCAAACTGGCGACATTTTCGTAAAATTGTAACAGAAAAGAGGAAAACCATGCAATGCATCGTCCTGCCAGTGCACACCAGCGTCTGCGTTCAGCACAGCTGCTGGTGCAAATCAGCCCTAAAATAGCTTAGAAACATTTGTTGTGTGTTTTATGTTAGAGGTTTGCCATGATCTGATAGAAACATCTGCTGTGTGTTTGCATTAGAGGGCTTGCAGGCTGCTTTGATCTATTGCAATAGAAAGTAAGAGGAAAAGAACTAAGATTTTAATGCCTGTGTTGCGAAATGTGAAGATGATGGTCTCCACAATGCCTATAGATACAACACAAAGAGGGGTTTAAACACTTTTACTGCTTGTTCAGAATATGTACATTTTTAAGTGTGCACAGTCTGTGCAGTTTTTAGTTACAGATGAATGCTGGGTTCTTGATGCAAAGCTTCAGCAGTTCTTCATTCAGTGTCAAAGCATGGTTCAACTTCTTTTTTGCCTCCTGCTCATTCCTATTGGCCAATGAGGTAGCTTTATGGTGATGAGCCAGTAAGAATGTGGAGGTTGGACTTGGCGGCAAACTTCAACGCTAGCTTTGACTATTGGAACTGCCTAGGAATGGGCCTTCATTGTATACTGAATGGTGAGACTTTTCAGGTCTTCCTAGTGTGGGGGCACTGAATGGTGAGACCTTTCATGTCTTCCCTAGTGTGGTGGCACTGAATGGTGAGACTTTTCAGGTCTTCCTAGTGTGGGGGCACTGAATGGTGAGACCTTTCATGTCTTCCTAGTGGGGTGGCACTGAATGGTGAGACTTTTCAGGTCTTCCTAGTGTGGTGGCACTGAATGGTGAGACTTTTCAGGTCTTCCTAGTGTGGGGGCACTGAATGGTGAGACCTTTCATGTCTTCCTAGTGTGGTGGCACTGAATGGTGAGACTTTTCAGGTCTTCCTAGTGTGGGGGCACTGAATGGTGAGACCTTTCATGTCTTCCTAGTGTGGGGGCACTGAATGGTGAGACCTTTCATGTCTTCCCTAGTGTGGGGGCACTGAATGGTGAGACCTTTCATGTCTTCCCTAGTGTGGGGGCACTGAATGGTGAGACCTTTCATGTCTTCCTAGTGTGGGGGCACTGAATGGTGAGACTTTTAAGGTCTTCCTAGTGTGGTGGCGCTGAATGGTGAGACTTTTCAGGTCTTCTTTTTCCTCTAGTTATTTTGTTTGTTACCGTCTGTCATCTTTAGTAAAGCTCTATTCATTGTTATGAAGATGCATCTAATACTTTTTATGTTTTCTTCCTCAGTAAAACCAGTGACTCCCCAGTGCCGAGTGCCCAAGTCTGTCCCAGTGGGAAAGTCTGCCATTCTGTATTGCCAGGAGAAAGAAGGTTACCCCAATTCTGTGTATCGATGGTATCGCAATAGCGATGCACTGCCTGATGACTCGAAAACCAGCCCAAAATTTGTCAATTCATCTTTTACCGCAAACACCAATACTGGAACCTTGGTGAGACTAATGATCATGTATGGAAAAAGTGTCATCCTGGTATAGGGGGGAGATATGCAGGGTGGGAAAAGAATCAAATATGATTATATCACACTGTCTGATTTAGGCCTTTTGATATAATTAAGAAGAGCAAGGTCTTAGAAGGGTATTAGGTGTGATGCAGCCAAATATATTTGATAATCCATTACCCTTTGCATGCAGGTGTGTATTTTTCTTGAGCTCCTCTTCCTTAGACCCCTTTCACACTGAGACGTTTTTCAGGTGCTTTTGGGCTAAAAAATGGGTCCCCTGCAGTCTCAGTGTGAAAGCCGGAGAGCTTTCACACTGAGGCAATGCGTTGGCAGGATGTTAAAAAAACTCCTGCAAGCAGCATCTTTGGAGTGATGTATACACCGCTCTTGCCCATTGAACTGAATGGGCACAGCTGCTGGAGCGGTGCTTTGCGGGTCGTTTTAACCCATTTTCGGTCACCAGTGGGGATTAAAAGTGCCCCGCTAGCGGCCGAAAACCCCCGCAAAAACAACGGTAAAGCGCCACTAAAAATAGCGCCGACACCCCAGTGTGAAAGGGGCCTTAAGCTGCTATTCACCTTCTATAACCTTCTACATTCACTAAACTGATACAGCCAGTGCTAAGACAACTTGAGTTAACGCACAAAAACACAATATAATACCAAATTGATTAGTAAAATATAAAAGATAATATTATGCTGAGTAAATAAATGCCAAGAGTCACACTTAAAATTGCATACGCCCGTGGAATGGCACCAGACTACGGTACCTAAAAATCTCCATAGGTGATGCTTTAAAAGCCTTTACAGGTTACCTGTTTAGAGTTACACAGGAGGTCTGGTGCTAAAATGATCAACACCGTTAACATATGCTGGCACGACCTACATATGCATTCGCCTGAGCCCGGGTGGGTGCTTTACTTTTTTTTTTTTTTTTATTATTATTTATTTTATTTACAATTTCTTTTTTAGACTGTTACATTTTTATATTTTTTAACTACTTTATTACTATCACAAGGGATGAACAACATCCCATCAGAGCATGGACCGTGACAGGTCCTCTTTACAGTTAGACCCCAGATCTCTTCTCTAGCCTCCAAAGCATCCAATCAGACTGGCACCCGGCCAGTAAACACAAAAACCGAAACCATAAGGGACAAAATACTCGTGGCTTTGTTCTAGGTATGTTCCAGTCCTCGATCATCTCTATGGTTGGCCGGCACAACCACCAGCTGCAAACCCGGGTTCCCTGGTGGTACGGGAGAGCTCAGGAAGGTGGCGGGAGGTGGTGGCTAATTAGCCGCTAGGATCTCTTTTAGAAAAAACTCTGCAACTCAAGGACATACAGGGACGTCCTTGGGTGGCAAGTGGAAAAATTAGATTAAACCAATCATTGCACTTACAGGGTAATTGAACAGGTAACAGCCTCCATGCACTTCAATGGCACATTCACTTCCTAGTAAAGATGGCCATGCGCACCGGAAATGATGTCAGTATAGACAATACTAAGGGGAAAGAGAGCTCCTAAAGTGCTATTGACCTGCTTATTAACCATAAGTGGTCATTAACATCTGGTGAGTGTCTCATAGATGGAGTGGGGAGAAGGCACTTTTAGGCCCTTTTACACTGGCGGGATCGGCCTGCTTAGCGTGGAATCTCTCCGCTGATCCCCGCTTAGCAGGCGGATGACAGATCCGCTCTGCCGATGCTAAACGGACACAGACACGGACACAGCCTACTGATCTCTATGGGCTTTCCGATTGAAACAGACTGCCTGTCTGTTTCCATCCGACTGTTATCCAATCCACCAGACTGATGGGGAACGGATCCCCATCTGTCTGTTTTTAGCGGATGGATCGGATGTCGGCGGGTGTCAACGGACACATAGAGGGCAATGGATGGTCCGATCGGGTCCACCTAAAAAAACTGACAGACTGACCCGATCGGTTTGCGCTTGTGAAAGGGGCCTTGCGGTTGATGTGGAGCAGAGTTGTGGATGAAGCAATAAATAAACCTTCACAGACTTTTTTTTGCAAAAGCACTTTATTTATTTATTGCACTGAGAGTGGGGACATTTATTGTTTACAATTGCAGCACTTTCATACTTAGTGGAATTGGAAGAACATTTTGTCCAATTGTTTTGATTTTGCAGATGGACTGCTATATCTAGCATTTTATTTGCACGGCATCGTGATTGCACAATATTGGTCTTGGCACTGGCTGTAATAGTTTAGTGAATGCAACATTTTAATATAGCACTGCACCAAGTTTATATGTAAAATACCCAAATCTATTGAGGGATTTTGAAAAGTCCATGGTATGGAAGGGTTGTATGGTTTGAGCAGGGTGTGGTTTTATATAGGGTCCCACTGGTCTAGAGCAGGGGTCTCCAAGCTGCGTCCCTTTTCTTGCCTTTATCCGGCCCTTGGGGCACTATTCCATCCACTGACACCAACAATGGGGAATCATTCTTGTTGCTGATACCAACAATGGGGCACTATTCCTCCAACTGACACCATGAAAAGGACACAATTCCTTCCTTTGACACCAACGAAGGGGCACTAGTCCTCCCACTGACGCCAAAGATATGGTAATGTTTACTCCCACTGGACACCTGGGCATTTTGTACTCCCAATGGATCTAGTCTGACTCCCCTGAAGGACAGTAAACTGGCTCTTTGTTTCGAAAGTTTGGAGACCCCCTGGTCTAGGAATAAGACATGGATTTTGGGGTTAAAGTGGTTCTAAAGGCAGAAGATAAAAAAAACCTTCTGTGTGCAGCAGCCTCCCCTGCACTTCTTAATACCTGAGCTTCATCTCGATCCAGCGATGTTGCCTTAGAGCCTCGTCTGTTCCGGGACTTTCCCTTCTCATTGCCTGAGACAGCAGCGGATACCATTGGCTCCCGCTGCTGTCAATCAAAGTCAGTGAGCCAGTGAGGAGAGAGAGGAGGTAGAGCTGAGCCGGAGTTCTGTGTCTGAATGGACACACAGAGCAGCGGCTCGTCTCGGGTGCCCCCATAGCAAGCTGCTGTCTGTGGGGTCATTTGGCAGGAGGGAGGGGTGATCGCCGGCTAAGTACTCGAGAAGAGGAGGATCTGAGCAGGTAAGTATAACATCTTTGTTATTTTTAAACAACAAAAAAAAAAGACTTTAATATGACTTGAAACCTTACTGTAATATATGGCAGAAATGCAGACAACAGTATAGAGTCAGTGGATTAGAAGGTGTTTATGTTCAAGGAATGAAGCTGCATATTGATTAAGGGAGATGGCCTGGTATAGTAGCACAGGACATCAACTAACACTTTCAGTCATACATGATTCTTCACTAAATGTGTCCATGACAGCATTCAGGACTAATCAGTTGTTTTTCCCTGATGGGTTGCTTAAGAATCTGTTGGTCTGTAACTCTTTCCATCTCTCTGGATATTCTGCTGATGCAACTACTTTGTGATCAAGACCATGGGGGGGGGGGGTTTCATCTTCACTTCTTCTTTTTGATTTGGTGTCTGTTGCTTTCTGAAGAGTATGATCATTTGACATTACACTAGAATAAACATTATTTATGAATACCAATATCCCGTTCCTAGTGACTGCCATTACCTGCCATGTCTTCCTTATCAATGGACTTGAACGTTCTGATCTTTGTTTTATACTGTATATGTTTTTAGTTTCCTGTTACAAAGAGTTTTGATAATATTTATTCCAGCATAACAGCTCATCACATTGATAGTCACATCACAAATAAACATATAATAATACCAAAAAAGAAAACAAAGTAAAGTAAATAGATATGTTCAAGTCCTATAGATTCCAAGATTGGTCATACATAACATTTGGAAGATTGATATCTCAGTCTGGAACCTCGGTATTCTAGGACACACTGCACCAAATATCGATTGAAAACGTCTATGCAGAGTTTTGAATGCAGCTTGCTATCAAACCATATATTCGCTAAGTAGATTATCAAGGATATGCTATATAACAGTACTAGAAGTTAACCATGTAACCTTCCCTCCCAGGCTGATGCCTGGTGGCCCAATGAACTAAAAGGAAGAATGGGAAAGGAGACGAAAGGGAGGAAGAGAGGAGTAAGAGACCAGGATTAGGAAAGGAAAGAGAAATAAGGAGGAAGGGGAGTCCATGTGGTGGGGAGCAGAAGCATTTTAAATCGAGAGAAGCATAAAGTAAAATCTGGAAGGTTGAATATAGGCAACCCATGGCTGCCAAACCCGAAGGAATTTGTCATGGGTGTCTGAAAGTATAGCCACAGCAGAAATCTTTAGATAAGCCTTAATCCCCAGTGTGAATGTAGGCTTATTGGTGAAGGGTCAGTGATACAGTGTGATAAGTCGATATATTTGTCCTGAAGTGGAGGGGTAGAAATTGGGGATCGACCAATATCATTTTTTTGGTGCCGATACGATACCGATATTTCGGCCACCTCTCAGGCCGATAGCTGATATTCTCAACATTTAACATTTTTATTTTTACGCTGTCCATTTACAATTTTTTTTTTTTTTTGTATCACTGTTCTTGCTGTCACAAGGAATGTAAATATCCCTTGTGACAGTAATAGGCAGTGATAGGTACTCTTTATGGAGGGATCGGGGGTTTATAAGACCCAAAACCCCTCCACTGCACTTGAAAGTATTCAAAACGTCAAGATCTGTGTCTTTGAATACTTTCTATTGTTTAAAACAGGCGCCTTTAAGATGCCAGTAATCCGGGAAGTGATGTCCAGGAAGTGATCTTCCCGGCTGGTTGCTCAGGCCTCCTGGTGGGACTTGTAATAACAGCAGAGGGGCTGCTGAGCCGCATCGGCTGTTATTACAATAAAGCTGACCGTCCGCTCTAAAGAACGGTACCGGGGCACCGCGGTAAAACCGCTTGAAGCAATAACGGTAATATCGGGTATGTTTGTAAACGATACTTCCAAAAAAAGTGAATATCGTCCGCACCGATAATCGGTCAATCTCTAGTAGAAATAGAGAGAAATCCCTGATGTTGGCCATTAGAGGCATAAGAATCTAATATGTAAAAATGCATATGAAGAAAGGAGGTATTAATCTAATCGTGGCCTTACATGCTTTGATTTTCTTATTCGATCAATGTGTGATACAAACAAATTGCTTGAATCTGGCAAATAATCAAATAGCCACAACTTCTCTTCTTGAAATAGATTTGATTTAAAGAAGATTTGATCACACTAAAATGCTTTGGTCATGAATTCTGTCGTACTTTTGATTGACTAAATCAGGGTTCTCCAAACTTTCTAAACAAAAGGCCATGGGCCGTAGTTTGGAGATCACTGGACTAGATTATGAGATTGCATGGTGGAAAAAGAGATGCGATCCATAATTTACAATTGTATCTTCCAACTATCAATTGGATTCCACTTAGTTGTACAGTATGTGGCATATTGATTTGGATTATTGACTATAGTTCGATTATACCTGTTGGGAGAGATTGATCGGAAAATAAATCACTTTTATCAAAGCCACCATATGGCCACCATAAGGCCTGTAGATAAGCATAATCCAGTTTCTGAGTCAGCAAGATTTTCTCTGAATTACTGTTTAGTATTTTTGTTTGGGGTATAGCTTCATTAGTTAAGTGCTTCACAAATCTCCAAGCTTTCTTAGATGTCTGGTTCCTGCAAAAGAGAAGACAAACTCCCAATCCAAGGGGAATTAAAGTCCTAATCTGCAGCACTGCTACCATTTTTTAAGGAGCTTTGCATGCAATTCCAAGAGTCAAGATGATTTTGAACGCAGTAACGAAGATCCCCATTTGTTTCTCTTTTGCAAGTCTAGAATATCCCACCTAAACTTGTGTGCTAGTGAAGTGTTGTGGTCATTGCTTACCTTTTGTGCAGTAATATTCGAGCTCTAGCTGACATTTGTGGTAATATTGGTCTTGCTTCCTTTTCCAGGAAGTCCCACACTTGTCTCCAATGATTCAGGACCTCTTTCCTCCTGCTGGTGATTGCCCTAGTGATGCACTACAGCATTCTATTCACCTTTCCACTGCCAAGCCACACTGTTTTCTTATTTTTGTTATTATCTGAAATAAGCACCCCAAATCATTCTCTTCTGTAGTTCTGACCAACCCTATATACCAGTGATGGCGAACCTTGGCACCCCTGATGTTTTGGAACTACATTTCCCATGATGCTCATGCACTCTGCAGTATAGTTGAGCATCATTGGAAATGTAGTTCCAAAACATCTGGAGTGCCAAGGTTCGCCATCACTGCTATATACCAACCCTATAGCCCCAATATTAACATGTGGAAGCACTTATTTATATTTGCTATTTTTTAAATTTTTTTTATTTACATATCTAAAAATAACAAAAATGTGGTTATTTTACAGCCTTGGTCCCGATGGAAGGGACTTTCTTTGTGTTTGCTTCTATAACCGCTTCAGCCCCGAAAGATTTTGTCCCCTTCCTGACCACAGCACTTTTTGTGATACGGCACTGCGTTGCTTTAACTGACAATTGCGCAGTCGTGCGATCTTGCACACAAACAAAATGGACGTCCTTTTTTTCCCACAAACAGAGCTTTCTTTTGGTGGTATTTGATCATTTCTGCATTTATTTTTTGCGCTATAAACAAAAAAAGAGTGACAATTTTGAAAAAAAAAACACGCATTACTTTTTTACTTTTTACTATAATAAATATCCCCCAAAAATATATAAAAAAACTATTTGTTTCCTGAGTTTAGGCCGATACGTATTCTTCTACATATTTTTCGCAATAAGCGTATATTGATTGGTTTGCGCAAAAGTTATAGCGTCTACAAAATAGGGGATAGTTTTATGGCATTTATATTTTAATTTTTTTTTTTTTATAGGTAATAGCAGCGATCTGTGTTTTTTTTTAATTGGAACTGCGACATTATGGCGGACACATCGGTCACTTTTGACACTATTTTGGGACCATTGTCATATATACAGCGATCAGTGCTATAAAAATGCACTGATTACTGTGTAAATGACACTGGCAGTGAAGGGGTTAAGTGTGTCATAGGGAGTGATTCTAACTGTGGGGGGGTGGGCTTCAAGTCACATGACAGCGATCACCGTTCCGATGACAGGGAGCGGTGATCTCTGTCATGACCCAAGCCAGAACAGGGAAATGCCTTGTTTACATAGGCACTTCCCCGTTCTGAGGCTCCGTGACACGATCCTGGCGGATATTGAGTCCGGCCAGTCCCTCGAGCGCGGTCATGCCTGCTATCCCCGGCTCTTAAAGGGGACGTCTATGTATGCCCATTTGCCCACCGCCGCCATTGTGCCGACGTATATCGGCGTGCAGCGGTCGGCAAGTGGATAAGCAAATTTGGCCTTGATGTTTTGGATGGCCCTTCCACTGTAATGTTGCCTGTCCTACCAGAGACATCTGTTTGGCACAATGAGGCACCCGATGGGGCTTGAGAAGGGGTTGGATGTGGGGGAAGGGGTTATGTGAGAAGTCATAGTGTTTGATCGGTGGAGAGGAGTTGTGGGCATTTGAGGGGCTGGTGACAGAGATCGGGGGGAAGATTCGAGTCTAGGCTCAGGACTGCAGTTCACAGTTTGAAGCTTGGGTAGGACATAAATGCTTTGACCACAATAATCTAAAGTTTGCACTGTGTGTTTTGTAGGTATTTTCTTCAGTTAATAAAGGAGACATGGGAATGTACTACTGTGTAGCCAGAAATTCTGCCGGAACTGCTCGTTGTGAGTCTCAGCAGCTGGAAGTCTGTAAGTTGTACATGTCACAGCTGTTCTTTTTTTTTTTAACTGAACTGATATGCATCCCCTCATATTGACACCAAAGCATAAAACCGTAAATAATATATCTTAATCGTACAGGACATAGGAAAGCAAGTCACAGCCCCCCGGGTTATATGCCGCTACCTTCATTTAATTTACAAAAACTGTACTGAGGATGCCCCCGTTGTACCCTCTAAACCATTCTAAATGTCTTTACTCCAAGTGACACTTCTATCAAGATCCAACTGATTATTGCCCCAGGGTTCATTTACCATTTCTGGATCGGTTACCCTCAGTGTACATTTTGGGAACTGTAACTGGACCCTGAAAACCATTAACAGGAGCCCCTGTTAATAATGATCTACAGCTCACAGTACATTAGTCTGATGGTCATTGAAAAAATAAAAAAAAACGCACCTTACATTTATTGCCATTGGGAATATCCCCTTCCTTACAGGTGGCTAAAAAGATCTTTGCTGTACGTGGTTACTCAGCCGAGAGACAAAAGCTGCTCTTTGTTTAACCACTTCCGTCCCAGAAGAATTTACCCCCTTCTTGACCAGGCCATTTTTTGCGATATGGCACTGCGTCGCTTTAACTGACAATTGCGCGGTCGTGCGACATTGTACCCAAACAAAAATTTTTTTCCCCACAAACAGAGCTTTCTTTTGGTGGTATTTGATCACCTCTGTGGTTTTTATTTTTTGCGCTATAAACAAAAGAAGAGCGACAAGTTTGAAAAAAACAATATTTTTTACTTTTTGCTATAATAAATATCCCAATTTTTTTGTTAAATAAATACATTTCTTCATCAGTTTAGGCCAATATGTATTCTTCTACATATTTTTGATTAAAAAAAAAAATCGCATTAAGCGTATATTGATTGGTTTGCGCAAAAGTTATAGAATCTACAAAATAGGGGATAGATTTATGGCATTTTTATTATTATTATTTTTTTACTAGTAATGGCAGCGATCAGCGATTTTTATCGGGATTGTGACATTGCGGTGGACACTTTTGAGACTTTTTGGGGACATTTATATAGCTATCAGAACTAAAAATAGCCACTGATTACTGTATAAATGTCACTGGCAGGGAAGGGGTTAACACTAGTGGGTGATCAAGGGGTTAAATGTCTTCCCTAGGTGTTTATAACTGTGGGGGGATGTGACTGACTAGAGGAGGAACCAGATCGTTGTTCCTACTTAGTAGGAACAGACGATCTGTTTCTTCTCCCCTGTCAGAACAGGGATTTGTGTGTTTACACACACAAATTCTCGTTCTGGCTCTCGCCAGAAGGGGTTAACACTAGTGGGTGATCAAGGGGTTAAATGTCTTCCCTAGGTGTTTCTAACTGTGGGGGGATGTGACTGACTAGAGGAGGAACCAGATCGTTGTTCCTACTTAGTAGGAACAGACGATCTGTTTCTTCTCCCCTGTCAGAACAGGGATTTGTGTGTTTACACACACAAATTCTCGTTCTGGCTCTCGTGCCCACGGGGCAATTGAGCTCGCCGACCACGCGCATCTGGTCCCCCACCGAGCAGCGGGCGCATGCACGCGCCTGCTATGGCTCTTTAAGGAGCTGCTGTACATATATGACAATTCACGCAGGAGAGCGATCCTGCCTCCGTATATGTACAGGAGCCGGTCGGGAAGCATTTAAGGAACTTATAGCAACCTCTGGGGGAACCCTAGGGTTTCATGGATTCTGGCTGAGAAAGGCTGCTCTAGAGAATGTAATTTGCCAGGTCTCTAGGATGTCACTGCTGTCTGTGCGTATGTGCAGAATTTTGTGGTTAAAGGCGTGGTCTGCTGAGCCTGTTTGCAAAAGGCCTTTGTGCATGCCTTTAGATGGTGAATGCCTGTTTGGTAAATCTCTTAATAGAGAGAAATTTTTATCCCACAAGAAACAACCTAAGCCCACTACTACTACAGCTACTGCTTCTCAAACAAAACAGGTCCTTTCACTCCACCCAGGTACCCTTAAGTGAGAGGCGGGTCCATCCTTTCATTGAAAGCATGAAGCTCTCCTTGCTCTCCTTGCAGCGAAGGGGCACCACAACTCTCTAGGCTGGGGGGACATCTGTTGGCATTTGCACCAGGCTGGATCAGAGATGTCCCAGGACCTATGAATCCAGTCTGTCATTTCCAGGGACTACAAAATAGAATTTCTTTCTGCCCCCTCCTTGATTCCTACCCTCCAGGGCAGGCAGATTTGTAGGCATAAGAGGTGATCACTGCAGAGGAAAAGTTTAAAGGGTTTTACTCGCACCTATTCACAGTCCCAAAATGAAATGGGGACATTCACCTACTTCTGGACCTAAAATCCCTTAACCAATATCTACATGTCCCCAAATACATCATGGAGTCTGAAATTGATCATCACTTCTTCAGACCAAGGGGATTTTTGCCATCAGTGTTTATCCAAGATGCCTATCTTCACATTCCTGTCTTCCCACAAACCAATGCTTTCTACTCTTTGCTGTGAGAGACCCAGATTTTTCATTTTTTTGCTCAACCATTTGGGCTTTCATCTGCATCAGGAGTCTTCGCAAAGGTGCTTGTTCCGCATCTGGCCTAGATCAGATCTCAGGACATCCAGGTCGCATAATACCTGGACAATCCTTTGCTGAAAGATACATTAGCCACAGTCCTGACTTCCAACATCCAAAAGATGATCCAGTTCCTTAAAACCTTTGGCTGGCTGATCAGCTTCAAGAAGTCTGCTCTCCAGCCTTCCCATCATCTGGAGTACATGGGGCTGATCTTGGACACAGTCCAGGCAAAAAATGTCCTTCCCCAGTGTAATAGAATGTATAAACAACTGACTCCATCTTAGATTCCCTTACATTTTACATAAAGTATAAATTAACTTTGTGTGTGTGAGTTTTGCCATAATCAGCTTAAAAGTTTGCATAAAAACACACCCTATGAGATACTGTGGTTAAGCCGAATCTGTGTACGCAAGTCAGCTATTTCCTGTTATCTATTCAAGCAGTCTAACTCTTGATAAGAAAATGCTGAGTGTAAAGTTTGAATAACCCTTAGACATGTATTTTTACTGATGTGTGTATATAATATATAAATATATATATATATATATATATATATATATATATATATATATATATATATATATATATATATATATATATATATATATATATATTACTGTTGTATTCAATAAAGACAGAGATCTTATGAACACACTTCAGCTTGTTTCCTGTGTCTCATGTGGTCTCTCACGGATCCGAGGGTCCCGGTGGTCTGCCTGCATAAACCAGGGTGGTGTACAATTCCTTTCACCCAGGAAGAGATGGTTTCTCTCTGATGTCCAGCTGTTGGACTCTCAGGTAAACCTGGAATCCCCCCACTCACTTCTGCATGGTGGCCTTCTTCGTGGCTCAGTTCCACTCAAGGCCTTTGCAGCTCAACATCTTTCTAGTGTGTGACAAGCAGATCCCTGGATTGCCTGCTAGGAACAATTTTTCCTGGTAGTGTGGATTTCCAACTCGGCCCTAGAATTCAGGAAGTTGTTCCTTCCCCCTCCCCGCAGGGTATACAACTGCCAAACTGTCCAGGGAACCCTGTCCCCACAGGAGTTGATGCTACCCATCAACATTCTGAAACAGAGTGCCATAAGACTGGCATTGATTGTGTAGAAGCTAGGCTGTTTTTTTTAAATTAGGAGGTGGCACCAAAGGGATGGAAGACAGAGTTTTAGTTGAACTTACTTTAAGCTCCTGAGTAGAATGTCTTCCTCTCCACAGTACCTCTTCCTAGTGTGCCGTTAATAAAGCATGGTGACCTTAAAAAAGTTTGGAAAGATGTCACAAAGAAATGCAAAGATGAGCATAGAATGGATATACAGCGCTAATAATTTTGGAAAATGTTCCCACACCCATTAAATCTATGCACAGTATTTTCACAGCAAGGCGTTGTCTTTAAGGTAGGGTCTCGTTTAATTGTTTTTAAAGTAATCTGAGCTTTGTCTTAATTTCCAGATGATCTGAACATTGCTGGCATTGTTGGAGGTATCCTAGTGGTGGTGGTGGTGCTGGCCTTGATCACTGTTGGCATGTGTTGTGCCTATCGTAAAGGTTATTTTTCCACCAGCAGTGGAGGAAGCGGGCAAAGGTGAGTTACCAGCTGTCTGAATCTTGTCACTTTCCTGTCTGCTGTCTCCTGCCAGTCATCAGACACGGGGAGGACAAAAGGCCCTTTATATCTCATCTGTCAGCAGAGGAGCAATGCTATATTTTAAAAGCAGTATCTCCAGTCTGTGTCCTACTGCCTCAGTCAGGGCACTCAGTGAAATGACATGTGAGATCTAATTGTAGCGTTTTATTTAAATACAACTTTCTGAATAAACTTTGATAACTATTTATTATATTGAATCTCCCTTATTTTTCAGTTTCTAGTAACAATTTCAGTGATTTTTAAAAAAAATATATAGATGTTTGTAAAGGCTTTTATTATTGAGTGCTGCCTATTCCATTACCATGTGGAAGAGCAAAAAAGCCTTTTTAAAGTGGTTGTATACCCGGCTTTGACATTTTTACCTACAGGTAAGCCTATAATAAGGCTTACCTGTAGGTAAAATGAATATCTCCTAAACCTGTACGGTTTAGGAGATACTCGCCTTGCATGCAGCCGCTGAAGTCAGTGGCGCATGCGCTCTGAAGGTTCGCGGATGCTGCCGGGAAATCAGAGCTGCTTGCCAGAAAGAGGACTCCTGCGCGCATGCGTCATCACGGCTCCGACCACTCGCAGGGGCGGAGCCATGAATCGGGAAGAAATGCAGAGGGAACATGTCAGCTCCCTCACTGGGAGGCGATGCCGGCGCTTCATTCTAAGGTATTTCATAATGGGCTAGTATGCGGTATGCCTTTGCCTTGCAGGTATACAACCGCTTTAACTGTTCAAATGTCACATTTGCCAATCAGAAGACAGATTTTCTACCAATCATCATGCTCCCAACCAATTGGACTTAGCAGTTATATACGACTGAGTTGAAATTGATCCCTGCACAGCGATCCTTCTGGCTGTCATCAGTGAAACTCCCACAGCTCTGCCATTTTACTTCATGGGGTGATTAGAGTGCTGTACTCATGCTATATGGGGTAGATTTACTAAAGGCAAATAGACCGTGCAGTTGCTCCAGAGCTTAGTAGATGAGAGAAAGCTCTGCTGACTTCCCCTTATCCAATCATGTGCAAGCAAAAATGCTGTTTTTTTTTTTTTTTCCTTGCATGTGATTGGGTATTTTTTGCAGTGTGCAGCTTTACCTCATTTTCTAAGCTCTGGGGCAACTGCACATTCAAAGTGCATACTTTCTATTTGCCTTTAGTAAATCCACCCCCTGTATGTTTCACTTTTCAAATTGTACATAGATAGGGTTGTGAATTGGAGAGACCTAAATTGTTGCCACATTATGAAAAAATCCATCCATATGCTTGGCAAGTATAGCACTGGCCGTAGGGTTTTCTAGAAGATCTGTGCTGGGAGAATTTTTTTTTTTTTTTTTAAAGCGGAGTTCCAGCCTGGGTGAAATAAAAATTAAAAGTCAGCAGCTACAAATACTGTAGAACAGAGAGGTGATAAGGGCGCTCTGGTGGAGGTGGGTAGCTGGTCAGGGGGATGATAGTGATGAGATGGCACTTCTGGCAGCACTTTGGTTAGAGGAGAAGCAACTCTGAAGATATAAAAAAGGAAAAGAAAGGCGCCTCTAAGTGCAGTATGTAAAATTTAATAGAGTGCACAAAGGGTTAAAAGCACTTACAAGATTGTTGAGTGTTAAAAGACATGATAAAATCAGGAGTCCTCATCTGTGGCATGTGTCCATCCTCAGCACGGTGGTAGAGAGCAGTGTAGAGCCGTCCAGCAGCTGTAAAGCGTTCTCATGCGTGTTGAAAAGAGGAGGCAGCAGGGAAGCCTGTATTCACTGCGGGACACACAAGGCTGATGGTGTCAGTGGAGAGACACCATCTGGTCTGACGAAGGAGCCGCACATGCTCCGAAACGCGTTACCGCCCCCTTCTCTCCACTGACACCATCAGCCTTGTGTGTCCCGCAGTGAATACAGGCTTCCCTGCTGCCTCCTCTTTTCAACACGCATGAGAACGCTTTACAGCTGCTGGACGGCTCTACACTGCTCTCTACCACCGTGCTGAGGATGGACACATGCCACAGATGAGGACTCCTGATTTTATCATGTCTTTTAACACTCAACAATCTTGATAAGTGCTTTTAACCCTTTGTGCACTCTATTAAATTTTACATACTGCACTTAGAGGCGCCTTTCTTTTCCTTTTTTAGCTACAAATACTGTAGCTGCTGACTTTTAATATAAGGACACTTATCTGTCCAGGGTGCCTGCAATGTTTCCACCGGAAGCGAACTTGTCCCATCCATCGGCTCCGGGTGCAGGTATCGGCATCCTTACTGAGGGCAACAGGAAGTGTAGTCTTGTGGCTTCACGGCCTGTTTCCTACTGCACATGCGCGAGTCATGCAGTGTTTTCTGAATGGTCCCGTCTTCTGTTACCCACATGGGTCCTAGAAGGCAACGGGGTGGAAGGAGGAGGGCACGATAAAACCATGGAAGTGACATACTTTGACCATGGCGATATGGGACAGATGTTCCGAAAAAACGGTATGAAAAAGAAGAAAAAAAGGGGGGATGTTCTTTTTCAGAGTTAAATTTTTGCCTGGAACTCCGCTTTAAGTTTCTGTATGTAAATATACAATGGCGATTCAGGTCTGCCAGTATGCTCTAACTATAAGAATTATAATAATTTCTGCTCGGTGTTGTGATGAAACTTGCTGTCTCTCTCTCTGACATTCTCCTTTTCCTCCAGCTACAAGAATTCTTCTAAGCCAGACGCTATGAACTATTTGCGGTCAAACGATGAGGTGAGGATGTGGCGGGATCTATTCTGGTTCCTTGACATGTTGGCCTTCATTCCTAAGCTCATGTAATGTGAATTTGTTAATGTATTATATGTAACATGTGGCTTGCTGACAAGGATAAGCATATTAGGATTCAGTGTGCATACAAATGCAGAAGACTGCAGTGTTCGCCCAGGCAGGCCATCATTTCAGCACCAGCTGTTCATATAATACATCACCAAATGTGAAGCTGAAGCTTGGTAGAAGTAAAAGGAGACCGGCATTTGGAAAGGTATAGAATAGTAATGCTGCAGAGCCTGTGGGATATATGAGAGTTACCATTGCTGTTTTTGTTTTTTTGGGGTTTTTTTTGTTTTTTTATTAGCACATGTTCTGGGTCTGTTCTTGTTTTACTTCTTAGTAGATCAATGAACTAAAGCAAGCATTGGATTACTAAAGACTAAAAACTCTGACCCCCCCCCCCCCCCCACATCCTGCATGCTTGTTTCAGGTCTGTGAATCACTGTTAACCGCTTCAGCCTCGGAAGATTTTACCCCCTTCCTGACCAGAGCACTTTTTGCGATATGGCACTGTGTCGCTTTAACTGACAATTGCGCGGTTGTGCGATGTTGCACCCAAACAAAATTGACGTCCTTTTTTTCCCACAAATAGAGCTTTCTTTTGGTGATATTTGATCACCTTTGCAGTTATTCTTTGCTATAAACAAAAAAAAGAGCGACAATTTTGAAAAAAACACAATATTTTTTGCTATAATATCCCCCAAAAATATATTTTTTTTCCTCAGTTTAGGTCGATATCTATTATTCTACATATATAGTGTGGAAGCACTCAGGTTTTCACACTGGGGTGGCTTGAGAGGCACTTTTCAGGTGCTATTTTTTGTGCTTAAACGCCTGAAAAGCGCCCCAATGTGAAAGGGGTCTTAGTCTCTAGATTTTCTGTGTGTTCCCTCTTCATCTTTCTGTTTAGATGTCCTCTCCTTCTCTCCATTCTTCTTTTCTAGGTGTCATGTCTTCCCTGTATATTTCTTTTTTAGTAGTCCTCTTCTCATCCCTTATTTCTACATCTCCTCTCCTGCTTCACCTTCCATTCTTCAGGTCTTTATTCCTAATCCCTCCTGCTTCAAAAGAAAAAAAAATGGATGAGAAACAAATCATTCTCTCTGTACAAAGCTCTGTGTTTATTATCAACAGAGAGCTCTGATCTGGTATAGTACACAGCCGATCAGCAGGTCCTGGGCGTGAATCATTGACTGACTGAGACTTGCTGACAGGCTTCCGCTGTGTACATTCCTAAAGGGTGCCTGCCAGGGGACAAGCGCGCGCATGCCCTGAACCCAGAAGTAGGCAACAGGGTAGGGGTACGTCGCTTTGTTTGCACCGGCTGCCTGTCCTCAGTACATTGCGGACTGGCGGTCAGGAAGTGGTTAAGGGATAAGTTCATCTATCAATAAAAAATAATAAATACACATTTTTGCAAGAAAAAAGTGCATTTATTATTTTTTTCTGCAGGAGCCTGGAAAGCATCGCACCCGTGAACAGGATCAGGGATTCAGTGTGGGGCTTCTGCAGGCAAGCCCTGTAGCTTTTCTGCCTGCACCTTCATATGGGCTCTCTGTGTGAAAGCTGCTGGGCTTGTGAATGAACTACGAGAGCGCTCATCAGCATCCTCACAGTTCATTCAGGACTACAAGCCGTCAGCTGCGGTGGGTTATGTTGTTGTAGTTCATTCATTCACAGGAAACAATGAATAAATGACGCGGCCGCAGTTTTTACCCACTTAATTGTTCTGATTGGATGTCATATGACGTCCTTCAGAACAAGCCGCTCGTGCGCTCCTCCCTCGAAACACACCGCATCACCTATTATGTAGGCTCTTTACCATGTGATCAGCTGTGTCCAATCACAGCTGGTCACAGTGTAAATAGAAAATGCCGGTTATAGGCATTCCTCTCCTCACGCTGACAGCGTGGGAGGAGAGCCGATAAGTGGTTTTCTCTCACAGGGGAGATCTGCAATGATTATCAGTGTAGCTTCAACAGTGATGCCAATCGGTGCTGACTTTCAGTACCCATCAGTGCCGCTTATCACATTTTAATGCCTCATCAGTGCATGTCAGTGAAGGAGAAAATTTATTTACAAAATTTTATAATTGAAATGAAGAAAAACTTTTTTTTTTTTTTAAATTTTTGGACTTTCAGTACCGGCTATCATTGCTGCCTATCAGTGCCACCTATCGCATTTTATTGCCTCCTCATCAGTGCCCCCTCATCAGCGCAAATCAGTGAAAGAGAACAATTATTTACAAAATTTTATGATTAAAATGAAGAAAAACTTTTTTTTTTTTTAAATTTTCGGACTCTCAGTACCGCCTATCCGTGCCCATCAGTGCTGCCTATCACATTTTAATGCATCCTCATCAGTGCCACCTCATTGCTGCCTATCAGTGCCACCTATCGCATTTTATTGCCTCCTCATCAGTACCACCTCATCAGCATATGTCAGTGAAAAGAGAAAAATTATTTACAAAATTTTATAATTGAAATAAAGAAAAACTTTTTTTTTTTTTTAATTTTCTGACTTTTTTTTTTGTTTAGCAAAAAATAAAAAAATCCAGTGGTAATTAAATACCACCAAAAGAAAGCTCTATCTGTCTAAAAAAAATTATAAAAATTTTGTTTGGGTACATCATTTTTTTGACCACGTAATTGTCATTCAAAGTGCGATAGCTTAAAATTTGCCTGGGCAGGAAGGGGGGGAAAAGGGCCCCGGTATTGAGTTAAATTGTGACAGTTGGTGCAGGAAGAAGATCCCCTGCCCGCTGTCACATGGAGGAGCAGATTTGGGAAACTGGCCTCTAGAATCGTATTGTGTCAGTGATCCAGCACACCCCGAATTGAAAAAAGCTAACCTTTTGATCTTTTTCCTAGGGCGACTTCCGACATAAATCTTCCTTTGTCATCTGAGGCATTGCTCCAGTAAGAAGCTTGGCGAAATAAAAACTTGCACTGAATTGGAGAAGACCGCACTTCACTATGAAATATTCATGTGTTGCCAAAGTCCAAGCAGCCCATCCTCCGCTGGAAGCGTGAACTTCCCGCCATGTGTGGGTGTGTCTGTACCGTTTACAGTATTAGCCAGATCACTGCCAAATATAAAGTTTTTAGTTTCCAGGAATTCACTGAAGCTGTTTGCAGAAAGTTGTCACGAGATGAACTGAAGTCACTTCATCAAAAAAAAAATAAATAAAAAAAAAATGAAAGCACAGATGAATTACTGAACATCAGGAAGGGGCTGACACCGACTCTCCCAGGCACTGCTGGGGCAAATGGAATGAAATGGGATTTGCTATCCCAGAGAAGGGATCTATTATGTTATTGGTTCATCAGCTGGAAGATTTTTTTCCCACAGTCTTAGGGCTACGGGCTTCGGAGCCCCGTACTGAGTCCGGTGAATAGTGACACTTTGCTGCCCTCTGCTGGTTGTGTCAGCAATATATTGTTTGTCGTTGGTATGAGTATGCTGGCTATGATTTTCTATTTTTCTGTTCTAATAACATTCAGTGTTTGTGGAGAGTATTTTTATACATGTAAATTTGTAATAATAGGAAAAAATATTGGGATAGGCCAGATATGTGTTGGGATGGGGTGGGAAGTGGGAATGTACCCGGTGCAGCCGATTTGCACCAAGATAATTATTTGTAGCGTTGGGAGGGAAATTTAGAAGTGACCAGAACACTGGGAAGTAATGGGCACATAGTAGCATCACTGCAGGTAAATGGTTGCGGCTGCCTTTCCAGCTGTCTCTCACTGTATATATTATTAAACTAAGAAAACAGTCATGGTTATTCACAGGCGTTCTAAGGTTTCCATTGTAAAGGTAAAAACTGTAAAATGGGAATTTAATTTGGGAAAGGATAGAAACACAGAATGGACAAAGGACATGCTTCATATTGATGACTTTGCAAAAAAAAAAAAAAAAAAATGTATGACATGGAGCCAAATATTGTACGTTATTGTGCAGTTATCGGTGGGGGAAGAGAATAGTTTTATAAATATCTTCTTTACTCTCTAAGCCGGTCATTTTCCAAAATAAATGATGTATATAGCAAAGTCATCCTGTGCAATGGTGTTAGTGGAGAAGGAGGGGGGGGGGTCATCTGGGCCTTTCAGTGCCTGCTTAGGGTAGCACAAAAAACATTGACTAGCATTGTCTTCAGAGCCGTGCACCCCTCTACTTTCAGAACCAATAAGATGATCACATATACAGCAGTGCACACCCTTCTCTGAGCCTGGTAAGGTGGCGCTATAGTGTTCCCCTCTCCCTGAGAAGCCTAGTAAGATCGCTTGATTATATATACATACACACACACACACACACACACACCAGGCCCATGTGTAACAGTGCACCCCTTGCTGTAGAATTTGGGAAGGTGGTCACATATACATCAGTGCACCCCCTCTCTGCCTAGGTAAGATGGCCACATAGATACAGCAGTGAACCTTCACTCTGCGGAGCCTGGTCATATACAGCAATGCATCTCCTCCCTGCACAGTCTGGTAAGATGATCACAGATACAGCAGTGAACCCCCGTTCCTGCCCCTGCAAAGCCTTGTAAAATGGTCAAATACACAGTAGTACAGGCCCTCCATGCAGAGCCGGGTAAGCTGACCACATATACAGGAGTATACTCCCTCCCTGCAGAGCCTGGTAAGCTGACCACATATACAGGAGTATACTCCCTCCCTGCAGAGCCTGGTAAGCTGACCACATATACAGGAGTATACTCCCTCCCTGCAGAGCTTGGTAAGCTGACCACATATACAGGAGTATACTCCCTCCCTGCAGAGCCTGGTAAGATAAACACATATACAGGAGTATACTCCCTCCCTGCAGAGCCTGGTAAGATAAACACATATACAGGAGTATACTCCCTCCCTGCAGAGCCTGGTAAGATAAACACATATACAGGAGTATACTCCCTCCCTGCAGAGCCTGGTAAGATAAACACATATACAGGAGTATACTCCCTCCCTGCAGAGCCTGGTAAGCTGACCACATATACAGGAATATACTCCCTCCCTGCAGAGCCTGGTAAGCTGACCACATATACAGGAATATACTCCCTCCCTGCAGAGCCTGGTAAGCTGACCACATATACAGGAGTATAGTCCCTCCCTGCAGAGCCTGGTAAGATGACCACATATACAGGAGTATACTCCCTCCCTGCAGAGCCTGGTAAGATGACCACATATACAGGAGTATACTCCCTCCCTGCAGAGCCTGGTAAGCTGACCACATATACAGGAGTATACTCCCTCCCTGCAGAGCCTGGTAAGCTGACCACATATACAGGAGTATACTCCCTCCCTGCAGAGCTTGGTAAGCTGACCACATATACAGGAGTATACTCCCTCCCTGCAGAGCCTGGTAAGATAAACACATATACAGGAGTATACTCCCTCCCTGCAGAGCCTGGTAAGATAAACACATATACAGGAGTATACTCCCTCCCTGCAGAGCCTGGTAAGCTGACCACATATACAGGAATATACTCCCTCCCTGCAGAGCCTGGTAAGCTGACCACATATACAGGAATATACTCCCTCCCTGCAGAGCCTGGTAAGCTGACCACATATACAGGAGTATACTCCCTCCCTGCAGAGCCTGGTAAGATGACCACATATACAGGAGTATACTCCCTCCCTGCAGAGCCTGGTAAGATGACCACATATACAGGAGTATACTCCCTCCCTGCAGAGCCTGGTAAGCTGACCACATATACAGGAGTGTACTCCCTCCCTTCAGAGCCTGGTAAGCTGACCACATATACAGGAGTGTACTCCCTCCCTGCAGAGCTTGGTAAGCTGACCACATATACAGGAGTATACTCCCTCCCTGCAGAGCCTGGTAAGATAAACACATATACAGGAGTATACTCCCTCCCTGCAGAGCCTGGTAAGATAAACACATATACAGGAGTATACTCCCTCCCTGCAGAGCCTGGTAAGATAAACACATATACAGGAGTATACTCCCTCCCTGCAGAGCCTGGTAAGATAAACACATATACAGGAGTATACTCCCTCCCTGCAGAGCCTGGTAAGCTGACCACATATACAGGAATATACTCCCTCCCTGCAGAGCCTGGTAAGCTGACCACATATACAGGAGTATACTCCCTCCCTGCAGAGCCTGGTAAGATGACCACATATACAGGAGTATACTCCCTCCCTGCAGAGCCTGGTAAGATGACCACATATACAGGAGTATACTCCCTCCCTGCAGAGCCTGGTAAGCTGACCACATATACAGGAGTATACTCCCTCCCTGCAGAGCCCGGTAAGCTGACCACATATACAGGAGTACTGTATACTCCCTCCCTACAGAGCCTGGTAAGATAACCATGTATACAGCAGTGCGCCCCCCTCCCCACAGCGCATCGTAAGCTGATCACATATACAGGAGTACACCCCTTCCTGCAGAGCCTGGTAAGATAACCATGTATACAGCAGTGCACCCCCCTCCCTGCAGAGCCTGATAGAAAGTTTTTTTTAGGGGAAAATGTTGTGACTGTGGAATACCATGCTTCATTGCTTCTTTTAAAACCTTTAATGTTTAATACTTTTATATAATCAAATATTGTGCAATCTCAAATTTGCATTGGCTGTAGAAAGTGCCTGCACATTTTACTTCTCTTCTAGAGGATCCGTAGAGTCCTGAAATCTGGGGAGGTGTTAGGCCTTGTACACACAGGCTTAAGCTTGGATAAGAGCATTCAGCAAATTTTTTCCCCAGTCTCGTCTAAAGATTGGGAACCAGTCCGCATGCCATGGTTCATATCCATTATGACGTGGTGGTCACGTGGCTTTGTAAACAGCTGTTGGCGTATTTCTTACTCTGTGCATAATGCCTTTCATAGAGACACTTCAATGTTGGAAAAACACTTTTTTTTTTTCATGTTCCTTTAATTTATCGGCCTATAATACATCTGTAGACTGAGTGGTGTTACTGTATCCCTGTTCTCTTCTGCTAAACAACTCAACCACTCCTATTTTCCACAACATAGAAAGTAGTTAGTAATACAGGGACTCTTTGAGATAATACGTGAAGTGTACAAAGGCTAGCTCTACATTTCTGGCAGGAACAACAGATATGTGATTGCACTTATCGAACAAATAGATCAAAAGGCTTCAAATGGTATATTAGCTAGGGCTACCTTTGGCGAAATCATTAACTGCTTTGAGAGAACAGCTGGATTCTTACTGAAAGCCTTGGAAATGCTTTTTTAAGCCTTATTGCTCTTGTGCAAGCTGAAGATCAATTTCTAAAGGAATTTTTGCTTGGCCCCACCTGCTGGGTATCACTATTGGTCAATAGTTAGGTACATTGATATATAATAGGAAACCAAACGGCGCAACAAAAATAAATAGATGCAATAGGAATGCAGGCTGAACACTATTGGCAATTCAATTTTTACAATACCTACAAAGTCAATACACAAGCAAAAAACTTGCAGCACAAACCAAACAGGATAACATGCACAAAGTCCTCAGAAGTACTAATGAAGTATCAGTGAGTCCAGTAACAAGTAGCGTGACAGATGAAACTTCAATATTGCAAATGTGCTGGGTCCCACCACCAAAGGACAAATTAGCGCTCACCTCAAGTGTATGACCTCTGAACTAACAGGAAGGTCATAACAAGCATTGCCCTTTAGGGTAAGATCCAAAGGCCGTGGTGCCACTGGGAACGCTACTCCAGATACAGAACTCTGTCAAAGATGTGCAATAGAAAAGGGCGACAGCATAGTGCTCTCTGTATACAATATTTTGTTGATAAAATACATGTAGAACATACTCGCATTTAACGGCACCGTTCTCAGTGCATGTAAAAAGCCTCAGAGTATAAGGTGTATGACACGAGACAGCCACGCGTTACGTCATCAAAGGGCTCTCTGCCCCATTACGTATTTCGTCCAGGGCAGGACTTCGTTACTTTGTGTGCACTTTAGTCGCATTTGTTATCCTGTCTTTTGTTTGTCTGTTAAAAGTTTGCGCTGCACTTTTTTTTTTTTCTTGTGTACTGATATATTGATAGGCTACTGGAGGTTTGCAGAGATGGAAGGGACTGGGTCAAGCATGTTTGCTGTAATGTCAGAGGCATTGACATGAAAATGTCAATAAAAGTAGATGGATCTGCTCAGATGTGCTCTTTATGATCGCTTTATCAGATCTTTTAATGTTCATCCAGGATGGTCCTTACAACCATCATAACAGACCTAATTTATTGAGTAAAGATGGAGGCTACTGTTGGCATGTTGCCTCTGGCTTTAGTATTTTGAGTCATTGACTTGAGGCAAATATGCAGATCAGGAGTTCTTATCTCCCGATCCACATATATGTTCAGTGACTTGCCATCAAAGCCAGAGGGTCAGCATTGCAGCAACAGCATGACCAGTTTTTAACCCCCTTCCTGCCCACCTTGGTATCCCTTTAAAAGGTTCTGAACACCTGGGAGAGATGGGAAGGATCAGCAAAATTGTGACCATTGTGATTGGCTGTCACAGTGATCACATGATTGGGAGCTGGTCCCACCAGCTACCGATCAGTATTGGGAACCGAGAATTGTCTTCCGGAAGCGCGCAATGAGCGCCTGCTCAGCACAGAAACATCGGCCACCTAGTGGCGTGTGGGCATTATCGCCCACTTTTTTGCCACTGCACATACACTATGTATTACATGGGTGGCAACAGGTTAAAGGAAAAATTCACTGTAACTGCAAGAGCCTCTCACTAGCGAATCAGCAATTGAGTGTCTTCCTCAAACCATCCGCTAATCAGCAATTGAGTGTCTTCCCCACACCATCCGCTAATCAGCAACTGAGTGTCTTCCCCACACCATCCTCTACAATGTTGGTGTTTATCTTCTTTACCGGAAGCCTTTGTTCTGCTCGGGGTGGTTTTAAATACTGTAAATGAAATGATTGTTTCTTTCTGTTCCAGCAGGGGCCTATTTCCCAGCTAGTGATCATCATGGTTAGCCTGGGGAAATAAATCTGCAGCCAATGTCAGTTGTCAGTGAAAATGGCTTTGGGTTCGCTCATCACTACTTTTGAACATTCAGCAATGATGGCTTCAGGTTATATTAGCACATGCAAAAATTGTCTTCATGCCATAAGTGCGTTGTCTAAGCTGCTCATTCTATATACATACAAAAACACGAGAAAAGTGGGGACTTTAAAGGTGCAAATCGACACAATTCTCTTCAAAAATAATTACCGGTATTTATTTTATATCAATAAAATTCATTTTTGTAATAAAATTCAAAATCACAAAACTGATACATTTAACACACATTTTACATGTTCCTAGATAAAATTGATGCACCTCGACATGTTTCGCCGAATCTGTGTAACAAATTTGGCGAAACATGTCGAGATGGATGCTTCAATTTTAACATGGAACATGTAAGATGTGTCTGTTAAATGTATTGGTTTTGTGATTTTGAATTTTATTACAAAAATGAATTTTATTGATATAAAATAAATAATAATTTTATAAGATAATTGTGTCAATTTGCAGCTTTAAAGACCCCACTTTTCTCATGTTTTTGTATTTAAAAATTAGGATGTGGTGCTAAGATATTTCAAATCGTTTTGTCCAGGACTCAATAGTGGTAACATTCTATATACATAGTTATGAAGGAAACTGGGTCTTTCAGTCATTACAAGTCCTCAATAACCAATGTATTTAAATGAGAATATCTGATGAACACCACATTATCCAAAATGTGTATGATTTTTGTAAACTCGTCATGTCTATTAGCTCCCCAACTGAGAAATGATGCCACATCCTGCCTACATATAGTGTAGGAGACATCATTCTGATCTCCATATCCCTATTAACTCAAATTCCCTCTTACATCTTTTGAACCACACAGCAGCAGCAACATGTACCAAAAAATATCTAAGTTTTATTTTAGGATTCATTAAGAAAAAAAAAAAGTTTTCTTATTCTAAAGATCTATATGAATCTGTAGGAGACCTATTACTAGCAACCACGAAAACTCCAACCCATAAAATCAGTATTACCCACTTCAGCTCCAGGCCTTTTTTTATATTTTTGTTTACGTGTCAAAATCGGTAATTGTTGCTATAAAATTAGTTAAAATCCCCAAACATGATGTATATTTTTTTTAAAGCAGAGGCCCTTAGAGAATAAATTGGTGGGTGTTGCACTTTTTTATGTCACACGGTAGTTTTTGAAAAGCAATTTTATATATTTTTTAAAATACACTTTTTTGAATTTCAATGCAAAAAACACAATACATAACAATTTTTTTGTAAAATATAGATGACGCCTAGTAAATAGATACTCGCTCGTCTGTGCAACAGCGACATAAATGTCACGATCTATAGGCAACGCCTTGAAATCCTTTACAGGTTAGCATTTTAGATTTACAGAGGAGGTCTGGGGCCCATGATCTGACATTCACAGGGATACCTCATATAAGACGATCACTGTTTGCGAGTATGTGGGAACGACATGTGCATTTGCTTGTGCACGGGGGGGGGGGGAGGCATCGCTTACAAAAAAAGTTTTATCATTTATATTATTTTTTTATTTTTATACTGTTGCTTTATTTTTTTCTAATTACTTTTTTTGTTATCACAAGGAATGTAAACATCCTTTGTGACAGCAGTAGACATCCGTGTAAACTGGAAGTAATGTCATTTTATCGCTTCCGGGCTACAATAATGAACAGCCCATCAAAGTTGATCCCGGTGAGATGGGAGAGCCTGAGAGAGCCGGGGGGGGGGGGGGTTACAGGGCTTGGACGCTGCTTGTCATAGCAATCTAGTGGCTAGTAAGCCGCTCTGCTTGCTTTTACAAGAGAAGCTGACAGCTGGCTCTTGAAAACGGTACTGGGATGATGCCTACGGCTGCAGGTATCATCCCGGTATAACCACTAAAAGTCCAGCACCGTACAGGTACATCATTGGTTGTTAGGTGGTTAATATGTTCCTTACCATATCATATAGCTTTATAATAAGAAAAACATTTTTTGTAAATATTCATGGTAATTAAAGTGTTTATATGTTTTGAATAAACGGTGTTGCTGTTTAATAGACGTAAGAACGAATTGGAGTTCTGATTTACTTTGTTCCTCCTCTATTTGCACACAGTGGATGTATGTCTCCAATTTTCAGTTGAGCAAGCTATACTGTATCTCCTTCTTCCTGTTCGATGCTGTATTGATGATCTTAGCTGTGTTTTTTTGTGAAGATGACATAAATAAAACAGTTTTATGGTGACATTCACTAAGACAGAACAAAAACTGCTTAAAATCCTACTTCAGACTGTTGCTAAATGCACCATTGCACTGGGTTCCCCCCTGCACTGTATGGGCTAAATGCCTGTTTGGCTAGAAGGTAATAAATTGAATGCTTACCTTATTCCTCACTTCCACATGCCTCCTCCGCCTTTCCATGCAAAGGGTCCCCTAAGCCTCTTCATTTCACCATTTGGGTAGCCACAGCTCTCTGCCATCATCCTGTATGGTGTAGGACCAGCAGTAACTGCATTGTACGAGAGGAAAGTGAGGGCCCACCCAGATCCTGGGAGCGTCAGACCGGGGAGCAAGGAATAGCATAAGAACATGTACTTATCCCTTTCACCCCCTAGCTAAATTACCTTTTAACCAATGCAATGTTGAAGGGACCCCACTGAATATGTGAATTTAACAGCAGGCAGGGATGCAGCTTAAGGACTCATGCACACTGGCCCTTTTTGCAGTTGCTCCTGGGGGCAACAAACTTTTTTTTTTTTTGCTGACTCTAAACTCCCCTCCATGTTAGCCTATAGGGTTGACTTACTAAAGGCTTACTTAGAAGTGCAGTCGCTGTAGATCTGAGGGAAGGATCTTGAATGCAGGGAAGCTCTGCTGATTTTATCATCCAATCATGTACAAGCAAAAATGCTGCTTATTTATTTTCCATGCATGTCCCCCTCAGATCTACAGCGACTGCACTTCAAAGTGCACTTGTAGTGCAAAGTCGATTTGCCTTTAGTAAACCCACACGTGTCCATGTGCGTATAGAGGTTGATTTACTAAAGGCAAATATACTGTGTAGTTGCTCAAGATCTGAGGGGAAGCTCTGCTGATTTCTATTATCCAAACACATGCAAGCAAAAATGCTGTTTTTTTATTTTCCTTGCATGTGACTGGGTATTCTTTGCAAAGGGAAGCTTTACCTCATTTACTAAGCTCTGGAGTACACAGTATATTTACCTTTTAGTAAATCAACCCCATAGCCTTTTAGCAGTGTTAAGGGGCAGGGGCTTTTAGAGGCAGGAAAAAAAAAAATCCCCCACTGCCGGTGCGTCCAAGGGCAGCGGCATTTGGCAGAAAAAAACACTTGTTAACTCTTGAGCATTTGTTTCAATGGCCAGAAGAAATAATTCATATCATTGGCCAGAATAATTGCTTGAAGCGCCTTAGCGCGTTACACACTTTTACAAGTGTCAAAAAGCTGCTTCCAAGAGAAAACGCTTTTAGGAGAGTTTCCAAATTATTCTGTGCAGTGTAGATGAAAATAACACTATTTTAGTCTATTAAAATATGACTAAAACCTAAAACAATTCAGATTAGTAAAACATGACTCAAACTAAAATGGCATTTTAGTCATAAGACTATGACTAAATAGAAATTTAATATCAAAATGAAAACTGGTTATATATCACAACGGCGAATTCTGTGTCTGTAGTGCATGTTCAAACCTTAATACCAGAAATAATAGGAATATACGAGTTTGGAAATTCTAGAGAAGTGCTTGAATAATGCATTACAATTTAACTAAACCTGTTCGACTTTAGTCAACTAAAATGTACTGCAGATTATAGTCGACTAAAATACGACTAAAACTAAAACAATTCAAATTACTAAAATACGAATAAAAATAAAATGGCATTTTAGTCAAAAGACTATGACTAAAACTGAACCAAAATTTTACATTAAAATTAACGCTGGTCCTGTGTGCATGGAGCCTTATGCCGCGTACACACGAGCAGATTTTCGGAAAAAACTTGGATGGTTTTTCCGACGGAATTCCGCTCAAGCTTGCCTTGCATACACACGGTCACACAAAAGTTCTCTGAACTTTCGACCGTCAAGAACGCTGTGACATACAAGACTACTACGAGCCGAGAAAATGAAGTTCAATGCTTTCAAGCATGCGTCGAATTGTTTCCGAGCATGCGTAGGAATTGTGCGCATTGGAATTTGTATAGATGATCGGAATTTCCGATTGAAAAATAGAGAACCTGCTCTCAATCTTTTGCTGGCGGGAATTACGCCAGCAAAAGTCCGATGGAGCATACACACGGTCGGAATTTCCGACCAAAAGCTCACATCGGACTTTTGCTGGGGGAATTTCTGATCGTGTGTACGGGGCATTAGTGTGTAGTCATATGAAATCAGACATACCATATATTATGGATCTGTGTGAAGCTGACAATTTTCCCATCCACATGTAAGATGATTTCACAATTCACAGTATACACTTTTTTTTTAGTTTGAGATGTCCCTGGAGAACATTGATGCCCTGTGATGTCCACTATATTATTTCCTGTAACAAAAATATGGCCATCTGAACTGATATGCTGAAAGCAATGTGACTTTACCTTATAATAAATATGTTTTCAAGTGTTATTCTTTATTTCCTGTGCATCTTTTATATTTATTTTCCTGTTTACAAAGGTTCAGCGATCACCTTTTATTAATGGTCACAAACCGTTTTTTACACCCCCTTTCTACTTTACTCTAAGACCTCATTTAGAGGGGTGTACTTGAACGCATGCCTGCATGGAATGCATAGGTGTTTTATGCATCCACGTGCAGGCAGTCCCATTCATGCTAATTAGGAAGCAGCAGCTGCATAGACACAGCCGCTACTGCCAATTTGACATCCATATGGGTACTGTGACGGCCTGCCTGGGTGCCTCTGCCAAGGTACAGCTTCCTCCACTGGAACCAGGTATTATAGCTGAACATTGCACCCAAGAACTAGACGGCATTAGTTTAGGTTGAACTCTGCTTCCATGGTGACCAGTTCCTGGAACACTTCTTCAATAACATCCAACACTGGGTCCCAGTGGTGGTATGGACTGCCAGTGGGGGGGCAGATCTCACCGCTGCCTCTAAATTGTGACGGACCTCCTGGCACCCCACCTTAGTGCTTCCCCCAAGATACAGCTTCCTCCACTCAGGAACCAGGTATTATAGCTGAGCATTGCACCCAAGAACGAGACGACACTAGCTTGGGTGCAAACTGGAACTGACTTTATTGTAAATTCACACAGAATACTGTATATACCACACTAAATCAGGTAAGAGCTCGATCACATTACCCTAACAACGCAAACTTTAAACCACACTCATCAGTACATCTAATGAACAGCCAACATAAACAGTAATATAATTAAACAGTATGCTAATTAACAATTAGTCACTTAGACAAGCCTAGGTGACTCAGGTCAGTGTCTACCCAGACAGTTCGTCAAAAGTTCCCCAGAAAGAAGATCCAGGGCTATCCAACTTTCACTTGTGTAATCTGTCCACTAGACAAGTCATCATACAATGTTCCAGCAGTCTGAAAAAGTGATAAAATAGAGGGAGAATACCACCAACCCGCGCAGATGGGATAGTAATTAATTAATAGCGTGAAATTTACATGAGAGCAGCACGTTATAAGAAAAGTAAATGAAAAATAATTAACAAGTTAATTAAAACCGCGCTCTCTATAAAGTGCAAGTGCAAAAAACGGTTAATCTCTTAACACAAGAAAATGATAATATCTGAAATCATAAATACATTCTCAACTAAAGTCCAAACACGAAACACCAACATAGGTGTTTCATAGTGTGTGTTCAAAAAATATATATACAAGTCAAAATCAAAAAAGTCAAAATTGTGAAATAGTGTTCAAAATTAGCAAACAAAATCTGGATGACTTCTGGATAAAATCTTCCTAATACTCGGCAGTCATCTGAGGGGTTAATCTTCCAGCACCATCACCGGTCACACCGTCTACTCACCAGAATGTAGTGACTCCCATTACAGGAGTCAGAAGCGCTTGTATGGAAAATGCCAGATGGAATCTCACAACTGCGGCTTGATCCAAATGCTGTGTAGTTAGAGATGCTGTGACCTGCCTGGACACTGGATGGACTTGTTTGTGGAACCCTCAATGCGGGATTGGTCATTGAAAACCATCAATGCCATAAATTGGGAAAAAATTTATAGAATGTTCCCGTAGTGAAGTATGTCAAAAATTTATTAAAAGCGTAATAAAACAAAGTAAAAAAACGCATACATTTCATCAAGGTTTGTGTAATCTTTACACAAACAAACGCCGCTGGTGCTCCAGCTGCGTAGCAAAGGCAGAAGTGACGTGTCACACTCAGTATACCCTAGCGGTTTCGTCAGTAATGCTCTGACGTCATCAGGGGTCGTAACGGCGGACACGTCGCCCCCATCTAAATACAACCGACAATTAGCCACTTCCCTACCGGGCCATAGTAAAATGACGTCCTTGACTTTGTGAGGGGATATCTGAATGATGCCTGTAGCTACAAGCATCATTCAGATATCATTCTTTCCAGCCGGCGATTCTGTGCTCGATAAGAATGATCATAGCGGCAGTTCCGCCGCTTGATCGTTCTTATAGGCGATGGGAGGGGACGCCCCTCCCGTCGCCATCCGGTGCTTCTCCTGGCTCTCCCGTGCCATCAGGGGCCCGGAGAAAGAATCAGCCGGCGCCAGATGACGACGATAGAGATTTCCGGTGACCAGATAATCACCAGTCATCTCTATGACCGTCGGATGCCCAGGCGTAACGTTTTGACATCACGCCTGGCTTCCCGAATGTAAACAAAGCCGCGATCGTGGCTGTCAGCATGAGATTGGTGAATTTGTTTTCTCGATCTCATGCTTTCCAGCCTGGAGGAGAGATGTGGGGTCTTGTTGACCCCGCATCTCTCCATGAAGAGGACCTGTCACAATAGATTCCTATTACAAGGGATGTTTACATTCCTTGTAATAAGAATAAAAGTGATCAAAAAAATAAAAATGTAAAAAAAAGTGTAAAAATAAAAAAAATTAAGTAAAATAAAAAAAAAATTAAAACGCCCCTGTCCCCGGTAGCTTGCTCTCATAAGCGAACGCACACGCAAGCCCTGCCCACATATGTAAACGCCGTTTAAACCACACATGTGAGGTATCGCCGCGTGTGTTAGAGCGTGTGCAACAATTTTAGCCCTAGACCTCCTCTGTAACTCTAAACTGGTAACCTGTAAAAATTTTAAAAGTGTCGCCTATGGAGATTTTTAAGTACCGAAATTTGGCGCCATTCCATGAGTGAGCACAATTTTTAAGCATGACATGTTGGGTATCTATTTATTCGGCGTAACATCATCTTTCACATTATACAAAAAAATTGGGCCAATTATACTGTTTTGTTATTTTTTAATTTATGAAACGTTTTTTGATATTCTCTGAACCAAATTCTCTGAACCCTATTCCCTCCCCTCCAATCAACATCTAATCTGTCTATGCCAAAAAATCTGGCCAAACTAGGGTCCTTGTGATATATTCTGAAATGGTTAGCGAGGCTGTGTTTTAAAAATCCATTTTTTATGTTGGTGAGATGTTCATTAATATATGTACAAAGATTTCTTTTAGTACATCCCACATAGAATATCAAGAAACAAAACGGAATGGATATATAAATTTAATACAATTACTCCGGCAGGTATTAATGTTGATATTGATCTGAACTGTTATGTGTCTAATTATTGAATTATATTGTCAAAGGGTTAATCCATTCCAGTCTCAACTTTGACATCTAAGCTTTGTAATTTGAATCTGGCCACTAGCAGGTAGTACCTCCTAGGAGTAACTAATTTATATATATTTATTTTTATTTTTATCATTATTTCTATTGTCAATTTCCTTTTCACCACAAGATGGCTCTACATATAATTCTTATTTCCTTTTTTATGCAAATGCAGTTTGACTTTTTGGCCACAAGATGGCAGTCTAGATGTTTATAACAAATCTATCATGTATTTGTAGTTTGGCTTTTTAGCCACATGATGGCAGCCTAAATTTATTTAATTTTATTTGGCCAATACCATCACATTATATCAGCTCTTTGAAGTTTATATCCATCCAGCTAACCCCAATCACATTTCTTTCTTCAAGCATCAAGGATGGCACTGGATTGGATATCCTTAATTGGCAGTTATATTTAGATGGAGGCGACGTGTCCGCCCTTACAACCCCTGATGACGTCAAAGCGTTATTGACGAAACCAGTAGGGTATACTGAGCGTGACACTTCACTTCCGCCTTTGCTACGCAGCTGGAACACCAGCGGCGTTTGTGTGAAGATTGTCTGCACAAACCTTGATGAAATGTATGTGTTTTTTTTACTTTGTTTTATTACGTTTTTAATACATTTTTGACATACTTCACTACGGGAACATTCTATATATTTTTTCCCAATTTATGGCATTGATGGTTTTTAATGACCAATCTCGCATTGAGGTTCCACAAACAAGTCCATCCAGTGTCCAGGCAGGTCACAGCATCTCTAACGACACAGCATTTGGATCAAGCCACAGTTGTGAGATTCCATCTGGCATTTTCCATACAAGCGCTTCTGACTCCTGTAATGGGAGTCACTACATTCTGGTGAGTAGACTGTGTGACCAGTGATGGTGGTGGAAGATTAACCCCTCAGATGACTGCCGAGTATTAGGAAGATTTTATCCAGAAGTCATCCAGATTTTGTTTGCTAATTTTGAACACTATTTCACAATTTTGACTTTTTTGATTTTGACTTATATATATTTTTTGAACACACACTACAAAACACCTATGTTGGTGTTTCATGTTTGGACTTTCGTTGAGAATGTATTTATGATTTCAGATATTATCAGTTTTTTGTGTTAAGAGATTAACAGTCTGAAAAAGTGGAATTCATTTATCTTCGTAGATTTCTAAAGGAAGATTTTTGGTAAATATTTCTGTCCCAAGTGGAATAGCTTCTGCACCTTAGTCTGCAGGATGGCAACCATATTTCCTCTGACCATTATGCATCCACGTGCAGGTAGTCACATTCATGCTAATTAGGAAGCAGCAGCTGCATAGACACAGCCGCTACTGCCAACTTGACATCCATATGGGTACTGTGACGGCCTGCCTGGGTGCCTCTGCCAAGATACAGCTTCCTCCACTGGAACCAGGTATTATAGCTGAACATTGCACCCAAGAACTAGAGGGCATTAGTTTAGGTGGAACTCTGCTTCCATGGTGATTAATATTACACCTTTCCATCTACTCCAGAAGGAAAGCTTTATTCAGAGAATGAATCCATGCCTCGCTCTCAGCGTTCATCATGTCCATCATTAGAGAATTATCTGCTCTCTTCATGGGTTCAGAGGCTGAACTGAGCTCTTTTCAATGCTCTGACCAGGGGAAACAGACAAAATCTTCAGTCTCCTCCATGGGCCATAATCAATGGGTAGGAGGCTTGCCCCTAGTCCCCTCCAAAAAACCCTGTCCTGGTTGGGTCTGTTGCAGGTGAAGATACCCGAACGCAGACAGTGTTAATGAGACCAAACTGTGTGGTTTTGTGTGTTAATTGACTCAGATTTTGTTCTAAGTTCTAGCAAATTGCCAATAAAGCCTGGTGTTATTCAGGTCAATGAAGTGTACTTGTGTGAGCAGGTGTGTTGGATCCCCCAGGGTGCAGAGTCTAAGGGCCAGTCGGTGTTCTTCTAGGGGCCTTCCCGTGGAGGTTTGGACTTAGCGGTCATGATCTGGGTACAGCATACAGCTAATTCACCCTGCTCTAACAAATGGAAATGAATCTGCACTAGCAAAAGCAGATGAGCGCAGGGGTGTACTAGTGGCAGTGGTGGAGACAGGAACCATGCTGCATAGGGTGACATGCGCAAAGCACTCCAGAGCAAGCTGGAACATGCAACAGAGGTATATGGAAGGAAAGTGCAAAACAAACCAGGCAGCACAACTGTCGATCTCAGCACAGGCGCATTCTGGATAAACAGGGGACCTCAACCAGTTGCAATATTTTTCAAACCAGTGACCGAGACAATTATTCAGATAAGGCGTTTTTTATGGAAAAGTATTATTTCAGAGGCCACACATATTGTACATTCGCTAGAGAGCATGTAAGCAAACTTATTAGGCCACAATGTAAGATCGAAAGATAAGTCAGATTTTATAATTAAATATTTTTTAGGAGGCAATAGTCAAAAATAATTGACATTTGCTGGAGAGTACGCAGGTAACTTAATTAGGCTGCAGTGTAATAGGAAATAAGCCAGTTTTTGCCTTGAAATAGACATTGATATTTTAGAGAGACGATATCTACAAATATGTTTACATGCTGAAGCACCAGAGTAGGTGGAGACACATGATTTACCCTGCAGCAAATATTAAAATTTTGCAGCTGAGGCCAAGTTGTGTGGCACTTTCATAGTGCTGGAAAACCAGAAAAGGGTAGGAGAGGTTACAGGAACTGGTAATGGTGGCACGCCAGCACAAGTTGCATAAGATGGTAATTGTGGCAGGAGCTGGTATTGGTAGCAGAAATGGTAGGAGTTGGTAATGATGGTTCACCAGTAGAGGCAGTAGCAGAATGGCAATAGCGGAAGGCCAGCAGAGGTGGCAGGAGCTGGTAATAATGGAAGGTCAGTAAAAGTGGCATGAGATGGTAATGATGGCAGTCTAGTAGAGGTGGCATGAGCTGGCAATGGTCAAATCTGGTATCCCTTCATTAACATGGCCTGTGAAATTTGAAATCCCCTCTCTAACGTGGGCCATGAAGTCTGATATCTCCTCACAAACATGGGTCATGAAATCTAGTATTTTCTCACTAACATGGCCCTGAAAATCTGGTGTCTCCTCACTAACAAGACCAGTGAAACCTGGTATCTCTTCACAAACATAGCTGTAAAATTTGGCATCCCCTCATTAACATGGCTTGTGAAATCTAGTATCTCCAAACCAACACTGCCTGCTAAATCTGGGAATCCCCCTCACTAATGCTAATTAGCATTTGTGTCCCCACTAAGAATTTTAATAACAATTCACCCACTCTATTTGTCCTGTGACCATTGTCATAGGAAATCCAAAGTTTACAGTTGTCACCAGAACTGGAATAGAGGATAAATCTTCCAGTGTGGTTATTTGTTCCACGGACAACTGTCCAAAAGGAGACTTCTCATCGTGACCTTGGGACAGGAAGTAAAGGGGACTTTCGCCAAGGTACCATAGGTAAAAAAAGAAAACCTGATTGGAGTCTTTACCATTCCATTCTCCATCCAAAGCTTTGTAAAAAGTGAAGGCACACTATAAGTTAAGTCCAAGGAGGTGCATGGAATCTCCTGAACCCATCTCTATTTATTTATATTTGACATGTTTATAGTACTCCCGGAAGATCTGCTATTATTGTATTTCTGGGAGGTCAACACTAATCCTTCAGGTCTCTGCATCTTCAACAGTAAAGTCGCTGCAGCTGCTATGCCCACTCCTCCTCCTGACAAACAAAAATGTTGTATTTTTGTATTCTATGCATTAAGATAAAAAAAACTTCTGTGTGCAGCAGCCCCCCTAATACTTACCTGAGCCCCATCTCTATCAAGCGATGTTGCAGGAGAGACTCAGCTGCCGAGAGTCTCCTCCTCATTGGCTGAGACAGCAGCGGAGCTCCATTGGCTCACGCTGCTGTCAAAGTCAGTGAGCCAATGAGGAGAGAGAGGGGGCGGGGCCCAGCCTGGGCTCCATGTCTGAATGGAGCAGCCGCTTAGCTCGGGTGCCCCCATAGCAAGCTGCTTGCTGTGGGGGCACTCATCAGGGGGAGGAGCCAGGAGAGCCGATGAAGGGCCCGAGAAGAGGAAGCTCTGCGCTACTCTATGCAAAACCAACTGCACATAGCAGGTAAGTATAACATGTTTGTTTTTTTTAGCCAAAAAAAAGGAAACTTTAGTATCACTTTAAGGAAGGGCAAATAAAAACATATCTTCTGTTATCGAAGTGGACCTGGATTCAAATACAGCACAAGAATGCAGCAAGGGCAAAGCGTATTCAATGAATATTGTACAAAAAACTTCATAAGGTGCCAATTTCACATCACGTGAAAGCCCTCTAGAGCAAGGGTCAACAACCCCCGGGCCAAGGACTGGTGGCAGTCTGTGGCTTGTTGGGGGCCAGGCCGTGCGGCGGTGGGTAGCATGCGAGCAAGCCAGCATCACCTATACTGCCACCTTTCTACCACCAGAGGATGTCTGCTCCGTTTCTCCCAGCACCACTACTTCCTTCCTTCTCTGTTGTTACCTTACCTATGAAGAGGAAGGGGGAGAAGAAGCTGTGTCGTTGTTTTGTCAAAAGAGCAAACTCGTAAAAATCTCCAATTACGTCACTTCCGATGATTCTCCAGCAGCAGTAATTGCAGATTTTGACAACCTGGCTGTGTTCACAGAACACCGGCAGCCTATACACTACGGTACATGATATAATGAGTGGACATTGGTAGTCCGCTCGCTAGTAGCCAACAACATGGCCGCCTCCAAGGCAGTGACAACTTTTTTACTCCTTAGCCGGTGTTCTGTGAAAACAGCCAAGTCACTGGAAGTGACGTAATTGTAGGTTTTGATGAGTTTCTTTTGACAGAGGCTCTTTTGACAGAACACCAGCCTGGAGGTGACAGGTTGTGATAACACCCCCCCAGGTGACAGGAGTGACGCGCACACAAGGGAGGTGACAGGCAGCACCCACACACCACCCCAGCTCCCCCTGACCCAACCTCCTACCGACCCCCCCGTCCAATGAGGGATTTTGGTTACTGAGGCTGGTCCCTGGTGCCGGGGAGTTTGGATACCGCTGCTCTAGAGACTCTGCTACTGTATATAGAACAGGGACGTGTGGTGAGGTCAGTGGCTGGTGAAGCACTGGCTAGTATCAGAGCCAGACACAAACAGGTCACATACGCTGCGATCGTTAGAGCGAGAGCAAAAATTCTAGCACTAGACCTCCTTTGTAACTTTAAACAGATAACCTGTAAAAAAATATCCACAAGTGTGCGCAATTTTAAAGCGTGACATGTTCTGTATCTATTTACTCGGAGCAACATCTTTCATTGTATACAAAAAAATCGGGGCTAATACTGTGTAACATAAAAAGTTGCGACGACCGCCATTTTATTTATTCCCTAGGGTATCTGCTAAAAAATATATATAATGTTTGGGGATTCTGAGTAATTTTCTAGCAAAAAAATATGATTTTTACATGTAGGAGAGAAGTGTCAGAATTGGCCTGGGTGGTAAGGGGTTAATTACCATAAGTAATATACAAATAATTATTATATATTGTTTTTAAGGTAATTTACCTTATTTTCAAAATGTGTACTCAAGCAGGTGGCTTAACACATAAATTACTGCAGTTTGAAGTTATAACTTCCAACCAGTACTTTCACAGTAAATATATAAAGAATACATTATTAACATATAGCATAATAACAGCCCTCAAATTTTCCACTCGCATTTTGCCTTTGTGCTGAAGTTTATGTGTGTCTATAAAACTGTCACTTGACAGAGAGAGAGCACCTCCCCCCTCCTGAACTGTACCAGGCCACATGCCCTCAACATTGGGAGGGTGCTTTGGGGTAGTCCCCCAAAGCACCTTGTCCCCATATTGATGGGGAGAAGGGCCTCATCCCCACAACCCTTGCCCAGTGGTTGTGGGGGTCTGCGGGTGGGGGGCTTATCGGAATCTGGAAGCCCCTTTTAACAAGGGGACCCCCAGATCCCACCCCCCCTGTGTGAAATGGTAACGGGGTACAAATGTACCCCTACCATTTCACTAAAAATGTGTGAAAATGGTAAAAAAAAAAACACAATACATGCCTTGGGACAAGTCCTTTATTGAAAAAATTAAAAAATAAAACTGTCCCTTGGAGTCTTTTTTTTTTCTCACGCTCCGACAGACAGAAAAAGAAAAAAAAAAAAGCCGCATGCCGCCTACAATCTGCCTCCATGGGAGGCACCCGCCGTAATGACCGGCCGCTCTCAGGTGGCAGCTCTATAGGCCTCGGGTTCCTGCCTATAATGGGCCAATGCTTTAAACCTGGCTGAATGACTGTCAGATCTTTACAGTGTTCCAGCTGGGTTCTGCAAGTGAATGAGTGCTGGAGGAAGAGGTGGAGTGTATATAGAGACTATACAAAGAGTCTGTATATAGGAAGAGGTGTCCCTGAAATTTGCTTGCTGACATCAAGTGGGCATCCCATAACCTCCCATCCCTAGCCAAGTTATTAGCCCCTAATAAATAAGTCACAAACCATTCGGACTCTGGAGTGAATGTGAAAATCCGGTGTGCCTGGCTGTGCAGGATGGCGTATCCCATTTCATCCGCGGCCCTTAAGGGGGTGCGCTACAGACCTGTTAACATTTTTTTGCTAGAAAATTACTTAAAATAACTTAAAACACCTAACAAATTATATTTTTTGAAAACAAAGGCCTTGTACAATAAGATTGTGGCAGTTGCAATTTGTGAAGCCTTGTACACACAATTGGATTGTTGGCCAACAAAACCGTGGACTTTTGTCCGAAGGGCGTTGGCCCAAACTTGTCTTGCATACGCACGGCACACAATTATTGGCCAACAATTACGAACGTAGTGATGTACTACATGGTTTTTCAGCTCTTTAGTGCCACCCTTTGGGCTCCTTCTGCTAATTTCGTGTTAGTAGAAGTTTGGTGAGTGTTTATTCGCGCTTTTCATTTCGCGCTTTCCATTTCATGCTTTTCAGTTAGTTTCTGAACGGCCGTTCGTCAACCAGCCATGTTGCGGAATCGGAGGAGATAACGTGTTATTTATTATTGGCCTGGCAGTTATTGCTTTGACATTATTTTTTTGGTTAAATAATGATTTGATTTGATATATTTTCTATATTTTTGGATGCATAGAATGCACTTTTGGGTTAGGTTCAATTGGCAGATAGTATGTCTAATTTTATTTGTTTTCTTTTTTTAATGCACAATAAAAATAATTGTGGAGAATAATACTTGGCTATGTGTTTTACTTCAAATGACAGTTTGGGAGTAGGCAGTTACATTTAAAAATACAATGTAAAATTAACAAGGGACACCAACATAGTTGTATCTTTGATCTTAAAAACTACGGGATAATGGTGTTGTGGTAACTTGCCCAAATAAAAAAAAAAAAGAAAACAGCATAATAATATTATTCTTGATATCACTAGAAAAAAAAAGCATTTTTGCAAACTTCATTTGCAATAACTCCATCAGTATCACCAGCAAAGCAGCTTCATTATTATCCCATTAAAGAAGAAGAAAATGTGCTCTGCATTTCGAGATTTCATAATTTGCCACGTCACGAATGTTAATTCTCCATTATGAACGTTAGTTTACAAGACCGACCGCTTCTGGCTCGTCCTTGCTTCCGAGCATGCGTGTTTGTACTTTGGACTTTTGTCCAACGGACTGGTGTACTCACGATCGGAAAATCCGACAACACACAGAATTTTAAAACCTGCTATCCAACATTTGTCCGCGGAAAATCTGACAACAATTGTTCATAGGAGCACACACGGTCGGATTTACCGCCAACAGCCTGTCATTGAACATATCCTGTCGGAAAGTCCGATCGTGTGTGGGCTTTGGACAATTTCCGCACAAATGTTTATCAAATTTATATTTTCAGGAACAGAGACAGCTAATAAAAGAACAGACTGAGAAAAACAAGAAACTCTAACTGGCAATTCTAAAGGAACAACAGTAAATAAAGGGAAATTATTGGGCTTCATAACACCAGTGGGCACATGTTATGCTCCCTATACAAGTGCTGATGTGTGCTGTGTAGGGGTGGTGTGATGAGTTGTATAGCAACATTTACTTTTTCTTTACTGTATTGAACTATCACAAATGGCATCCCATTTATCTTTATGCACTGCAGTGCATTATTGGTTTACTTTTTTCATTGCACACCAATGCAGCATGTTGTTGTGAACTGATTTAATTGAAATGTATGGATTTTCATCTGTGTATGTCTGAATTTAACTTTCCACTTTTCTCTGGTTGCAAATTTAAAAATCTTTATAGAACTAAGCAAAAATGTTATCCAAATCTTTGCTTTTTTTTTGGCCTTATTACAGCATGCACCATTCAGCTAAAGTTAAATGACAGTGCTCTGTATTCATTCACTGTCAGTCCACATTCTTGCCCAGTGAAGTGGCAGAGAAGTTCAGAGAAGTAATTGTGTGAAATTCTGCATGTTGTTCATTAAAGGGAACATTGAGCATTACTATCCAGCAGGGGGCAGCAATCAAACACAAATGATAGAAAAGGTAGACATGCAGTAAGTGATCATTAGTGTTCATTTTTCCTTTTCTAAATTTCCTATATTTCTTTTTATATTACACCTTGGCTTTACATTTTTATCATTCATTTGCTTCCACTTTATTTTGGAGCAACAAAATCTTGTTTCATTGAGTAGCTTTTATCTGATTGAAGGTATGCATTTTATTATCATTACCTATACATGGTAGTTTGGGTACATTATCCTGTATGTTTTTGGATACGTCCACAAGAACTACCTCTTTTATATCATTTTGGAGATGTACAGTGCATCCAGGAATTATTCAAAGCGCTTCACTTTTTCCACATTTTTTTATATTACAGCCAAAATGGAAATCAATTCATTACTTTCCTCAAAATTCTACAAACAATACCCCATAATGACAACCTGAAAGAAGTTTGTTTGAAATCTTTGCAAATTATTAAAAATTAAAAACTGAAAAATACCATGTATTCACAACCTTTGCCATGACACTCCACTGATCAGTTTCCACTGATCATCCTTGAGATGTTTCTACAACTTGATTGGAGTCCACCTGTGGTAAATTCAGTTGATTGGACATGATTTGGAAAGGCACACACCTGTCTATATAAGGTCCCACAGTTAACAGTGCATGTCAGAGCACAAACCAAGCCATTAATTCAAAAGGAATTGTCTGTAGACCTCTGAGACAGGATTGTATTGAGGCACAGATCTTGGGAAGGGTACAGATTATTGCAGCATTGAAACCTCAATAAGCACAGTGGCCTCCATCATTAATAAATGGAAGACATTTGGCCTGAATGGCAAGCGTCATGTCTGGAGGAAACCAGGCAACGCTCATCACCTGGCCAATACCATCCCTACAGTAAAGCATGGTGGTGGCAGCATCATGCTGTGGGGATGTTTTTCAGCGGTAGGAACTGGGAGACTAGTCAGGATCGAGGGAAAGATGAATGCAGTAATGTACAGAGACATCCTTGATGAAAAGCTGCTCCAGGGTGCTCTGGACCTCAGACTGGGGCAAAGTTTCATCATCCAACAGAACAACAACCCTAAGCACACAGTCAAGATAACAAAGGAGTGCCTACACGGAAACTCTGTGAATGTGTCAGGGCTGGGCCCAGCCCTTCCTTCTCTGAGCCGGCCGCTCAGCTGTCAGCTAATTGCCAGCTCCTATCTCTCCAAAGTTACTCACCTGTTGATGATATCCTGCTCCGTCAGTCCTTCCATCTTAGGCCATCCAGCCCAGAAGATCTCTGCCTTCGCCTTGGTCAACAGCACAGAGACTATCTCCTGCGTTCCTGTTTAACGGCTTGCTTAGCTGACTATCTATTCCGGTTACCGAACTTTGGCTGTGTTTTGACTATGTTTGTTCTATTTACTTTTATTATTAAACAAGTGTGATTTAACTGTACTTCCGTCTCGGTCTGATTTCATTGTTTCTGACAGTAGACGAAGGCCATGAATTCAGAAGATACAGTCAATCCACTTGTTGGTAATATTTTTTCCAGATTTAATGAGCAGGATCACTGCATGGATCAGTTTGCCATGTTGTTACAAGTGCTCCTGAATTGCACGGCTCAACTGGAATCTGCCACTGTGGCTGCTCTGGTACAACCTGTGTTGCAAGCTGTCCCTGCTGCTGCTCCAGTCTCTGTGCAGGCACCCGCCTTGAGTATGACCCCTATAAGGAGGTATGTCTGGTTCCGCTCCGCTTCCCCAGCGATTTGGGGGCAATCCAGTCTAATGCAGAGGGTTCCTCAGCCAGGTTGAGATATACTTTGAGATGCTGCCCCAGGCACGGACAGAAGCTAAGTAGGTTTTGTGATATCTTTGCTTTCGGAGAGAGCCTTGGCCTGGGCAAACCCTCTATGGGAGATACAAAAACCTGTTGTCTTGAGCTACCCTGATTTTGCGGCTTCCTTTAAAAGGGTATTTGACGTTCCCACACGCTTCGCTTCTACTGCCAAGTGCCTCATGTCCATCAAAAGAGTACGAGAACTGTTGCCGATTACGCCATTGAATTCCATACTCTGGCAGCAGAGGTTGCTTGGAACAATGAGGCCCTCGTGGCTGCTTTTTCTCATGGTCTCTCAGATACCATCAAGGATGAGATACCAGCCCGAGATATACCCACTGAGCTGGAGAAGTTGATCACGTTTGTCATCCTCATTGACACCAGACACCAGAGAAAGACTCTTTTAAGGAGCATTTGCGGAAGCCTCCTGTAAGTTTGTCTGAGCTTTGCAGTCCCACCCGTGCCTCCCTCACCTCCCATGCCCCCTGGTACCGAGTCGGTCAGTGAAGGTGAACCCATGCACTTGGGTTTCATGCGTCTCTCTGCCAACGAGAGAACCTTTAGGAGGAGGGAGAGATTGTGCCTTTTTTATGGTCAGGCAGGTCACTTTTTGATGTCTGGTCCTACCTGTCCAGGGAACGCCTGAAGCTTGAGGTCCTGTCTCGGACAGACCTTAGGTGGCGTTGTTTCGTCCCCAGTTATCCAGAAGGATAAGCCCCTGGTTTCAGTCACCCTTTCTTGGGGGGGGTCGTCCGTCGAGATACAGGCTCTAATCGACTCTGGGGCTGCAGGCTTGTTAATTGATGCTGCCTTTGTATCGAAGCACTCGATTCCGCTGCAGCTGTGTGACACTCCACTTGCCATTGAGGCTCGTGACGGAAGACCTCTACAGTCTGCCCATGTGACTCATGAGACTGTTCTGTTGTCCATGGCCGTAGGGGCTCTTCACCATGAGATAATCCAATTCCAAGTTATTTCCTCATTTCCTACTTTCCTAAGTTTCCGCTGGTTATTGGTTATCCTTGGTTACAGAGGCACAACCCCTCTTTTGATTGGCTCCGTGCTAAGGTTCTCTCCTGGTCGCCACAATGCAGTAAGACATGCTTCCAGAAGGTAGCCAAGGTCCTGTGCCCCTCTTCACTCTCCTCCCTGTCGGAGGAGTACCGTGATTTTAGCGATGTCTTTGACAAAGGTCAAGCCGGTAGTTTGCTTCCACACCGGTCATACGATTGCGCAATTGACCTTCAACCTGGTGCCATACCCCCTCGTGACTGGGTTTACCCTTTGTCAATCTCGGAGGATAAGACCATGGAGGAGTATGTTGCAGACACACTTTCTCAAGGTTTCATCCGCAAATCCTTGTCTCCTGCTGGTGCTGGTTTCTTCTTTGTGAAGAAGAAGAGTGGTGAACTGAGACCTTGTATTGATTATAGGGGTCTCAATTGTTTCACGATTAAGAATGCCTATCCGATTCCATTGATTACGGAGTTATTTGACTGCCTCAAGGGAGCAACGGTTTTCATGAAGCTTGATTTGAGAGGGGCATACAATCTCGTGAGGATTAAGGAGGGCGACAAGTGAAAACTGTGTTTGATACCAGAACAGGCCATTATGAGTACCTCGTAATGCCTTGAGTACCTCGTAATGCCTTTTGGCCTTTGTAACGCCTGGCAGTTTTCCAGAAATGTATTAACCATGTCCTCCGAGATTTGTTGCAGTTACATGTGGTGGTTTATCTTGACGATATCCTCATATTTTCTAAGTCCCTGGAGAGCCACCACACAGATGCCTGTTGTGTGCTTCAGAAACTAAAACAATCTCTATTGTAAATTGGAGAAGTGCGAATTCCATAGTGAACAGGTTAAATTCCTGCGCTATGTCATTTCCACTGCTGGTTTTTCGATGGACCCAGAGAAACTTTCAGCAGTCCTACAGTAGCCCCGACCCGTGGGTTTACGTCCTCTGCAGCGTTTTCTGGGCTTTGACAACTATTATCGGAAATTTATTCGTAACTTCTCATCTCTGGTCAAGCCCCTGACTGATATGACCAGAAAGGACGGTAACCCACAGAGTTGGTCTCCTGAGTCCTTTAAGGTCTTTGAGAGTCTCAAGACTGCCTTTGTTTCTGCTCCTGTGTTGGCACATCCTGATCCTACGTTACCTTTTATCCTTGAGGTTGATGCTTCTGAGACTGGTGTTGGTGCCCTTCTGTCTCAACATCCTACCTCTGAGAGTGCTATGCATCCTTGTGGCTATTTTTCCTCAAAATTGTCACCTGTGGAGTGCAATTACGAGATTGGTGACAGAGGGCTGTTAGCGATCATTTTAGCCCTGAAAGAATGGAGACATCTCCTCGAAAGTACCACTGTGCTGGTTCTCATTCTTACTGACCATAAGAATCTCACATTTTTGTCTGAGGCTAAAAGCTTCTCCCAGAAGGGTGCGATGGGCTCTTTTCTTGTCAAGTTTCAATTACATTGTCTCATTGTTACACGGTACTAAGAATGTAAGGGCTGACGCTCTGTCGCAACAATTTTCCTCCACTTCCAAGATAAAGTCGGTTACGGTTCCTGTGATTCCTCCCGATCATATTCTGGCGTCAGGTGACAAAATTCAACTCTTTTGGGCCACTTCCCAACAATTCTGGTGGCCTAGTCTACGTGCTGATGTAACCGCCTTCGTAACTGCCTGTTCTGTGTGTGCTCAGAGTAATGCCCTATATACACGACTGCGATTTTCCTGTCGGAATAAACTGAAGGTTTTTCCGATGGAGTTCCGCTGAAACTGTCTTGCATACACACGATCACACCAAAGTCCGATCGTCAAGAACGCGGTGACGTATAACACGTACGACAGGACTAGAAAAAGGAAGTTCAATAGCCAGTAGCCAATAGCTTCCGTCTCGTACTTGCTTCAGAGCATGCGTTGTTTTTGGTCCGTCAGAACAGCATACAGACAAGTTGTTTTCCCGATAGGATGTGGTTCTGTTGGAAATATTTAGAACATGTTCTATTTCTAGGTCCGTCAGAATAAAAAAAAAAAAAAAGTCTGATGAGGCATACACACGATCGGAATATACTATGAAAAGCTTCCCTTTTTCTGTCGGACTTTCCGCTCGTGTGTACGCAGCATAAGACTCCACGACACCTTCCAGTGGGCCTTCTACAACCCATACCCAATAGAGCGAGGCCCTGGACCCACCTGTCGATGGATTTCATTGTGGAGTTACCAACTCCCAGGGCAACACAGGTATCCTTATGGTGGTTGACCGGTTCTCAAAATTGTATTCCACTTAAGAAGTTGCCCACTTCTAAGGAACTGGCTTCCATTTTTGGTCGGGAGATCTTTCTCTTACATGGGCTACCCAAAGTGATTGTCTCGGAAAGGGGTAGTCAGTTTGTGTCCCCATTCTGGTTAGCCTTTTGTGCACAGTTGGGAATTCAGCTTGCTTTTTCCTCTGCGTATCACCCGAAGTCTAATGGGGCCGCAGAATGAGCCAATCAATCCTTGGAGAAATTCCTACGTTGCTATACTTCTGACCATAATAACAACTGGTCAGACCTATTACCGTGGGCAGAGTTTGCTCACAATAGTGCCTTGAATTCTGCTTCCTGATTGTCCCCGTTTATGGCGAACTATGGTTTCCAATCTTCCATGTTGACTGACTCATGTTCCTGTCCTGACTCAATGCTCTTGTTCCGCAGAGTATTCCTGCGTTTAGAGGAGCATCTCCATGGTCTTCGTTCCACTTGGGCACAAGTCCAGGAGGCTTTGCGGCATGCTCATAGGTACAGACGCCATGCTGTCCGCAGACGCCTGCCTGCGCCTTCCTACCAGGTTGGGGACAGGGTTTGGCTGTCATCTCGCAACCTCCGACTTTGTGTTCCCTCTCTGAAGTTCACACCTCGGTTTATTGGGCCTTTCCGTATTCTTCGCAGGATTAACCCAGTGGCTTACGCATTAGACCTTTCTTCTCATATGCGTATCTCAAATGTATTTCATGTCTCCTTATTAAAACCTTTGGTCTGCAACCGCTTTACCACCTCGGTGCCACGTCCTCACCCTGTACAGGTTGAGAATCATAAGGAGTATGAAGTATAGTCCATTGTTGACTCCCGTAGGTTCAGTGGGCGCATACATTACCTCGTGCATTGGAAGGGGTAGGGTCCGGAGGAACGCTCTTGGGTCTCATCCTCGGACGTACATGCCCCTGTCCTCCTCTGTGATTTCCATAGACATTTTCCCTTCAAGCCTGGTGGTCCTCCGAGGGGGAGGGGTCGTTGAGGAGGGGGTACTGTCAGGGCTGGGCTCAGCCCTTCTTTCTCTGAGCTGGCCGCTCAGCTGTCGGCTAATTGCCAGCTCCTATCTCTCCACAGGTACCCAGCTGTTGATGATAACCTGCTCGTTAGTCCTGCCTACTTAAGGCCTGGTATGGACTGGGGGGGGGGGACCCATGACCATTTTTTCCTTGATTTTTATCCGTCTATATTACTTGGAGCCGGCAATACATTACAGCCGCAAGCAGTTTTGCATTACATTTTTCTTTTAGAAATGAAAATTTGCTGTGGCACTGTAAAACACATCACGCAGATGCGCCACTTTACAGGCAGACTAAGGGCACCGTCGGGAGGAAGTAGAGAGGAGATATTGCTGGAACTGGCAGCAGAGATGCATACTTTCTGGTGGAAACCATTAAAAGGACAACAGTGATATATGGGGAAAGGAGACCAGGGAATCGCAGAGAGGAATATCGATCGACACGGAACTTCGCTACTGAATTCACATACACATACCTATTACCCTTGCAGGGGTTGGGCGTTCCGGTGAGTGAGGGCACAAGTGGGGGTTCAATAGAAGACGGATAGCATCAGTCACAGCAGTAACCAAGATCTTTATGGGATTATTTGCATGCACACACCGTTATTTTTTCACAGGAATTTTTTTCACATTCATAGGACAATTTTTATTGGAGTATTTGGATGCACAAATTGTTATTTTATCACAGATTCTTCTTGTTGAAAAAATTTATCAAATTTGAACATTATTTGCTTGTTTTTTATTTACCTTTTTATTTTTATCATCTTTGTGATTTTTTCAGTCATTATTAGAGGATTTATAGCTGCTGTTTTGATATATGGTGTCACACTGTTTTGAACATTTATTATTGGGACTTTCATAGTGGATGCAATTGATGTTTTAATTTCACTATATATTTTTTTGTGGTGTTTTGTATAATTAATATTTTGTATGGCACATACATTTCAAAGGTTTTTAGCACTTTTATATGATTCTTCACCTAATTTGTTGATGCACCTTGATGCACACATTTTTCACGTTGAGGATTCACAAGTTTTTTGAACAGCGCCAATTCCCCTATTAGGGTATTTTATCGTTTGGATTTCACCTTGGTGTTTTCCTTTTCTGGGGGGCTGCAGTTCTTTTTGTATTTGCCCTAAGCGCGGAATATTTGAATCTTATAAGGGCACCCCCAGGCACAATATTTAAAGGAATATTTCATTTTTGTTGTTTCACTGCAAGCATTGTTAAAATCACTGCTCCTAAAAAAAATCTGTTGTTTTGAAAACTTTTTTTGCATTGTTACATTCCCCTAGGGCAGCACCCCTGTCACCATACACTTTTTAGGGCAATAGCTTGCATATAAGCCTTTAAAATTAGCACTTTTGATTTTTAATGTTCATGTCCCATAGACTTTAATGGGGTTCGCACAAATTTTTTGCCTGTTCGTATGTTTTGGTGCGAACTGAACCATCCCCCAGCCCAGCCCATCGCTAGTGGACAGATTCTCCCACCTGAGCTGTGGATCTCTGCAGCTCCTCCAGAGTTACCATGGGCCTCTTGGCTGCTTCTTTGATTAATGCTCTCCTTGCCCGGCCTGTCAGTTTAGGTGGACGGCCATGTCTTGGTAGGCTTGCAGTTGTGCCATACTCTTTACACTTTCGGATGATGGATTGAACAGTGCTCTGTGAGATGTTCAAAGCTTGGGATATTTTTTTTATAACCTAACCCTGCTTTAAACTTCTCCTCAACTTTATCCCTGACCTGTCTGGTGTGTTCCTTGGCTTCATGATGCTGTTTGTTCACTAAGGTTCTCTAACAAACCTCTGAGGGCTTCACAGAACAGCTGTGTTTATACTGAGATTAAATTACACACAGGTGGACTCTATTTACTAATTAGGTGACTTCTGAAGGCAATTGGCACTAGATTTTAGTTAGGGGTATCAGAGTAAAGGGGGCTGAATATAAATGCACGCCACACTTTTCATATATTTATTTGTAAAAAATGTGTAAAAAACATTTATCATTTTCCTTCAATTTCACAATTATGTGCCACTTTATGTTGGTCTATTACATAAAATCTCAATAAAATACATTTATGTTTTGGGTTGGAACATGACAAAATGTGGAAAATCTCAAGGGGGTATGAATAATAATAAAACTATAATCATTATAACATTCTAAATTTCCTCTAGTTTTTATTTCCAGGAACAATTGTCAGACCATTTTTAAATATAATTGTATGTATTTTTAAAGTTCCTTTTTTCTCTTTGGATATTACCAAAGGACTATTAAAAAGCACTAATTGGACCCCAAGGACCTATTATAACAAATAAAAGTGTAACATAGCCAGCAATGCTTACCAGTTTTTTTATCAGAAGAAAATGATTAGGCTGTCAGAAAATCTGATACACAGAAATAAAAAGTATAACATCATTTACGGGAAAAAGAAATACACAAGTCTTTATACCATCTGCAATAATCAACATCCAAAAACAAAGCATGTTGACAGAGTTTTAAATGTAACTCATACTGCAAACTATAAAAATATTAGAATTCACCTCTGATAACCTATGATAATATAACCGCAAGCCCAGACTGCGGAGGGGATGTGATAGCCTTAAAGAATATCTAAACCCCAAAACAAAAATGTATTATACTACGACATACCAGTCCTTAGTTGTGGTGGCTACATTAGCTTTTACTTTTTTTCGTTTTTTTGCTCTTTTATTTTTACTTGGTGATCCTGCAAATAACACTTCATGTCTCTCTTTTTTTTTCTACACTAATTTCTCCACTGTATCTTTGAAGAAAGCCATAGTTGTCACACAGGCTAAACTTCAAATATGTCTGCCTTTGTTTATATCCATTACATGGTAGATAGATGAGACTAATAATGTAAGGCTATTTACACTATATTACCAAAAGTATTGGGACACCTGCCTTTATAAACTTTAATGGCATCCCAGTCTTAGTCCGTAGGGTTCAATATTGAGTTGGCCCACCATTTGCAGCTATAACAGCTTCAAATCTTCAGGGGTTGGGTTTGGCCCCTTAGTTCCAGTGAAGGGAACTCCTAAGGCGTCAGCATACCAAGACATTTTGAACAAATGTCATGCTCCCAACTTTGTGTGAATAGTTTGGGGATGGCCCCTTCCTGTTCCAACATGACTGTGCACCAATGCACAAAGCAAGGTCCATAAAGACATGGATGAGCGAGTTTGTGTTGAGCCTGAAAAATGAAAAACAAAAGCAGCCATCACATCTAAGGACTGGTCTAAAAGTAAACTGCTATTTGTCTACTTTAATGAAGTTCTAAGAGTCAGAACTTCAATTTATAAGTGTGATTATGGAGCTGCTATGCAGGAGTAAGGGAAACTTAATCTAAGGAACTATTAAGAAGGTGAAGAAAATCTAAATACATCAGGGGTGATAAGCTACACACCTCAAACTGATTGATGCAACTATCTTCACAGTTCCAGCTTGCACCCCCAACACACCAAATGGCCCATCATACACAGCCAGGCCATCAGATACCATCAAATATTCTCAGACCCAGAGGAACAGAAATAAACATCTCAGAATACTAGCAGACTCCTTCCAAATGAAAGGTTACAAGGTCCAAACCATCAATGCAAGCATAAACACCGCCCTGAAAACCCAAAGAGAAAATCTCCTTCAACACAGAGAAAAAAAAACAAATAACCATGTACCTTTAGTGACCACATACAATCCAACCCTAGAAGAGATAAAGATAATCAAAGATTTGCAACCCATTAGAACAGAGCATGAAACACTGAAAAAAATAACAACCCGCAATGCTGACTTTCAGGCAACCACCCAACCTCAGACAAACGAATCAGCAGGAAACTTCATCCTGATTATAAAGTAACAAATAATGGAATCAAAGCATCAAAAAATGCTGCAAACTGTAGAGCCAAATCGGTCCATTAAAAAGTGTCAAACAAACAAAAGGGACCTTTAAAATTACAGGATCATATAGCTCCAATAATATTGTGCAAAAAATGCAACAAAAGATCTTACTTTGGTGAAACAGGATAGAAATTTCAAGCAAGAATGAATTTACAGAGACACTAGGGCTGATTTACCAAGAACAATGCGTTTCACCAGTTCATACCTTAATTGGTGAGCTGGAAAAGTTGTTAACCGAACGTGCGAACCAGCGCACTTTAAAGCGCAAAACGATAATAAATATGTAAACTGCAACTGTCGCTAGGGTAACTGCGATTTTCTCATTGATAATAGCGCACGCCCAATACAATTGGTTAATTTCATCTCATTGGATGTGTCTTGTTAGGCAATTAGTAGGTGTTCTCTAGGGGCCGAACACCCCCCGTTCGGTTCACATCCAGAACATGTGAACAGGCAAAAACATTGTTCGAACACGCGAGCACTGTTAAAGTCTATGGGACACGAACATGAAAAATCAAAAGGACTCATTTTAAAGGCTTATATGCATGGTATTGTCATAAGGGTTTGGGGACCTAGGTCCTGCCCCAGGGGACATGTATCAATGCAAAAAAAAGTTTTAAAAACGGTTGTTTTTCCGGGAGCAGTGATTTTAATAATGCTTAAAGTGAAACAATAATATTCCTTTAAATTTCGTACCTGGGGGGTGTCTATAGTATGCCTGTAAAATGGCGCATGTTTCCCATGTTTAGAACAGTCCGAGTGCAAAATGACATTTCTAAAGGAAAAAAGTAATTTAAAAGTACTATCGCTAGCGCCTGCTATAATGAATTGTCAGTCCGGGAATACACATAAAAGTTAATTGATAAAAACGGCATGGAATTTCCCCACAGGGGAACCCCGAACCAAAATTAAAAAAAAAAAATGTGTGGGGGTCCCCCTCAAAATCCATACCAGACCCTTCAAGTCTGGTATGGATTTTAAGGGGAACCCCGTGCCAATTTTTTTTTTTAAATGGCGTGGGGGTCCCCCTCAAAATCTATACCAGACCCTTATCTGAGCACGAAACCTGGCAGGCCGCAGGAAAAGAAGGGGGACGAGAGAGCGCCCTCCCCCTCCTGAACCGTACCAGGCCACATGCCCTCAACATTGGGAGGGTGCTTTGGGGTAGCAGCCCCCCCAAAGTACCTTGTCCCCATGTTGATGGGGAGAAGGGCCTCATCCCCACAACCCTTGCCCAGTGGTTGTGGGGGTCTGCAAGTGGGGGGCTTATCGGAATCTGGAAGCCCCCTTTAACAAGGGGACCACCAGATCCTGCCCCCTGTGTGAATTGGTAATGGGGTACAGATGTACCCCTACCATTTCACAAAAAAAGTGTCAAGAAAAAGAAGGAAAAAAAAGCAAAGTCCCTGAGCATGCCCAGACCAACCTAAATGTATCTAGCACAAAATAAGCCACCCCCGTCCAAAATTAAGCACATTATCCAGCATGCTACAAAATTACAGATGGGACAAACACCCCTCGGTCCAGGGGGGCAAACAAAGAGCCTAAAATGGGCAAAAGTTATACAACAAATACCATTGCAGTCTATGGGAACTGAGTAGTTAATTTTGCTAGTCCCCACTTGGCTGGCTTATCTTCTAGTTATTGGCCTTAAAATGGGTATGGGGCCCAGGTCCCACCCTAGGGGACATATATCAATGTCACCAATTTGGACAACCCCAAAAATGAAACAAGGAGAAGTGCCTTTAAAAAGGCAAAATTGCTTAAAAGCTAGTAACTTGGGGGGGGGGGGCTTACTCTGCCTGTAAAGTGGTGCATCTGTAGCATGTATCCAAAATGCTGCTTCTGAGATGTACGGCTTTAGAGAAAAGTTACAAATCTACATTGCAGCTGCAAGATTTTAACACAAAACAAAAAATAGCCTGCCCCCCCCCCCTTAAGTCTTAAAATGTGAACCCCCACGTGAAAAATACCTCTCCAAACTCAAAAATCCCTCCCACAAACTAACAAACCCCTAGCCAAACATACAGCAAGCCAGCCCATGAAAGGGGGGTGGATGCTTGGGGGCAGGAGGGGCTCGGGCACCCCAAAAGTCAACCACCTTGTTCCCATATTCAGGGGGGACAAGGTCCTCTTCCACACAACCCTAGGCTGGGGTTGTGGGGGGCTGCAGACAGGGGAGTTTACGGAATGTGGAAAGCCCCTTTAAACTAGTGGGTACAAGGTGCTTGTGGTTGGTAATGGGCTGAGCCCAACATGCCCCAAAGGCAGCCAGCTATGCTGAGTGCATGTGGCCTTGTATGGCTCAGTAGGAGGTTGGGCGATCGCTGTTCTCACCCTTTTCCTAGCTGGCCTTTTTATATGCTCTGAAAAAGGATGTGGTTGGAACTGGTGAAGGCAGCTCACAGCCTTTTGATAATGGAGTGGAGTGTGGAGTTCCCCTTTAAAAGCAAAAGTTAGCCCAAGGAAATCATATGCATTAGAGGGGGAAAGTTAAATGCCCTTTTAGGAGGAGCTAGAGGAGCGAGAGTCTTTTTACATAATTTTAACAAGGTGCATGTCACATGTTGGCAACATAACGCGCTAACATGACCTGTGTGCAAATCTCTTTAAAAAAATACATAAAGCTGAACCAGCGTAAAAAAAAAAAAAAGTCAAGTTTAGAGGTGCGCCCGTTCAACCTACGCAATTGCATTTGCATTGCTTGACATTTACTAAGATTTTGGCCATGCAGTGAACAAACGCATTTGAACTCACGCAGTTCTAAACGTACTTACAGGCACAGCAGGCTTTCTCTGAAAAAGTTACTTTCTCATTCTATTTTGGGCATGTTTGTTACTTGGGCAGTTGTTACTAAACTTCCTCACATCACCCCACATCACCCCAATATATTGGCATCTCCATCTTCTGTTAATATTGAACTGAAGATGCCATGTGCCATTTCCATAGTGGTGCACAGATTGCACTCTCCTGTGCGCCGAGATCGCTATAGTAAATGGGGGATTCGCACTCTGTTCCTGGTGCACCATTTTGTAAATATGAAAATGTGCGTTGCCACTCGCCGTGCGCCTCTACTGATGGCACACGGCTTTCGTAAATCAGCCCCTGTGTCAAAAACCATGAATCAGACTGAGACAGAAGTACAGTTAAATCTCACTTGTTTAATAATAATAAAAAATGGTAAACAGAGTAAACGTAGTCAAAACATAGCCAGATTTCAGGAACGGAAAGTCAGACAAGCCAAAACGTCAGGGAGCCAGAGATGAGCATAGTAGAACAGCAAGCAGGATCTGGAGCCAGAAGAAATGTCAGCCAAGCAAGTCTTTAACAGGAACACAGGAGAGCATCTCTAGAGATGTGACCAAGGCGAAGGCAGAGATCATCTGGACTGGACGGCTTAAGAAGGCAGGACTGACGAGTTGGATATCAACAGGTGAGTCACTGTGGAGAGATAGGAGCTTGCAATTAGCCGACAGCTGAACGGCCAGCTTTAAGAAGGAAGGGCTGAGCCCAGCCCTGACACAAGGACAGAAATCAGAGTCAGAGAAAAGAACCTTAACAGATACTTATATGCATTGAACATGTAAGGATAACTATTCTAAGCCAAGGCTTACTACAATATTCCAATCAAACGAATAAACGTAAGCTTGCCATACACATGAAGGATTTTCTTTGAAAACATTTGCTTTAGGAATCTCCATTCAATTTTCAGTGTACTCAAATTGACATTTGTTTTCAACCACCATGCAGAAAAATTTGAAAGGAGCAACACTTAGAGCCATAATTACTGTCATCCCCGAAAAGGGAAAGGGTCTGCTGCAGTGTAATACTTACCTCCAGATCTTGTTGAACATAGATCTAAAGTAAATTACTAAAATACTGGGGAGCAGATTACTCCACCCTTATCTCCCAAGGAATCCATAAGGATTAAGTTGGTTTTGTACCCCAAAGAGGGGCTAAAGACAACACTACTAGACCCATCAATGCTATTCACTGGGCACACACTCAGAAACTGCATACCATACTACTCTCAACCGACACCAAGAATGCCTTTGACCAGATACACTAGACCTATATGAAGGCAGTCATGGGCATCCTTGGTCTAGGTACAAACTTTTTCAAGTGTATTGATACAATTTATTCCCTTCTGACTGCTATTGTTAGAATACTGAAAATGGTACACTAACAGAGCCCTTTGAGCTGAATAATTGGATTAGACAGAATTTCCCGCTATGCGCTCTCTCATTTCCATACTCTCTTTTGAACCTCTACCCCGCCAGATGAGAGCCAATTCCAATATTAAAGGAATCCACACCGAATATGGAGAACACAAAGTGGCAGGTTATGCCGATGATTTGTTGTTTTTCTTGACCCAGCTTCTGACATCCCTTCTGGCAGAATTTCATCTATACCGTCAGATTTCCAACTTTAAAATGAATTGGCAAAAGTCAGAAGCTCTGAATGTTAATTTACCACCCGCATTTACCATGGCAACCTGGAGGTGTTCTGTACACCGCTTGTTTATAAAACTCCCCCAGAAATGTAATTTCCAGCTTGTGTGATTGGCTCACTGATCTTGTACCACAATACAAGTAAACTCTTATGCCGTGTACACACGGGCGGACTTTTCGACCAGCCTGGTCCGACGGAACAAATCTGTCGGACAATGAGACCGTGTGTGGGCTTCATCGGAACTGCAGCGGACTTTTTCGGTCGAAAATTAGACGGACTTTAGACTTAAAACATGTTTCAAATCTTTCCGACGGATTCGAGTCCAGTCGAAAAATCAGTTCGTCTGTATGCTAGTCCGTCGGACGAAAACCGACACTAGGGCAGCTATTGGCTACTGGCCATCAACTTCCTTATTTTAGTCCGGTGTACGTCATCACATACGAATCTGTTGGACGTTGGTGTGATCGTGTGTAGGCAAGTCCGTTCGTTCAAAAGTCCGTCGAAAGTCCATGGAAAGACCATCGGACCTTTGATGCCGAAAAGTCCGCCCGTGTGTACACGGCATTAGGCCTCCCCTGCCATTAGAATGTCATTTTTGATAAGATATGCAGGCCATAGATGGGTCTAATTCTGAATGAATTTTCTTTTGAAAATCAGAAACTTTATGATCTGATGATGCCACCATAGATTTTGATATTCGACCAACCAAGCCTTCAATTTCACCTCATGTTACTACAGAAAAGTATTTTCGTGGCCGAGAATCTTCTTTTCTTTCCAGGTCACAGCCCATACACATTTCTTTTTCGATTATATTTCTCACACAATTCTCCCATCATTGATTGTTTGTTTTTCCAAACATTTTCAACATGTCTGATCACTCAAATTCAATGGCCACATGAAAAATGGGCATTGCTGTAGCCCACTAATGGTGCAAAAGTTGAACAAAAATTCTTAGATATGATTTTCAAAAGAAAATTATTTTGGAATGCGACCCATGTATTTACTCCTTAACGGTTAACTACTTCTAAAGTACGCACTACAGCTTTCCTTAATAGGACACAGAAAGTGCACCAGGTCATTATAATGAACACAGGTCCTCACTTTCAGGAATCAGCCCGGGAAGAACTTATGGCTTTTTCTTAAAGTGATATTAAAGTGTTTTTTTTTTTTAACAGAAAATTTTATTTAACAAATCAGCATTACAATACAAGAATTTAGTACAGTCATTGCGGTGAGAATAAAGACAGTTAGATTTACCCTTAAACAATTAAACAATAGCCATTATTTATCAGATATTCCATATGTGCAAACGTCAGAAGTTTCACTTAACCATACCTCTCAAGGCTCAAATCATCATTCATATTTAGATATTATAAAGTGAATAGCCCAATATTCGACCAAACCTGGTAAGGACAGCGGGGGGGGGGGGTTGAGGAGAGGAAGAGAGAAGAAAGGAAAAGGGAGGGAGGGAGGAGGGGAGGGGAAAAAAGGAGGAAGGGGAGGGGGGGAGGAGAAGGAATGGGATGAAGGGAAATGGGCATAAGAAGAATAGACGTGAGATGTAGGATGTCCTCCATTATGTTTCACGTCCTGATTATGGGGTAGGGGGTTCAGGGTCTCCGGAGTCGTCGACCCAGGACGACCAGATTTTATCAAACTTCCCCGGACATTGCCTACTTTCATACGTCAATCTATACAGAGGGAGTACCTTATTCACCGACCTTATCCACGAGGCCAGGGTAGGAGGCTCTACCATTTTCCACCGCAGTAGAATTTCCCGCCTAGCATAGTACAATGCGAAGGTTAGACACAATTTGCTATACCTATCACCCTCAACATCCTCCAGATGACTGAGCAATAGTATTTGGGGGTCCACCTGTATGTTTGATCCTATGACATTGCTCAGTGTGGATGCCACTGCAGACCAAAAGAGTCTGAGACTGGGACAAGACCAGACCATATGCCAGAAAGTACCCAATTCCTGTCTGCATCTCTGACAATTGGGATCCCTCTGAGGGTAGATGCGTGCCAACCTCTGTGGGGTAAAATACGCCCTGTGTAGGAACTTGAATTGTATGAACCTATCCTTTGCAGCTATCATGGAAGGAATGTAGGATATTAAACACTCCTTCCATTCCTCCTCTTCCAAAGAGGGAATATCAACCCTCCACTTTTCCCAGGTTTTAGTTAGTTTGGCATCGTACTCCACTGTCAGGTATAGGTATAGTGTGGAGAGGGGCTTCCCCATCACGCTGGAAGTCAAGAGCCTTTCAATAGAGTCTGGTTCCAGAATAGGGGGGGTAGGAAACTGAGCCTCAAAGGCGTGCTTCAGCTGCCAGTATCTGAATTGGAAGGAGGCCGGAATAGCAAAGGACTGTCTAAGGGTTTGGAAAGTCATGAGCCTGCCATCCTTAACTATATGCTTTAATGTAAGAATTCCCTTTTTTGCCCAGAGAGAGGGGTCCGGTAAAGTGTAAAAATGAGGAAGGATAGGGTTACCCCACAGGGGCATGTGAGGTGAAATGTAATTGGGCTTCCCATATATTTTCCTAGCCTCCTGCCAAACCCTTACAGTGGTTCACATTGGGGTTGTCATGGACAAACTGGCCCTGAGACCCCGAAACAGGAGATTGCTCAAGGCAGCGAAGGAACCCAGAATGGCTGCCCAAAGTTTTTTTTTTTAAATAACAAACATGTTATACTTACCTGCTCTTTGCAATGGTTTTGCACAGAGCCCCCCTGATCCTCTTCTTCAAAGGTTCCCCACGAGCACTCCTGGCTCCCCCCCTGTCCAGTGTCCCCAATAGCAAGCTGCTTGCTCCCGAGCCCAGCTCTATGCATCCATAGGACACATGGAGCCTCATCTCAGCCCCACCGCCCCCACTCTCTCCTTATTGGCTCACTGGCTGTGATTGACAGCACTGGGAGCCAATGTTTTAGCCGATGAGGAAAGATAGACCCGGGACAGCCGAGGCTCCAGTGCACATTGCTGGATAGAAAGGGGGCCTCAGGTGAGTATTGGGGGGTCTGTGGGAGGAGCAGCACATAGAACGTTTTTTACCTTCATGCATAGAATACACGAAGGTAAAAAACCTTCAGCCTTTACAACCACTTTAGGAACAGAAAAAAAAGTATGACTTTGCTACAAAGTTTGTTAACATCTTTGCAATGTGCATTGATCACCCGGAAAGGGTTGTTGCTTTCTCAACAAAAAGGGAGTTATGCCGCGTACACACGGGCGGACTTTTCGACGGACTAGGTCCGGCGGACTTTTCAACGGACTTTCGGACGGGCTTTCGAACAAATAGACTTGCCTACACACAATCAACCAAAGTCCGACGGATTCGTACGTGATGACGTACGACCGGAATAAAACAAGTAAGTTCATAGCCAGTAGCCAATAGCTGCCCCAGCGTCGGTTTTTGTCCGTCAGATTAGCATACAGACAAGCAGACTTTTCGACCGGACTCAAATCCGTCGGAAAGATTTGAAACATGTTTTATTTCTAGGACCGTTGGACTTTTGGGAAAAAAAAGTCCGCTGGAGCCCACACACGGTCGAATTGTCCCCGGTCCGCCGGACCTAGTCCATCGAAAAGTCCGCTCGTGTGTACGCGGCATTATACTTTAAGTACAGAGTATCATGTGAATAGTTTTTAAGATATACTTTCAAAATATAATTTGTTATACAGTTTCTTTGTTATTCTTTCTGATTTATTTCAAAGCAATTACAGGCAAAAAGTTTTTGTCTGCTAATTAAGCACATACTGAGTTTTCAAACAACCAAAGTCAGCTGTAAAAAGTTCAGAAAAATGTACACTTAGAACATCAGGGACTGTGTCTCTGAAGGCCAGAACCCTATAACTACAAACTGTGCTAAGCATGATCAGAAATACTTTCCATATCATTTAGAGCTGTAGCATATATTATGATTTTGTAGATTATTTTGTTACTTTCTTAACCTTTAGCTTAAGTGGAACAGACAGCAGAATTCACAAGCAGCCGGCCAAAATATAAGTATGGAAACGGTCAATCATTTTGTTATATAATATATGGTCAGGTTTTTTTTTTTTACCTTGCATCAAAAAGATCTAATGAGCTTGATCATCAGTAGCAGGAATATGAAATGATTATCTTAATGTTTTAAAGCCACAAAGGTACTTTGCTAAATACATTTTAGATAAGTGTTAAATTGCAATCTGCAATCTCTAATCAGATGTAAATGCAATGCTGTTTTACCTGCCATCACTTTTTATCTTATAATGTGATATATACCACGGCACTACCTTTGCAATGGGACTGAATTTCAGTACTGATTGATTTGATTTCTTGATTGTAGATGCTATTTGTCTTCATATGAATCTATAGAAATTATATTGATTTAAAAAAAAAAAAAAAAAAAACTACACTGTTGATTTTGACTGCCAAAAATGTGCTCACTTTTCAATTGATTTTAGCAAACAAAACAGGTCTTTTCTTACTTTGGTCACTTTTCTGTGATTACACCTTACACAAAACCACACACTACAACTTGCTTGCATTACAGTTGAAAGTTGGGAAATATAAAATCAGACACAGTATATCCACTTGCTGACCAGGCCTTTTCTGGCACTTTTTGTTTATAAGTTTAAATCAATATTTTTTCTAGAAAATTACTTATAACCCCCAAACATTGTATATGTATTTTTTTTTTAATCAGAGACCCTACAAAATAAAATTACAATCACTGCTATTTTTTACTTCACACTGTATTTGCGCAGTGGTTTTTCAAACACAGTTTAAAAAAAGAAAAATACATTTTGATGAATTAAAAAAAACAAAACACAATATATATATATATACCCCAATTTTTTTATATAACATGAAAGATGATGGTACGCAGAGTAAAATGATACCTAACATGTCATGCTTTAAAATTGCTCGTGGAATGGCGACAAACGATGGTACTTAAAAATCTCCATTGGCGACTCTTTAAATGCCTGTAGAGTTACAGAGGAGGTCTGGTGCTAGAATTATTGCTCTTGCTCTAACGTTTGCAGCAATACCTCACATGTGTGGTGCAAGCACCGTTTACACATGCGTGTGTGTTTTGAACTTTTGCTTAAAAAAAAAAAATTGTTTACTTCCGCCCTAGACTGGAAGTGACGTCAAGACATCGCTCTGGTCCTCCAAGGTCATAGAGGCGATCAAAGTTGATCTAGTCTTTTATCCCCTCTGTGACCAGCTGGCCACACCGTCAGATTGTTTCTCGGGCTAGCCGGCGGAAACGGTAAGCCCAAGAAACACCGCTGTGGGATGAGGGGAACGTCCCCTCCTGCAGCTTCTGAAAGTGTTCCAGCGGCTCATGAGCCAATTGAAACACTTTCATGAGTGAGCCAGCCACCGGCTAAAATAAAAAAAAAAAACAATACCGGGGTTATAGCTGATAGCTTCAGCCATAATCCTGGTAAACCACTTTTAAACCGCAACGTATATATGTGTATTGCGGTCGGCAAGTGGATATTTTGGCATATTAGGCAATATAAAAGTGGTATTAAATTATTAAATTGCAGCTTACCATTTCTTTTTTTTTTCAAATCTTTTATTTAGCAAAAGACAGGATCCATAACATCAAAGCAGTAAAGATAAAGAACACGTTAGGTACAATTTAGCAATATAGTACTTCCATATTACTTACTTCAGATACGAGGCAGTGGCAGGAACCACATGTATTAGAATCTGTATCATACCTTACAGCACTAACCTGTATCTTCACTAAATAAACATTGTATGCCTGTGAAAATAGAGGGAGGCCAATTTTTCAGAACCGAATAATAACAAGAAAAGATTCCATGAATCCTGCCTCAACCAAGAAAAGCAGTAAAGAGAGAGTAGTAAAGGAAATTGATAAACGGTGAAAAGGGAAAGAGGGGGGTGAAGGAGGGAAGAAAAAGGAAGGGGTGGATCGGGGGAGGGGGGGGCATCATAGGGAATATGGATTCGCGGAGTGTTTAAGATTCATGATTAAGTGAATTATTCACTTCCATCAGCGTTCACATATCACTCACGAGATATGTATTATGGGATCAGTTGGCAGTATCTCTTTCGAATAATGCCCTTCCCTTGTTAGAGAAGACAAACAAGTTCCACAGAGTGCAGGTTTTGTAATATCGTTCATGTTGGTGCCTTGATGAAAGGACAAGGTCCTCCATTTTGTTTATCTGCTCTACTTTACGCAGCCAGAAGCCAATGGTCGGTGGATGCGGGGATTTCCAATTGAGAGGGATACACATCTTGGCAGCGTCAAGGAGGTGGCGAATAATGAATTTCTTGTAAACTTTTTCTGGGATATTGGAGGCATGGAGAAGAAAGAACAACAACAAAGTTCCTGAAGCGCTACAACACTTGGGACCATGGTGTAACTGCAATAAAGAATTTTGAGGCAATGATTGTGGATAGAACTCAATGCAGCCAATACAACATTGTAAACATGCAAAGCAGACAAAAACACACTAATGCCCCATACACACGGTTGGATTTTCTGATGGAAAATGTTCGATGGGAACCTTTTGTCGGAAATTCCGACTGTGTGTAGGCTCCCTCGGACATTTTCCATCGGAATATCCGTCACACAAAATTTGAGATCTGGATCTCAAATTTTCCAACAACAAAATCCGCTTGCATAAATTCCGATCGTGTGTACACAATTCCGACGCACAAAGTTCCACGCATGCTCAGAATCAAGCAGAAGAGCCGCACTGGCTATTGAACTTCATTTTTCTCGGCTCGTCGTACGTGTTTTACGTCACCGCGTTCTTGACGTTCTCAATTTCCGACCAACTTTGCGTGACTGTGTGTATGCAAGACAAGTTTGAGCCAACATCCGTCGGAAAAAATCCATGGATTTTGTTGTCGGAATGTCCGATCAATGTCCGATTGTGTGTACGGGGTAAGTGTGGCGCTCTATGAGTAAAATCCAATAGATACTGTTGCACAAATGATGCTAACTGGTTTGAATGAATAATAGTGTTTATTCCATCGTGATATCAACGGGCTGATACAAGTCTGAAATATTTAATAAAATGAGAAAGCAAAAAAATCGCAAAAGTTAAAATTAAAATCTATAATCAAAATGTTGTTCAAACGTTACCACTGATGACCTCAGAGTAGGTGGAGGGGTTGACAACCATCCAGAAGGCTAGCTGGGAAGACTGTGGGGAAACCCATGACCCTGCCAAAGGATGGAAAAGAAATCCAATGCCCAGGATGAAAAAAGCCCACTGGCTGCGGGCTGGTATGGTTAATTCAGCCAGCTCCTAAGGTGTTAATGATGCCGCTCCGTGCGGAGGAGTCACGAGGCTGTGGTGGTCTAGACTGAGGAGATGTGAACAGTCTGTAGGTAGACGAGGGCTGGTAAATGGCAGATGGAATGGATGAAACCTAGGAAGTGGCAAGGATCAGGGAGCCAGAAAGACAAGCAAAGCCGAGGCTCCTAGCGCTCCTGAGCGCCTGTGGTGATGTCAATGCTGTGGCGGAGGTGAAAGGGAAGACTTCCTAACGTCTGCTAGTGGAATGCTGTTCTGTTCTGTTGCCATGACTTACATGTTTTACGCGCATGTGCTTTGTCAATTTTTGCTTTCTCATTTTATTAAATATTTCAGATTTGTATCAGCCCGTCGATATCACGATGGAATAAACACTATTATTCATTCAAACCAGTTAGCATCATTTGTGCAACAGTATCTATTGGATTTTACTCATAGAGCGCCACACTTATGCCGCATACACACGGTCGGACTTTCCGTCAGGAAATGTTCGATGTGAGCTTGTTGACGGAAAGTCCGACCGTGTGTATGCTCCATCGAACATTTGCTGTCGGAATTTCCGGCCACAAATGTTTGAGAGCAGTTTCTCAAATTTTCCGACGACTTCACTTGTTGTCGGAAAATCCGATAGTGTGTACACAAGTCTGTCGCATAAAAGCTCATGCATGCTCGGAATCAAGCAGAAGGAGCCGCACTGGCTATTGAACTTCCTTTTTCTTGGCTCGTCGTACATCTTATACGTCACAGCGTTCTTGACGTTCGGAATTTCCGACATTTGTGTGACCGTGTGTATGCAAGACAACATCCTTCGGAAAAAAATCCACGGTTTTGTTGTCGGAAAATCCGATCGTGTGTACATGGCATTATGCTGTTATGTTGGTTGTGCGTTTGTTGGCGGAAAGTCCAGCTGTGTATGTTCCATCGAACATTTGTTGTTGGAATTTCCCCCAACAAATGTTGGCTAGCAGGTTCTCAAATTTTCCGCCAACAAATTTTTGTTGTCGGACTTTCCGATTGTGTGTACATAAGTCCGTCGCACAAAAGTCCACGCATGCTCGGAATCAAGTACGAGCCGGAAGCACTCGGTCTTGTAAAACTAGCGTTCATAATAGAGATATCACATGACTATTGAACTTCCTTTTTATCGGCTCGCCGTACGTCTTGTACGCCAATATGTTTGTAATTGTTGGCCAACATTTGTGTAACCGTGTGCATGCAAGACAGGTTGGAGCCAGCAAACTTCGAACAAAATTCCACGGTTTTGTTGTGGGAAAAGTCTGATCGTGTGTACGGGCATTAGTATGTTTTTGAATGGAGAAGAAAGAAGGCTGGGTCGTCTGGTATCGGTCTTTCCATGAATTTTTGTATGGTGTGATGAACCGTTTTCCAGAATTGCTCGAGTTTGGTGCATGACCAGAAAATGTGTAATGCCCCGTACACCAAGTCGGACTGTGTTCGGACATTCTGACAACAGACACAGCACGTCACGGGTCCTCCAGACACAGCGCGTCACGGAAGGGGCAAAGGGCCAATCACAGCTGCCCTTTACCACATGATCGCTCCATTCAATGACGGAGCGATCACTTGTCAACAAACCAGAGCTTTTCTGATGCAGCTCTTCCCCTCTCCTCGCAGCGATCAGTACAGTGTGCGAGGAGAGAAGGGAGCCGGGTGCAGCAGCGCAGTGGGCTGTCTCTGGAATGCCCACAGTGCTGATCTGTGCCCATCCATGCTACATACCTGGCTCATCCATGCTCCACATGTGCTGAAAACATGCCTCATATGTGCCCATCCATGGTCCACATGTGCTGAAAACATGCCTCATATGTACCCATCAATACTCCATCCATCCCTGGCTCATCCGTGCTCCATCCATCCCTGGCTCATCCATGCTCCATGCATCCCTGGCTCATCTGTGCTCATTCGTACTCAATCCGTGCTCCATCCCTGGCTCATCCTTGCTCTATCCATCTCTGGCTCATCAATGCTCCATTCATCCCTGGCTCATCCATGCTCCATCCATCCCTGACTCATCCGTGCTCCATCTATCCGTGCTCATCCATGCTCCATCCATCCCTGGCTTATCCGTGCTCATCCATTCTCCATCCATCCCTGGCTCATCTGTGCTCTATCCATCCCTGGCTCATCTGTGCTCATCCATGCTCAATCCGTGCTCATCCATCCCTGGCTCATCCATGCTCCATCCATTCCTGGCTCATCCATGCTCCATTCATCCCTGGCTCATCCGTGCTCCATCCATCCGTGCTCATCCATGCTCCATCCATCCCTGGCTCATCTGTGCGCCATCCATGCTCATCCATGCTCAATCCGTGCTCATCCATGCTCAATCCATGCTCATCCATGCTCCATCCATGCTCATCCATGCCAATCCATGGCTCATTCATGTTCATCCATGCCTCATCTGTGTTCATCATTGCCACAGCCTTGCCAAATCAGTGCTCATCCGTGCCACATCAGCTCTCATCTATGAGGAATCCCTGCCGCAACAGTGCCCATCAGTGAATCACAAAAGTGTAATAGGTAGTCAAATTAGATTTGAAATGTATGTCCATGATGGTGCTCCCTGCATGTTGGGCCTCTGTATGTGCCCCGGCTGTGGAAAAGTCTCCCACATGTGGTATCGCCATACTCAGGAGGAGTAGCAGAATATATATTGGGGGTAATTTTTGCTATGTACATGCTTTGTGTTAGAAATATCTTATAAATGGACAACTTTCTGTAAAAAAAAAAATGCATTTTCATTTTCTTTCCATGTTTTCCAAAAACATGGAAAAAAGGACAAGTTTAAAAGACTCATTATGCCTTATAGAATATATGTTGGGGTGATTACTTTCCAAAATGGGGTCATTTTGTGGGCATTTCCATTGTCCTGGTGCTCTAGGGCCTTCAAAAGTGTATGAGGTAGTCAAAAAATGAAATGTGTAATTTATGCCCCTAGAACGCCTAATGTTGCTCCCTGCATGTTGGGCCTCTGTATGTAGCCACGCTGTGTATAAGTCTCACACGTGTGGTATCGCCATACTCAGGAGGAGTAGTAGAATGTGTATTGGGGTATAATTTGTGGTATGCATATGCTGTGTGAGAGCAATAACCTGTTAATATGACAATTCTGTGGAAAAAATTTAAATAAAATCTTCATGTTGCAAAGAATTGTGGGAAAAAATTACAACTTCAAAAAACTCACAATGTCTCTTACTAAATAAATTAGATTGTCTAATTTCCAAAAAAGGGTCATTTGGGGGGTATTTGTACTTTCCTGGCTTTTTAGTGTCTCAAGAATTGAGATAGGCTGTCAGTACATCAGGTGTGATCAGGTGAGATCAATTTTCAGTGATTGGCACCATAGGTTGTAGACTCTATAACTTTCTCAAAGACCAAATAATATACACCAATTTGGGTTATATTTACCAAATATATGTGGCAGTATAAATTGTGGCCAAAATTTATGAAGAAAAATGACTAATTTGCAAAATTTTAAAGCCGAAACAAAGAAAAAATTTTTTTTTTACAAATATTTCGTTCTTTTTTCATTTATAGCGCAAAATATAAAAATCCCAGTGGTGATCAAATACCACCAAAAGAAAGCTCTATTTGTGTGAAAAAAGGACAAAAAATTCATATGGGTAGCATGTTGCCTGTCTGACTAATTGTCATTTAAAATGTGAGAGCACTGAAAGCTGAAAATTGGTCTGGTTAGGAAGGGGGTTTAAGTGCCCAGTGGTCAAGCGGTTAGGGTTCTTTCACACAGGCGGTTTGCAGGCGCTATTGCACTAATAATAGCACTTGCAAACCGACCCGAAAGTGCCGCTACTTTCATTCCAGTGTGAAAGCCCCGAGGGCTTTCACACTGGAGCGATGCGCTGGCAGGACGGTAAAAAAAGTCCTACCAGCAGAATCTTCGGAGCCGTGAAGGAGCGGAGTGTATACCGCTCCTTCACCGCTCCTGCCCATTGAAATCAATGGGACGGCATGGCTATACCGCCGGCAAAGCGCCTCTGCAGAGTAAATACTGCAGTGCAGGAGCAATACTATGCTCCTTCTGAAAATGCTAGTTGCCTGACTCATGCTGAACTGCCAGCTTCAATACTTTAAGGCACTGATCCAGAATAAGCATGCAGATAAGGATGTCTGACCTTTCTCTAGGTTTCCTGATCTGTTGAGGGAGTATTAAAGCCAGAGGTTTAGCATAACAGCTAATTAACCACTTCAGCTCCAGAAGATTTACCCGCCTTCCTGACCAGGCCATTTTTTGCAATACGGCACTGCGTTACTTTAACTGACAATTGCACGGTCGTGCGACGCTGTACACAAATAAAATTAATTTTGTCCTTTTTTTTTACCACAAATAAAGCTTTCTTTTGGTGGTATTTGATTACCTCTGCGTTTTTGTTTTTTTTTGCGCTATAAACAATTAAGAAAAAACAAAACAATATTTTTTACTTTCTGCTATAAAACATCTCCAATAAAAAATGTCAAAATTCAAATTTCTTCATCAATTTAGGCCAATATATATTCTGCTACAAATTTTTGGTAAAAAAAAATCCCAATAAGCGTATATTGATTGGTTTGCACAAAAGATATAGCGACTGCAAACTATGGGATATATTTTTGGAATTTTTAATGATTTATTTATTGTTTACTAGTAATGGCGGCGATCAGCGACTTATAGCGAGACTAACACTGAAACGGACACTTTTGACACTTTTTGGGGACCAGTGACACGAATACAGTGCTAAAAATAGTGTGGGAGGTGCTTTTACTGTGGGAAGACAGAGATCCGTGTTCCTGCTTAGCAGAAACACAGGATCTATGCCTTCCCTTGTCACAGAACGGCGATCTACCTTGTTTACATAGGCAGATCACCGTTCTGCCTGTGCCTCGAACGATCGGCGGGTTAATTGAACAAGCTGAAGTTAAAAGCTGATTGGCTACCATGCACAGCTGCACCAGATTCTGACTGCTCCCCTTTTAGTAAATCTCCCCTTGTATGTTGTGAATCCCCTATTTATTATAGTAAAGCTAATTTTACATTGGTGGCAACATCAGTATGCAGCCCATTCATTTTTACTTGGCAAGTTGAATGTGAAATCAGTTGGGGATTCATATGACCTTCACAGGTCCATTTGACTAGCAGTTGACTTCCTTTTGACATGCATTTGACTTCCTTCTAAGCTGTATTTTTAAAGTGATTGTAAAGTCTTGTTTTTTTGTTTTTGTTTTTTACATAACAAACATGTCATCCTTACCTCCTCTGTGCAGTTAGTTATGCACAGAGCAGCCCAGATCCTCCTCTTCTCGGGTCCCTCTTTGGTGCTGCTGGCCCCTCCCTCCTGTTGAGTGCCCCCACAGCAAGCAGCTTGCTATGGGGGCACCCGAGCCAAGCTGCAGTTCTGTGTGTCCATTCAGACACAGAACTGCCCTTTGGCCCCACCCCCTCTCTCCCCTGATTGGCTAGTTGACTTTTACTGACAGCCACGGGAGCCACGGGAGCCACCACTGCTGTGTCTCAGCCAATTAGGAGGGAGAGTCCCTGGCGGCCGAGGGATTTATGGACATTGCAGGACAGAGAGGGGGCTCAGGTAAGTATTGGGGGGTGCTGGGGCGGCTGCTACACACAGAAGGATTTTTATTTTAATGCATAGAATGCATTAGGATAAAAAACCTTCTGCCTTTACAACTCCTTTAATTGACTTGCCGACAAATTGAAATACAGTACAATTGTATTCCAATTGATTTACCAACAAAAGCCTATGTTCACAGGCACTTAAGGGTCTACCCTGGAAAACCTCTCTGTGTGATAACAGGTACCTCCAACTGCTTAAGGTGGCCATAGTCTCTTTTTAGCACATCAGAAATGGCCAAGATTAGGTCCTTTTTACACGGGTGCCTCCGTGGAGCAGGATCCACTTGCTTAGTGGGGGATCTTTCCGTTGATCCCCGCTGAGCAGGCAGAGGACAAGTCAGTGTCTGCTCCGCTATGCAGAGCAAACACGAACACAGCCCGCTGTTGTCTAGGGGGCAATCAGATGTAAACGGGCCACCTGTCCATTTTTATCCGATGCCATCCAATCCGCCAGTCAGAAGGGGAATAGGTCCCCCATCCGTCTGTTTTTGATGGACATGATTGGATAGGATGGAGGTGGGTGTCAGTGGACATGTGTTCGCTGACAGCTGCCACTCCATAGAATAGACTAGAGGGTTCGATCAGGTCCGACAGGTGGACCTAATCAGATCACCCGCGTGAAAGGGGCCTAAGATGCTCAAAACTAGGAACATCTCTTGCTTTTATTCAGCTATTTACGGGCAACTTAATTTATATCTGAGCTTTCTCCTAACACAATAATTTCTTTCTCTCTAGACTAATATGTGCAAAGTCAACAGGACCAGAGTTACAGATTTCTTTCTTCTATCGGAGAAACCAGCAATTATATGTTATCATTTCATCCTGTTCTTAGTAATCTATCTTGATCTTAATGTGGTTGGGAGAGGATGGAGGGGGTGAGAAGGAAAGGGGGTAGAGCAGTGGTGGAACTTTCAGGGTTGCAGCAGTCGCACTTGGGATTGGGCCCTGCCATTCGGCCCCAAGACCCGGCATCTCCCCCTGCACCTCTGGCTTTCAGTTTGGGATGCAGTGAGGGGAGTGGGAGGTGGCGATCGGTAGCTCTATGGTGCCCGCGGAGATAGTAGTTCTCCTCCCGAGTGTATACAGTGGAGAGGGGAGAGGCCTCTGACCCGGGCAGCTATCAGTTTCACTCTTCAGTATACAAGTGAGTTGCTCTGCTTTTACACTCTTGCTGATAGCTGCCAGGGTCAGAGGCCTCTCCCCTCTCCACTGTATACACTCGGGAGGAGAACTACAAGCCCCAGGGAGATCGTGTGGTCCACATGCACCATAGAGCTGCTGATCGCCCCCTCCTACCTCCCCCTGTGCTGGGGGTTGGAGGAGCGGAGACCAGCCAGGTACACGGGGAACCTTTGGAAGGGGGGCGGCTGTCCGGGGACCCTAATGTAAGGGGGGGCCCTCTGGGGACATTGATGTAAGGGGGGCTCTCTGGAGACCCTGATGTAAGGGGGGCTCTCTGGGGACCCTGATGTAAGGAGGGGGCTCGCTGGAGACCCTGATGTAAGGAGGGGGCTCTCTGGGGAACTTGATGTAAGAGGGGGCTCTCTGCAGACCCTGATGTAAGGAGGGGGCTCTCTGGAGACCCTGATATAAGGGGGGCTTTCTGGGGACCCTGATGTAAGAGGGGGCTCTCTGGAGACCCTGATGTAAGGGGGGCTCTCTGGGGACCCTGATGTAAGAGGGGGCTCTCTGAAGACCCTCATGTAAGAGGGGGCCCTCTGGGGACTCTGATGTAAGGAGGGGGCTCTCTGGAGACCCCGATGTACAGAGGGGGCTCTCTGGAGACCCTGATGTAAGGGGGGAGCTCTCTGGGGACCCTGATGTAGGAGGTAGGAGGAGGCTCTCTGGGGACCCTGATGTAAGGGGGACCTCTGGAGACCCTGATGTAAAGGGGGTCTCTCTGGAGACCCTGATGTAAAGGGGGTCTCTCTGGGGACCCTGATGTAAGGAGGGGCTCTCTAGGGACCCCAATCTAAGGAGGGGCCCTCTGGGGAACCTGTTGTAAGGAGGGGTTCTCCGGGAACCCTGATGTAAGGGGGGCTCTCTGGGGATCCTTATGTAAGGGGAGGCTCTCTGGGGACCCTGATGTAAGGGGAGCTCTCTGGGGACCCTGATGTAAGGGGAGGCTCTCTGGGAACCCTGATGTAAGGGGGGCTCTCTGGGGACCCTAATGTAATGGGGGCTCTCTGGGGACCCTGATGTAAGGAGGGGGCTCTCTGGGGACCCTAATGTAAGGAGGGGGCTCTCTGGGGATCCTGATGTAAGGAAGGGGCTCTCTGGGGACCCTGATGTAATGAGGGGGCTCTGGGGACCCTGATGCAAGGGGGAGGCTCTTTGGGGTCCCTAATGTAAGGGGGAGGCTCTCTGTGGACCCTGATGTAAGGAAGGGCTCTCTGGGGACCCTAATGTAAGAGGGGGCTCTCTTGGGACTCTGATGTAAGGAGGGGGCTCTCTGGAGACCCTGATGTGAGAAGGGTGCTCTCTGGGGACCCTGATGTAGGAGGTAGGAGGGGGCTCTCTGGGGACCCTGATGTAAGGGGGGCCCTCTGGAGACCATGATGTAAGGGAGGGCTCTCTGGGGACCCTGATGTAAGGAGGGGCTCTCTGGGGACACTGATGTGAGGGGCTCTCTGGAGACCCTGATATAAGGAGGGGCTCTCTGGGGATCCTTATGTAATGGGAGGCTCTCTGGGGACCCTGATGTAAGGGGGGCTCTCTGGGGACCCTGATGTAAGGGGAGGCTCTCTGGAGACCCTGATATAAGGGGGGCTCTCTGGAGACCCTGATATTATGTGAGGCTCTTTGGGGACCCTGATGTAAGGGGAGGCTTTTTAAGGACCCTGATGTAAGGAGGGGCTCTCTGGGGATCCTGATGTAAAGGAGGGGCTCTCTGGGGACCCTGATGAAAGGAGGGGGCTCTCTGGGGACCCTGATGTAAGCAAGGGGCTCTCTGGGGACCCTGATGTAATGAGGGGGCTCTGGGGACCCTGATGTAAGGGGGAGACTATTTGGGGTCCCCTATGTAAGGGGGGAGGCTCTCTGTGGACCCTGATGTAAGGAGAGGCTCTCCGGAGACCCTGATGTAATTGGTGGGCTCTCCAGTTACCCTGATGTAAGGGGGGCTCTCTGGGGACCCTGATGTAAGGGGGGCTCTCTGGGGACCCTGATGTAAGGGGAGGCTCTCTGGGGACCCTGATGCAATGAGGGGGGCTCTGGGGACCCTGATGTAAGGGGGATCCGCACTCAGATATGTTACGATTTATATATATATATATATATATATATATATATATATATATATATCTATATATATATAAATAACACACACATGTATATTGTATACAATACCCTTCATGGTTTCTTGCACCGGGGCCCTGAAGATTCTAGATACTGGGGTAGAGGGTAGGGGGGTGAAAACATGAGAGGCAAGATGTAGGTGTAAAGGCCTGGCAGTCACCAGACTTAAGAGAAAAGGGGGGGGGGAATAAAAAGTTTTTTTTTTTGGAAGATCAGTTGGAATATATATATTCAGATTTGGAGAGACCACGCCTCTCCTTCCGTCCCTTTCCTCCTATTTAGGGAATAAATGCGGTTGCTATGATGCTTGAATAGGATCCTAGGATACACACTTGTATAGGTTTGGTTTAGCCTTAAATGTCCTTTTCTTGACTGTTTTTTGTAATGTATTTATATGTAAATTATTTAAGACGAATAAAAATAATTTAAACTCAAAAGCCCATGTACACAGGCCCTTAAAGATCTACCCTGGAAAATCTCCCTGTTTGATAATAGCTACCTCCAACTGCTTGAGGTGGTCATTGTCTCTTTTTAGCACATCAGAAATGGCCAAGATAAGATACTCGAAACTAGGAACATCTCTTGCATTTATTGAGCCATTTATGGGCAGCTTAATTTATATCTTATAAACTTTTTACTTACACCATAATTTCTTTCTCTCTAGACTAATATGTACACAGTCAACAGGACCAGAGTTACAGATTTCTTCCTTGTAAGCCTATCGGAGAACCCTGCAATTATATGTTATCTTTTCATCCTATTCTTATTGATCTATATCATCACTGTACTTGGAAACATGTCTATAATTCTTGCCTACAAGCTGAGCTCAAACCTCCAGACCCCCATGTACTTTTTTCTTGCCAACTTTTCCTTTCTAGAAATGTGCTACGTAACTGACACATCACCCAAAATGTTGCATGTTTTACTATCGCAAGACAAGTCCATTTCCTTCTCTGGTTGTGCCGCCCAACTGTTTGGTGGTACATTATTTGGTGGTGCTGAGTGTTACGTACTTACAAGCATGGCCTATGATCGGTATAGTGCTATATGTCATCCATTACTATATAATAGGATTATGAATAAAATTGCTTGCAGTTTACTTATAACTGGGTCATATCTTATGGGTGTGCTCAGTTCTGTAACGCACACCACTCTTACATTCAGTCTGCCTTTCTGCGGGTCTGATGTAAGCCACTTTTTTTGTGATGTTCCACCCTTACTAAAACTGGCTTGTACTGACACTTGGGTTAACGAGCTGGTGGTTTTTGCATTAGGTAGCTATCTTGTTGCAAGTACAGTTTTGTTAATAGTAATCTCTTACATATACATCATTACATCTGTCTTCAAAATCCAGTCATCTGTCGGGCGGAAGAAAGCCTTTTCAACATGCACTTCTCACCTCATCGTTGTTATTATATTCTATGGTTCCATCTTTTTTGTGTACCTCAAACCTAAATCAATGTACAATCTAGAGCACGACAGAGTTGTGTCTGTCATGTACACAATTGTGGCTCCCTTGTTAAACCCTTTTATATACAGTATACGTAACAATGAAATGAAAGAGGCTTTCATGAAAATGCTAAAGAAAGTAACTGTGGGGAGATGGCATTATGTTGGGTGTATTTTGCCCCTGAAAGTGGCCTTCTTAAAATTAAAAAAAGAAAACAAAAACACATTTTAGGATCATATGTGCAAAAATGCAAAAACTACATTTATGCTCTTTTTCATCACAGATTTAGCCTAATTAGAGGATGAATTGTGCTCAAAGAGACAAAAAAGATAGTATTGTAAAATACACTGATACCTTTGAAGTTGAATTTAGGGCAGATATGAAACAAACCCAAAGAATAAATGTACTGTAACACAACCTACGAAATGACTACCATCATCAAATTGCAAAAAAAAAAAAAAAGCCCTGCACAAAAAAGAGTTCATAAACAGTCCATATACAATATAGTCTCTTATTAAAACACCCCCACAACTGAGAAGGCCTTGTGTCATTCTATCTGCAAAATATAATTTTGTCCTCATAATACATTTGTTTTAGAGAGACCCCTCCTCCTTTCTTTTAATATATGCTTAGGTGATTATCCATCAATTCCCTATGCCTTCACATTTATTTTTTTATTCATTTATTCTTTTATTTTAGTTGAGTCTGTTTTATCCTTTTGAGCCCCCGTTCACACCTATGCGAATTAGATGCAGCTTACACCGCATCCAATTCGCAGGACATTTTAAAATACATTCATATGAATGCATCTTGTTTAATATGTGCGTTGCATTCGCACTGCGCATTGCACAAAAAACGTGTGCGTTTTCTGGGCATTACGGTGCGAATTACAAGCCCATTATCTTCTATAGGAAAACGCGTCTGATTCGCAGATGCATTGCGTTCTGAACATGGATTTTCTCCTTCTCCTCACTACACCCCCTCTCCCTGCTCACTGATCCGCAGGTACAATGCAGAGAAACCTCTGAACAACTGATTTTTATTTTCCCAGTGAAACCTGAGCTTCAATTCGAACCGCACATGTGTGAACCAAGGCTAAATGTTTTTACTGTTGTTATGCTACTGAACCCATTGTACTCTGTGTGATAAACTAAACATGCATTCATTCTCTCATGGCAAGTGTTGGGGAAGCCCCCAAATTTATATTATAGATTGAGTTGCTCTATAGATCCCCCACAGCTAGAGTCAGAATTAATGGCATTCTATTCCCAGTGTTCAGTTTCAGCAGAGGCACCAGACAGGGATGCCCCCTATCTCCTGGGCTCTTTGCGCTGGCGATGGAACCCCCGGCTTTTCTGATTTGCTCCCCCCCTCTGATCTTTGGTCTTCCAGTGGGCCCCTTACGGGAAAAAATCTCCTTATACGCAGATGATGCCCTATTGTATTTACTTGATGCCTCCGGCACCCTTGAAGCGGTCCTTGAAATTGGGGTATTCTCGGGCATCAGGATCAACTGGAGCAAGTCATGGTTGTTTTCTTTGTCTCAGCCGCCACCCTCCCTTTCCCCTGCCCAGACTTCCCTGACCTGGGTCTCTAAATTTAGATACTTGGGATATGAGATTCAGGGTACCCTCTCCTCCTATTTGAATGACAATGTGTATCCAGTATTGCATCAGCTAACTCTAAATGAAAGTCATTGCTACTCTTCCCGGTAAGAAGGATTAACATTTTGAAAATGACATTTCTCCCTATGTTTTTATATGTATTTTAAAATACCCCAGTTCCTATCCCTAACGTTTTTTTTTGTTAAACTTGATCAGATTGTCAATCATTTCATCTGGGCTGGATCTACCCCTAGAATAGCTAAATCTACCCTACAATTGCCTCTGTCATTGGGGGAATGGGGCTGCCCTGTTTTCGTCAATATTATTGGGCTGCTGTCTTAGTGACAGCACACTGGTGGTTTGAGCAGACAAAGATGAACCCAACCGTCAATCTGGAGGCAGCTATTTTAGTCTCATACCTAGTGTTTAGAGGTTTAAGGGCACATAGTAACATGATCACGCCAATGTGTACCACTGTTAGAGTATGGGGACAGATGACGATGACAGTCAGTGAACTGCAGGTGATCTCCCCTCACACGTCACTTTGGGGTAATCCTCGATTACCGCATCTCCATTCCATGCTTGACCCCAATGTGTTGGCTAGCTTTGGTATAATTAAAAAAAAAACATATAATGCCGGAAGGACATCTGTTGTCATATAATTTTTTAAAAGCTACATTTCACCTACCCTTGTGGATGTTCTTCTGCTATTTGCAGCTGCGCCATGAGGTACTATCACAATTCCCTGATGTCCCTACAATTACTTCTCACACTGTGGAGCATTTCCTAACTTCCAGCAATGCTGACAAGATCCTGTCATCTCTCTACCTTAGGATCTCTGCCAGAGACACTGGCAAAAATACTCAGTTGTTTAATATCTGGAAGGGGGGCATACCTGCTCTTAATTCAGAGGACTGGGATGAAGGGGTTCAACAACATATTCCATTGGTGTTGTCTGCTAGGGATAGGTATATTCAGATCAAGTTTCTTCATAGGGCATATTATACCCCTCAGAGGCTCTCGAAGATCTATCCTAAACAGTCTGACCGCTGCCCTAAATTCCTTAGTGATGCTGGGACATTCATGCATGTTGTTTGGTTGTGCCCTGTTATCCAGAAATTCTGGTGGCAGGTGGTGGAGGAAATCAATTCAGTGGGAGATCTGTCTGTGAATGTAGATCCTAGGATTCTTCTCCTTGGTATCTGACACTGTTGATCGCAGCATACACAAACAGCTGTTTGTTTTGTATGCATTTTATGCCAGAAAAAAAAATTTGTCTATATGGAAGCAAGCAACCCCCCCACAGTCTCACAATGAAGGTCGACTGTTGACGCGGTCTTACCCCTCTACAAACTCACTTATATGAGCCGCGGGTGTCCCAAAAAGTTTAACAAGATCTAGGTAAAATATAGACCAATGACATCATAGAGGTCACCTACTCCATAGTCCCTTTTGTGCGACTGATGTGAGGACCTATGTGCTGGTACTGTTTCTCTGTATTCTCCTTTCCTTCCCCTTCATCTTGTCTCTTCCTTTCCCCCTCCGCCCCCCCCCCCCTCCCCTTCAGCATCACGCTGCCCCATTTGTCCTTTTCTACCGCTTAAGTTTTTAACGCACTTGATATAACTGTCCGACTCCGATCCTTTGTATGATGTATAATATACACTGCAAAGAGCTTTTTTATGAATAATGCAATCTATATTGTATGATGATGTGAACTATGTGCCTTATAGTTTCTTTTGTACTTCTGTTTAATTTTTTTTATGTTATGATAAATAAAAACTTTTCATTCAATGTTGTTTTTGTAAAACTTTAATAAACGTATTGAAAATGTAAAAACATCAGATGTATGGGAATGGTTGGAATCCATCAGATGTCTTACTAAACAGCGACTGCAGCTCTACAATCAAGATCTTGGGAGGATCCAACTGAATAAAAAAACATAATGCATTCCCATGTAAAACTTGGTAAAAACAAGGGTGAAGTAGCTTCAGGATGTCCAAGCCTGTGTACAGGGCTGTTTCAGACTCAGATTTTCTGAGTTATAAATAATGTGTAATAATTGAAGTTCATGTCTTGAACCATCTGTCCTGACCGGTAAAATTAACCCTTCTTCAACAAACTATCAATTAAAAGAGAAGTAACTATAGCAATTCCCTATGCAGTGTTAATTGTTCCTTGAGGACAAATTACCAAAACAGCAATTATTATGTAAAAAATAAAAGTAAGTGACATTGAGGATTTGTCCCCAGAGGTACAAGAACCCTATATTACCATGGGATGTGTACAGCAGGGCCTGTGTATGCTCTGTAAACAATGGAAGTTAGAAAGCGTTCAATATTTTTCTGCATTAGCATACATTGGTTTTAAGATTATAGCACAAAGTAATTGTTTTATATAACTAACTGAAGGGCAAGGTAAGTTCAGTTACTATTTCTCGTAATCTTGTTAAAGTGAATCTCTGAGCTGCCTTGGCCGACTTGTTTTTTAAGGTCTAGGCTTCAGGGCTTCATGGCCTAACTAGTGAGTTAAGCAGCCAATTACAGTTGTGCTCATAAGTTTCTTGGCCATTTTTCAGAGAATACGAATGATAACACAAAAACTTTTCTTTCACTCATGGTTAGTGTTTGGCTGAAGCCATTTATTATCAACCAACTGTGTTTACTCTTTCGAAATCATAATGGCAACAGAAAATACCCAAATGACCCTGATCAAAAGTTTACATACCCCAGTTCTTAATACCGTGTATTGCCTCCTTTAACATCAATGACAGCTTGAAGTCTTTTGTGGTATTTGTGGATGAGGCTCTTTATCTTCTCAGATGGTAAAGCTGCCCATTCCTCTTGGCAAAAAGCCTCCAGTTCCTGTAAATTCTTGGGCTGACTATTGAGGTCAGGAGACTGAGATGGCCACTCCAGAACCTTCACTTTATTCTGCTGTAGCCAATGACAGATCGACTTAGCCTTGTGTTTTGGATCATTGTCATGTTGGAATGTCCAAGTACGTCACATGCGCAGCTTCCTGGCTGATGAATGCAAATGTTCCTCCAGTATTTTTTGATAACATACTGCATTTATCTTGCCAACAATTGTGACCAAATTTCCTGTGTCTTTGTAGCTCACACATCCCCAAAACATCAGTGATCCACCTCCTGACCTTTCATCATAGGCCTTGTTGACTCCTCTCCAAATGTAGAGTTTATGGTTGTGGCCAAAAAGCTCAATTGTGGTCTCATCACTCCAAATGGCTTTGTGCCAGAAGGTTTGAGGCTTGTCTCTGTGCTGTTTGACGTATTGTAAGCGGGATACTTTGTGGCATTTGCGTAGTAATGGCTTTCTTCTGGTGACTCGACCATGCAGCCCATCTTTCTTCAAGTGCCTCCTTATTGTGCATCTTGAAACAGTCACACCACATGTTTTTTAGAGAGTCCTGTATTTCACCTGAAGTTATTTGTGGGTTTTTCTTTGCATCCCAAACTATTTTCCTGGCAGTTGTGGCTGAAATTTTAGTGGGTCTACCTGACGTGGTTTGGTTTCAACAGAACCCCTCATTCTCCACTTCTTGATTAGAGTTTAAACACTGCCGATTGGCATTCTCAATTCCTTGGATTAATTTGTATATCCCTTTCCTGTTTTATACAGTTCAACTACCTTTTCCTGCAGATCCTTTGACAATTCTTTTGCTTTCCCCATGACTCAGAATCCAGAAACGTCAGTGCAGCACTGGATGAAAGCTGCAAGGGTCTGTCAGGAGTCCAGAAACTCAATGACCTTTTATATACACACACTTATTACAAGCAAACAGATCATAGGTGAGGATGGTTACCTTTAATAGCCATTCAAACCCCTTTGTGTCAACTTGTGTGCATGTTATCAGGCCAAAATCACCAGGGTATGCAAACTTTTGATCAGGGTCATTTGGGTAGTTTCTGTTGTCATTATATTTTAAAAAGAGTAAACACAGTTGATTGATAATAAATGGCTTCAGCCAAACACTAACCATAAGTGAAAGAAATGTTTTTGTGTTATCATTCATAACCTCTGAAAAATGGCCAAGAAATCATAAATTCTGCCAGGGTATGTAAACTTATGAGCACAACTGTATATCTGAAAAAGTCTCTTTTGACAGGTCAGTGACTCATTAAAGTGTACTTTAGCCTAGAAACAAAATTGTAAGGTACAGCAGTTTACCAGTCTTTAGATGTGGTGGCTGTATTAGTTTCCTAATTTGTACCTGGTGATCCTGCCATTAACATACACCTCTTGTCCCAGGGTGACAATGCACTCCCACTATACTGTATCTTCTGGAGGAACAGCAACGCTGCTCTCCTGATTTGAGATACAAAAACCTTTACCTCTCCTTATCTCCAGTAAATTGGGAGTGCAGTGGTATTCCGTGGTTCACAAAAAATAGCTGAGAAGGCTGATAATATTGTTTGAGATACCAGTTCAACACACAAAATGTTACAAAGACACTGAATTATGGTCAAGCTCAGCAGGTACTTTCCTGATCTTGCAATTGAAAATGTACTTAACAACTGTAAATGAGAGTACACTGGCATAATGTAAGGTCCTCAAAATATCTTTAATTGGTTCAAATAAATGTATTGTACTCACAAAAGTGATATAAAAGTCACTTCACAAATAATTTCCATAAGGAACATCTCATCGACCAACAAATGCACCCATCCGTCCACAAGTACATTTGTTGGTATATGAGTTGTTCCTCATGGAAATATTATACAATATATTTATTTGAGACAATTAAAGATGTTTTTAAGGATCTTATACTATGCCAGTGCACTCTTTGTTTCATTTACAGTATTTCCAAAAATTCCCTGGTCTTGAAAGGGCAATGTGATGGAACTGATTTGGCACCCTGCTTGGGTGCTTCCTTCCATGAAACAGTGCCTCCTGCCCTCCAAACCGTTCCGAGCAGACCGAGAGTTAATACCAGTACTTTTTACCTCAAGCATCGTACACAGACAAGATGTTGGGATAGAACCAAAGGAATGACTGTTTATTGAACTGAAAAATTGAATTGCAGTACATTATAAGACATGAAATCATTGCAGTGAACACAATAATGGGAAAACAGTATATATGCAGTACACAGTATGCAGTGTAGTCATAGGACATGGCAGATAAACATCACACAGGACAGGAAAAAAAGGGTTTTATCCCTCGGCTGTCATCAGAAAAAAAAAAGGGGGAGAAAAAAAAAAGAGGAGGGGGGGGAGGGGCGGGGGGAAGGGAACACCGAACAATAGAGCGCAGTCAAATACAGTGCATCATAAGCCTATAGGGTGAGGACAACAAAAGAGGATAATACAGATCACAGGGGGTTGGTCCATGGCTGCCAGACCCCCTCAAATTTCCGAGGACAACCTCTGCTTATATAGGTAAGTTTATACATTGGCAGAATAGCATTAATTGAGTTTTCCCATGACCTTATTGTAGGTGGTAAGGGGGACGTCCATCTAAGGAGGATCTCCTTTTTGGCATAAAAGAGTAGCAATGAAAGCAGAAGTTTAGTATACCGAGGCCTTTGGTCATCATCCTGTATACCTAGTAGGGCCAGTTCCACCGCCAGGGGCAGCTCCAGCTGGAGCCGTACATTAATAAACTCGAAAATATCAGCCCAATAACGGTTGAGTTTAGGACATAGCCAAAACATGTGCATATAATCACTGTCTGGAGACTGACATCTTGGACAGTTCGGGGATCTCAGCGGGTAAATTCTGTGCAGTCTCTGAGGCGTGAAGTAAATCCTATGCAGGAATTTGGTTTGTATGAATTTGTCCCTAGAGGATATCACCAGTTGGGAGCAATTTTTGAAACATTCCTCCCAATTCTCTCTATCTAGGGATGGGATATCAGCCCTCCACTTGTCCCATAGTACATCCATTTTTTTAGAGTCTGTGCTAAGTAACGTCAAGTATAGCGTCGATAGGGGCTTAGACAAGGATTCTTGCGCCAATAACTCCTCGACCACATCCGTCTCAAGGTCAGGTGGTGTCGGGAACTGAGCACGGAACGCGTGACGCAGCTGATAGTAGCGAAACAGCATTCCTGCCGGAAGGCCACACCTCTCCACCAGGTCTTGAAAGGAAACCATGACCCCGGAGGAAACAACATCCTTCAGAATTTTAATTCCATACCCGGCCCATACTTGAGGGTCGGGAATAGTCCTGAAATATGGGAGAGTAGGATTCCCCCATAATGGACAATAAGGGGACCACCTATTTGGAGATAGAAACCGTCTCCTAGCCACCCCCCATACACGCAGAGTGGCTCGAGTGGGACCGGAGAGGGTAGGACTGGAGGAGGCCCCACGATATACCAAATTACCGAGCTCTTTAAGGGAACCCACCATAGCCGCCTCCAAACAGACTGCTGCATTGGTCCTAGACTGCTCAAACCACCGTCTAACCGTGACTAGCACAGCAGCCCAATAATACACCATCAGGTTAGGTAAGGCCAAACCCCCACATCTGACAGGGAGCTGAAGAGTTGATTTGGCTATACGAGGGGAGGATCCCCGCCAAAGGAAGGATCCAATGCAGCCGTCTATCTCTTTGAAAAACGCCTGGGGTATCCATGTGGGGCAATTCCGAAAGATATAATTTAATTTAGGTAGATAAATAATTTTCAATATATTTATACGCCCTAGCAAATTAAGGGGAAGATTGGCCCACCTAGAGCAGTGGTCTTTAAGACGTGCGACTATAGGCTGTAGGTTAAGGCGTTGAAAGGACCTAAAATCTCGTGATATCTTTATTCCCAGGTATGTGAATTCCTCCGCCCACTTCAGCGCAGGTTGGTTCACTAGATCCCTGGCCTTAGCATCTAGAGGAAAAAGTACCGATTTAGACCAATTAATGCGGACTCCTGAAAAACGTCCGAACTCATCAAAAATTTCTAAAGCCGCTTGCAGTGAAGTATCTGCATCCTGTAAATAGAGTAGTGCGTCATCGGCATACAGGGATATCTTCTCCTCCAGAGGGCCAACCCGCAATCCCACAATGCGGCTAGATTCACGAACCAGTGTCGCCAGGGGCTCTAAGGCCAAGGCAAACAGAGTGGAGGACAGTGGGCACCCCTGCCTGGTCCCCCTCCGGAGGAGAAAAACATTGGAAAGGGAGTCATTTACCCTAATCCTTGCTCTGGGGGCCCTATATAACAAACCTAGCCAGTGAAGAAATTTAGGACCCACCCCAAATCTCTTCAGCACTTCCCATAAATATTCCCACTCCACGGAGTCAAAAGCCTTCTCCGCGTCCAGAGAGGCTATGACTCGTGTTCCGTCGTTATCATGGGTGGCAGCCAGGTTTAGGAACAGACGGTGTATGTTGATATTGGTGCCCTTCCCCGGCATGAACCCGGTTTGATCTACATGTACAAGGTCCTCTATCACCTTCCCAAGTCTCCTGGCCAAAATTTTTGCCAGTAGTTTGGCGTCTGCGTTGATGAGGGAAATAGGTCGATAGGAGGCACATTCTTCAGGGTCCTTACCGGGTTTGGGCACCAACAACACCACCGCTTCAGAGAAAGATTCAGGGAGAGCATTCAAAGTAAAAGATTGCTGTAGTAACAAAGTAAATCTAGGTGCGAGGAGTTCTTGGTATATAGCATAAAATTCAATGGGTATCCCATCTGGTCCCGGGGCCTTTCCCTGCTGCATAGAACCCAGGGCCTCCTGAACCTCTTCTAATGAAATATCCTTCTCCATTTCTACACGTTTTTCGGGCTCTAAAGAGGGGAGGGTAACCTGGTTGAGATATTCAATCAACTGGGAATGATCATAATCAGCTCTAGAGGAATAAAGAGTTTTGTAGAAGTCAAGAAATCTTGCACTTATATCCGCCGGAGCCGTCAATAGACTGCCATCCAGGTCTTTCAATCTACCAATGCGAGTAACAGTGTGCTGTCCCCTGGCAAGCCAGGCCAACAGCCTACCGTTCTTGTCTCCAAACTCAAATACCCTTTGGGCGCTATCTAGCATCGACTTCTTAGTGAGCTCGATCCTACAAAGAGACAGCTCTCTGAGGACATCCTGCCAAAGCACATAATGGGTCTGGTCAGGAAATCGGACATATTCCACCTCCTTCAGCCTAGCCTGGTCCTCTAATAGCCTCAGAGACTGCGCAGATCCCCTCTTTTTCGCAGATATGCGGGTCATATATTCACCTCTAAGCCAGGCCTTAAACGCATCCCACTGTACCAGAGGTCCAGTAGAGTCTGCATTGTTAATCCAAAAACCGCATAATGTCTCCGGTATCACCTCCTGGAACTCCGGCTCCATAATCCAGTACTTGGATAACCTCCACATCCTCTCACCCACCATCGGAGAAAGTTGGATGGTCACAGACATCGGAGCATGATCTGAAATTCCACGGGAGAGAATCTTCACCGAGACCAACCTCCTCATAAGGCTGGGGGAGGCATATGCTAAGTCAATACGGGACATGGTTCGGTGTGTGGTGGAGAGGCAAGTGAACTTTCTATCAGTGGGATGGAAATGGCGCCAAGCATCTGTCATATGAAAGGCGGAAGCCCAGCGGGAAAGGTCCTGTTGCTGGGGACCAACCACCTGCATCCTGTCCAGCTCCCTATTTGGGGTCATATTAAAATCACCTAGAAATAGGACATTTTCTACATTATATAACGTGGCTTGTTGCAGCAGGTCATGAAGTAACCCTACGTCCGCCGGAGGAGGCAGGTAGACTCCCACAATAACAACAGGATTCTCCTCAATCAGAGAATGTAGGAGAACATACCTACCCCCTGGGTCTAGATGAACATCCAACAGTTGAAAATGCAGGGATTTGTGGACTAGCACACTGACCCCCCCTGGCATAATTGGAGTATGTTGCATGGTAATGAGTAGCAACCCATGCCCGCTTTAAACTAAGAATGCGGGAGCCCACGAGATGCGTCTCCTGCAGGATACACACCTGTGGGCGGAGCTTGCGCAAGTAATTGAGCACTAAAGAGCGCTTCACAGCGGAATTTAAGCCTCGTACATTCCATGACACCACTAGACATCCAGCCATGGCAACAACTCCTCAATACCAGAAGGGCCCTGTCTTGATGAGGATGCCCGTCCCCAGTCCCCCCGGGGGGGGAAAGCCCCACGTCCGGTTACAACGGGGACACACACACTGTCAAAATGTAAAAGCACACTACATATATTACTCGTAAATGTGTAAAAAAATACTTCTTATTAGTCCAACTCGAACCTGAAAATAAAAAAGGATTAGTATAGATAACCAACCATAACCACCAATGAACAACCCCACCCTCCACCCCGCACCCCCCAAAACATTGAGGAGCACATAAGTCCCATGAACCCCAGAAAAACTGGTAACTTAAGTTGAGGTCGTGTAGCCGGAACGGGACCTCACAACACCATCATTGAGTATGGGAACTAGGTGTTTGTGTATCAGTACATATCCCAGAGCCGGTGGAGTGATAAGTAGGAGAGGATAAAATGTTCTGTTCATCACCTGACTAAGCAGGGGCACCTTCTTCATTGTTCGTTACAAAAATGAAAAAGAAAAGAAAACAAACATGAAAAATAAAACGATCCCCCAGGACAACCTGAAAAGAGCATATAAGGAAAAGTTGCAAGAGGGTAAGTATCCTCTAGGAACAGTTAGGGCCAGAGCTGCTGGAACAGCCAATCCTCTCCTCTGGCAGGAGTCCCTAAGCATGGCAATAATCCATAGGAATCCGAGGAGGAAGATATGAGAAAGGATTGGAGTGCAGCCACAGTACACAAGGGGGGACATGTTCATCTATTCCCAGATATGCAAAGTAAGCAATTCCAAACAGCGCGCCCAAAGTAGCAGAATACGAAAGTTAAACTTACGGGGGGAGAGTCTCCAGCCAGGCGGACGCATCTTTAGGATTAGTGAAAAATTGAACCGTCTCACCGTCTACCACTCGCAGTTTAGCAGGGAATAGGATGCTGTACTTTTTCCTCTTCTTCGCAGGGCAGCTTTAACCGAATCAAAAGAGCGGCGTTGGCGTTGCGTTTCCATAATATAGTCCGGGAACAGCAGGAGCTTGACATTTTTGTAAGGCAGCTCACCAGCAACACGCGAAGCTCTAAGCAACTCATCCCTGTCTCGGAAGTTTAATAAACGGAGGATGAAAGTGCGAGGGGGAGATCCTTCAGGCCCCGGCCGGGGTGGCACTCGATGGGCCCTCTCCACCACAAAGTACGGGGAAAGCTGGGCAGCTGGGAGCATGGAGCGCAATAACTCCTCCGCAAACTGGGCTGGGGCTCGGCCTTCTACCCCCTCCGGGAGACCCACGATCCTGAGGTTGTTCCTCCTGCTCCGATTCTCGGCGTCTTCCGCACGGTATTCCAGGGCTCGCACCTTCGTCTGAAGGGCGCGGATGGAGGCATCATGGTCAGTAATTGTGTCCTCTGCCTCTCCTATCCTCCGCTCAGCCTCCGATATCGTAGAGCGGATTTTATCCAGATCTTGCCTAACTATGCCCACGTTCAGCTGGACCTCTTCTATCTTGGAGGCCAAGGTGGATTGACAAGAAGTTACTGCAGACTGGCAGGAGGTAATAGCCGCCATGAGCTCCGTCAGTCCCTGAGGGGTCAGAGCAGGATCCTCCTCATGGTCCGTCTGCGACGCCATATTACTATGGCGCGCAGGAGATCCCACAGAGCGGGGGGTTGATCCGTCCTCTTCTGGGATATTTGGGGGGAACTTTAGCTTCTTACCCCTCTTTTTGTAGCCAGGATTCCTGGAAGACATCCAGCAAGCTCAGGATTCCTTTAGTCGGTGCAGCGGAACAGTGCGGATTACTTTATAGGATTACACTCCAGGAGAGCTCAGAACACACGTCTGTTCAGTCCGCCATGTTGGCCACGCCCCTACAATAAAATATTTTCCCAAAACGTCACACAATGGTTTAGATAATGAGCTAGAACTGACACAAGGCCAATCCCATCATAGATACCTCCAAGAGTTAGCCAAGTTAGCCAACAGACAGAAACAATAGGTGACTCAATTAACTTACTTATCAATGGGAGCAATATACGTAACACATAACACCTTAAGTAGATTAAATCAGGATACCCCCAGCATCAAGTTGCTTTGAGTTGATGATATTAACATCTGCTCTGAGTCTCACAGTCTGAAGTAGTCATTGCTGGTTTGGTCCTTTGGGAAAACATGGACTTGAATCTGAAGCAAGACCTCTCCAAGGGTCCCCCAGGCACACAGCTCCCAAAGAGTAGTGTTCCCTTAAAAGCAAGGGCCCCCAATCAGTAGGGAAGAGGCTAGCATGCAGTCCCCTCCAAAAGCCTCTGTCCTTGTTGGGTCTGTCACAGGCTACAAGAGAGTGTATGTTTTTTTCTACTACATTAGGTTGAAGAAAGAGACTCTGTGCCAATAATTAGGGCTTTGGAAGACATGGACTTGTAGATTCCATCTCTGATAAACGCTGACATTAGTTTATCATTTTAGAAAATATACTTAGCCTTGAAAAAGAAAACAAACCACCACATCTAATCCATGCATGCAATCCCACATGGAGTGGTTACTGTGGTTAGGTACAGGTGAGCGGCTATGGATGTGGGCTGCCTTTGTCAAGGGATGCATACATGTTCTTAACTAGTGGCATTTGCTCTATGTACAATTCAGAAACGATTTGTCATTGATTTATACAGGTTTTCTATCGTTGGCTGATTGGAAACACCTGACCATACCCTTCACAGAAATACATTGATGGGGGGGCGGGTACAGCCTTCTTCAGCCATGTGAAAAAAATATATACGTTTAAAAACATGAATTAACTTGTAAATAACTTTGTAACAAACTGCTATCCATACAATGTAATTTGGTGTCATGAACATACAGGAAAAAATGACTGAATAAAATTAGCACTTTATATTTACAGTTGCTATAAATTGATGGTCAAACTGAGAAAAACATTTTCTTCTAGTTTTTACTTTTATTTAATTCTTTCAAAAGAATAGAAAATTAAATAATTCCTGGAATACAATATCGCCAAAGGAATTGCCCCAAAAAACAATACATGCCTCAATTCCGCATTAATTTAATTGCCAAATAAATAGTCCCATAGCTAAAATGTGAAAATGTTTTTGAGCATAACTGGTCAGAACTTGAAAATATCAAAGGAACACAAAACGTACATTATATCTTGTATAGATCATATTGGTAGACACATAGACAACTCAAGCTACAAAGACGAAACATTTATATACAAACTCTTAACGTCCCAATATTGGCTCACATTTAAACTCAAAAAACAGTTTAGTTCAGCGCATACAATACATACACAATGATAATGACAGTCTCTGGGGCCATGTACTGTAGATAGTCCTTACAATTTTATTGCTCTTCCTTAGAAATCGCACAAGTCCTCTCAGTCTCATAAAAAAAATAGAAGGCCTACTTCCCAAAATGTTTATTAATGCCAAAAATATTGTTAAAATTCTTGGGCTCAAAATCACAATCTATTAAAGCTCAGATACAAAAATATGTACTAAACTCTAGTACATGTGCCTCTGGGGATAACTTTGCAGGATAACAAGTAAAAAAACTTTGTACAAAACACAATAGAGCTCTTTTATGGTTTGAGCACACATACGATAGGTTCCTTAACCACTTGCCGACCGCCTAACACATATATACGTCAACAAAATGGCACGGGCAGGCAAAATCACGTACCTGGTACGTGATTGCCTTCCCGCGGGCGGGGGGTCCGATCGGACCCGGTGCCAGCGGCGGTCGGCTTTGGTCTGGGAGCGTTGAGAGGCGAGGGAGAGGCCATCCGATCGTGGCCCCCCCCCCCCTTGCGATCGCTCCCAGCCAATGAGAAACATCCCCTGCCTCTGTATAGTACACAGAGGCAGAGGATGTGATGTCATCTCTCCTCGGCTCGGCAGTTTCCGTTCCAGCACCGAGGAGAGAAGACATCTGAGTAAGTGCAAAACACACACACAGTAGAACATGCCAGGCATACATTACACCCCCGATCCCCCCCGATCGCCCCCCGATTGCCCCCCCAATCACCCCTCCCCCCCGTCACACTGACACCAAGCAGGTTTTTTTTTTTCTGATTACTGCATGGTGTCAGTTTGTGACAGTTAGAAATGGTAGGGCAGTTAGTATTATCCCCCTTTAGGTCTAGGGTACCCCCCTAACCCCCCCTAATAAAGTTTTAACCCCTTGATCACCCCCTGTCACCAGTGTCGCTAAGCGATCATTTTTCTGATCGCTGTATTAGTATCGCTGGTGACGCTAGTTAGGGAGGTAAATATTTAGGTTCGCCGTCAGCGTTATATAAGCGACAGGGACCCCCATATACTACCTAATAAAGGTTTTAACCCCTTGATTGCCCCTATTTAACCCTTTCACCACTGATCACCGTATAACCGTTACGGGTGACGCTGGTTAGTTCGTTTATTTTTTATAATGTCAGGGCACCCGCCGTTTATTACCGAATAAAGGTTTAGCCCCCTGATCGCCCGGCGGTGATATGCGTTGCCCCAGGCAGCGTCAGATTAGCGCCAGTACCGCTAACACCCACGCACGCAGCATACGCCTCCCTTAGTGGTATAGTATCTGAACGCATCAATATCTGATCCGATCAGATCTATACTAGCGTCCCCAGCAGTTTAGGGTTCCCAAAAACGCAGTGTTAGCGGGATCAGCCCAGATACCTGCTAGCACCTGCGTTTTGCCCCTCCGCCCAGCCCAGCCCAGCCCACCCAAGTGCAGTATCGATCGATCACTGTCACTTACAAAACACTAAACACATAACTGTAGCGTTTGCAGAGTGAAGCCTGATCCCTGCGATCGCTAACAGTTTTTTTGGTAGCGTTTTGGTGAACTGGCAAGCACCAGCCCCAGGCAGCGTCAGGTTAGTGCCAGTACCGCTAACACCCATGCACGCAGCATACGCCTCCCTTAGTGGTATAGTATCTGAACGGATCAATATCTGATCCGATCAGATCTATACTAGCGTCCCCAGCAGTTTAGGGTTCCCAAAAACGCAGTGTTAGCGGGATCAGCCCAGATACCTGCTAGGACCTGCGTTTTGCCCCTCCGCCCGGCCCAGCCCAGCCCACCCAAGTGCAGTATCAATCGATCACTGTCACTTACAAAACACTAAATGCATAACTGCAGCGTTTGCAGAGTCAGGCCTGATCCCTGCGATCGCTAACAGTTTTTTTGGTAGCGTTTTGGTGAACTGGCAAGCACCAGCGGCCTAGTACACCCCGGTCGTAGTCAAACCAGCACTGCAGTAACACTTGGTGACGTGGCGAGTCCCATAAGTGCAGTTCAAGCTGGTGAGGTGGCAAGCACAAGTAGTGTCCCGCTGCCACCAAAAAGACAAACACAGGCCCGTCGTGCCCATAATGCCCTTCCTGCTGCATTCGCCAATCCTAATTGGGAACCCATCACTTCTGCAGCGCCCGTACTTCCCCCATTCACATCCCCAACCAAATGCATGAGAGGCATTTTTTTTATGTCCTCCTGAGTACCCCTACCCAACGAACCCCCCCAAAAAAGATGTTGTGTCTGCAGCAAGCGCGGATATAGGCGTGACACCCACTATTATTGTCCCTCCTGTCCTGACAATCCTGGTCTTTGCATTGGTGAATGTTTTGAACGCTACCATTCACTAGTTGAGTATTAGCGTAGGGTACAGCATTGCACAGACTAGGCACACTTTCACAGGGTCTCCCAAGATGCCAGCACATTTTGAGAGACCCGAACCTGGAACCGGTTACAGTTATAAAAGTTACAGTTACAAAAAAAAGTGTAAAATAAAAAAACACAAACAAAAATATAAAATAAAAAAAAATAGTTGTTGTTTTATTGTTCTCTCTCTCTCTCTATTCTCTCTATTGTTCTGCTCTTTTTTACTGTATTCTATTCTGCAATGTTTTATTGTTATTATGTTTTAGCATGTTTGTTTTTCAGGTATGCAATTTTTTATACTTTACCGTTTACTGTGCTTTATTGTTAACCATTTTTTTGTCTTCAGGTACGCCATTCACGACTTTGAGTGGTTATACCAGAATGATGCCTGCAGGTTTAGGTATCATCTTGGTATCATTCTTTTCAGCCAGCGGTCGGCTTTCATGTAAAAGCAATCCTAGCGGCTAATTAGCCTCTAGACTGCTTTTACAAGCAGTGGGAGGGAATGCCCCCCCCCCACCGTCTTCCGTGTTTTTCTCTGGCTCTCCTGTCTCAACAGGGAACCTGAGAAGTGCAGCCGGTGATTCAGCCAGCTGACCATAGAGCTGATCAGAGACCAGAGTGGCTCCAAACATCTCTATGGCCTAAGAAACCGGAAGCTATGAGCATTTTATGACTTAGATTTCACCGGATGTAAACAGCGCCATTGGGAAATTGGGGAAGCATTTTATCACACAGATCTTGGTGTGGTCCGATGCTTTGAGGGCAGAGGAGAGATCTAGGGTCTAATAGACCCCAATTTTTTCAAAAAAGAGTACCTGTCACTACCTATTGCTATCATAGGGGATATTTACATTCCCTGAGATAACAATAAAAATGATTTAAAAAAAAAATTAAAGGAACAGTTTAAAAATAAGATAAAAAAGTAAAAAAATAATAAAGAAAAAAAAAAAAAGCACCCCTGTCCCCCCTGCTCTCGCGCTAAGGCGAACGCAACCGGAAATACACTAACGCGGACCGGAAGTGACGTAGCGAGTATCGCAAACTTAGCTGTCCCCACTGTTGTTTGGCGTTTTTTCGTTTTCTTTGATGTAAGCAGCCATTTTATTACACATATTAAATTTCTTGGCCTAAACCTACTACACTATTGGAGCCTTTTTGTTTCCCATTACCACTTTATGGAGCGTATCCATTAGAGGAAGGGATACCACCCCAAAGAAGGTCCAGGACGCCACTACAACCACCGGACCAGAGCAACATCCTACCTATTGAAAACTACAGGCACTTATATTGTGCCAGGAAGGTGAGAGTTCTGGGAGCCCTGAGTGGGTGTCCTCCTTTCCACGAAAAGTCACCAGATCACCAAGCAACGCATGTTCACTCACTAATCACAAGTGTTTTGCTTTATGATTTCATGATTTATATGATGTTATGAACACTTCTAGTCACCTTGAAGCACGTTTTTTATGGACTTTCACCTTATATTTGTTTAAATTGTGCAATCCCAGCTGGGATTATTTTGTATTTAGCAGTTTGTCCATAGATGTGGTTTGCGCAGAAACACGTTTACAATCCAACACGATTGCACCCATTTAAAGTGGTAACCTGTAAAGGCTTTTAAATATGTATTAATTTTGTTGCCACTGCACGTTTGTGCGCAATTTTAAAGCATGTCATGTTTGGTAACCATGTACTCGGCCTAAGATCATCTTTTTTATTGCATCAAACATTTGGGCAATATAGTGTGTTTTAGTGCATTAAAATGTAAAAAAGTGTGTTTTTTCCCCAAAAAAATGCGTTTGAAAAATCGCTGCGCAAATACTGTGTGGAAAAAAAAATGAAACACCCACCATTTTAATCTGTAGGGCATTTGCTTTAAAAAAAATATATAATGTTTGGGGGTTCAAAGTAATTTTCTTGCAAAAAAAAATAATTTTTTCATGTAGTCAAAAAGTGTCAGAAAGGGCTTTGTCTTCAAGCGGTTAGAAGAGTCGGTGTTGTGTGACATAAGCTTCTAAATGTTGTGCATAAAATGCCAAGACAGTTCAAAACCCCCCCAAATGACCCCATTTTGGAAAGTAGACACCCCAAGCTATTTGCTGAGAGTCATGTCGAGTCCATGGAATATTTTATATTGTGACACAAGTTGCGGGAAAGAGACAAATTTATTTATTTTTTTGCACAAAGTTGTCACTAAATGATATATTGCTCAAACATGCCATGGGAATATGTGAAATTACACCCCAAAATACATTCTGTTGCTTCTCCTGAGTATGGGGATACCACATGTGTGGGACTTTTTGGGAGCCTAGCCACGCACGGGACCCCGAAATCCAAGCACCGCCTTAAGGCTTTCTAAGGACGTAAATTTTTGATTTCACTCTTCACTGCCTATCACAGTTTCGGAGGCCATGGAATGCCCAGGTGGCAACGCCCCCCCAAATGACCCCATTTTGGAAAGTAGACACCCCAAGGTATTTGCTGAGAGGTATAGTGAGTATTTTGCAGACCTCACTTTTTTTTTTTTATTCAATGGGCTCAACATGCCTCTCAGAAATTTCATTGTGGTGTCTACTTTCCAAAATGGGGTCATTTGGGGGGATTTGTACTGCCCTGCCATTTTAACACCTCAAGAAATGACATAGGCAGTCATAAACTAAAAGCTGTGTAAATTCCAGAAAATGTACCCTAGTTTGAAGACGCTATATCTTTTGCGCAAACCAATAAATATACGCTTATTGACATTTTTTTTACCAAAGACATGTGGCCAAATACATTTTGGCCTAAATGTATGACTAAAATTGAGTTTATTGGATTTTTTTTATAACAAAAAGTAGAAAATATCATTTTTTTTCAAAATTTTCAGTCTTTTTCCGTTTATAGCGCAAAAAATAAAAATATCAGAGGTGATCAAATACCATCAAAAGAAAGCTCTATTTATGGGAAGAAAAGGACGCAAATTTCGTTTGGGTACAGCATTGCATGACCGCGCAATTAGCAGTTAAAGCGATGCAGTGCCAAATTGTAAAAAGTGCTCTGGTCAGGAAGGGGGTAAATCCTTCCGGGGCTGAAGTGGTTAATGGGCCTGTCCACCCAAACTTAAAAAAATATATTTACATGCACACAAACTATAATATATATATATATATATATATATATATATATATATATATATATATATATATATACTGATTGTAACAGACCTAGCCAGGACAGAGGCTTTTGGAGGGAACTGAATGCTAGCCTCTTGCCTACCAATCATGGGCCCTGGCATTTGGGGCAATGGTGCTCTTTGTGAGCTGTATGCCTGGGGACCCTTGAGGTGGTGTTACTTTGGGTTTAGGTCCATATCCCCCCAAGACACACACAGACTCTGGGAACCCTGTATATGCCATATTAGAAATAGTGACTGGTTCATACTGTTGGGACACATACTGTTAGATACTAATGTCATCAACTGCAGCCACCTGTCTGTTGTCTTCTATAATGTAAATGAGTCTACTCTCGCTTGCCACAGCTTCTAAGAGTCTTTCACCCATTGTTGTTTGTGCTAATTAACCCTGCAATTGTATGAAGGAGTTCTGTGTTGAGATGTATGATAATGTGTAGTGTAGTTAGGGAGTCACATCGGCTGCTTTAAAGGGGTTGAAAAGGTAATTTTTTTTTTTAAATAACAAACATGTCATACTTACCTTCACTGCGCAGCTTGTTCTGCACAGAGTGGCCCCGAACCTGCTCTTCTGGGGTCCCTCGGCGGCTGTTTCAGCTCCTCCCCGCAATAACTAACCACCTTAATGCGAGCTCCCTCGCATGGTGGTTAGTTATTGCGGGCGCGCTCCCGTGATACAGCCGGCGGCTATAGCCGCTCACTGTATCACTCGGCCCCGCCCCCCGACGCGCCGCGTCTTTGGATGTGATTGACAGCAGCGCAAGCCAATGGCTGCGCTGCTTTCAATCCATCCACTGTAGCCAATCAGCGACCAGGCTGAGCTGCAATAGAGAAGATGGGAACGAGCAGCGGAGATTCGAGGGGTCAGGTAAGTAAAACGGGGGGGCTGGGGGCGGCGGTATTGTCAAAAGTTTTTTCACCTTAATGCATATAATGCATTAAGGTGAAAAAATTGTTACCTTTACAACCCCTTTAAGGGATTAGTTAATTAGCTCATGTTAATTAGGTTTCTGGTTACAGTTTTTATTGTAAGCCTGCTGTATATAGTTGTGTGTCATCTCAAAGAAAAGAGTCCATGTTCAGCAACTAAACAAGTATCGTCTTGTTTTGGGCTTGTGAGCGGTTGGAATACCTGATATCTATATTCAGGACTGAGAGGAAGCGGTATATAATGAAAGCCCTCAAGCGGAGTGTAGGGACGTTCGGTTACACTGATGGTGCCTGGTGGTCTAAATTAGCACCTGGATTCTTAAGTGCCTTGGATACTTCAATATTGTTCTCCTTGCTATGATTCCTTTTGTATCCAGTTGAGAGTTATGTGTGTTCCAACTCCTGCTGTTACATTGTCGATTATGTAAAGTAAATAAGCGATTCAACAAGGAGAGCAGGAACTCCTCAGAAAGGTCACAGCATCTATGCAGACAAGTAAAGGTTGACTGACCCCTTTAAATGGGCCATAGGAAATTTGGGTGCATGAACTTTGCCATGGGACTGCACTTGAGATGTAAGAAGCTGATGGAGATCTTACCCATGACATCTGCAGTTTCTTGAGTTAAGAACAATTTTGTGATGAATGATAGTTTAAGAGGACCTTCTCACACAAGAAGAATTTGGTTAGCACGTGCTGTTTTAAAATTGTACTATTATATTGCCTCTATAGTCTCTAGATTATTATTAAATCATTTTATATGTTTTGGTAATCTATTTTATATGTGGGTGGTGGGAATCTGGTATTTTTAATAATGTTCTTTCTTTCAGGTATTTTTTATTCCTGCGCTACCATGCAAGAACGGTAATAGTAAAGGAAAAGCAGCTTTCACCGAATAGGGTCCAACCTGACCCTAAGGGCAGATGTAATATAGTCAGTAGGAATGGTGCTGTGCTAATCCTAATGTACACCCCAGTGCCTAAATGTAAATAAGCAATAGCAATCAGTGGCTTAAGAAGTAAATAGCTAACTTCAGTGTGCTAGTGAATATTAAACTCAGGCGGTGACCTATATCACCTATAGTGCTAAATAGAAATAGACGTAAGTGAGCGCGAGTCAAAATAGTGACGTGTAGGTCAGTAGTAATACATCAACCTGTAAAAACAAAAGCAATGCTTATTATAATAATAAATTGCACAGTTGACAAATTTTGGAAATCCTTTTTGTAAATGCACATTTTACCTAGTATATAACACCTGTTTTTATTGAGTTGTACTTTTGTTATTTTGAATATCACGATGATTGGTTTGAAACTGTAGATTTTAATTAGACAGTATTTGTATTCACAGAAAGAAATAACTTGACATGGACCATAATTACACAACTGTGACAGAATTCATTCTCATTGGACTTTCAGAAATTGTGGAACTCCAAGTTTTAATTTTTATGGTGTTTTTAATGATTTACATTATTACTGTAATTGGAAACCTAAGTATTATTTTAGCTTATCTATTTAGCCGAAATCTTCACACTCCTATGTACTTTTTACTCACTAATTTTTCTTTTCTTGAAACCTGTTACATTTCAATCAATATTCCAAAGATGCTTTCTAACTTGTTATTTGAGAATAAGACCATTTCTTTCTATGGCTGTGCTATACAAGTCTATAGCTTTGTAGTCTGTGGTGGGACAGAGTGTTACTTACTAGCAGCAATGGCATATGACCGGTATAGTGCAATATGTCACCCTCTTTTATATAGCATCATAATGAAAAGAATGGTTTGTATTCGACTTCTCATCGGATCTTATTTGGTTGGCTCAGCAAATTCTCTGCTGCATACAGTTCTTACATTCACTTTGCCTTTTTGTGGTTCTAATAACATCAATCACATTTTTTGTGACATTCCACCAATATTAACCTTAGCATGTGCAGACACCAGGATTAATCAGATTGTTATTTTTGTGACCGGTATCTGTGTTGTGGTTGGTTCATTTTTATTAATTGTGGTATCTTATATATATATTATAATGGCTATTGTTAGAATTAATTCTACATCCAGTAGAAAGAAGGCGTTTTCCACTTGTACTTCACACTTCACGGTGGTTACTATATTTTATGGTTCTGTTATGTTTATGTACTTAAAGCCTGAATCAAGCCATGCCATTGTCCAGGACAATTTGGTGGCAGTCGTGTATACAGTTATTGCACCTCTGTTAAACCCTTTTATCTACAGTCTAAGGAACAGAGACGTCAAAATGGCTCTTGTTAAAATGTATCATAAGCTGGTGGAATCTAAGAAGCATTTAGCAGAGTCTTGATTTTATCAGTTTAATACACATTTTAGAGTTTTAAGCAGTTTGTATGTTTAGAACACAAGTATGCAGGTAGACGATTACTTGACAATGAAACAGTACTTTGCCCCTTCACTTTATAATAGCAGGAACTCCAAATAGACAACTCCTGAAACTTACCTGACTTACAATCAGGCTTCCTAACCTACAACCCCTGCTTGCTACCATTTTCCCTTGCCGGTCCCCCTTGAAATACCTTAATGATCCATTTGAACCTGGTTAAGTAACCAGCACCATGATGTCATTTGAGGTTAGAGGGAGGGTCCTGATTGGGGTGTGAGCTTGGACTTGGGGCCAACATCAAACTTACACCAGGTATTTGGTAGGAAAGGAGTGCAACCAGGGCAGTGGAAGGGGGGAATACATGGCAAGTTTCAGCAAGCTTAAAGCTTAACTCAAGCTAAATAAATTGTTGCAAAGGCGCTACATAGAATTCCAAATGGCAAATTCTGAGTTTGAAGTTCCAGATTCCAAGTTTTGAGTTCTGAATTCTGCATTCTGAGTTCCAAATTCGAAACTCCAAATGCCAAGTTCAAATTTATGAATTTAGAGTTTAAAAGTTCCAAATTCTGAGTTCTGAAGTTTCAGCATGCTTCAAGCTTAACTCTAGCTAAAAAGATTATTGCAATGCAAAGGCAGTATTGTTTTACCTGCCAATAGGTATGTAATTATATTTAAGCAGTCCTGTAATCCAGGCACTTCTTCCATACAGCACAGCCACATTGTTGACCTTTTTTGTACTTCTACGATTTGATAAAACGATTAAGTCACTAAACATTTATTTTTAATTTATAGATAATTTTTTAAACAAACATGTAACTTATTAAATGGTGTTTTTTATATCTGCCCTATAATCAGCTTTTAAAAAATACCTCTCTCATGTATTGTTGACATCTAAACTGGCCATGCAATATAAGAACAGTGCTGTATGTATATTAAACAATTTTTATCTTAAAATAAAGCTTTTGTCCTTGTTAAAATCAATTTCTGATGATCCTATTTTGATATGTTTAAAGCCCACACCTCGACCCCCACACAGGTACATACAAAAATGTAAGCATTGGGGTGCCTACATTGGAAAATGGCAATTGCCCTACACATGTTAGATATCACCACACACGCCAGTGTGAGTTCTGAATTCAAAATTCCAAGTTCCAGGTTTCAAATTCTGAATTCCACTTTCCAAATTCCAAATTCCATGTTCCAATTTGCAAATTCCAAATCGCAAGTTCTGAATTCCGGATTCCAAATTCAGAGTTATAATTTCTGAGTTCCGAATTCTGAAGTACAGCTTCTGAATTTGAAGTTCCAAATTCTGAATTTACTATTCTAAGTTCCGTATTCTGAATTCTGAGTTCTAAATTTCAAATTCTGGATTCCAAATTTCAGGTTTCTGAGCTCTGAATTCCATATTCCAAATTATGATTCCAAATTTTAAATTCCCAGTTCTGAATTACAAACTCTAAATTCTAGATTCCCAGTTCTGAATTCCAAATTCTAAGTTTTAAATTCCAAATTTGAAGTTTTAAATTCCAAGTTCTAATTTCCAAATTCCAACTTCAGAATTTCGAAGTATGAATTCTTAAGTCCCTGTCCGCTCTGATGGGAGAGAGAAACTCATGCTGCCACCACACAACAGTATGAGTCCTTTCTCCCAAAAACATCAGCTCAGACCTCTGCACTACCTAGGAGTAGGGATGAGCCGAACACCCCCAGGTTCGGTTCGCACCAGAACCTGCGAACAGACTGAAAGTTTGCGCAAACTTTAGTACCCCATTAAAGTCTATGGGACTCGAACGTTCGAAATCAAAATTGCTAATTTTAAAGGCTAATATGCAAGTTATTGTCTTAAAAAGGGTTTGGGGACCCAGGTCCTGCCCCAGGGGACATGTATCAATGCAAAAAAAGTTTTAAAAACTAACGTTTTTTCGGGAGCAGTGATTTTAATAAAGCTTAAAGTGAAAAAAAAAGTGAAATATTCCTTTAAATAGAGACTAACTACAAAACGCTTCTACGTTGGTACTTGGTACCCACCAGAGTAGTTAAAATACATCCTTCCACTTCACCAAACTGTTTCCGACACTGTGGTCAGTTGGGGACGATGTGCCATATTTGGTGGCAGTGCCCCCTTGTAACCAGGTTTTGGATTCGAATTTTCAATTTGATTAATTCAGTGACGGGGGTAAACATTCGCAGATCTCCTGAAGCTGCCCTTTTTCATAAACTGCCTGATGACACCCAAACAATCAGTAAAACTGATTACATATATATTACTGGTGGCAAGAATTACAATTGCAAGACATTGGAGGCAGTCAGTGATCCCTCTTGACCAGGTTAAGAATAAACTTAATTGGATTATGATCAATGATAAACTCACTCACATTCTCAGTAATAAAGTCAAGAAATTTAATAGGATATGGGACCCATGGATTGACTATATTTCTACTCCATAGCGAACTCCAGGATGATCCTCTCCCTCCCCATTTCACTTTTCCTCTTCGTTTCTTCTTTTCTTCCCTCCTTTTCTCTCTTCCTTTTGTTCTGTTCCCCTTTTTTCCTTTCTTTTTCTTATTCTCACATCTCACAAATTCTGATACAATACAGATGATCTCGTATATGATCCTCTATGACTATGAGACCTGGGATTGTCTCAAAGACCATGTCCAGGACCTCCCAGGACTCGGGAGCTGTGCCATTCCCTCCCACAGGAATTGTCCAGCTCTTAATTGAGAGGATATGGTTAAATGCCACTGATATTTGGATGTTTACCGCATTTTGTATGTTATGTTACCATAATAGGTGGTGTATAAGTCATATGAATCTATCTGAATTATTTTTGTATTGGAATATACTGCTTTGATGATTTAACATTAATCTGCCTATGTGACTGGCTATTTTGTACTTTGCTACCTTCTTTTTCAATAAAAACAATAAAATATAAAGTGTAGCTCCAGCCAAAAAAATCTATTTTTAAGATTTTTGGAAAACAAAGGGAAGGGTTATCACCCCTGTAACATTTGTTTTGCTGTCTGTGCACCTCTTCAGAAGATTTCATCTCACTTTCTGTCCGAATGACAAATGTTTTTTGAAAATTTGGGGTCTTTAGTGAAACAAGGATTGGTGATAAAGCATCAGTGAAGAGGAGACACGTTTTTCCCATATTAACCCTTACAGGAGAGAATTTCCCTTCCTAGGGGTAGATTTCATCTCACTTCCTGTTGTCTCCTTCCAATTGCAAGTAGGAGTCGTTTGTAAATTGGATGTTTGAAAGTAGGGGCCTGCCCTATATACTCTTCAGAAATTGAGGCCTTAGGTATTAGTGTTGCCACAACACTGTAAGCCCTCACCCTTACCTTTGGTGGGCGCAGGAACGGGCCCTGCTGTGAAATATTAGATCAAGAATTGTAATTACATGCCATTGTTAAACAATGATAGAAAAATTGGGCCTTTGGTGGTGATGGTGGTGCTAGTGCCACAACACTGTAAGTCCTCACAGTTACTCTTGGTGGGCACTGGAATGGGCCCTGTTGTGAAATATTATATCAAGAATTGTAATTACATGCACCTGTTGAACAGGGGCAGAAAAATTGGGCCTTTGGTGGTGGTGTTGCCACAACACTGTAAGCCCTCACAGTTACTCTTGGTGGGTGCAGGAATGGGCCCTGCTGTGAAATATTAGATCAAGAATTGTAATTACATGTCCCTGTTGAACAGGGGCAGAAAAACTGGGCCTTAGGCACTGGTGCTACAACACTGCAACCCCTCACAGATGCTATAGTTGGAGCGCAGGAATGAGCCCTGCTGCAAATTATTGCATCAAAAATTTTAATTATATGCCCCTGTTAAACAGGGGCTGAAAATTTGGGCCTTGGGCACTGGTGCTGGTGCCACAACACTGCAACCCCTCACAGATACTCTAGTTGGAGCGCAGGAATGAGCCCTGCTGCAATGTATTGCGTCTTTTTTGTGTATCTCAAACCTAAATCAATGTACAATCTGTCACAATTGTGGCTCCCTTGTTAAACCCTTTTATATACAGTATACGTAACAATGAAATGAAAGAGGCTTTCATGAAAATACTAAAGAAAGTAACTATGGGGAGATGTGGGGTTATGTTGGGTGTACTTTGCCCCTGAAAGTGGCCTTCTTAAAATTAAAAAAAGAGAACAAAAACACATTTTAGGATGATATGTGCAAAAATGCAAAAACTACATTTATGCTTTTTTCATCACAGATTTAGCCTAATTAGAGGATGAATTGTGCTCAAAGAGACAAAAAAGATAGTATTGTAAAATACACTGATACCTTTGAAGTTGAATTTAAGGCAGATATGAAACAAACCCAAAGAATAAATGTACTGTAACACAACCTACGAAATGACTACCTTTATCAAATTGCAGAAAAAAAAAAAAAGCCCAGCACAAAAAAGAGTTCATAAACATTCCATATACAATATAGACTCTTAATAAAACACCCCCACAACTGAGAAGGCCTTGTGTCATTCTATCTGCAAAATATACTTTTGTCCTCATGATACATTTGTTTTAGAGAGACCCCTCTTCCTTTTTTTATATATATGCTTACTGGTGATTATCCATCAATTCCCTATGCCTTCACATTTATTTATTTATTTATTTATTTATTTATTTATTTTAGCTGAGTCTGTTTTATCCTTTTAAATGTTTTTACTGTTGTTGTGCTACTGAACCCTTTTTATTCTGTGTGATAAACTAAACATGCATTCATTCTCTTGTGGCAAGTGATGGGAAGTTTGGCTTTGGCCCCAAATTTATATCATAGATTGAGCTGCTCTATAGATCCCCCACGGGTAGAGTCAGAATTAATGGCATTCTATCCCCAGTGTTCAGTCTCAGCAGAGGCACCAGACAGGGATGCCCCCTATCTCCTGGGCTCTTTGCGCTGGTGATGGAACCCCTGGCTATTCTGATTTGCTCCCCGCCTCTGATCTTTGGTCTTCCAGTGGGCCCCTTATGGGAAAAATTTATTATACTATACTATTGTATTTACTTGATACCTCCGGCACCCTGGAAACGGTCTTTGAAATTAGGGTATTTTCGGGCATCAGGATCAACTGGAGCAAGTCATGGTTGTTTCCTTTGTCTCAGCCGCCACCCTCCCTTCCCCCTGCCCAGACTTCCCTGACCTGGGTCTCTAAATTTAAATACTTGGGGAGATTCGGGGTACCCTCTCCTCCTATTTGAATGACAATGTGTATCCAGTATTGCATCAGCTAACTCTAAATGTCAGGCATGAAAGTCATTGCTACTCTTCCCGGTAGGAAGGATTAACATTTTGAAAATGACATTTCTCCCTTTGTTTTTACATGTCTTTTATAATACCCCAGTTCCTATCCCTAACTTTTTTTTTGTTAATCTTGATCAGATTGTCAATAATTTCATCTGGGCTGGATCTACCCCTAGAATAGCTAAATCTATCCTACAATTGCCTCTGTCATTGGGGGAATGACGCTGCCCTGTTTTCATCAATATTATTGGGCTGCTGTCTTAGCGACAGTACGCTGATGGTTTGAGCAGACAAAGATGAACCCAACCGTCAATCTGGAGGCAGCTATTTTAGGCTCATACTTAGTGTTCAGAGGCTCAAAGGCACATAATAACATGACCACACCAATGCGTCACACGCCACTTTGGGGTAATCCTCAATTACCGCATCTCCATTCCATGCTTGACCCCAATGTGTTGGCTAGCTTTGGTATAATTTAAAAAAAAAACATATAATGCTGGAAGGACACCTGTTGTCACATATTTTTTTTACAAGCTACATTTCACCTACCCTTGTGGATGTCCTTCCGCTATTTGCAGGTGCACCATGAGGTACTATCACAATTCCCTGATATCCCTACTTACTTCTCACACTGTGGAGCATTTCCTAACTTCCAGCAATGCTGACAAGACCCTGTCGTCTCTCTACCTTAGGATCTCTGCCAGAGACACTGGCAAAAATACTCAGTTGTTTAATATCTGGAAGGGGGGCATACCTGCTCTTAATTCAGAGGACTGGGATGAAGGGGTTCAACAACATATTCCATTGGTGTTGTCTGCTAGGGATAGGTATATTCAGATCAAGTTTCTTCATAGGGCATATTATACCCCTCAGAGGCTCTCGAAGATCTATCCTAAACAGTCTGACCGCTGCCCTAAATTCCTTAGTGACACTGGGACTTTCATGCATGTTGTTTGGCCGTGCCCTGTGATCCAGAAATTCTGGAGGGAGGTGGTGGAGGAAATCAATTCGGTGTGGGATCTGTCTGTGATCCTAGGATTCTTCTCCTGGGTATCTGACACTGTTGATCGCAGCATACACAAACAGCTGTTTGTTTTGTATGCAGCATCTTATGTCAGAAAAAAAACATTTTGTCTAAATGGAAGCAAGCCAACCCCCCCACAGTCTCACAATGAAGGTCGACTGTTGATGCTGTCTTACCCCTCTACAAACTCACTTATATGAGCCGCAGGTGTCCCAAAAAGTTTAATAAGGTCTGGGGAGAGTGGGTAAAAGATAGACCAATGACATCATAGAGGTCACCTACTCCACAGTCCCTTTTGTGCCACTGATGTGAGGACCTATGTGCTGGTACTGTTTCTCTGTATTCTCCTTTCCTTCCCCGCCCATCTCCTCCCTACTACCCCTTCACCTTGCCTCTTCCTTTCCCCATCCGACCCCCCTCCCCTTCAGCATCACGCAGCCCCCATTTGTCCTTTCCTATCTATAGCAATAACTCTCGGCGGAGCTGCTGGTTTAAGCGGGCTTGTCACCTTCACTCTCCTTCCCTCTGTTTCACCGGCACCGGGTCTAGGGTTCCGTTGAGTTTACCTCCGGACGATACAAGCACCAACACTTGAGTACGTTTTCAATGCTTTATTGAACAATTAACGAAGGAAGTAGCAGGAAAGAAGCAGAAGGGAAACTGCAAGGAAAGCTCAAATACCTTTCTGTAGGATTCTTGACAAATGTCCTTTAGAGTTGAATATTACAGTAGAATGCGCTCCCCTCGTGGGACACACTCTTTGCTCGCCTTGATAGGCCTCTCTCACTTGCCTAGCAGCCAGTACGTAGCACGAACAAAAGTCCTTGCCACAGACTTGCTTAGGATGAACCCGTTCGATCCTCTGCCACAGGATGTATTGGTTTTGCGGTGAATGTCAGTCACAGTGCTTGAACCTTTAAGCCAAACCCGGCAACACTATACTGTAAAGTCACTTTAGGATACATCCTCCAACCGAGTCACCAGGCCCCTCTCCAGACCAGCACTCTGCATGATCCTTCCATGACGGACCTCCCCTGGGATCTCCTTGGTTGTCCAGCTTCTTCACTCTAGATAGACAGCTCAGGACCATTCCTCGGCTGCTGTGGTAGGCTCCAGACAAGCTTCTGGGCCCACCCATGCACCGCAGCGACACGGGCCTCCGGAACGGAGGACCACGAGGTAGCACTCTAATGCATACCTGTCGGCCAGGAGGACCAGCAGGTGGCTGTAAAAATGACCCTAAAACATGGCGTCTGTCCCATAAATACCCTCTCCCAGAATCCCACTCGGAGGGCCACCTCCACTGAGTTGTCTCCGGGACAGAAGAGCATCCATACGCTTTGACATATTGCCTTTCCAACACTAGCCGATAGTAACAACGACACCCACCGGCCCAGAATGTAAACACATGCAACGTCAGCCAAGCTGGAACAGAGGCAAATCTAACTTCCCCTAACGAGCAATTTACTAAATTAACCTATCAGATGGTAGATCGCAAATCTACCAGCGCTACATATCCTTTAAAGTTTTAACGCACTTGATATAACTGTCCGATCTAGGGGCAGACTGACCATTCAGGCACTCGGGTACTGCCCAAGGGCCCCGGTCCACTAGGGGGACCCTTCATTGTTGCCAGCCTCAGTAAAACCAGGGACAGTATGTAAAAATCTGTGTTTTTTTACATCTGTCCCTGAAATGTCCCTTACTGACATACTTTTGGTCTAAAAATCCTGAGATTATAGCTGCCCCGCCAATCCAGTACCTCCTCAGCCAACAGAAACACGCTATACACACCCCCTTCTCCAGCACGGCTCATTTGTCTGTAGCAGAGGAGATGCCGACTGCTGGAGGAGAGGGAGGAGGGGACACAACCTGTAATGTGGGTACAGATTGCTGCCTGATGGTCCCAGCTAAATGTATTCTTGTCAGTGGCTTACCATGGCGAGGAGGGGGGAGGATGTGTTTCCTCTAGCATGGCCTCTTCTGTCTCTGAGGCTATTAGATCATTTTCCTGTGTAATAAGTGCACTGCTCCTGGAGAAAGGACATTCTGAATGTCTCCCCCAATCTCTGCTACATCTCCCTACTCATTACCTGCCCTCCATTACACAGGCACAGTCCCTTCCTCTCCTGCATTACCAACTAATGTGTCTGTGAGATACTGGGGCACTACAAGTACCAGCATGCCAGGAGATGGGGGCAGCAGCAGTGTGTTCCATCAGGATGATTTCTAGATGGAAAGTCCTGGTGTGTGTGCATATGCTGTGTGTATACTGTATGTATGTGTATACTGTGTGTGTATATGAATGTGTACACTGTATGTGTGTATACGTATGTGTATACTGTTTGTGAGTGTATGTGTATACTGTGTGTGTGTGTATGTATGTATGTCTGTATATGTATGTGTATACTGTGTGTGTGTGTGTGTACTATATGTATGTGTATACTGCGTGTGTGTACTGTGATTGTATACTGTGTGTGTGTATTCTGTGTGTCTGTATGTGTATTCTGTGTGTGTGTGTGTATGTGTATACTGTGTGGCCCCAAAATCTCCTATTGCCCGGGGGCCCCATGAATTGTCAGTCCGCCCCTGGTCCAGTCCTTCGTATGATGTATAATATGCACTGCAAAGAACTTTTTTATGAATAATGCAATCTATATTGTATGATGATGTGAACTGTGTGCTTTACAGTTTCTTTTGTACTTCTGTTTAATTTTTTTTTGTAAAACTTGTTTTACAAATGTTGTTTTTGTAAAACTTTAATAAATATATTAAAAAAGTAAAAACATCAGATGTATGGGAATGGTTGGAATCCATCAGATATCTTACTAAACAGCGACTGCAGCTCTACAATCAAGATCTTGGGAGGATCCAACTGATGCAAGGGAAAGAATAAACACAGGGTGCAGGTGGGTGTTCGCGGTATCAAAGATTTAATAAGAATAAAAAAACATAATGCATTCCCATGTAAAAATTAGTAAAAACAAGGGTGAAGAAGCTTCAGGATGTCCAAAGCCTATGTACAGGGCTGTTTCAGACTTTCTGAGTTATAAATAATGTGTAATAATTGAAGTTAATGTCTTGAACCATCTGTCCTGACCGGTAAAATTAACCCTTCTTCAACAAACTATCCATCCAATTAAAAGAGAACTAACTATAGCAATTCCCTATGCAGTGTTAATTGTTCCTTAAGGACAAATTACCAAAACAGCAATTAATATGTAAAAAATAAAAGTAAGTGACATTGAGAATTTGTCCCCAGAGGTACAAGAACCCTATATTACCATGGGATGTGTACAGCAGGGCCTGTGTATGCTCCGTTAACAATGGAAGTTAGAAAGCATTCAATATTTTTTTGCATTAGCATACATTGGTTTTAAGATTATGGCACAAAGTAATTGTTTTATATAACTAATTGAAGGGCAAGGTAAGCTCAATTACTATTTTTCCTAATCTTGTTAAAGTTAATTTTTGAGCTGTCTTGGCTGACTTGTTTTTAAGGTCTAGGCTTCAGGGCTGCCATACCCATAATGGCCTAACTAGTGAGTTAAGCAGCCAATTACAGTTGTGTTCATAAGTTTACACACCCTGGCAGAATTTATGATTTCTTGGCCATTTTTCAGAGAATATGAATGATAACAAAAAAACTTTTCTTTCACTCATGGTTAGTGTTTGGCTGAAGCCATTTATTATCAACCAGCTGTGTTTACTCTTTTGAAATCATAATGGGAACAGAAAATACCCAAATGACCCTGATCATAAGTTTACATACCCCAGTTCTTAATACCGTGTATTGCCTCCTTTAACATCAATGAGAGCTTGAAGTTTTTTGTGGTATTTGTGGATGAGGCTCTTTATCTTCTCAGATGGTAAAGCTGCCCATTCCTCTTGGCAAAAAGCCTCCAGTTCCTGTAAATTCTTGGGCTGTCTTGCATTAACTGCACGTTTGAGATCTCCCCAGAGGGGCTCAATGATATTGAGGTCAGGAGACTGAGATGGCCACTCCAGAACCTTCACTTTATTCTGCTGTAGCCAATGACAGGTCGACTTGGCCTTGTGTTTTGGATCATTCTCATGTTGGAATGTCCAAGTACGTCACATGTGCACCTTCCTGGTTGATGAATGCAAATGTTCCTTCAGTATTTTTTGATAACATACTGCATTCATCTTGCCAACAATTTTGACCAAATTTCCTGTGCCTTTGTAGCTCACACATCCCCAAAACATCAGCGATCCACCTCTGTACCTTCATCATAGGCCTTGTTGACTTCTCTCCAAATGTAGCGTTTATGGTTGTGGCCAAAAAGCAAAATTTTGGTCTCATCACTCCAAATTACTTTGTGCTAGAAGGTTTGAGGCTTATCTCTGTGTTGTTTGGCATATTGTAAGCTGGATACTTTGTGGCATTTGCGTAGTAATGGCGACTCGACCATGCAGCCCATCTTTCTTCAAGTGTCTCTTTATTGTGCATCTTGAAACAGCCACACCACATGTTTTCAGAGAGTCCTGTATTTCACCTGAAGTTATTTGTGGGTTTTTCTTTGCATCCCAAATTTTTTTCCTGGCAGTTGTGGCTGAAATTTTAGTGGATCTACCTGACGTGGTTTGGTTTCAACAGAACCCCTCATTTTCCACTTCTTTGTTAGAGTTTGAACACTGCTGACTGGCATTCTCAATTCTTTGGATACATCTTTATATCCCTTTCCTGTTTTATACAGTTCAACTACCTTTTCCCGCAGATCCTTTGACAATGCTTTTGCTCTCCCCATGGCTCAGAATCCAGAAACGTCAGTGCAGCACTGGATGAAAGATGCAAGGGTTTGTCAGGAGTCCAGAAACGCAATGACCTTTTATATACACACACAATAATTACAAGCAAACAGATCATAGGTGAGGATGGTTACCTTTAATAGCCATTCAAACCCCTTTGTGTCAACTTGTGTGCATGTTATCAGACCAAAATCCCCAGGGTATGTAAACTTTTGATCGGGGTCATTTGGGTAGTTTCTGTTATCATTATGATTTAAAAAGAGTAAACACAGTTGATTGATTATAAATGGCTTCGGCCAAACACTAACCACGAGTGAAAGAAATGTTTTTGTGTTATCATTCATATTCTCTGAAAAATGGCCAAGAAATCATAAATTCTGCCAGGGTATGTAAACTTATGAGCACAACTGTATATCTGAAAAAGTCTCTTTTGACAGGTCAATGACTCATTAAAGTGTACTTTAGCCTAGAAACCAGTATTTAGATGTGGTGGCTGTATTAGTTTCCTAATTTTAAACTGGTGATCCTGCCAGTAACACGTGCCTCTTGTCCCAGGGTAACAATGCTCTCCCACTATACTGTATCTTCTGGAGGAACAGCAATGCTGCTCTCCTGATTTGAAATACAAACACTCCTTATCTCCAGTAAATTGGGAGTGCAGTGGTATTCTGTGGTTCGCAAAAAATAGCTGAGAAGGCTGATAATATTGTTTGAGATACCAGTTAAGCACACAAGATGTTACAAAGATACTGAATTATGGTCAAGCTCAGCAGGTACTTTCCTGATCTTGCTATCAAAAATGTACTTAAAAACTGTAAATGAGAGTGCACTGGCATAATGTAAGGTCCTCAAAATATCTTTAATTGGTTAAAATAAATGTATCGTACTCACAAAAGTGATATAAAAGACACACTTCACAAATAATTTCCATAAGGAACATCTCATCGAACAACAAATGCACCCATCCGTCCACAAGTACATTTGTTGGTATATGAGATGTTCCTCGTAGAAATATTATACACTATTTTTTTTTTAACCAATTAAAGATGTTTTTAAGGATCTTATACTATGCCAGTGCACTCTCTGTTTCATTTACAGTTTTTCCAAAAATTCCCTGGTCTTGAAAGGGCTATGTGAGAACCGATTTGACACCCTGCTTCGGTGCTTCCTTCCATGAAACAGTGCCTCCTGCCCTCCAAACCGTTCCGAGCAGACCGAGAGCTAATACCAGTACTTTTTACCTCAAGCATCGTACACAGACAAGATGTTGGGATAGAACCAAAGGAATGACTGTTTATTGAACAGAAATACAGGTTTTTTATACACTTGAAAAGTAGGTCAGTCACCACGTGAACAATGAAATATTTACCCAAAACATCACACAAGGGTTTAGATAATGAGGTAGAACTGACACAAGGCCAATCCCATCATAGATACCTCCAAGAGTTAGCCAAGTTTGCCAACAGACAGAAAGAATAGGTGACTCAATTAACTTAATTAACAATGGGAGAAATATACTTAACACATAACACCTTAAACAGATTAAATCAGGAGACCCCCAGCATCAGGTTGCTTTGAGTTGATGATATTAACATCTGCTCTGAATCTCACAGTCTGTAGTAGTCATTGCTGGTTTGGTCCTTTGGGAAAACATGGACTTGAATCTGAAGCAAGACCTCTCCAAGGGTCCCCCAGGCACACAGCTTCCAAAGAGTAGTGTTCCCTTAAAAGCAAGGGCCCATAGTCAGTAGGGAAGAGGCTAGCATGCAGTCCCCTCTCAAAGCCTCTCTCCTTGTTAGGTCTGTCACAGGCTACAAGAGAGTATGTTTTTTTCTACTACATTAGGTTGAAGATTGAGACTCTGTGCCAATAATTAAAGCTTTGGAAGACATGGACCTGTAGATTCCATCTCTGATAAACGCTGACATGTAGTTTATTATTTTAGAAAATATACTTAGCCTCGAAAAAGAAAACAAACCACCACATCTAATCCATGCATGCATTTCCACATGGAGTGGTTACTGTGGTTAGGTACAGGTGAGCGGCTATGGATGTGGGCTGCCTTTGTCAAGGGATGCATACATGTTCTTAACTAGTGGCATTTGCTCTATGTGCAATTCAGGAACGATTTGTCATTGATTTATACAGGTTTTCTATTGTTGGCTGATTGGAAACACCTGGCCATACCCTTCACAGAAATACATCGATGGGGTACAATACATACACAATGATAATGACAGACTCTGGGGCCATGTACTGTAGATAGTCCTTACATTTTTTTTTGCTCTTCATTAGTAATCGCACAAGTCCTCTCAGTCTCATAAAAAATAGAAGGCCTACTTCCCAAAATGTTTATTAATGCCAAAAATATTGTTAAAATTCTTGAGCTCAAAATCGCAATCTATTAATGCTCAGATACAAAAATATGTACTAAACTCTAGTACATGTGCCTCTGGGGATAACTTTGCAGGATAACAAGTAAAAAATCTTTGTACAAAACACAATAGAGTACTTTTATGGTTTGAGCACACACACAATAGGTTCCTTAATGGGCCTGTCCACCCAAACTTAAAAAAATATATTTACATGCACACAAACTATAATATATATATATATATATATATATATATATATATATATATATATATATATATATATATATATATATATATATATATATATATATATATACATACATATATATACTGATTGTGACAGACCTAGCTAGGACAGAGGCTTTTGGAGGGAACTGAATGCTAGCCTCTTGCCTACTGATCATGGGCCCTGGCATTTGGGGGAATGGTGCTCTTTGTGAGCTGTATGCCTGGGGGCCCTTGAGGTGGTGTTACTTTGGGTTTAGGTCCATATCCCCCCAAGACACACACAGACTCTGGGAACCCTGTATATGCCATATTAGAAATAGTGACAGATTCATACTGTTGGGACACATACTGTTAGATGCTAATGTCATCAACTGCAGCCACCTGTCTGTTGTCTTCTATAATGTAAATGAGTCTAGTCTGGCTTGCCACAGCTTCTAAGAGTATTTCACCCATTGTTGTTTGTGCTAATTAATCCTGCAATTGTATGAAGGAGTTCTGTGTTGAGATGTATGATAATGTGTAATGTAGTTAGGGAGTCACATCGGCTGCTTTAAGGGATTAGTTAATTAGCTCATGCTAATTAGGTTTCTGGTTACAGTTTTTATTGTAAGCCTGCTGTATATATTTGTGTGTCATCTCAAATAAAAGAGTCCATGTTCAGCAACTAAACAAGTATCGTCTTGTTTTGTGCTTGTGAGCAGTTGGAATACCTGATATCTATATTCAGACTGAGAGGAAGCGGTATATGACGAAAGCCCTCAAGCGGAGTGTAGGGACGTTCCATTACATTGATGGTACCTGGTGGTCTAAAGCAGCACCTGGATTCTTAAGTGTCTGGGATACTTCAATATTGTTCTCCTTGCTATGATTCCTTTTGTATCCAGTTGAGAGTTATGTGTGTTCCAACTCCTGCTGTTACATTGTCGATTATGTAAAGTAAATAAACAATCCAACAAGGAGAGCAGGAACTCCTCAGAAAGACCACAGCGTATATGCAGACAAGTAAAGGTTAACTGATCCCCTTTAAATGGACCATAGGAAATTTGGGTGTATGAGCCATGGGGCTGCACTTGAGATGTAAGAAGCTGATGGAGATCTTACCCATCACATCTGCAGTTTCTTGAGTTCAGAACAATTTTGTGATGAATGATGGTTTAAGAGGACCTTCTCACACAAGAAGAATTTGGTTAGCACGTGCAGTTTTAAAATTGTACTATTATATTGCCTCTATAGTCTCTAGATTATTATTAAATCATTTTATATGTTTTGATAATATATTTTATATGTGGGTGGTGGGAATCTGATATTTTTAATAATGTTCTTTCTTTATAGCCTGTAAAAACAAAAGCAATGCTTATTATAATAATAAATTGCACAGTTGACAAATTTTGGAAATCCTTTTGGTAAATGCACATTTTACCTAGTATATAACACTTGCTTTTATTGAGTTGTACTTTTGTTATTTTGAATATCACAATGATTGGTTTGAAACTGTAGATTTTAATTGGACAGTATTTGTATTTACAGACAGAAATAACTTGACATGGACCATAACTACACAACTGTGACAGAATTCATTCTCATTGGACTTTCGGAAATTGCGGAACTCCAAGTTTTAATTTTTATGGTGTTTTTAATGATTTACATTATTACTGTAATTGGAAACCTAAGTATTATTTTAGCTTATCTATTTAGCCGAAATCTTCACACTCCTATGTACTTTTTACTCACTAATTTTTCTTTTCTTGAAACTTGTTACATTTCAGTCAATATTCCAAAGATGCTTTCTAACTTGTTATATGAGAATAAGACCATTTCTTTCTATGGCTGTGCTATACAAGTCTATAGCTTTGGAGTCTGTGGTGGGACAGAGTGTTACTTACTAGTGGCAATGGCATACGACCGGTATAGTGCAATATGTCACCCTCTTTTATATAGCATCATAATGAAAAGAATGGTTTGTATTCGACTTCTCATCGGATCTTATTTGGTTGGCTCAGCAAATTCTCTGCTGCATACGATTCTTACATTCACTTTGCCTTTTTGTGGTTCTAATAACATCAATCACATTTTTTGTGACATTCCACCAATATTAACCTTAGCATGTGCAGACACCAGGATTAATCAGATTGTTATTTTTGTGACCAGTATCTGTGTTGTGGTTGGTTCATTTTTATTAATTGTGGTATCTTATATATATATTATACTGGCTATTGTTAGAATTAATTCTACATCCGGTAGAAAGAAGGCTTTTTCCACTTGTACTTCACACTTTACGGTGGTTACTATATTTTATGGTTCTGTTATGTTTATGTACTTAAAGCCTGAATCGAGCAATGCCATTGTCCAGGACAAGTTGGTGGCAGTCATGTATACAGTTATTGCACCTCTGTTAAACCCTTTTATCTACAGTTTAAGGAACAGAGACGTCAAAATGGCTCTTGTTAAAATGTATCATAGGCTGGTGGCATCTAAGAAGCATTTAGCAGAGTCTTGATTTTATCAGTTTGATACACATTTTAGAGTTTTAAGCAGTTTGTATGTTTAGAACACAAGTATGCAGGTAGACGATTACTTGACAATGAAACATTACTTTGCCCCTTCACTTTATAATAGCAGGAACTCCAAATAGACAATTCCTGAATCTTACCTGACTTACAATCAGGTTTCCTAACCTCTAACCCCTGCTTGCTGCCATTTTTCCTTGTCGGTCCCCCTTGAAATACTTAAATGATCCATTTCAACCTTGATAAAGTAACCAGCACCATGATGTCATTTGAGGTTAGAGGGAGGGTCCTGACTGGGGTGTGAGCTTGGACTTGGAGCCAACATCAAACATACACCAGGAATTTGGTAGGAAAGAAATGCAACCAGGGCAGTGGAAGGGGGGAATACAAGGCAAGTTTCAACAGGCTTAAAGCTTCACTCAAGCAAAATAGATTGTTGCAAAGGAGCTACATAGAATTCCAAATGGCAAATTCTGAGTTTGAAGTTGCAGATTCCAAGTTTTGAGTTCTGAATTCGGCATTCTGAGTTCCAAATTCCAAACTCCAAATTCCAAGTTCAAATTTATGAATTCAGATTTTAAAAGTTCCAAATTCTGAGTTCTGAAGTTTCAGCATGCTTAAAGTGGTATTCCGGCCGAAATTATACTTTTTAATTAAAAATACCCTATAATACACAAGCTTAATGTATTTTAGTAAAGTTAGTCTGTAAACTAAGGTCTGTTTTGTTAGTTTATAGCAGTAGTTTGTTATTTTATAAACTTACAGCAGGCCGTGGCCATCTTAAGTGTGGGCATCTGAAGCCAGACTGTATTTCTTCCTGGATCTCATCCTTGCAGATCTCGCACATGCTCAGTGCAGCACAAGCAGTGTAATAGGTTTCAGGTCAGGTTTCCATAGCAACGGCAGTTTCAGAGGAAGTTGCTGCCCCTTCCCAGAAGGCATTACAAACAGGAAATGATGCGATGGGCCGCGGCCAGGGAGGAGGAAGTGAAAAATGAATACAGCAGATATACATTAGGTGCTGAGAAAAAAAATTTAAAAATATCCAATTTGTTTACAGTGCACAGTTTAGTGAGGGATACTGAAGAGTTGTAAAAGTGGGTGGATCTCCACTTTAAAGCTTAACACTAGCTAAAAAGATTATTGCAATGCAGAGGTGGTATTGTTTTACCTGACAATAGGTATGTAATTATATTCAAGCAGTCCTGTAATCCAGGCACTTCTGCCATACAGCACAGCCACGTTGTTGACCTTTTTTGTACTACTGCAATTTGATAAAACAATTAAGTCACTAAACAGACTTGTGCTTAAATACATACAATAATTTTTTAAACAAACATGTAACTTATTAAATGGTGTTTTTTTATATCTGCCCTATAATCAGCTTTTAAAGAATACCTCTCTCATGTATTGTTGACATCTAAATTGGCCATGCAATATAAGAACAGTGCTGTATGTATATTAAACAACTTTTATCTTAAAATAAAGCTTTTGTCCTTGTTAAAATCAATTTCTGATGATCCTATTTTGATATGTTTAAAGCCCACACCTCGACCCCCACACACGTACATACAAAAATGTAAGCATTGGGGTGCCTACATTGGAAAATGGCAATTGCCCTACACATGTTAGATAGTTCTAAATTCAAAATTGCAAGTTCCAGATTTCAAATTCTGAATTACACTTTCCAAATTCCAAATTCCATGTTCCAATTTTCAAATTTCAAATCGCAAGTTCTGAATTCCGTATTCCAAATTAAGAGTTCCGAATTCTAAAGTCTCAGTTATAATTTCTGAGTTACGAATTCTGAAGTACAGCTTCTGAATTTGAAGTTCCAAATTCTGAATTCTGAATTTACTATTTTAAGTTCCGTATTCTAAATTCTGAGTTCTAAATTTCAAATTCTGGATTCCAAATTTCAGGTTTCTGAGCTCTGAATTCCAAATCCCAAATTATGATTCCAAATTTTAAATTCCCAGTTCTGAATTGCAAACTCTAAATTCTAATTTCCCAGTTCCGAATTCCAAATTCAGAGTTTTAAATTCCAAATTCGGAGTTTTAAATTCCAAATTCCAAGTTCTGAATTCCAAATTCCAACTTCAGAATTTCAAAGTATGAATTCTTAAGTCCCTGTCCGCTCTGATGGGAGAGAGAAACTCATGCTGCCACTACACAACAGTATCAGTCCTCTCTCCCAAAAACATCAGCTCAGACCTCTGCACTACCTAGGAGTGACAAAGGTATAGATAGATATATACAGCTGTGGGAATTAGTGACATAACTAGAACCTTCATGGCCCCAGTGCAAGAAACCATATAGGGCCCCCCTGACCCCCGGCTGCAGCCCTTTCCTCTGGTGGCGGAATGCCAGATTCCCGGTGCAAGTGGGATCTTTGCAACCCAGGTAGTTCTGCCCCTGGCGTCAGTAGTTTTTTATTTTTGTTATTTTTTTAAAAAGTATTTTTATCATTTTATTTTTATGTTACAATATTATTATTTTTATTATTTTAAACATTTTTTTCTAGGGCCCCTGTTTGGAGGCTTTGGTGAAATATCAGGGCTCCAAACAGACCTCTGATGTTTGACCTTTGAGACAGACACAGTCTTCAATCTCCATCTCTGGAGTCTCAGCAGCACAGAATGAATGGACAGGAATAGCTCTGTACATATCTTCCCGTTCACTCACAAATGGAAGCATAGTAAATACAGTTTATTATTCTTTAGTTATGAATGGACAGAGTCGGCGATCAGTACAGATCACTGACTCTATTCATTCAGACAAGGAAGTGGCTGGTAAATGACACATTTACTGGCCCCTTCCCCACTCTCCATCCCGACAGCAACCCTTGCAGCAGCCGACAGGAAAGGGAGAACCTGGCCGAGCTGCGGGGGATGAGGAGGGGCCAGGAGAGAGCACAAGGGTGCGGCAGAGTAAGTAGGGGGGCCGGGAGAGCACTTGAGGGAGAGGGAGGGGCCCATGAGAGAGCACAGGGGCCCGGGGGCAGCAAAGGGAAGCTGGATAGGATGTGCAGCAAGATGGCAGCATATAGAGGAACCAATGCAATTCTCCAGCAGCCGCTGAATGCCTGCCAGAGGGAAAGGAGAAGAAGCAGGCATTCTGCGGCTGCATGAGGAGGGGATTGTTTCCTCTATATGCCCCCCCTCCTATTCAGTTGTACAGGGGGTCGCACGGGCCCTCTGGAGCATGGGGCTGGGTTGCAGTTGTGACCCTTGCGGCCCTTGCAGCTACATCCCTGCTGGGAATATGATTATGAACATGTAACTGTCCATGCACATGTATTCTTGTGATGAACATCAGTGAAAATCACAATGTATATTTCAGGATACCCACATCCTGAAAAAGCAGACAAGACCCAAGAAATGCATAGACGAATGGAATACCCAAAAATTTAAATTGTATCCTGAAGGTTATGAATATTATACAGGAATTTTTAGTTTGCCAACAGTTTACGCAGCGCTTTACAATCTAAAAGATGGGGGAGGTTGTACAAAAGGTAATAGCTGCAGAGGATGATCTAATGGAGGTGACTCAAGTACAGTTTTTAGGTGGAGGTGGGGTGGAATAATGAGTTGTCAAGGACACTGTAGGGGCTGACCGGACATACTGGAGTAGGGAATTACAGAGGATGGAAGAGGTTCTGGAGAAGTCCTGAAAGTGAGCATGGGAGAAGGTAAGGGAGCTAGAGAGCAAGATGCCATGGGAGGAGTAGGGTGGAACATTTGGATGATATCTTGAGATGAGGCTGGTGATGTCGCTGGGGGCAGTGTTGTAGATGACCTTGTATGTTGTTTTAAAATGCCAGAACAGTACAAATACCGCTCAAATTACTTATTTTTGGAAAGTAGGCAGCCCGAAGTATTTAGTAAGAGGCATGGTGAGTTTTTTGAAGTTGTAATTTTCTGGCACGATGTTTTGGAAAATGAAGAAAAAAAATAAATTATTTTTTTTCACAATTCTTTTTTACATACTGTCACGAGTGCAGTACAGAATCATAGGACAGGTGTGGCAGTGATCAGGGACACTGACTGGTGACAGTATGTAAAAGAAGAAAAAAAAAAACTTCAAAATGTTTTCTTTTTTTAACATTTTTTTTCTTTTTTTACTGATTTTCTTTTTACATCCTTTCATCACATTAGTTCAGTCCCACCATAGTAATGCCCTGTACACGCGGTCGGACTTTGTTCGAACATTCCGACAACAAAATCCTAGGATTTTTTCCGACGGATGTTGGCTCAAACTTGTCTTGCATACACACGGTCACACAAAGTTGTCGGAAAATCCGATCATTCTGAACGCAGTGACATAAAACACGTACGTCGGGACTATAAACGGGGCAGTAGCCAATAGATTTCATCTCTTTATTTATTCTGAGCATGCGTGGCAGTTTGTCCATCGGATTTGTGTACACACGATCGTAATTTCCGACAAAATTTTATATCCTGCTCTCAAACTTTGTGTGTCGGAAAATCCGATGGAAAATGTCCGATGGAGCCTACACAGGGTCGGAATTTCTGACAACACGCTCCGATCGGACATTTTCCATCGGAAAATCCGACCGTGTGTACGGGGCATAACACTGTACTACTCTGGAGGGGTGATCAGGGAGTGTTTGTTTTTACACTTTGATTGCTGTTGCAATGATGATCACTTTAACAGCAACGTTTTGAGCTGTCATGAATGGGTTAAAATTTTACCAGCTGTGATTACTAGTGATCTGTGATTGGCTACAGTTAATCACATGGTACAGGGTGCTGTGATTGGCCCAGGTACCATGTGATAGCCGGGGGCCAATCACAACATCACTGTATAGAAATCATAGCTGTTAGGCCCCTTTCACACTGGGGCGATGGGTGCGTCGGCGGTAAAACAGCGCTATTTTTAGCGGCACTTTACTGTCAATTTTGCGTCGCTATTCGGCCGCTAGCGGGGTGCTTTTACCCCCCCGCTAGCCGCCAAGAAAGGGTTAAAACCACCGCAAAGCGCTGCTGCAGCAGCACTTTGTCGGCGGTATAGCCACGCTGCCCATTGATTTCAATGGGCAGGAGCGGTGAAGGAGCGGTGTATCCAAAGATGCTGCTAGCAGGACTTTTTTAGCGTCCTGCCAGCGCACCGCTCCAGTGTGAAAGCCCTCGGGGCTTTTACATTGGAGAGACAGCAGCGGCTCTTTCAGGGCGCTTTGCAGGTGCTATTTTTAGCATTATAGCGCCTGCAAAGTGCCCCAGTGTGAAAGGGGTCTAATGAATGACATTCATTCATGACAGTTTTGTTGACGTTGTGATCATGTGATCACATAGCGATCACGTGATCTCCGGGCTGCTCAAAGAGGCTACAGAGGATACACTGCGCACCCCAGGCATCCCAGATGTATGTCATCCAGTCAGCCTGTGCCAGCCACCTGCAGTAAATGTACTGTTGGCAGTCGGCCAGTGGTTAAAGTGCCATGTTGGCCAACAGGGCACTTTATTCAAAAAATGGCCAGCCTTCCCTGTCGACAATTGATATGTATCTTAAATTGATGTGTCCAGAATTGTCTTACTTGTCTGACTACAACACATTGGGGATGATTTACTAAAGGGAAAAAGACTGTGGACTTTGCAAAGTGTAGTTGCTCCAGAGCTTAGTAAATGAGCAGAAAGTCTGCTGACTTTTATCATCCAATCATGTGCACGCAAAAATGCTGTTTTTTTTATTTTCCTTGCACGTGATTAGGTATTCTTTACAAAGTAAAGCCCCTATTTTCTCTGGAGCAACTGCACTTGCTGAGGTCAACTGCACTTTGCAAAATGCACAGTCTATTTGCCTTTAGTAAATAAACCCCACTATCACAGAGCACTTTCAAAAGAAGTCACAAATCACAAATAAAACTCAGAACGTGACTCATAATGTGTTGAAGCCACAAGATGAACTTTACAGTCAAGTAACTAACAATTTTATAAGTAGATCACCAATGCCATGCTTTATTTCACCCATGACAGGTTTCTGAATTCATTAGCCTTATATTTTGTCATTGCTCTATCATGATTTACAGTATATGAATTATTAAAGTGGTGTTCCGGCCAAAATAATACTTTTGAAATAAAAATACCCCTATAATACACAAGCTTAATGTATTCTAGTAAAGTTAGTCTGTAAACTAAGGTCTGTTTTGTTAGTTTATAGCAGTAGTTCGTTATTTTATAAACTTACAGCAGGCCGTGGCCATCTTAAGTGTGGCCATCTGAAGCCAGACTGTATTTCTTCCTGGATCTCATCCTCGCAGATCTCGCACATGCTCAGTGCAGCACAAGCGGTGTAATAGGTTTCAGGTCAGGTTTCCATAGCAACAGCAGTGTCAGAGGAAGTTTCCGCCCCTTCCCAGAAGACATTGCAAACAGGAAATGATCCGCTGAGCCACGGCTAGGGAGGAGGAAGTAAAAAATAAATACAGCAAATATACAGTAGGTGCTGAGAAAAAAAAAATTTAAATATCCAATTCGTTTGCAGTGCACAGTTTAGTGAGGGATACTGAAGAGTTGTAAAAGTGGGTGGAACTCCACTTTAATATCCAAACAATACACCTTTATTATTATAAATTCTTTAAAACCTGAAAACTATTTTTATAAAAGCAAAGAAGAGCATATAACAAGCAAATCAGCAACACAACTAGCCACAAACCGTCTCTCGTCTAGCAAATAATATGCAACAGTTTTTTTGTGTTTCCGATTGTGATTGTAATCCTGGAGATTCAACTAAAACAGATTCAAACAGGTTATGCACACATCAATAAATGGGTATACAAGGCTACCAAAGGAAGATCGTTGTCTGTCTAGTACATGAGCAACATGCGTATATGCCCTCATATACTTGGAATATACACTCACCGACCACTTTATTAGGTACACCTGTTCAATTGCCTGGTAACGCAAATTGCTAATCAGCCAATCACATGGCAGCAAGAAGACCATGATTCCATGTGCCCTCATGAATGCAAACTTGCCTCTTGCATCCACTGTTATGGATGGGGGGAGGGGGGGGTACCGTTCCCTGTGCTATTGACCCTCAGGTGTTTATTCATTTATCAGTGTCACTGTTCATTAAGCTCCCTTATTGATGGTTGGTTTTAGGATCCTAATCTGCCTTAATACAAATCAATTTGCAATTTGTTTTTCCAAGGGGCACAATTTTGTTTCCATAATGCAAGGAAATCAAATTTATTAATTCCAACACCTCTTGTAATGCTTCTTCCTCTCCCCGTCTAAGCTCTGCTGTACAGGGGCTTCATGAGGCTGATATTAACTAAATTCAGGTACCGACACTGTTTGCATTTAAAGACAATACATTTAACCGCTCGCCGACCAGCGCCGACCAGCGCACAACGATATATACGTCGGCACAATGGCACGGCTGTGCAAATGGGCGTACAGGTATGTCCCCTTTAAGACGCGGCATTGTGGGCGAGGGACCGCCGTGTGCTCCGAGACCCTGCCCGCGGGTACCTCGGACTCAATGTCCACCGGTGTCTCGCGATCGTGTCACGAAGCGGGAGGTCGGGGAATTGCCTATGTAAACAAGGCATTTCCCCGTTCTGCCTTGTGACATGACAGGGATCTACTGCTTCCTGTCATCGGGAGCAGTGATCGATGTCATGTCCTAGGTAGCCCATCCCCCCCTCAGTTAGAATCACTCCCTAGGACACACTTAACCCATTGATCGCCCCCTAGTGTTTAACCCCGTCTCTGCCAGTGTCATTACACAGTAATCAGTGCATTTTTATAGCACTGATCGCTGTATACATGACAATGGTCCTAGTGTCAAATATAGTGTCAAAAGTGTTCGATGTGTCTGCCATAATGTCACAGTCATGATAAAAATCGCAGATCGCCACCATTTACTAATAAAAAAAAAATAATAATAAAATGCCATAAATCTATCCCCTATTTTGTGGACGCTATAACTTTTGCGCAAACCAATAAATATACGCTTATTGGGATTTTTTTTTTACCAAAAATATGTAGAAGAATACATATTGGCCTAAACTGAGGAAAAAAATTGTCTTTTTATATATTTTTTGAGGATATTGCTTTTTAAAAAAAAATAAAAATCGCAGAGGTGATCAAATACCACCAAAAGAAAGCTCTATTTGTAGGAAAAAAAGGACGTCAATTTTGTTTGGGTACAATGCTGCACGACCACGCAATTGTCAGTTAAAGCGACGCAGTGCCGTATCGCAGAAAGTGCTCTGGTCAGGAAGGGGGTAAATTCTTCTGGGGCTGAAGTGGTTAATGATGTATTAATGGATATAGAGTTGCATTCATTTGTGTATTTTGTTTCTGTCCAAACTTTAAACCTTAAAAATAAATACATTTACATTTACTTTATTCCTAGGCCAAATCATTTTTTACCATACCATCATTTGGATTTCACCTTTGGATTCCTAAATGTCCTTAGCAGATACAATTCTCATTGCTATTTATTTAAGTGATTTCAGTTTCAGTCATCAAAGTCATCATGAGTAACTCTTTGGAAAAATACTTTTAAATTTTTGTACTTTATTATTTGAATAGTTAAGTGCTTGAAAACAGAAAAAAGGTTTGGTATGGCAACTCCCTTGAATCAAACAAGCAACATCTGTTGTCACACTATGTTTAGCTGAAATAAAATTAGACCAGCTGGGATTATGTCTCAAAGGGCTAAAAGAGGGTAAACACATTATATGATTATCACACTGAAAACAAATTATGTACTTTATTATGTAGCTCTGATTATTCATTTTTTTCTGTTGTTGTAAATATTATCTTTTTCAATGTTCTGAAGAAATAGTTGAATTTGAAAGCATCTAGGGCAGCCATTCTCAACCAGGGTTCCTCCAGAGACTGCTAGGAGCTCCTTGTGCTGTGAATGACTGAGGTCACGTTTGATGGTGCCCACATAGTTCTGGGTCCAACACCAGTCGGCAGAGAAATCAGCATTACACGTTACATTAATGAGGTTTTTAACTGTAAAGATGGCTTTCTGACAACCACTGAAAGGGAGGCATTCTTTCCACTGACCACCAATGTAAGGGACATTCTTCCCACTGACCCCCAAAGAATACATTTTCGCTGGGGTTTCCCCAAGATCTGAAATTTACTTCAAGGGTTCCTTTAGAGTATAAATGTTGAGAAAGTTTGATCTAGGGGAGTATAATATTCATACACCACTCTTGGGGTAAATTTTGTCTCACTTTCTGTTTGGGACACTCTTTTTCCACGTATTGTTTGCCTTGGTGTCACAAGTATTACATTTGGGGAGGCATTGTTCCATAGGAGTCCCTTACAGCAGTATAAACCCAGCAGATGTGCTAACCCCTTTCTCACTCTATCCAAAAAGAAAAGAATAAAACTTTTAGGAAGTAGATTTCTATTTTCAGTTCAGATAAAAAAGAAAACCTACAAGAGTGGCGAGCCACTCTCTGTAATATATCATATATATATATATATATATATATATATATATATATATATATATATACAAACAGTATACTACTTTACAAAGTGTCATTTCTTCAGTGTTGTCACATGAAAAGATATAATAAAACATTAACAAAAATGTGAGGGGTGTACTCACTTTTGTGAGATACTGTAAATATATATATATATATATATATATATATATATACATACACAAACAGTACTGGCTGGCATATTCAAGGCTTTGGATATCTTTTTATATCCTTTTCCATCTTTGAAAAGTTTTATTACCTTGTTACGCAGGTCTTTTGACTGTTCTTTTCTACCTCCTCATGGCTCGGTGTCTAGCCTGCTTAGTCCATCCATGTGAGAGCTAACAAACTCATTGACTATTTATACACAGAGACTAATTTGTGAAATTAACCTTTAATTGCCATTTTAACCTGTGTGTGCCACCTTCTGTGTCTGTACCAAGGCCACACATTTCAGGGTATATAAACTTTTGATCAAGGCCATTTGGGTAGTTTCTGTTGTCATTATGATTTAAAAAGAAAAAACAAAGTTGATTGATAATAAATGGCTTCAGCCAAACACTAACCATGAGTGAAAGAAATGTTTTTGTGTTATAATTCATATTCTCTGAAAAATGGCCAAGAAATCAATAATTCTGCCAGGGTATGTAAACTTATGAGCACAACTGTATTTACAGTATCTCACAAAAGTGAGTACACCCCTCACATTTTTGTTAATGTTTTATTATATCTTTTCATGTGACAACACTGAAGAAATGACACTTTGTAAAGTAGTGAGTGTACAGCTTGTATAACAGTGTAAATTTGCTGTCCCCTCAAAATAACTCAACACACAGCCATTAATGTCTAAACCGCTGGCAACAAAAGTGAGTACATCCCTAAGTGAAAATGTCCAAATTGGGTCCAATTAGCCATTTTCCCTCCCCTTGCGTTAGTGTTATAAGGTCTCAGGTGTGAATGGGGAGCAGGTGTGTTAAATTTGGTGTTATCGCTCTCACTCTCTCATACTGGTCACTGAAAGTTCAACATGGCACCTCATGGCAAAGAACTCTCTGAGGATCTGGAAAAAAAGAATTGTTGCCCTACATAAAGATGGCCTAGGCTATAAGAAGATTGCCAAGACCCTGAAACTGAGCTGCAGCACGGTGGCCAAGATCATACAGCGGTTTAACGGGACAGGTTGCACTCAGAACAGGCCTCGTCATGTTTGACCAAAGAAGATGAGTGCACATGTTTAGCGTCATATCCAGAGGTTGTCTTTGGGAAATAGACGTATGAGTGCTGCCAGCATTGCTGCAGAGGTTGAAGGGGTGGGGGGTCAGCCTGTCAGTGCTCAGACCATACGCTGCGCACTGCATCAAATTGGTCTGCCTGGATGTCGTCCCAGGAGGAAGCCTCTTCTAAAGATGATGCACAAGAAAGCCTGCAAACACTTTGCTGAAGACAAGCAGACTAAGGACATGGATTACTGGAACCATGTCCTGTGGTCTGATGAGACCAAGATAAACGTATTTGGTTCAGATGGTGTCAAGCGCGTGTGGCGGCAACCAGGTGAGGAGTACAAAGACAAGTGTGTCTTGCCTACAGTCAAGCATGGTGGTGGAAGTGTCATGGTCTGGGACTGCATGAGTGCTGCCGACACCGGGGAGCTACAGATCATTGAGGGAACCATGAATGCCGTACTGTGACATACTGAAGCAGAGCATGATCCCCTCCCTTCAGAGACTGGGCCGCAGGGCAGTATTCCAACATGATAACGACCCCAAACACACCTCCAAGATGACCACTGCCTTGCTAAAGAAGCTGAGGGTAAAGGTGATGGACTGGCCAAGCATATCTCCAGACCTAAAACCTATTGAACATCTGTGGGGCATCCTCAAACGGAAGGTGGAGGAGCACAAGGTCTCTAACACCCACCAGCTCTGTGATATTGTCATGGAGGAGTTGAAAAGGACCCCAGTGGCAACCTGTGATGCTCTGGTGAACTCCATGCCCAAGAGGGTTAAGGCAGGCAGTGCTGGAAAATAATGGTGGCCACACAAAATATTGACACTTTGGGCCCATTTTGGACATTTTCACTTAGGGGTGTACTCACTTTTGTTGCCAGCAGTTTAGACATTAATGGCTGTGTGTTGAGTTATTTTGAGAAGACAGCAAATTTACACTGTTATACAAGCTGTACACTTAATACTTTACATTGTAGCAAAGTGTCATCTCTTCAGTGTTGTCACATGAAAAGATATAATAAAATATTTACAAAAATGTGAGGTGGTGTACTCACTTTTGTGAGATACTGTATATACAGTTGTGCTCATAAGTTTACATACCCTGGCAGAATTATTGATTTCTTGGCCATTTTTCAGAGAATATGAATTATAACACAAAAACATTTCTTTCACTCATGGTTAGTGTTTGGCTGAAGCCATTTATTATCAATCAACTTTGTTTTTTCTTTTTAAATCATAATGACAACAGAAACTACCCAAATGGCCTTGATCAAAAGTTTATATACCCTGAAATGTGTGGCCTTGGTACAGACACAGAAGGTGGCACACACAGGTTAAAATGGCAATTAAAGGTTAATTTCACAAATTAGTCTCTGTGTATAAATAGTCAATGAGTTTGTTAGCTCTCACATGGATGGACTAAGCAGGCTAGACACCGAGCCATGAGGAGGTAGAAAAGAACAGTCAAAAGACCTGCGTAACAAGGTAATAAAACTTTTCAAAGATGGAAAAGGATATAAAAAGATATCCAAAGCCTTGAATATGCCAGCCAGTACTGTTTATTCACTTATTAAGAAGTGGAAAATTTGGGGATCTATTGATACCAAGCCGAGGTCAGGTAGATCAAGAAAGATTTCAGCCACAACTGCCACTAGGCTCCTAATAGTAGGGAGCCTAGAAAGAAAACACTGACACCCTCTGATCAGGAAGGTGCCGGAAGTGACGCGATTGCCGGACCAGAAAACGTGTCACATGAAATTATGCCATCCGGTAAAGAAAAGCGCATATTACAGGAACCTGATCACCATATGCACTCCAAGTAGAAGCACAAGCAGAAGCAAACAACCACATTTATGCCCCAATAGGGAAACCATGCCAAGGTAGACCCACGGGCAGTAATACAAGTGGTTTCCCACTATTATGGTGTTTAAAGGGGGCAGTCCTTGGGGTTATAAAGGAAGGGGTGGTGACTATGCTGGGACACTTTCCCGAAGGTTACACATTGCATGTTTGCCTTTGTAGAGGTTCTACGCTGGTAAGGATTATCGTCGCTACATAGTCTCTTCCTTTCTTCTAAGCTTTTCAAATATTAGAATTGTGAACTAATCAGAAGTTTATATTTTATTTATAATTTGTAGTTATTTAGAAATATCTTGGATCTTTTTCTCCTTTTGATGCGTTTCCTGATCTCTGACTATCTGCTCAGCCTTAAAACATCCCCATAGGGCTCTGAAGGAATGGCCACGGGTGGCTGTTCCTTCAGTGCATGTGCACCAGTGATGTCACTGGCTGCACGTACAGTAAATATCTCCTAAATGATGCACGTTTAGGAGATATTTACACTACCTATAGGTAAGCCTAATTATAAGCTTACCTATAGGTAAAATTTAGTGATGGAAGTTTACGCGTTAGATATTTTGTTCTGCTGTGGCATGTATTTTTGTTTGTAGTTTTTGAATAAAAGGCATATTCTGAGTGTGGCTGTCCAGAACTACTTCTTATCTATAGGGTGAGAGATACTGTCCTGGGTTATAAGTTGGAACCCAGGTAGGTGTATACAGATCATGCAGGCATTTGGATAGAGATAGCCTATATTGCTTAAGAAGTGACTGCCCTATGCCCTTGAGGAGAAGGAAAAAAGTGCATTAGAAGCCCTTGCATGCAAGTGACTCCTCTTCATCTGGAAAGGGTAAAAAAGAAAAGACTTTGTCAGCCACTTCACCACCTAATGCATGATTCATACTGGGGATCTAAAAAAAACTCATCTTCACTGAACCTCTCCAGACTGCCTCCAGACTGCCTTCCACTTGGCCAAAATATGGGTGGAATGAAGGAAACATAGGTGGCAAAGGTGGTAGAGGAAGTGAAGATGTATATTGAGGTTTATGAGGTGTAGTTGAAGGAGGAGAAGGTGGTGGGGTAGGAGTAAGAGGGCACATCAGAAACGCTCACCACCTACTACCTATACACATAGCACTTCTACCTCTCACTGTATGCCTGCCTTTCATTTTTATTTTTATGGGGGTAGTCTTGATTTGAAGGGTAGGCAACCTATTCAAATGTTTATGTACCATCCTAGCCATTTTCCTTCAAACACACACCTGAATGCTATATTTTGAATTTTTGGTGAATAATTAGGGACATCTGACTCTGTTACAACATTTTCTTACATGTAAGACAATGCACTGCTTTTATAATTAATATAATTATTATTATTACTATATAGATGTTATATAGTGCCAACAGTTTGCACAGCGCTTTGCAATCTAAAGGGAGACAGTGCAGTTACAATACAATAAATTACCAGAGGGTTAAGAGTAGGGATGGGCCGAACGGACCCCTGTTCGGTTCGCACCAGAACTTCCGAACAGCGCGAAAGTTCAGACCCGAATAGCGAACCCCAATAAAGTCAACGAGACCTGAACGTCAAAAATCAAAAGTGCCTATTTTGAAGGTTTATATGCAAGTAATTGGGCATACAATGGTTATAGAGGTCCGGGTCCTGCCCTGGGGGACATGTATCAATAAGAAAAAAGTTTCTGAAAAAACATCATTTTTAAATGAGCAGTGATTTTTTTGATTTTTTTAAAGTGAAAGCCTAAAAATGAAAAAATCCTTCCAATACAGTTCCTGGGGGCTCCCTTTAGTCTACCTGTAAAGTGGCAGATCTGTACCATGTCTAGAATCTGCTGCAGCAATAATTGCATTTAAAAGCCAAAAAAATTAAATTTTCCCTGCAAGCTGCCTTTATTTTGCTCAGCAACAGCTGGAGAGTCAGTGTGTATGATGAGGCCACAATGTAGTGCACTGGGAACAAGATTAGAGATTTTTTGGATACATTCTGGTGTCACTTTGACTTTGTACAAAATTAACGGGTGTATAAAAATTGGTCTTTGGGTGTCGGTGGCGCCTTCTCACCATAACCCTATAGAGGTACTCTTGATGAAAGCAAGAATTGGCCTTGCTGTAAAAATTGCAATGATATGCACCTGTCAAACAGGTGCAGAAAAATTGTTCTTTGGGTGTTAAATGTGCCCATGAAACCTATAAAAACCAGATGAAATGATTGAACACCCTCAAAGCTAGGCAGCCTCGAAGTCCTGCAGAGATTCCACATTCCAAAAAAACGTTATCAGTGACATCGGTATCAGGGGCTTCATAGCTGGTAAACCTGGACTGATTCATTTTTCTAAAAGTCAAGCGGTCCACAGAGTCTGTGGACAGATGCGTTCTATGATCAGTAACGAAACCTCCTGCAGCACTGAATGCAGGTTCTGAAAGCACGCTGGATGCAGGGTAGCCCAACAACTCAATATCATACTGGGCAAGTTCTGGCCAGTGGTCTATTCTCATGACCCAGTAAGTCAGTGGATCATCAGCTGGAAAGCTCTCCATCTCTATTTTGGCCTTGAGGTAATCGTCCACCATGTGATGCAGACGCTGCCGATGGGATGTGGAAGCTGACAGCCCTGGGTGGGGAGGACTAACAAAATTATGAAATGCCTCACTTAGGCGGACGCCTTCTCTAACGCTCGTCTCTTGACCAACAGAAGACTCAAAACGATGTTTTCCACGACACTGTAACCTACTGGAGTCAGGAAAAAGGTTCAACAAAATCCTCTTTAACGTGTCCTCAAGAGATTTTATCTTCTGCAGTCTCTTTGGGTATGGGACGAGTTCTGAGACCTTCCCCTTATAACGGTGGTCAAGGAGGGTTGCCAACCAGTAATCATCCTTCTCCTTTATGCCTCGTATTCTTGGGTCCTTTCGCAGGCTTTGAAGCATGAGTTTGCCCCTGAGCCCTTAAATTTGCCGAGGCTTGAGAAGCAGACTCCTCAGGGTCACTCAGGATGACAGCATCTGGAACTTCCTCCTCCCAGCCACGTACTACTCCCAAGGGTCCTGGGGTTGGAAAGCCATCACTTACAGATTGAAACATATCTTCCCCTTCTTCGAAGCCTATGAAAGTGCCAGAATCCTCCTCCTCATCCTCCTCCCCTCTCCCCTCCCCGCTACTTTCACCATTCAATTCAGGCCCTTTTCTGCTGGATAAAAAAGCATGTGCCAAAGCCCAAAACTACACAAATATGCCTTTTTTCATGTTGTAATGAATCTGACTGGGGTGTTGCTGCTGATGTATTTAAGCCAAGCTAGAACTAAAAATAAAAAAAATCCAGTACATCCAAAATATGTGATCCGAACATACGATTTTGGTGTTTGATAAGTATTTTTCTTTTGTTGCCCTCCAAATTACATTAAATGGAGGACCCTCTTCCCACCTGAAGGTCTTCTTTTTTTCTGCATTGGTGAATTTTACCCATGGGAGTGCCCAGCTTCCCATGCCCTTAATTAGGTTAGACTCAAACATCGGGTGTTCGTTTGCTCACAAACAAACCAAACATATGGGGCGTTTGTGGGAAATTCGAGCGCCGCTGAATGCCCCATAATGCACTGTGAGATCGCAGTGCATTGACGTCTGATGATTGGCCAAAGCATGCACCTGACCTGCATGCTTTGGCCAATCACAGCACGTTCTGCTGTGAGAGTCATAATTGGTCATAATTGGTGCCTTTGGCCAAGCATGGCTCAAGGGGACTAAATCCACACCCCACACTATATAAGGCTGCTTACATAGCAGCAGTGTATAGTCTGTGGACGCAGATAGATTAAGCTAGATTAGGCAGGCAGGTTAGTTAGTGGTGTGCAGGCAGTGTATTTAATATATATATATATATATATATATATATATATATATATACATATATACATATTTATATACATATAAATCCATACCAGGCCCTTCAGGTCTGGTATATATTTTAAGGGGAACCCCGCGCCAAAAAAAAAAAATGGCAAAGGGGTCCATCCAAAATTCATACCAGGCCCTTCAGGTCTTGTATAGATTTTAAGGGGAACCCCATGCCAAAATTTTAAAAAAATGTCGTGCCCCCCCCCAAATCCATACCAGACCCTTATTCGAGCAAGCAACCTGGCAGGTCAGGATAAGGGGGGGCGAGCGAGTGCTCCCCCTTCTGAACCATACCAGGCCACTGGCCCTCAACATGGGGAGGGTGCTTTGGGGTCCCGGCCCACCCCTATGTGAATAGGTATGGGGCATTGTACCCCTACCCATTCACCAAAAAAAGTGTCAAAAAGTAAAAACCACAAAAGACAGTTTTATTATATAGGCAAGGGCGGGGCCACCCGGTGATGTAACTGAGTGACCCCGTCCCTTCTGACATAATGTGCCATCAGAGGGGGCATGGTCATCCAGTTACGTCACATAGGGGGGCGGGATCTGGTGGCCCCCTTGTTAAGCCCCCCACCCGCAGACCCCCACAACCACAGGGAAAGGGTTGTGGGAATGAGGTTATTGTCCCCATCAACATGGGGACCCCAAACACCCTCCCCATGTTGAGGGCATGTGGCCTGGTATGGTTCAGGGCGTGGGGGCGCTTGCTTGTCCCACGCTTTCCTGGCCTACCAGGCTGCTTGCTTGGATAAGGGTCTGGTATGGATTTTGGGGGGACCTCCACGCCAATTTTTTAAAAAAAATTGGTGTGGAGTTCCCCTTTAAAATCCATACCAGACCTGAAGGGCCTGGTATGGATTTTGGGGGGACCCCACGCTGTTTTTTTAAAAAAAATTGTCGTGGAGTTCCCCTTAATATCCATATCAAACCCAAAGGGCCTGGTATGAATTGGGGGGGGGGTTCCCACGCTGTTTTTTTCCTTGATTTTTGACTCTATTGCCGGTACCCGGCAATACATTACAGCCACGAGCAAGTTTAAATTACATTTTTTCCTTTAGAAACGTAATTTTGCTGTGGGACTGTAAAACTCATCACACAGATGCACTACTTTAGAGGCAGACTAAGGGGACCCCCCCCCCCAGGCAAGATATTTAAAGGAATATTTCATTTTTATAGTTTCACTTTAAGCATTCTTAAAATCACTGCTCCTGTCGTTTTTTTGCATTGACACATGTCCCCTGGGGCAGTACCCGGGTCCCCATACACTTTTTATGGCAATAACTTGTATATAACCCTTTAAAATTAGCACTTTTGATTTTTAATGTTCGTGTCCCATAAACTGTAACGGTGTTCACATCTTCGCACAAATTGTTTGCCTGTTCTGGTGCGAACTGAACCAGAGGTTGTTCAGCTCATCCCTACCCTTAATTGCCTTTGCCTATTAGCCTTGAAAATGACCAGAAAATATCAACATTTTCCTCCCCATAGACATCATTGTGGCCCAATGTTATGTTTAGAATTTTCTGACTTCATGCAGGATTCAAAGAATTCCCCCTGAAAATCAAACCCAATTTGCTCATCACTACCTAGCAAATTCAAAAGCATATTGCAAAAAATATAAAATTGTGAATAGTAAAGAAAAACACTGTAAGTAATCAGTTCAAATATCTGATTTTTCTGCTATTACTTGCAATTTTTTATGTTGGAAGCAGTCTCTTAATTTCTTATATGGCAGATTTGAAACTTGTTCTTTGATTGCTACTTGGAAATAAATGTTATTAATCAAGTCTGCACAATTTTCAAATCAGGTTTTTCTGTAAGTCTTTGAAGTAGAAGGATATACATAATAGTGAGGAACTTTTAGCGAGATCTTTCTTGCTGTTTTACTTTCTCGTGTTGTTTGTGCTACGGTAAGTAGTTCTGACATACAGCTTTTACAATACTTACTTTTACATTTATTGGGTTAGCAATCTTGCCACCTTTCACTAGAGTTTTAGAAAGATCCACCATTCCCTCTTGACTCATACTAATTAAAGTAAATTTATTGCTTTAATGGACCAATAAGAATATGTACAGCACCTGGCTGTGGCCACTGCTCCACTTGTCAACTGTGATATGGACATAGGCACACAAAGAAAAGTCCCTAGATGTTGAAAACATGAGCTTTTCTGCCAAAAAGTGACAAAAGTGCAGAAATATTCCTTTATTTTCCTGTGTAAGCAATTTGGCAAATGCACAGTAACTCCAGTTAGTAGCATGAATCCCAAACACTATTGCAAGGTTAGGCAGTAAATCGTAAACCAATATCACTTTTACTGCTAAATTTGCAGTTAGAGCCTTGTGTGAGCTATTGGCAAATGCAGAGGTATTAAAGAAAGAAAAACTTCAGGCAAAAAGATAAATAGATATTTTAAATACATAAATGTAAAATGTCTTGTCTTCATAATATTTGTAATTCAGGTCTTCCAACCTTGTAGTTCATGCACTCACCAAACTCACTCCTACTAAATTGTGATTTACAATCCAGCTCTTTATACCATGTATGAAAAACTGGACTAAAATAGGCCGAAAAGTGGCACAAAAATACATTGTAAAATGAGTCAACATTTAAAAAATGTCTTCTTCCTCTTTCCGTGCCTCACTTGAAACGACCAGTGCAGTAACCCTAATACCTTTGCCAATGATAATACATTCTATGCAACAGGCTTCCTGTAATTAAAAGGAAATAGTTTGTGACAAACTGAATACTATTGGTAAGGCTACATGGAGGGAAAATATAATTTTTCATAAATAGGTTGTAAACCTCTCTGTGTAGGTTGTGCCTATTGGTAAGCCTAGAATAAGGCTTACCTATAGGTACTGTAAATATCTCCTAAACGTGCGCCGTTTAGATATTTCCTGTATACTGCGCCGATGATGTAATCGGCGCATGCTCTTTGAAGGAACAGCCTTCCGTGCTGTTTCTTCAGGAACGTGTGCCATGACCGGTAGCTGCCACGCGCATGTGCAGGAGTGACATCAGATGGCTCCAGCCAGTCACACAGCCAGAGTCCGCGTCCGATGGCCGAAGATGGATGCAGCCTACAGTGGGGACGACGCAGGCTTCGTTTGCAGGTAAGTGTCACATTATGTGCTAGTATGCGATGCATACAAGCACATTATGCCTTTACTTTGCAGAAAAGAAGGAAGAAAAACCCATCAGGGTTTACTTCTTCTTTAAGTAATGGAGATCATAGCTGGTAAAGGTTCAGAGGAAAGGTGTATTTTTTTAATTAAATTATCAATTTGCCTGTTAAGCATTTATATATTCTAAAATGTGAAAATGTGAGTTCTAAAATGTGAAAATGTGAGTTTTAAAATCTCAGATCAAGAGAATCCAAACCAATTATATTTAATCCACACCAAGCACTGTATAAAAGGTAATTTCATGGCAAAAAGAAACATTACTTTTGAAAAAATATGATTTGAATAAAACTCTTTCTGTTTTTATAAAATATACACGTTACTACTACTGTATTTGCATTAGCGTTACCACTAGTCTCAGGGATTTTCTCAGGGATCGTGCTGGCAATGCACAAGATCAAAACGTATATGACAAAACATTATTTAATCTTACAGATAAGTGAGACTAAAAACAGAGACTGAAAAGAAAAAAGTTGAGCTTAAGAGACACTTAAGGCGCTTAACATAGTCCAACTTATGATCTATAAGTTCAAAGAACCAATTCAAAAAGCAAAACAAGAAATACTGGATAAAGTGCTTGTGCAAATGGTATACAACAATATCCTCCACCAAGTGATGCCACCAACATAAAGTCAGGATGTACTCTTACCCCACGTGATGAACCCTCTAATATGGAAGGTCAAGTACGCATTAGGATATATCAGCTATTAGGCGTCCGAAAGGATGTAGTGCAGGCAGTACACGTTTCTCCAGCTGTTCCTCCCGCAATAGAATCTAATCCTCATGGCGGCCAAGCAATACCCCAACAAAAACAACAAGCAAGGGGCTTCTGATAGTGTAAAACCTTCTTAAGGTGTTTATTTGAAGAACAAATGCACTTAGACAGAAAGTCACTAATGGTGCATAAAGATAAAAAAAAGCTGCAGCACACAAAGGTTTAAAAATCGCGGTGACTGAATAGTGTGTCCTCACCCGACCGTTTTTTACACGATTGGACTTCTTCCGGGGCATGAGGAACATTTCCTGTCACTGCAATAAATACCAAACAAGACATGCCAAGCCTCGCTTTCACACACAGGCTTGTGGTGAAGTAACCAAGCCTTGCTCTGAATGGTATAGATAACTAGATGACTCATTCAAGGCCAGCGGAAATGGTAAATCAACCAAGCCTCATCTTCATACTGAGCCTTGAAATACTGGTCATGGATGATCCACTCACCTCCGGCAGCGGAACCAGAAATAAAGGAAGGGGATCTCCCATTCCCGGATGTGGTATCACATAGTGTCCCCAAACGGGGAAAGAAGAGCAACAGATAAATTCAATTGCATTTTGCAATTAAAATAGATATTATATTCTCAAAAGGCAAGGCATGGCTGGTAATGTATAAAGTAATAATCACAAATACATTACCCATAATTAATCTAAAAAATAATCAATTAAAATTGAACAACAATTACATTTATACAAATAATAAACAAAATACATAAAGGCAGGTCCAGGAGTTGTTTACAAAACAACTAACATCCCAGTCTATTTTTAAACCGTGTGGAATGTAAATTTTTAGGATGTATATCCACTTTGTTTCCATTCTGGAGAGTTCTCTCACCTTCAGGCTACCTCGCCAGTGGGAAACAAAGTGGTCAATTCCCACAAACAGGGTTCCCCGTGGATCTCTGTTATGAACCAAATCATAGTAATGAGAGACACTATGATTTTTTCTTCACGATATTGCTAATGTGGTCATTAAGCCTAACACTAAAGGCCCGTGTGGTCCGGCCCACATTTTGTAACCCCCACGGGCATTGAAGAAGGTATACAACATGTGTGGTGCTACATGTTATAAAGGGTTTGATAGTGTATGTCCTACTTGTAGTATTAGAGGTGAACTGCAAAATCTTTCTAGTTTTATGACTATTGCAAAGGCACACACAACATCTGCCACATTTGAAATAGCCATTCAGTTGGTGAAAAAAGGAAGGTCTATAGGGGGATCTAAAATATTCTGAACTACCCTATCTTTAATGGAGGATGCACCCCTATAGAAAACTTGGGGTCTGGATGGAAGTAGTGGTGCAAGAATGTTATCATTACGGAGAATGTGCCAATGCTTTTGAATAATACGCTTAATAGTATAATGTTGGGGAGAATAGGATGTAATGAATGGTATATCAGAATGATTGTCTTTTAAGGTTTCCACCCTATCATCCAGCAGAGAGTTGTGGTCTCTACCTTTTATCTCTTCCATGACATTCAGTTGATTGGCTGAGTCATAACCTTTTCCTACAAATCTCTGAACCAGGAGTGTGCACTGTGAGTTGTAATTTTCTGTATTAGTTCAATTCCTCCTAATTCAGAGAAATTGGCTTTTAGGGATCCCATCGAGCTATGCTCTATGGTGGCAACTGTCCTTGGTAATGTAGGCATTTCTATCAGTGGTCTTAAAGACTAAAATGCCCTCCCCCACCCTTACATCAAGATCCAAGAAATGTATCTTGGTTTGGCTAGTTTCATAATTGAAAATAATTCCTCTCTCATTCTGATTTAGGGGATCAAAGAAACTTATAAGTGAGGCATGGTCACCATTCCACAGGACAAGGATGTCATCTATGTATCGAGCCCACAAGATCAAATTTGGTCTCTGTTGGGCATAGATGACATCCTGCTCCCATTTGGCCATAAATAAATTGGCCACGCTAGGGGCATGTTTTTCCCCCATCGTGACACCTCTATCTTGTGAATAAAACTCGCCATCAAACCAGAAATAGTTGTGCGTTGCTGTAAATTTTAGGAGGGCCATAATGTACTCTTTCTGAATAGGCAGCAAACCCAAATCCTGGTTAAGATAATATGACACTGCAGGCAAACCCAAATCATGGGGAATAATAGGGTATAGGGACATATTGTCCACCGTCACGAGCCACCAACCCTCCTGGAAAGGGCATTCCTTAATTAAATTGCCCTAGTATCCTTAAGGTAAGAAGGCATGTTCTTAACCAGGGGTTGAAGGTAGGTGTCAATATATTTGCCCACCCGGGACGTTACTGATCCTATACCACTTACTATAGGGCGCCCCGGTGGCAAAACAGGATTTTTATGTACCTGATGGGTGTTCTAGGAAAAGATGGTACCAAAAATAATTTTTCTTTTTGATTAATGACTTCATGTTGAAAACCCCTATTAACAGTTTTAATTAATTCCTGTTGAAAGTCAGGACCTGGACCCTTTCTCAAAGGAATATACGTATCACTGTCACTTAGGATTTTGGTCACTTCATTGGGCACTACAATCCCCCCCCATCGGCTGGTCTGATAACAAGATCCCTGCGATCACACAGTTTCTGAAGACAGACCCACTTCCAATTTTGATTGTATTTTGGTATTTTGAACCTTAACCTTATCAAGGTCTCTTAAAACTATATCGCGAAAAACTCTTACAAAAGGAGCCATCCCACCTGAGGGATTAAACAAAGATGCATTACGAAGATAAGAGAATTGTATACCTGTGGAAACAATTCTCCCCTCTTTAATTGGATTTGATGCAATGTATCTTTTATATTAACTTTGCGTATGTACTTCTGCACATCAATGAAAGTTTGAAATTTGTTACTTTTTTTAGGGGGAGCAAACTTAAGTCCCTTATCCAACAGGGCTTTCTCAGTTAAGGATTTGGAACTGACATAAAAAATTCAATTTCCCCTTATATTCTTTTCCTTTTTCGCTTGTAAACTTCTCCCCCCTCTGGTCTCTCTCTTTGATTTTCCTGTTATCTTTGGTAGTGCCCTTGTTGGGGAAAACCCCCAATGGTGGGGTCTCCTTGGGGGGCACTTTGTGTAGGGGCGATTGGAAGGACCTGGTCTGTTAGAGGTTGGTCTCCACGCTGGACCCCAGTTGGAGAAATTGTTATTTGATGATCCAGGTCTAGGGGCCTGTTCCAGCCTAGATAGATATTACCCCCTCCCCTCCCTAGGGTGATTTTGATATAAATTTCCATAGGGGCGATGGTTGGGATGTTGATTTAAACTGTGATTAAAAGAACCATAATTGTTAGTAGATGGATTTTTTGGGGCTTGTCTGCGGTCAAAATAAGTTTGACTCTGGGGTTCTAGGTTATCCCTCCTTTCATTGAGGACCTCATATCTATTATGAGTGGGAATAAGGTTTTCATGTTGAAAATCACCAAACACCTCATCCTCTACCCTGTCCCACAAATTAAATGGTGATTTAGGGGGTTGGTAGGTTTAATTTTGACATGAAAAATTATCCCTATTTGGGAGGTCAGGCACTGATGTGGATAAGAATGCCTGGTTCACAGTCTCCGATCAAATTTATCCCAAAGGTGTTCTATCGGGCTGAACCCATTAACCATTAGAATATCAAACAAATGAACAAAAATTTTGAAATGAAATTCTATGTTGTGCTACATTTTCAGATCCTTAACGATCTGTTAACAACCAGGGATGGCGAACGGTTCGGCCCAAGCATAAGTTCGGGCCGAACTTTCGCTGTTCGGACGTTAGGCGAACAGCTGAACAAACAGGTCATTTGTTCGCCCCCCGAACCGATCACAATGCATTGCGGCTCTGAACAGTGCATTGCAAGCCCTGATTGGCTGAAGCAGTGAAAACTTCAGCCAATCAGGGCACAGAGCACTGTCACCATGACTTTATCCAATCATGGCTCATTCCAGCCCCACAGTATAAAAGTATTCTTTCAATGGCAGCCATTTTAAGTGGCAGTAACGCACATTAACACCATATAGTTTTGTGTGCGTTACTGCCAGTTTAACGCCATATAGTTCTGTGTGCATTACTGCCAGTTTAACGCCATATAGTTTTGTGCATTACTGCCAGTTTAACGCCATATAGTTTTGTGCATTACTGCCAGTTTAACACCATTTACTTCTGTGTGTGTTACTGCCAGTTTAATGCCATTTAGTTCTGTGTGCGTTACTGTCACACTACTGTCGTAGTTACGTGGCGTTACTGTCCGTTTAACGCCATATAGTTTTGTGTGCGTTGCTGCCAGTTTAACGCCATATAGTTCTGTGTGCATTACTGCCAGTTTAACTGTTGATTTTGTAAGTCGGAATTGTATCCAGATCACAAATTTTGTTTGTCAGAAATTGTCTGATGGAGCCTACACACAGTCGGAATTTCCGACAACAAGCTCCAATCGAACATTTGTCGCTGGAAATTCCCGCCGTGTGTACACGGCATAAGGGGGCCAGCAACAAATGTGTCCACAGGCAAAGGTGGACGTGGTGGTCAGTCCTCAGGCAGGGTATCATTTCCTCTGTTTAGTGAGTTTGCCTGTGCTATCCAGCCACAGCATGCAGAGGAGGTGGTGGACTGGCTTACTAAACCTTCCTCATCCACCATATAGTTTTGTGTGTGTTACTGCCTGTTTAACTCCATATAGTTCTGTGTGCATTACTGCCAGTTTAACGCCTTAAAGTTTTGTACGTTACTGCCAGTTTAATGACATATACTTCTGTGTGTGTTACTGCTAGTTTAACGCCATATAGTTCTGTGTGCATTACTGCCAGTTTAATGCCATTTACTTTTGTGTGCGTTACTGCTAGTTTAATGCCATTTATTTATGTGTGCATTACTGCCAGTTTAACGCCATATAGTTCTGTGTGCGTTACTGCAAGTTTAACGCCATATAGTTTTGTATGCGTGACTGCCAGTTTAACGCCATATAGTTCCGTGTGCGTTACTGCCAGTTTAATGCTATATAGTTCTGTGTGCGTCACTGCCAGTTTAACGGCATATAGTTTTGTGCGTTACTGCCAGTTTAGCGCCATATAGTTTTGTGTGCATTACTGCCAGTTTAACGCCATATAGTTTTGTGTGCGTTATTGCAAGTTTAACGCCATATAGTTCTGTGTGCATTACTGCCAGTTAAACGCCATATAGTTCTGTGTGCTTTACTGCCGGTTTAACGTCATACAGTTTTGTGTGCTACTGCCAGTTTAACGCCATTTACTTTGGTGTGCGTTACTGACAGATTAATGCCATATAGTTCTGTGTGCGTTTAACGCCATATAGTTTTATGCGTTACTGCCAGTTTAACGCCATATAGTTTTGTGTGCGTTACTGCAAGTTTAATGCCATATAGTCCTGTGTGTGTTACTGCCAGTTTAACGCCATATAGTTTTGTGCGTTATTGATAGTTTAACACCATATAGTTCTGTGCGTCACTGTACATTTGGCACATTATATTGCAGTATATTATAGTGTATTCGTGGAGTGTGTCTGTGTAGTGTGAGTACTCAAATTAAAGTGCACCAAACACCTCTTTACATTGATTAAAGTGCATCTACGTACAGATTTAAACGTCTTCTTTACATTTGCTTATAAGCACCGCCCCCTCCCTCCCAATAATGTCTGGGGGGACAACAAGGAGAGGCAGAAGTTCCCTTGACACTGTAAGGGGGCCAGCAACAAATGTGTCCACAGGCAGAGGTGGGCGTGGTGGTCATTCCTCAGGCAGGGCGTTTCCGCTGTTTAGTGAGTTTGCCCGTGCTATCCAGCCACGAAGGAGGTGGTGGACTGGCTTACTAAACCTTCCTCATCCTCCTCATCCTCTGTCACGCAAACAGAGACAAGTGTGCAGTCCCCTGCAGTTGCCAGGGTGGATAAACCTGCCACCTGTCCACATCTATTCCTGCCATAGCCCCAACATCAGCCATCGAGGAGTCAGCTGAGATATTTGACCACAGCGTCAGCAACTTGCTTGATGATGCCCAGCCATTACTGGATTCAGATGTTGGTTCTTAGGTTGAGGATGACAGGAACATGAGCCTAGAGAGAGGGAGTACCAGTGGTAAACAAATTGGCATTCATGTTCCCCAAACCGCAGCGTATTGCCAAGTTGTGTCCAGTGGTAATGATGAAGATGGAGAAGATGGGGATGATGATGAGGTCACTGATGTGACTTGGGTACCAGATAGAGCAGAGGAGGAAACTGAAGGTGAGGCGGCACAACCCCAAGGAGGCCTAAATCAAAAAAGAGTAGAGAGTAGCCAACCTATGCCATCACATTTTGCAGCTGTTATCTCCCGACCCACTCCCCAAAGCTTAGCTGTCTTTTCAGCACATCTGCAGCAGATCATACTGTTGCTTTCTGCAAACTGTGTCTCAGGCACATCAAACATGGCAAAAACACCAACCACTTGGGTACCACATGCTTAAAAAGGCACTTAACATCCAATCACTCAGCCCGTTGGCAAGAGCACCTAAAGCCACACAAAAGGGGCACAAATCTGTCCCTCCTCCTCCTCCTTACCCACTTCAGTGTGCCCCTGCTATACCGAGTCATTACCTCTCAGCAGCCTCCACTGACAGAGATGATGCTATAGCACAGGGTGTCCAAGGTCCTAGCAGCAAATCTGCCAGCAGCACACCACCAGCTATATTTTTCTGCCCCATCTGCCGAAGCAGAAAAAAAATACAGTCCCTGCCACCCACATGCCCAGCGTCAAATGCAAGCTTGTCAAAGCTGTTGGTTCTCCAACTTCTTCCTTTCAGCCTGGTGGATTCTGCCCCCTTCCTCCACCACCTCCATGCCCTCCTCTGCAGAATTGTCCTTTGAACATCAGGTACCCCCTAAGTGTTCAAAGGGCTATTCCCAGAGTCAGGCTAAAAGGTGCCATGCAATGCTTCAGCTGAAGTGTTTAGGGGACAGGAACCACACCGGAGCAGAGATTCTTACAGCTGTGCAGGGACAGGCCCAAAGGTGGTTCACACTATGCCAGCTGGAGCAAGGAATGGTGGTGTGCAATAATGGCTCAAACCTCCTCTCCACCCTTAGACAGGGAAAGCCTGGCACACGTCCTCAATTTGGTGGTGCAGCATTTCCTAAATACGTACCCAGAGTTGCAAGATGTGCTAAAGCTGGCCAGAAGAGTCTGTAGCCATTTCAGGCAGTCATACACAGCCAGTGCCCGGTTGGCTGAAATCCAGCGGGAAATCCACCTGCCCGTAAACCGCCTAAATTGTGACATGCCCACCAAGTGGAACTCGACTTTGTCAATGCTGCAGCGGCTATACATGCAGCAGAGGGCCGTCAACGAGTACCTGTGCGAATTCGGCGCAACGACAGGCTCAAGCTGCCTCAGCTTTATTTCCCCAATAAAGCCAATGGCTGATTATTAAGGATGCATGCACTTTATTGTTACCATTTGAGGAGGCCACAAGGATGGTGAGCCATGACAATGCATGCATCAGTGATACAATCCCTGTTGTGTTCCTGCTGGAGCAGACTCTGCATGGCATTATGGACAGGGCACTGGAGGCAGAGCAGCAGGAGGAAAAGTAGGACTTCCTTTCCTCTCAAGGCCAACTTTATCCAGACACCATCATTTCTATGTCACAGAACACACAGTAAGAGAGAGGGGAGGAGGATGAGGAGGGGGATTCTGGCACTTTCATAGGCTTCGAAGAAGAGGAAGACATGCGTTAATCTGTAAGTGATGGCTTTCCAACCCCAGGATCCTTGGAAATAGTACGTGGCTAGGAGGAGGAAGTTCCAGATGCTGTCATCCTGAGTGACCCCGAGGAGTCTGCTTCTCAAGCCTCTGCAAATTTGAGGCGCATGGGAAACCTCACGCTTCAAAGCCTGCGAAAGGACCCAAGAATATGTAGCATAAAGGAGAAGGATGATTACTGGTTGGCAACCCTCCTTGACCACCGTTATAAGAGGAAGGTCTTAGAACTCATCCCGTCCACACAGAGAAAGCAGAAGATAAAATCCTTGACGACACGTTAAAGATGATTTTATTGAACCTTTTTCCTGACTCCAGTAGGTTACAGAGTCGTGGAAAAGTAGTTTTGAGTCTTCTGTTGGTCAAGAGAGGAGCATTGGAGAAGGTGTCCGCATTTCGTCCTCACCGCCCAGGGCTGTCAGCTTCCACATCCCATCGGCAACATCTGCATCACATGGTGGACGATTACCACGGGGCCAAAACAGAGATGGAGAGCTTTCCAGCTGACGATCCACTGACTTACTGGGTCATGAGAATAGACCACTGGCCAGAACTTGCCCAGTATGCTACTGAGTTGTTGGGCTGCCCTGCATCCGGCGTGCTTTCATAACAAGCATTCAGTGCTGCAGGAGTTTTTGTTACTGATCATAAAACGCATCTGTCCTCAGACTCCGTGGATCGTTTGACTTTTATAAAAATGAATCAGTCCTGGATTACCAGCTATGAAGCCCCTGATGCCAATGTCACTGATTAAGTCTTTTTTGGATGTGGAATCTCTGTGGGACTTCAAGGCTGCCTAGCTTTGAGGGTGTTCAACCATTTCATCTGGAAGAATGTTTTTGGTATAGGTTTCATGGGCACAATTAACACCCAAAGACCAATTTTTCTGAACCTGTTTGACAGGTGCGTATCATTTCAATTTTTTATAGCAAGGCCAATTCTTGCTTTCATCAAGATTACCTCTATAAGATTACAGTGGGAAGGCGCCACCGACACCCAAAGATCACTTTTTCTGCACCTGTTTGACAGGTGCATATCATTCCAATTTTTTATAGCAAGGCCAATTCTTGCTTTCATCAAGATTACCTCTATAGGGTTAGAGTGGGAAGGAGCCACCGACACCCTAAGACAAATTTTTCTGCACCTGTTTGACAGGTGCATATCTTTGTCACTTTTTTTACAGCAAGGCCAATTCTTGCTTTCATCAAGAGTACCTCTATAGGGTTACAGTGGGAAGGCGCCACTGACACCTAAAGACAAATTTTTATGCACCCGTTACTTCTATACAAAGTCAAAGTGACACCAGAATGTATCCAAAAAATCTCTAATCTTGTTCCCAATGCTCTACATTGTGGCTCCATCATACACACTTGTTCCCCAGCTGTGGCTGAGCAAAATAAAGGCAGCTTGCAGGGAAATTTCCATTTTTTGGCTTTATAAATGCAATTATTGCTGCAGCAGATTTTTTTTCTAACACCCTAGAGAATAAAATGTCGGTCGTTGCAATACTTTCTGTCACACCGTATTTGCGCAGTGGTCTTACAAGCGCACTTTTGTTGGAAAAAATACACTTTTTTGAATTAAAAAATAAGACAACAGTAGAGTTAGCCCAATTTTTTTTTATATTGTGAAAGATAATGTTGCATTGAGTAAATTGATACCCAACATGTCATGCTTTAAAATTGCGCCCGCTTGTGGAATGGCGACAAACTTTTACCCTTAAAAATCTCCATATGCGGCGTTTAAAAAATTCTACAGGTTGCATGTTTTGAGTTACAGAGGAGGTCTAGGGCTAGAATTATTGTTCTTACTCTACTGATCTCAGCGATACATCATGTGTGTGGTTTGAACACCATTTTCATATGCGGGCGCTACTCACGTATGCGTTCGCTTCTGCACGCGACCTCGGCAGGACAGGGGGCGTTTAAAAATTTTTTTTTCTTATTTATTTTACCTTTTATTTTTTATTTTTACACTGTTCTTTAAAAAAAATTGTGTCACTTTTATTCCTATTACAAGGAATGTAAACATCCCATGTAATAGAAAAAAAAGCATGACAGGATCTCTTAAATATGAGATCGGGGGTCAAAAAGACCTCAGATCACATATTTACACTAAAATGCAATAAAGAAAAAATCTTGTCATTGGAAAAATAAAAATAAAATGGCCCTTTAAGAGCTATGGGCGGAAGTGATGTTTTGACGTGGCTTCCGCCCTGCAATGATATGGAGACGGGTGGGGGCCATCTTTCCCTCACTCGTCCCCATACCACACACAGAAGAGGACCTGATCACCTCCGCTGCTTACTGGAGCCGTCGGCAGCAGCGGAGGTGATTGGGTCCTTTTCCGACACGGGAGAGCGGCGGGAGGGGGGCCCTCTCCCGCCACCGGTAAAAGTGATCTTGCGGCGAATCCGCCGCAGACACCACTATTATCGGATATCCCTCTTCAAACAGCCGACGTATATCGGCGTGCGATGGTCCTGAAGTCGTTAGAAATCACGTTTTTCACAAACTTTTTTTTTTATTGATACATGTCCCCCAGGGCAGGACCCCTATAACCATTGTATGCCCAATTACTTGCATATAAGCCTTCAAAATGGACATTTTTCATTTTTGACGTTCAGGTCCCATTGACTTTAATGGGGTTTGTTATTCGGGTCAGAATTTTCGCGGTGTCCGAAAGTTCTGATGCAAACCGAACAGGGGTTCGTTCGGCCCATCCCTATTAACAACCATTGGGAATATTATCTTTGCCAGTAGAGGAAATCTAAGTAAACTTGAATATTTAAATTTAGAAGTCCCAAACCACACACAAGCACTTGTGTTTTCCTTTGTGTCAAAATGAAAACAACACAATTATTATTTAGGTGTAGCATATCCTCCTAGAATTAAGATTTTTCTTTTAAGAATTGCCTTGAGATTAACTCTAGAAGACCTGTCCCACTTGGTCTACAAGACAACATATTAAAAGCCTCTGCACAGTAATAAACAATACTCAAGATTACAAGTTATGTATATGTAATACACAGATCATTTCTGTTTTAATTGTTTCTTTTTCAGCAACATGCCAGAATTAAAGGGGACTACAGCATTATTAAACCAGAAAACCATTCAATTTTATATTTTCCAGAAATGAAATTATTTATCTATGCAAAAAAGAAAATTCTAATTGCTTATAGCAATGCCAGTTACCAGAATTATAGAAAATCATTGCTTTTTTCAAGACTTTACCATTTGTGTAGTGTAACTTGACTAAATTGGTTGCTTTACAGACAAAATGATACATTGTGAATTGAATCAAATACTAGAGGTATGTTTGATTGTCTCAATAAAAATTCTAACCAAAATTAAACTAAATGGCCTCGGAAAAGATGGTAGTTCATGCCGATCCCTAAAGCAATTAGGGTAATATGGGTTTCATATGAATTGGTAGGAATCAAGTCTCCTATCCCTCTCCAATAAAATTGTATTCTGTACTTAGTCCCCCTGGCATCAATACAAAAACACTATTTAATGCAGTTGTATATACCGTATTTATCGGCGTATAACACGTGCTGGCGTATAACACGCACCCCAAGTTTAGGAGAGAATTTTAAGAAAAAAAATTTTAGGAGGGAAGTTTAAGGAAAAAAAACTTAAAATGCCCATCAATGCAGCCTCATCAGTGTTCATCTGCAGCTTTGTTAGTGTCATTGCAGCCTTTTCAGTGTCATTGCAGCCTTGACCCAGTGTCCATTGCAGTCTTGTCAGTGCAGCTTTGCCCCAGTGCAGCCTTGTCAGTGCAGCCTTGTCAGTGCAGCTTTGCCCCAGTGCAGCCTTGTCAGTGCAGCCTTGTCAGTGCAGCTTTGCCCCAGTGCAGTCTTGTCAGTGCAGCTTTGCCCCAGTGCAGCCTTGTCAGTGCAGCTTTGCCCCAGTGCAGCTTTGCCCCAGTGCAGCCTTGTCAGTGCAGCTTTGCCCCAGTGGTCAGTGCAGCCTTGCCCCCAGTGTCCATGCTTGCCGCCGCCGCCGACATACACATAGCTGCATGTAGTTTTAAATATGGCGCCGCGGAGTTCGGAGGGAAATCACAGTGACTGCTCTGAGCCGAGATACACATAGTCGAGTGTATTCAGCTCTTTCCGACGCCGCTCACAGTGCCGCCCAGTCCCGCCCTATGATGGACATAACACAGGTCCAATGGCGGGACTGGGCGTGACTGTGAGCGGCGTCGGAAAGAGCTGAATACACTCAACTATGTGTATCTCAGCTCCGAGCAGTCACTGTGATTTTGGCGGCGCTCGTTCAGCGCCGCCGAGTCCCTCCCAACATCTCCGAATGACACGCTATGTGAATGCCGGCGGCGATCGCCACCGATAGATCACAATTAGCGGGGATCGATTTTCCCCTGATTATAAGGGGAAAAAAGTGTGTGTTATACGCCGATAAATACGGTACTTTAAAATTAAATGAATTCACAAATAGTCCTGAGTCTATCTTTATATTGCCCACCTGTATTGGTAGCAGTTGGATTCAATAAGGCTCTGCTTCAAACATATGTGCTTTCAGAGGACATACTGTCATGAGTAGAGAGCAAGGTGAGTACAGCTAATAATTTATCAATGTGTTGCTCCTCATCACCCAATCAGAAGACTAGAGTTAGGAAGGTGACACCATTGTATCCCTTAATTCGAAAAGATAAAACGGTGTCAGTCTTGCTGGTTGTGCTGTCTATCAGGGGGGGAAAGAATGACAAAGGGGGATGGACAGAATTACAAATTCTTTGACAGAGATTAGCTCACATATGTGTATTTTCAATTTATGGGTAAGCAATATTCTCAGATTTTAGTGCCTGCAGCAATCAAACTATTAATGTGCCATATGACCAAGCTAAAACATGTACAGTGGGGACGGAAAGTATTCAGACCCCCTTAAATTTTTCACTCTTTGTTATATTGCAGCCATTTGCTAAAATCATTTAAGTTCATTTTTTTTCCTCATTAATGTACACACAGCACCCCATATTGACAGAAAAACACAGAATTGTTGACATTTTTGCAGATTTATTAAAAAAGAAAAACTGAAATATCATATGGTCCTAAGTATTCAGACCCTTTGCTGTGACACTCATATATTTAACTCAGGTGCTGTCCATTTCTTCTGATCATCCTTGAGATGGTTCCACACCTTTATTTGAGTCCAGCTGTGTTTAATTATACTGATTGGACTCGATTAGAAAAGCCACACACCTGTCTATATAAGACCTTACAGCTCACAGTCAGAGCAAATGAGAATCATTAGGTCAAAGGAACTGCCTGAAGAGCTCAGAGACAGAATTGTGGCAAGGCACAGATCTGGCCAAGGTTACAAAAAAATTTCTGCTGCACTTAAGGTTCCTAAGAGCACAGTGGCCTCCATAATCCTTAAATGGAAGACGTTTGGGATGATCAGAACCCTTCCTAGAGCTGGCTGTCCGGCCAAACTGAGCTATTGCGGGAGAAGAGCCTTGGTGAGAGAGGTAAAGAAGAACCCAAAGATCACTGTGGCTGAGCTCCAGAGATGCAGTCGGGAGATGGGAGAAAGTTGTAGAAAGTCAACCATCACTGCAGCCCTCCACCAGTCGGGGCTTTATGGCAGAGTGGCCCAACGGAAGCCTCTCCTCAGTGCAAGACACATGAAAGCCCGCATGGAGTTTGCTAAAAAACACCTAAAGGATTCCAAGATGGTGAGAAATAAGATTCATTGGTCTGATGAGACCAAGATAGAACTTTTTGGCCTTAATTCTAAGTGGTATGTGTGGAGAAAACCAGGAACTGCTCATCACCTGTCCAATACAGTCCCAACAGTGAAGCATGGTGGTGGCAGCATCATGCTGTGGGGGTGTTTTTCAGCTGCAGGGACAGGACGACTGGTTGCAATCGAGGGAAAGATGAATGCGGCCAAGTACAGGGATATCCTGGATGAAAACCTTCTCCAGAGTGCTCAGGACCTCAGACTGGGCCGAAGGTTTACCTTCCAACAAGACAATGACCCTAAATAACGAAGGAGTGGCTTTACAACTCCGTGACTGCTCTTGAATGGCCCAGCCAGAGCCCTGACTTAAACCCAATTGAGCATCTCTGGAGAGACCTAAAAATGGCTGTCCACCAACGTTTACCATCCAACCTGACAGAACTGGAGAGGATCTGCAAGGAGGAATGGCAGAGCATCCCCAAATCCAGGTGTGAAAAACTTGTTACATCTTTCCCAAAAAGACTCATGGCTGTATTAGATCAAAAGGGTGCTTCTACTAAATACTGAGCAAAGGGTCTGAATACTTAGGACCATGTGATATTTCAGTTTTTCTTTTTTAATAAATCTGCCAAAAATGTCAACAATTCTGTGTTTTTCTGTCAATATGGGGTGCTGCGTGTACATTATTGAGGAAAAAAATGAACTTAAATGATTTTTGCAAATGGCTGCAATATAACAATGAGTGAAAAATTTAAGGGGATCTGAATACTTTTCGTCCCCACTGTAAATCAAATCCTTACAATGATGGTTTCATCATCATTGTATGATAACCTTTGGCAAAAAATTGAGGGAATAGAAACTTTCAATTTTGGTCATTGATAATGGCCTCCTAAAATATATGGGTCTACATAAATCAGAATGTATACCACAAATAGGTAAACATTGCACATCCACCAAGCAGATCAGGAGTGCAATATTGCCCATCCATAAGCAACGCAATATAATTAATATAAAAACAAAGATGACTGCTCCCCGTGATCCTGTTATAAAGTTTTCTTTATTTGAAAATGGCACAGGTTAAACGTTCTAATGGTGGTCACACACATATTAGCATTACTCAATTGATCATTCAATGCAACTAAATTGATTGGATTGAATACAAATCACAAACTATTTGCTAAAACATAGCAACCGTGAATACATTATCTTTTGGTGGATGATAGAGGTAAGGGGGGGAGAAGCACCTTGACAGCTTTCAACTTCTTCTTCCTTTCTTCCATTTTCTTATTTTTTTCTCTCTCTCTTTTTATATATAAACTCATAATCTTGGTTGAGTGGCTACTCATTGACAATTTATATAATATTTTGCTATGCAAGGTTCCTGGGCACTATATTGTGCACTTTGGCAGATAACTGCTTTATCTTCTCTTCCAATTTGAAGAGTACTGCAGAACATCTAACACCATTAGGCTTCTGAAGTGGAACATTGAGCGGTCATTTCCTCTACAATCCTATAGTTCAGTCAGTCCATGATACTCTGGACTGACTCCATACGGATATGTTATCTAATATTGGTTGTATTGTTTCTTGATAATTTTTATATGACTACCTCCTAATATTAGGTGGTCATGTTTTCTACCTCGTTTTGTATAATTTATATTTTTGTAAAACTAATAAACAGATTGAAATCTAAAAAATATCACAAACCAATGACCCTCCATTTGATCGATAAAGTGATCTCTTGACTGATTACAAATCAATTGCCTGCAGCAGAATATTGTTGATTGTTGGAAAGATACTGCAGTTATGTCTTCTTACCAGTCAGATGGTGCAAGATATGTTGTTGAGAGCCCTTCTTGTTTTTATTAGAAAACCACAGGAACAGAAAACTACATCATAACCATTGCAGTTCCGCTAGAAAAAATAATATGGTATGCAAGCTTTAATACTCATAACACTACTGCTTTAACTGACATTGCACTAGTAGATTTCGTACAAACATTTCTAGGATAGTGGTCAGTACATTAGATGACCTGATGAATGTCGTTTGAAAGTACTTAAACATTTTGTTTGATTTTAACCCCTTACCACCCATGCTGGCATCCCTTTAAATAGTTCTCAATGCTCTGGTAGTGTGGAAGGGTTGTCTATTTTGTGACCACTGTCACAGTGGTCACATGATCAGAAGCTAGTCGCTCCGGCTACAGATCTTTAGTCTGCACCGAGAGCTGTCTTTATGAGCTTATTCTTTGTGCTGCTAGCACATAGTGAATGTGTTCTCAGCACATAAACATCACCTGCCCAGCAGTACATATGTGTGGCGGAAAAACAGTGGATTTTAATGCCCACATGGCGCACATATGCAATGCTGGATGGCTGAGAGCACGCCTACTATGCGTTAGGCAGTTGCAAAGGGGTTAATATTCGATTTTGGATAGAATTCAAATTCCTGAACGAAAATCACATTCGCAGTTAGAACGTTCTTAAAGTACAACTAAAGGCAAAACTTTTAGGGCTGCGGAAATTAACAATTAATTCCTCGATTAATCCCTAATTTTTTTGATCAATCAAAATTCTTTTGATCGGTACTCACCTCTCCGCCGGCTTCAGGGTCTTCAGGGAGTTCCGTAGGAGATCCGGTGACGTCACTCACCTGTATCTGTATAGTCCCGGCTCCTCCTCCACCTCCTATGTCTTCTGCTTCGCACTGCCCAAAGGGATTGAACGGAGCTTGTGAGAGCGGAAGGCGGAGTGAACTTTACTCCGCGGCTCTGCCCCGCCCCTCAGTGCTGTGCGGGAGATCAGTTTGGTGCTGTGTGTGTGGGACTCAGATGGTATCAGATCGTGGATAGTGGTAGGTAGCTTGCCAGGTGGTCCTCCTCCTCCCCCTCCTCCCTAGCCCCATGTCATGTAATCTGGTCTGTGTGTAAAAAAAATGCTGCTGAATGGGGTTGTGCTGTGGTGGATTTGGCTGGGTGGTCTGTGGGCTGGGGGGTCTCCTGACTGTTTTGGGTGGTCTCTTTGCTGGGCAGTGGCACTCTTTGCTAGGTAGTCTCTTTACTGGTAGCGGTATTTTTGCTGGGCAGTCTCTTTACTGGGCAGTCTCTTTACTGAGCAGTCTCTTTACTGGTGGTATTTTTGCTGGGCAGTCTCTTTACTGGGAAGTCTCTTTGCTGGTGGTCTTTTTGCTGGTGGTCTTTTTGTATTTGTGTGAACTGTGAAGTTAAGTCATGGATTGTGGAAACTAACTAGTGTCGGGTGATTGTATATAGTGTATACCACATTTACCAATGACTAATGCAGAGTTGCAATGCAAGGAGATCAGCTAAAAGTAGTTGGATCTGTATGTGCGTTATAATTAATCGAAATTAGTCGATTAATCTAGTTTAAAAAAAAACGATTAATCGAACACGAAAATTTTAATCAGTAACAGCCCTAAAAAATTTTTTTATTTTTTTAGTTTTGAATAGAGTGCAGAGGGATTAGAATCCCTGTCAGTTTTTATGGCTGTCTGTGCCCCCATTAGGGAGATTCCCCCTCTCTATTTGTCCTGTTTACCATTATCATTGAAAGTGAAATGAAAAGAAAACCCACATTTTGGGTTGTCCCCAGAAAAGTAATAGAAGGGAAATCTTCCAATGGGGGCACTAGTTCTGGTGAGCTGGGGGTCCCCAAGGAATTCCCTTAATTTGCAAGGATTTCTTCTCAATTCCTGATTGGCTATAAACAAGGAAGTGAAGGGAAATCTTCGCAATGGGACACAGATGGCGAAAAAAAAATCTGACAAGGGTTATAACTCTCCCTTACTCTATTCAAAATGAAAAAAAAAAAAAGTTTTGTCTATAGTTCTCCTTTAAAGCAAAAACATTAAAATGAAATTCTGCAATGTATGGCCAACTTTGATCACAAATTCACCCCCTTGGCATTTTTCGTGTTTTGTTGCCGCACAGCCTGGAATTAACATGGATTGTTTGAGGATTTGCATCATTTAATTTGCAGAACATGCCCACAATTTGAAATTTTTTTTTTTATTGTGAAGCAAACAACAAATAGGACAAAATAACAGAAAAAGTCAATGTGCATAACTATTTACCCCCTAAAGTCAATACTTTGTAGAGCCACCTTTTGCGGCTATCACAGCTCCAAGTCGCTTTGGATAAGTCTCTATGAGCTTGCCACATCTTACCACTGGGATTTTTGTCCATTCATCCTTGCAAAACTGCTCCAGCTCATTCAAGTTTGATGGTTTGCTCTTGTGAACAGCAATCTTTAAGTCTGACCACAGATTTTCTATTGGATTAAGATCTGAGCTTTGACTAGGCCATTCCACATTTGCATGTTTCCCCTTAAACCACTCAAGTGTTGCTTTAGCAATGTTTTTGGGGTCATTGTCCTGCTGGAAGGTGAACCTCAGTCCTAGCCTCAAATCACACACAGAGTGGTACAGGTTTTGCTCAAGAATATCCCTGTATTTAGCACCATCCATCTTTTCCTCAACTCTGACCAGTTTCCCAGTCCCGACTGCTGAAAAACATCCCCACAGCATGATGCTGCCACTACCATGTTTCACTGTGGGGATGGTGTTCTTTGGGTGATGTGATGTGTTGGGTTTGCGCCAGACATAGCATTTTCTTTGATGGACCAGAGTATCTTCCTCCATACATTTTGAGAGTCTCCCACATGTCTTTTCACAAACTCAAAACGTGCCATTTTGTTTTTTGCTGAAAGTAATGGCTTTCTTCTGGCCACTCTGCCATAAAGCCCAACTCTATGGAGCGTACGGCTTATTGTCGTGCTATGTACAGATACTTCAGTCTCGGCTTTGGAACTCTGCAGATCCTCCAGGGTTACCTTAGGTCTCTGTGATACCTCTGAATAATGCCCTCCATGCCCGGTCCGTGAGTTTTGGTGTGCGGCCCTCTCTTGACAGGTTTGCTGTTGTGCCATGTTCTTTCCATTTGGCTATGATAGATTTGATGGTGCTCCTAGGGATCATCAAATATTGGAATATTTTTTTATAACCTAACCCTGACTTGTACTTCTCAACAACATTGTCCCTTACTTGTTTGGAGAGTTCCTTGGTCTTCATGGCAGTGTTTGGTTAGTGGTGCCTCACGCTTAGGTGTTGCAGACTCTGGGCCTTTCAAAAAGGTGTGTATATGTAATGACAGATCATGTGACACTTAGATTGCACACAGGTGGACATCATTTCAGTAATTATGTAACTTCTGAAGGTAATTGGTTGCACCAGAGCTTTTTATGAGCTTCATAACAAAGGGGGTGAATACATACACACATGCCAATTATCAGTTTTTTATTTCTGAAAAATAGTTTTATGTATATATTTTCTAATTTTACTTCACCAACTTAGACTATTGTGTTCTGATCCATCACATATAATTCAAATTTAAAAAAACTTTTTTAAACTAAAAGCTGTAATGTAACAAAATAGGTAAAACGCCAAGGGGGTGAATACATTTGCAAGGCACAGTGTAACTGTATACAGACTATATTGTGTATTATCTTGTTTTTGCAGAAACAGCTGCTACAATGGCAAAGAAAAATCAGACTATGGTATCAGAATTTATTCTTGCTGACATTTCCGAAAATCCAGAACTTCACTATTTATTTTTCATTGTACTTCTGTGCATTTATATCATTACAGTGCTTGGAAACCTATCCCTTATTATTGCCTATAGATTTAGTCCCAAACTCCAGACTCCTATGTACTTCTTTCTTGCCAACTTCTCCTTCCTAGATATATGTTACATTTCATCCACTGTACCCAAGATGTTGTCCAACTTGCTGTCAGGTAATAAAACCATCTCATTTTACGGGTGCATCCTACAGCTGTACAGTTTCGGAGTGTGTGGCGGTACAGAGTGCTATGTACTGGCAGCCATGGCGTATGATCGATATAATGCCATATGCCACCCATTGCTGTATACCATCATCATGAACAAAAAGACGTGCCTTCAGCTTATTGCTGGCTCTTGGATTATTGGCAGTGCCAACATTTTCATACACACAGTCCTGACCTTCCAGTTGCCTTTCTGTGACAATAAGATACACCAGATATTTTGTGACATCCCGCCACTATTGAAGCTCTCCTGTATTGACACCTGGACCAATGAAATTGTCATATTTTTAACAAGCGGTCTTATTATACTTTGTTCATTTATATTAATCCTTTTATCTTACATAAAGATCTTATCATCAATTTTGACAATCCACTCAACCACAGGGATGAAAAAAGCATTTTCTACTTGTACTTCCCACTTAATAGTGGTAACGGTATTTTATGGATCAATCATATTTGTGTACCTAAAACCCAAATCGAGTTATGCCACGCATCAGGATCAAATAGTGGCTGTCATGTACACTGTGGTGGCACCATTGTTAAATCCTTTTATATATAGTTTAAGGAACAGTGAGGTTAAAAATGCTCTTGTGAAGATGGCAAAGTCCATATGGAGAACTGAAAAACTTAAAGGGTAACTCCACTTTTGTGGGGGAAAAAAATGGCAAATAAAGAAAAAACAATATAGTGTGTACAATTGCAACACATATCATATTGTAATTAAATGTTATTAAAAAATTACCTTTCCTTTTCAATCTGCAGCATTTCTGTAAAATGCAATATGGCTACCATGGAGGTGTTCTGTACACAGCATGTGTACAGAACGCCCCCCAGAAGCATCATTTTCACCTTTTATTTGAAAAAAGTTAACAATTCTGATTGGTCTCCATAGGCAAGAACTTAATTTTGTGCTTATTTTCTTTCCTCTAATTTTATTTTCTCAGCACCTGATTATATGGATCTATAATAGTGTTTAAAAAGGTACATGCTTTCCCCAATAAACCTTTAACCCCTAACCTCCGGAAGGTTTTACCCCCTTCCAGGTCTTTTTTTTTTGTTTTGCGATACAGCACTGCGTTATTTTAACTAACAATTGCGCGGTTGGCAACACTGTACCCAAATAAAATGTAAGTCCTTTTTTTCCCACAAGTAGAGCTTTCTTTTGGTGGTAATTGATCACCGCTGCGGTTTTTATTTTTTGCGCTATAAACAAAAAAAGACTGACAATTTTGAAAAAAAAAACAATACTTTTTACATTCTGCTATAAAACACATCCGATAAAAAAACGTAAAAAATCTAACTTCCTCATCACTTTAGGTCAATATGTATTCTGCTACATGTTTTTGGTAATAAAAAAAACCCAATTAGCGTATATTGATTGGTTTACACAAAAGTTATAGCGTCTACAAACTATGAGGTATATTTATTGAAGTTTTATTTATTTTTTATTCTTCACTATTAATGGCGGCGCTCAACGATTCATAGCAGGACTTAGACGGACTTTGACAGACAAATCGGACACTCAACTGACACTTTTTTGGGAACCAGTGACACCAATACAGTGATCAGTCCTAAAAATATGCACTGTCACTGTATTAATGACACTGGCTGGGAAGGGGTTAAGCATTTAGAGCGATCAAAGGGTTAAATGTGTTCCTAACCAGTGTTTTTGTGTACACATTGTGGTGCTTTCACTAAGGGATGTGCTAGATTTTATTACCTGCTTTGCAGGGAAACACAATCCAGCACATTCCTGGTGACAGGCTTGGAGCTCTGCTTTGTTTACATAGAGCTCTGTCCTCTCACTCTCCTCGCCGATCAGCAGGTGCCAGTGGACATCCATTGGGAAGAGATTAACATCTAGGGCGATCAAAGGGTTAAATGTGTGGCAAACATGTGTTACTGTGTGTGCTGTTTTTACTAAGCAATGTGCTGTTTTTTACTTCCTGCTTTGCAGGAACTAAAAACAGCTCATTGCTGCTGTCAGAAGAGAGCCCTGTGTTTGTTTACCTACACAGTGCTTTATTCTGTAATGTCCGGAGCCGATCGTCAGGTGCCGGCACCCACTTTTTGGTTGGTGCTGCAGCCAATCGCAGCACAGCCAGGGTGGCGAGGGCATGCTCCCTACCCTGGCATGCGGTTGTAAACCCTTACATATACCCAGTGAAGTGACTGGCCTCAAGTGATACATAGAGATGATGTTGTAGCGTAAAAAATGGAGCGCTATAACAAGATAGTGTAGTATTAACACATACAATACTGAAACATACTAATGCTCAAAAATTGGTGAATATTGAAGTCCAACCAGTGCAATGAAGGAATATGAAAAACTAAAATAATACAAATGTAATTGAAGTCCCGTAATGAAATTCAATACTTTGAAACATAAATAAAAAGTCCAACTGTGAAGTAAAGATCTTTCAACATGAAATATAATTCCAAAACTGGTGAATCCTTAAAGTAAAAGAGATTGAACACTCTTACCGGAACAGGTGGATCCGGATGTCAGCGACACCAAATCAGACAAGCTTGGAAATCCAGATAGGTAGCTCTCCCAGATGGAAGTGGGGACCCAGGATCTCGGATGGCATCTCCCCTCAGCTGGTACAATCTCAGCAGTATCCACCAAACCGGAAGGGCCATAAATCCAATAGGACACCACAAAAACTCTCATACAACCAAAATAAGGGGAAAAGAAAAGAAGGAGTGCTCCAATGGTGCAGATAAAAAAAAATGTAGATTTATTGAAACCAACAAGTATAAAATGATTAAAATAGTGATCACGTGAAAATAAAAGCAATGTGGAGAGCGATGAGCCTTTTCCGACGCGTTTCATCCTAATTGGACATCTACAGGGGCATCTGAGATCATAGAGATAAAACAAATCCTCCTACATAAGTTTTACCTGTTTATCTGCAGTCTTCTCTTCTCCACATCCATTAAAAATCCAGAATTTATGAAGCTTGTCTGAGCTTTTAGAAAACAGGGGGCCGAGAGCTGAAGTTACACTCTGCAGAGATCAGTGAGGAGAGCTCTGAGAGCTGATTGGAAGGAAGGGACACATCCCCATTTACACAGCACACAGTAACAGAGCTGAGGTTGTCAATCACAGGCTGTTTGCTGGAGTTCCCTCCCCTGTTCAACTTTTTTTTTCTTGATATTAGGAATACTTCTCAGAAGTGACTAATGCTGATAGCAGAGGAACAGAGCAGCAAACAGAAATGACACTTAGTGCTCTTAATTGAGACAAGTACACACTATAGAGGCATATGCTTTGTTCATTATGGAGATTCACCCTCTCTATGTGTTCATTATCATTGAAAGTGAAAGTAAAAGAAAATCCAAAATTTTGGGCTGTCCCCAGAAAAAAAGAGGGGAAATCTTCCAATGGGAACACTAGTTCGGGTGACCTTGGGGTCCCCAAGGAATTCCCTTCATTTTCAGGGATTTCCTTTTACTTCTTGTTTGGCTATGGGTCAGGAAGTGAATGGAAATCTCCCCAATGGGAAACAGATGGTGAAAAAAATAGTGACAGGGATTATAACCCTCATTTACTCTACTCTATTGAAAATGAAAAAAATGTTTTGCCTATAGTTCTACTTCAAAGTATAATGACAAAACTGTCTGTGCTCCTGTTAGGGAGCTTTGCCCTCTCTATTTGTGCTGTTTACCATTATCATTGAAAGTGAAAGTAAAAAAAAAATCCAAAAGAAAGGGATAGTCCCCAGAAAAGTAACAGAGGGGAATTCTTCTCATTGGGACACTAGTTCTGGTGACCTTGGGAGCTCCAAGGGATTCCCTTAAAGCGGTGTTCCGGCCGAAATTATACTTTTTAAATAAAAATACCCCCATAATTCACAAGCTTAATGTATTCTAGTAAAGTTAGTCTGTAAACCAAGGTCTGTTTTGTTAGTTTATAGCATTAGTTTGTTATTTTATAAACTTACAGCAGGCCGTGGCCATCTTAAGTGTGGGTATCTGAAGCCAGACTGTATTTCTTCCTGGATCTCATCCTTGCAGATCTCACACATGCTCAGTGCAGCATAAGCAGTGTAATAGGTTTCAGGTCAAGTTTTCATAGCAACGGCAGTGTCAGAGGAAGTTGCCGCCCCTTCCCAGAAGGCATTGCAAACAGGAAATGATGCGATGGGCCACGGCCAGGGAGGGGGAAGTGAAAAATGAATACAGCAGATATACAGTAGGTGCTGAGAGAAAAAAATTTAAAAACATCCAATTCGTTTACAGTGCACAGTTTAGTGAGGGATGCTGAAGAGTTGTAAAAGTGGGTGGAACTCCACTTTAATTTGCAGAGATTTCCTCTCACTACCTATTTGGCTTTGGGACAGGAAGTGAAGACAAATCTCCCCAATGGGACACGGATGACAAATAAAAAGGCGAAAAAAAAACAAAAAAAAAACTGACAGGAGTTATAACCTTTCCTTATGCTATGTAAAATGAAAAAAAAAAAACATTTTGCCTATAGTTCTACTTTAAGGTATACTACATGGGTGGGATCTGCAAGTGGTAAAAATAATCATCTAGATAAAGTTTGCAAAAAGAACCATCTCACCAAGGCACGGGAGGGTTCCATCAGTGTTGCGGAGTCCATGGGATTGCCCCTGTGTGTCATATAAGTCTAGTGTCTGAAAATGGTCAGAATCCATGGTCCTGACAGAAAAATGCCAAAAAATGCCACTTAAATCTGACAGGTTTCATCCAAAGGCTTTCTCAGAAGTGGCGTGATTGGTGAATGCAATCTACCTAGTTAAAAGCGAGAAGACTTAAGGCAATGCACGTAGGTTGTGTTCCAAAGTGGAACGCAATGTACTTGTGCCTAGGAAGTGGATAAATTGTCCATCCAATCCAACAGTAAAAAGCGAACATCCAAAATATAAGAAAATTGTATTTAAAATGCTTACAAAAACATTTACAAAAAGCATTGAAAAGACTAAACAGCATCTAAAATAAAATCACCAAAAGCACTAAATACAGACAAAACTCATAGCTATCTTAAATCCTGGAAAACTAGTAGCTGTTAATTTATGCATTAAACAGTAATCAATTATATAATAATTTTATAATTATATATGATATAATTATTTTCCCATTTACCTCAACTCGTGCTGGTATCTACCTGCTTCAAACATACATTATTTACTATGGTTGAGGCAAAGGTGCCTTGTTACAGGTGACCTGAGATTACAATTGTTGCTATCAAATATGTGATCTCTGATTCTTGCCCTAAATTCTCTTATTGTTTCCCACATGTACTGTCGCTGGGACTGTACCAGCTCTGATCTGGGGGGGGGGGGGACTCAGAAATTCAAGAAGGGAGCCTGGAAAGTGGTGTATCTGCTGCCACAGCGCAATGAGCAAGGGCGCATAATCTTTGTTTTGGGCAGGCAACAGGGGCATACAAGTGTTACAACTAGATTTTGTGGGCAGATTTTCCTGTTCACATCCTGGCGCCCCTTCCCACCCCTTGTACCGGCCCTGCTTGCAGCCATCCAGCGCCCAGCCCGAGCTAGTGAGTGAGTCACGCCTCGCCTCGCCTCGCCTCGCCTCTGCCTGCCTCTGCCTGCCTCTGAAGACTCCGTCTTCGGGAGTTGAAGTTTCCTGCTGCTGCGCGCCGCTGCTCAGTTCTCTCCACCCATCACCACCAGGAACTTGAGTGCGGTCCGGACTACAACTCACGGAATGCAGCGCGGGAGCAACACAGTCAATAGGCTGCTGTCGCGGTCGACCTCCTGCATAAAAAAAAATTTCAGCAGACAGCGGCCATGAAAGCGGCCATTTTGAATATAAGTTAGGCAGCCTGGGGGGAAATTTCCACCCTACCGCCCGGCCCAGCCTGCCCCTGCTTTAGGTGATGATTTTTTTTTTCAATTTATACCTGGTTTGTTAGAAATAAATTTACAAGTTGTGCGCTGCGTTTGGGTGACCCCAAAAAACAAAATTAATAATAACCAACTCTGTGCTTACTAGTGTGATAATATTAAATACAAATAATATGAATGTTGAATAGATAAACAAGGTGTGAAAAAACAAGTGCTTGTTACACCATAAATTAGTGCTTAATAGTGCTTGTTACACCATACATAGTGTCTTAATCAACATAAAAAGTGCTTAGTGCTCAATATAAAGTTTCCTGCTATTTTAAATGAAAAAAAATTAAATAAATAATTAATGAAAAAAAAGTTCTCTTTGGCACTCTAAATAGTGCATGCAAATAATGTCCAACAGTGATAATAAAACAATGTGTGTAGGTGGTGTTCAGCTGTGACAACAATCCAACATCATGCCGAAGATATCCTGAGTGCTGCAAAACATGCTCCTGTGCTCCTTCGTGACCCCCTTAAGCTAATGTGCTCACCTCAGAGCATGTGACTCAGCTTCTACCCTGAGTCCAAATACGCTTTGGAGCCACCCCTGGGCTCAGTCTCAGTGTCTGCTGCACTCCTCCAGCTGGAAACAATGTGGCTCCTTACATATAAATGAAAAGGAAACTATATAGTGTAATATAGTCAAAATACTTCTATTAAAAGAAAATGCTCCCCACATCGGGGTACTCTCATGGCATTGGTGCGTCAGTGCACCATACTATAACGGCTTTCTATGCAAAATCACTGGATGTTTGGTGCGGTATGCTGTGCTGGGACAGCGCTGGTGTAAAGTCAGTGTCAGTCTCTCCGTCCTGGCCCCTCCCCTACGCGTCTTCGACACAGGGATCACGTGTCATCATCATATCCCCCCTGATGATGACACGTGATCCCTGTGTCGAAGACGCGTAGGGGAGGGGCCAGGACGGAGAGACTGACACGGACTTTACACCAGCGCTGTCCCAGCACAGCATACCGCACCAAACATCCAGTGATTTTGCATAGAAAGCCGTTATAGTATGGTGCACTGACGCACCAGTGCCATGTGAGTACCCCGATGTGGGGAGCATTTTCTTTTATTAAAAGTATTTTGACTATATTACACTATATAGTTTCCTTTTCATTTATATGTATGGAGCCACATTGTTTCCAGCTGGAGGAGTGCAGCAGACACTGAGACTGAACCCAGGGGTGGCTCCAAAGCGTATTTGGACTCAGGGTAGAAGCTGAGTCACACGCTCTGAGGTGAGCACATTAGCTTAAGGGGGTCACGAAGGAGCACAGGAGCATGTTTTGCAGCACTCAGGATATCTTCGGCATGATGTTGGATTGTTGTCACAGCTGAACACCACCTACACACATTGTTTTATTATCACTGTTGGACATTATTTGCACGCACTATTTAGAGTGCCAAAGAGAACTTTTTTGCATTATTTATTATTTATTATTTTTTTAATTTAAAATAGCAGGAAACTTTATATTGAGCACTAAGCACTTTTTATGTTGATTAAGACACTATGTATGGTGTAACAAGCACTATTAAGCACTAATTTATGGTGTAACAAGCACTTGTTTATCACACCTTGTTTATTTATTCAACATTCATATTATTTGTATTTAATATTATCACACTAGTAAGCACAGAGTTGGTTATTATTAATTTTGTTTTTGGGGTCACCCAAGCGCAGCGCATAACTTGTAAATTTATCCTATGCACGTTATATGAAGCGTGATTAGCGCATGCAGCTGGAGGTAGCACAAGTAAGGCATAAGATCATTGTGGCTCACAGAATTTTTCCAATTTGATTTGTTAGAAATAAACATCGATATTTAGCCAAAATATACTAATGTTGTTCATGTATGCTTCTTTTTTGTTGATGTTGTACAGCAGGGGTCTTCAAGCTTTCCAAACAAAGTGCCATTTTACTGTCCTTCAGACTTTAGGGAGGCCGAACTGGGACCATCGGGAATAGAAAATTTCAGATATCAGTGAGAGTAAACAATGCCCCATCTTTGGTGTCAGTGAGATGAATTGGGCCCCATTGTTGGTGTTATTGGTAAAAATTGTGCCCCATCTTTGGAGTCATTGGCAGGAATTCTGCCCCTTTATTGGTGTGAGTGGGTGAAATAGTGCCCCAACGGCCAGATAAAAGCAAGCAAAGACCCCCGGGCCACAGTTTGGAGATCACTGTTGTACAGGATAACACAATATTTACCTTGTTTCTTGCTCATCTACAGTCCTTGTCTTTAGATATATATTAGAGTTGTGGAAAGGGAGGGGTAGGGTAAGCTTTCAGCCAAACAATGAAAGAAATACAGTGCCTTGTAAAAGTATTCATACCCCTTGAAATTTTCCACCTTTTGTCATGTTACCAAAAAAAAGTAAAAGTATTTTATTGGATTTTATATGATAGACCAACACAAAGTGGCACATAATTGTGCAGTGGAAGGAAAATGAAAAATGTGGCGTGCATTTGTATTCAGCCCCCCTGAGTCAATACTTTGTAGAACCACCTTTCGCTGCAATTACAGCCACAAGTCTTTTTGGGGATGTCTCTACCAGCTTTGCACATCTAGAGAGTGACATTTTTGCCCATTCTTCTTTGCAAAATAGCTCAAGCTTTGTCAGATTGGATGGAGAGTGTCTGTGAACAGCAATTTTCAAGTCTTACCACAGATTCTCAATTGGATTTAGGTCTGGAGTTTGACTGGGACATTCTAACACATGAATATGCTTTGATCTAAACCATTCCATTGTAGCTCTGGCTGTATGTTTAGGGTTGTTATCCTGCTGGAAGGTGAACCTCGCCCCAGTCTCAAGTCTTTTGCAGACTCTAACAGGTTTTCTTCTAAGATTGCCCTATATTTGGCTCCATCCATCTTCCCATCAACTCTGACCAGCTTCCCTGTCACTGCTGAAGAAAAGCATCCCCACAATATGATGCTGCCACCACCATGTTTCATGGTGGGGATGGTGTGTTCAGAGTAATATGCAGTGTTAGTTTTCCGCCCACATAGTGTTTTGCTTTTAGGCCAAAACGTTCAATTTTGGTCTCATCTGACCAGAGCACATTCTTCCACATGTTTGCTGTGTCCCCCACGTGGCTTCTCACAAACTGCAAATGGGACTTCTTATGGCTTTCTTTCAACAATGGCTTTCTTCTTGCCACTCTTCCATAAAGGCCAGATTTGTAGAGTGCACAACTAATAGTTGTCCTGTGGACAGATTCTCCCACCTGAGCTGTGGATCTCTGCAGCTCCTCCAAAGTTACCATGGGCCTCTTGGCTGCTTCTCTGATAAATGCTCTTCTTGCCCGGCCTGTCAGTTTAGGTGTACGGCCATGTCTTGGTAAGTTTGCAGTTGTGCCATACTCTTTCAATTTTCGGACGATGGATTGAATAGTGATGTGAGATGTTTAAAGCTTGAAATGTTTTTTTATAACCTAACCCTGCTTTAAACGTCTCCACAACTTTATCCCTGACCTGTCTGGTGTGTTCCTTGGCCTTCATTATGCTGTTTGTTCACTAAGGTTCTCTAACAAAACTCTAAGGGCTTCACAGAACAGCTGTATTTATACTGAAATAAAATTACACACAGGTGGATGCAATTTCTAATTAGGTGACTTCTGAAAGCAATTGGTTCCACTAGATTTTAGTTAGGGGTATCAGAGTAAAGGGGGCCGAATACAAATGCACCCCACACTTTTCACATTTATTTGTAACACATTTTGAAAACCATTTATCATTTTCCTTCCACTTCACAATTATGTGCCACTTTGTGTTGGTCTATCACATATAATCCCAATAAAATACATTTACATTTTTTGGTTGTAACATGACAAAATTTGGAAAATTCCAAGGGGTATGAATATTTTTCCAAGGCACTGTATATATACTGTACCTAAGATATTGTTATAGCCCTTAATGGGGGGATTCAGAAAGATGTCAATGCTCAAGTTTCTATCCTTATTGATATGGTCACAACCAAAACATCAGTGTTTAGGCAGTGGTTTTAACTTCCTAGCTTCCTCAGCTCTAACTCGACCATAGGCTCAGTTTGACAATAGAAATTCTGGCAAGCTAAACCTGCCCATCCCAGCGATATTATTACAAGTGACTAAAGTTTATTTACTAAAGTAGTAATTGTTCAACTTGAAAAATTAGTGTTCACTTTGAAAAGTGAACATACATTTGGCAAAGTGAACTCTAGTAAGTTCGGTGCAGCTGTGTTCTCTTTGAATGCCCAACTGTGTGCAAGAGAAGATTAAAAATATACAATATTCAACAGTTGTCCCTCCACTTCGAAGTCACACTCTTGATGGGTGGAGATTCAAACATCACCTTGGACTCTTCTCTAGAAAAAACAAGCCCACAGGGTTCTCAAATCTTCAAACCCACTAAATTGAGCACCAAATTTGTGAAATTGCTACATGACCATGATTTGGTGGACGTCTGGAGAGCTTGTAATGCTTTATACCTTCTACTCCCATGTTCATTTGATTTATTCGCAGATAGACCATCTATCTTCACATCTGCCTCGTCCCTACCTATCTTTACTGCCTCCAAGATCCTGGAGACTCCGTGGTCTAACCGTTCTCGGGCAGTGGTCCATCTATCTTCGCTGCGAAGCCCTACGGCCTCCTATACCTGGTGACTAAATGAGTTCTATCTTAGCAATCCGGCGACATGCCTCGACATTAAGCTGGCCTGGCACTGAAGGAGTACTTCTCCCTGAATGACCCAGATCAAACCTCCCCAATGTGTAACTGGGCCGCTCACAGGGCGACAAGCAGGGGAATTCTGATTCAGATAGCCACTAGATATAAGAGACATTATAATGCTTTGTTAAAACAAAAGGAGGTGGAATTAGCTTCCCTACTCAAAGAACACAAACAAACCCTCACCTAGATTTACGCAGTCGGATCGACTCAGCACGCCTTGAACTAAATGTTTGCCTTACTACCAAGGCAGAAAAACAATTGCGCTGGACCCAGGCCAGATTCTATTCACAAACAGATAAACCCAGTAAACTCCTAGCGATGAAATTAGTCCCCCGACGCCCACCTCACATATACCTTTGAATTAGAAAAACGGGACTGTACACTAACCCAAAATCCTACCTTTGTTCTACAGGAATTCCAAAACTTCTATGAAAATTTATATAGGGCTAAGGAAGCTACTAGCCAATCAGACTTTGAGGCTTTACAGAACACGTCCCCATTCCAAATTTAATTAACAGAACATAGAGATCTTTTGGACAAAGACGTTACAGTTGAGGAAGTACCATTAAACAGACTCCAATGGGCAAAGCATCGGGCCCCGACGGGTTTACTATGCTCTACTATAAAAAATTTGCACCAATTTTAGCTCCCCCTGACACAATGCTTATAGCCATACAAAGAGGGAGCCCAATAGACATGGATTCTAATAGATCCTTTATTACCCTGATCCCCAAACCTCACAAAGACCATAGCGAAGTGGTTAACTACCGCCCAATCTCTTTAATTAATACTGATTTGAAACTGTTCACCAAAATCCTTGCAAACAGATTGTTAACATTCTTGGCAGGTTACATACATTTAGATCAGATGGGCTTTTTGCCACATATACAAGCAGCAGATCAGATTCGGAAGGCGATAGATTAAATATATATCGTTCATTCATCTTGGGATGGGGGCAGCTAGGACTGGGATGCTGTTGTCCATTGACATTCGCAAAGCTTTTAACTCGCTCTCCTGGCCCTTTTCTTTTCCGGGTCCTGGGGGGGTGGGGGTTTGGTCCTAAATTTATAGCTTTCTTACACTCCCTATATAGCTCTCCTATGGCCCAGATTGTATTGCGGGGTCACAAATCAGACCCATTCCCCATCTTTTCGGCCACTTGTCAGGGATGCCCTCTGTCTGCCCTCCTGTTCGTTATAGCCATTGAAACCCTAGCAATAACCATCCGCCAGCATCCTAGCATTCAGGGAATAAAGAGTGGTGGTAGAAACGACAAATGCTCCTTATTTGCAGATGACCTACCCCCATACCACTCTACCAAATTTGCTGTCCCTCTTGGACCGCTTTGGGAAAATTTCGGGCTTGCTAGTAAATCCAGATAAATCGGAGGCCATTACTGTTAACCTGCCAGAGTGGTTACTGCAGAGCCTTCACTGTCAATATCCCTTCCTTTGACAACAAACATTCCTGGCATATCTAGGAATACACCTAACTCCTAATGTTTCATCACTCTATAAGGCAAAATATCCGCCATTATTCACTAAACTTTTGGAGGACATGAAGGCATGGTCTGATGTGAGCTTGTCTTGGATGGGGAGAATTTCCTCAGTAAAGATGATGGTCCTACCCAGGCTATTGTACTATTTCAGAACTTTGCCCATCTAGGTCCCTATTTCCATCAAAAATCTTCCGGTATATCTGGGGTACTAAGGGCAGCAGAATAGCATGGCCCACAATGTATGCTTCTAAGAAATTGGGAGGTTTGGGAATGCCAGACTTTAGGAAATATTATACAGTATAGCGGCACAACTGTATCAACTACATAGCAAACACTATAGGCCAGATTGGGTGTCCTTAGAGGCCCAGGCTTGTTCCCCACTTGCAATGGACCTGATACTCTGGACTCCCTCGCCATATCGGAAAGCGATATTATGCCCTACGCTTTCCTACTCTATTAATTTATAGGACACGTCTTGCAGAAGATGGCCTTTACGTTCGCCACACACACACACACACACACACACCAGCAGCTCCTCTCTTTGGCAAACCCTTGTTTCCACCAGGGCTGCAGGCTGTAGGCTTTGACTGTTGGTTAAACAAGGGTCTATACTGCATTGGGGACTATATTGATCATAGAGGGTTACGTCCTCTATCACACATCGTTAACATTCTGGAGATACCCCACACGGGAAATTTCTATTTTCCTTATAATTTCCTTCACTTGCTACAGCAATCCAGCCCAGACCTAGCAGTACGCATCGTGTTTGAACATAGGTGAATGCGGGGGCATCTCCATGCTATATAAACTATTCTCCAACCCTACGGCCAGATTGAATTATCAGATGGCCTGGGAGAGGGACCTGGACATATCTCCTGAGGCGGAGTACTGTGGCCCAAAGATCACATAGTACCACCAGCAGGGGAAAGCTCCCCTGACAGTTCCAGACTGCCAGGAGACACCCGCTGGTGGACATCAGTACTGCACGTCAAATGTCAGACAGTGCCATTAGCAGGTGGAACCTTTCCTGACAGGTGCACTTTTACTTACATGGTGGAATTGTCCTAAAGTACGCCTTTTTGGATGAGAGTGCACTCTTATTCCTTCAGTTACGTTGATCAAAATTATTAAAGATGTATTTCCCTACTAAATAAACCAGTAGGAAAAGTCCAGTCATAGACATAGCCTTAATGAAGCGTAAACTAACTTGGATAATGCTAAATGAAAAAATGGTTATTGTCTTGCGAGATAAACAACGTCTTTTCGACAAAATATGGTCTCCTTGGCTTGCCTACTTGTAGGTCCCAGACATAAAGTGCTGATTCCAGGAATGGTTGGCATTAGACTTCCAGATGGACTCACCTCCTTTTCTTCTCTATCATTCCCACTCTTTTTTGCATTCACCCAATTATATCCCCTACTCTACTTTCACCCCCCCCCCCTCCTACCTTTTGTTCCCTATTTATTTGTATTGTTAAATGCTTTGAGCATGGCAAGGATTGTTTGTCGCTCTATTTTGTGACATTCATAAAAAATATTTTTTTCAATAAAAACTATTGTTACAGGAAAAAATATACTATATTAATATCTGAAATACAAATAAAACAAATACAAAAAAATTGTCAGAGAGCGTGGAAACTCCAATGAAGGCAATAGCATATGTGCAGTCCTCAGAACTCTGAGATCTCGCCAATATGGTACCAAAGTGATATATACTATTGTCTGGTGTATCAACTCCTCATCTACCAAAGATTGAAACATGCACCATAACAATGTTTTACTGATCCAAAAAAAAAAAACATTTAGCCAATGGTAGATGTACACCATTGGACACTTCTAATGTATTCAAATGGTACATCTTACAGCAAGCATCACCTTAGTTTTTTAAATTTATAACATTATTCACAATTGATTTAAGCATTTTAAGTCAAAGTGGATTTTTTGGAAAGCATGGGCACACAATTAGAAGGTTCTAGTAATAACTTATCCCATGTCAAGAAATACTCGAAATTAGGTATTGCCCTTTAGGGGGTACTCAATAAACACTGACTTTTATAAAGTGGTGCTTTTTGTAATAAGGTTGAGTATCCCTATTGAACAGCAAAATGTTGTTGGTTGCTTTGGTTTATTGTCTATTACTGATTTTTCTTCTACAAATGTCAGAAGTTCTGGGAAAGTTTTAAATGTATTTGAATAAATTTCCAGTCTTTTTCTCCACACCGAAGACTTTTCTCAAGTACATTGCAAACATTTCTTCAGAGACTTGTCCCAAATGACTCACAAACCGTTACAAGAAGGAAATGTGTGGCAGCAGTAACTGGGGATTCTTGTTTTATTCCATAGAGTAACTGTTATATTAATTCATATAAACAGATGGAACGTCTTTCGCTTAATCCTTTGAGATGTCATTGTGAAATCAATTTTCTGAAATCTGCTTTAAGTTGTGTATTTCCATTCAAAACTTTTTTTTTTCTGGGGAAACTTTTGAAAGGTTAGAACCTCTGACTAATGTGGAGATTTCTCATCACTTCCAAATGTAACAGGGACTATGGGTAAACAGTTAGGTATATATCGATCAGGGCAGATGCCATTTTCACTTTGATTGTTGGATTTAGCGCTGATAAACCCTGGAGGTCCTCAGTTGCCATTAGGTCATCTGAGCTTCTTGTGTGTCTCTGCACCTTTGAGGAGGGTTGGGCTTATCTCCAGAGGCGGCTCTCTAATTAGGCAAATTAGGCGGTCGCCTAGGGCTTCGCACTCCCAGGGGCCTTGCGGCCGTCTACTTTGCCCATAGCTCAACGTCCCTGGGATCGTCCCGCAATTTGAACCATGTCCCAATCCTGAGTCCCAGCGAATCAGAGTCCCGGAATGCCACGGGGTGTGTTGGTTCCCGCAAGCAATGCTTCATATGGTAGCGGCAAACTGGCATCTGGCTGGCTGACACACACATACGGAGCGTTGTGCACTGACCCCGCCCCTCCTCCTCCTGTTGTGATGTTTTCCTGGACACAGAGGAGGGGGCGGGGGAGGAAGCACGGCCACATAGCTCTGCCAGGACAGCACTGATCTGAGGTCTTTATTAATGAGCTAAAAGTGAGACTTGCAGAGGATGAGGGGGGGGGGGGTAAACATACACTTGGAGTGGTTTGGGGGAGAGGATATGTGGGCACTTTAGGATTGTAGAGGACTTGGTGCTACTTGGGGGGATGCATATGAAATCCATCCCTCTCACCCCCCAGCACAAGTTTTTCCCCTCCCAAAGCACCCCCTAGCACATATTCTCTCCCCCCCCAATCAAAGAGATGCTGTCTGTGGCTCTAGTGTTTGTGACTGTTGCAGCAATGTGAGAGTTTGCTTGTCATTACCAATCTTTGACCGTCTCCTGTTTTTATCTCTGCAATCTCTGACCATCTCCTGTCTTTATCTCTGCAATCTCTGACTGTCTCCTGTTTTTATGTCTGCAATCTCTGGCCGTCTCCTGTTTTTATGTCTGCAGCCTCTGGCCGTTTCCTTTTTTTTATGTCTGCAGTCTCTGACCATCTCCTGTTTTTATGTCTGCGGTCTCTGGCCATCTTCTGTATCTTGTTCGCAGTCTCTGGCCATCTCCTGTATCATGTCTGCAGTCTCTGGCCATCTCCTGTATCATGTCTGCAGTTAATGACCATCTCTTGTATCATGTCTGCACAGTCTCTGACCATCTCCTGTATCATGTCTGCAGTCTCTGACTATCTCTTTTATCATGCCTGCAGTCTCTGACCATCTCTTGTATCATGTCTGCAGTCTCTGACCATCTCTTGTATTATGTCCGCAGTCTCTGATTATCTCTTGTATCATGTCTGCAGTCTCTGACCATCTCCTGTTTTTATGTCTGTGGTCTCTGGCCCTCTCCTGTATCTTGTTCACAGTCTCTGGCCATCTCCTGTATCATGTCTGCAGTCTCTGGTCATCTCCTGTATCTTGTTCGCAGTCTCAGACCATCTCCTGTATCATGTCTGCACAGTCTCTGACCATCTCTTGTATCATGTCTGCAGTCTCTGACCATCTCCTGTATCATGTCTGCAGTCTCTGAGTATCTCTTTTATCATGCCTGCAATTTCTGACCATCTCTTGTATCATGTCTGCAGTCTCTGACCATCTCTTGTATCATGTCTGCAGTCTCTGACCATCTCCTGTATAATGTCCGCAGTCTCTGATCATCTCTTGTATCATGTCTGCAGTCTCTGACCATCTCCTGTTTTTATGTCTTCGGTCTCTGGCCATCTCCTGCATCTTGTTCGCAGTCTCTGGCCATCTCCTGTATCACGTCTGCAGTCTCTGGCCATCTCCTGTATCTTGTTTGCAGTCTCTGACCATCTCCTGTATCATGTCCGCAGTTAATGATCATCTCTTGTATCATGTCTGTACAGTCTCTGACCATCTTTTGTATCATATCTGCAGTCTCTGACCATCTCCTGTATCATGTATGCAGTCTCTGACCATCTCTTTTATCATACCTACAGTCTCTGACCATCTTTTGTATCATATCTGCAGTCTCTGACCATCTCTTGTATCATGTCCGCAGTCTCTGATCATCTCTTGTATCATGTCTGCAGTCTCTGACCATCTCTTGCATCATGTTTGCAGTCTCTGACCATATCCTGTATCATGTCTGCAGTCTCTGACCAGCTCCTGTATCATGCCTGAAGTCTCTGACCATCTCTTGTATCATGTCCGCACAGTCTCAGACCTTTTTCTGTATCATGTCTGCACAGTTTGAGACCTTTTTCTGTATCATGTTTGCACAGTCTCTGACCATCTTCTTTTATGTGTCTGCAGTCTCTGGGGGGGGGGGGGGGGGAGCCTACAGAGGAGTCAAGAGCTGGAGCACTGCTAGGATGGTGGTCACAAGAGGAGTTGGACGTGTGTGGACTGTTCAGAGGATAATGTAGGATTAAACTAGAGCCACCAAGCTGGAGCCCAGAGATGACCGACTGGCTGAGCCGTGCATGGTGCACCTGAGAGGAGGTCAGTGACAGCGCTGCAAGGATAGTCTGATGGGGGTCAGTGATGTAAGGGGGAGTGAATACAGTAAGGGGGCACTGATATAAAGGTTCCCCCTTATACTATAAACCCCCTTACCTTAGTGTATTCACTCTGCGGAAGTTGGTCTGTGGTCACCAGAGTCCCCCCCACATTGGAGTTCTTATTTTAAATGCAAGTTAGAACTCTACGGACCCTGATGAAAAAGGGGGGCTCTGATGTAAATGGGAATGCTGTGGTAACCTTATTGGTGACCAGAGAACAAGATACATTCTGTGAGTACAGAAGACATGGATCCTGTGTTTCCGTGAAGCAGAAACACTGATCCATGTCTTCCAGTGGTAAAAGCACCTCCCCCACAGTTAGTAAGCACTCCCTTTGATCACCCCTGATGTTAACCTGTTTCCTGCCAGTGTCATTAGTACAGTGACAGTGCAAGTTTTTAGCACCGATCACTGCATTATTGTCACTGGTCCCCATAAAAGTGTCAAAAGTGTCAGTTACGTGTCCAATTTGATCGCTGCAATATTGCAGTCCCACTATAAGTCGCTGATCGCCTCCATTACTAATAAAAAAAAAAATATATATATATATATATATATATATATATATAAATAAATATCCCATCGTTTGTAGACGCTGTAACTTTTGCGCAAACCAATCAATATATGTTTATTGGGATTTCTTTTACCAAAAATATGTAGCAGAATACATATTGGCCTAAACTGATGAAGAAATTAGATTTTTTAAATTATTTTATTGATAAGTTTTATTGCAGAAAGTAAAAAAATATTGTTTTTTTTTTTCAAAATTGTCACTCACTCTTTGTTTCTAGCGCAAAAAATAAAAACTGCAGAGGTGATCATATACCACCAAAAGGAAGCTCTATTTGTGGGAAAAAAGGACATACATGTTATTTGGGTACAGTGTCTCACGACCATGTAATTATCAGTCAAAGCAACGCAGTGCCATATCGCAAAAAATGGTCTGGTCAGGAAGAAGGTAAATCTTCCGGAGCTGAAGTGGTTAAACTTACAGCACTGAATGAATACAGTGGAACAGGAATCTAACCGGCAACACATAATTGTGAATGTGCCCCTTAGTTAAAAGGGTGATCATGTTTAGGGGAAGAACGTTTAAGAATCATTTCTCAAAATTGTAACAACTTCTAAAGTTCAAAGTAAGCCTGAAACATCATAGGCTATCTGAATATCTTTCATTCTTCCAGGACAAGTTATGGAGTACAAAGTTTTTACCAAGAATAAGGCAAACAAAGGTCAAATGACTAGTCAAAAGGATCACCTATAGGCTCTCTGTGGATGATCCCTTCCCCATAATTGACCTAAAATCACTTATTCTGCATTGTGTCTCTGTATGAAAGAGGCTATCTTGGTTGGGGCTTTGTTATATAATTTCAGAGCTGCCCTCCAATCACTTGTGATCTGATAATTAGTGTTAGAATATTCAAAAAGAATAGCAGAAGTGCAGAAATCACAGCTCCAGTCCAGAGAATAAAGAATGCAGAAGCATGGGGATCCTTTCACTGCAGGTCCTTGAGTACAGTTTTCTTTCCAGCAAAGAGAACAATGAGCAACACAGTAGTTACATCACCACATGCCAAATCTTGTGGGATTAGCAGTCAAAGGCAGCAGTGCATTCATCTTACATATCAGATATATTGCTATGAAGCTCAGGGTACAGGCCTAGGCAAATGAAGTGTACTTACATTTATCAAGCGGAAATAGAGACAAAAGGTACATTTTTCAGGATACTGCTTAGACATTACATTTGATTCCAAATGTCCCCTATAAGATACTAAATGTTCACTTTTTGAGTTCAGCTCCTCTTTCTTCTGGCACTGTCATCATGTATGAGGCTCAGTCTTTTGTTACTTTTTTAGATGTTTTGAAATGTATTTATTACAGTTATAGCGTCATGAATTTACACATATATTGTACATTTACATCAGTCCCTGTCATCAAGGAACTTACAATCTAAGAACCCTAACTCACATTCATACCTACACATACTAGGGCCAATTTCCCTTCCAGCATGTCTTTGGAGTGTGAGAGGAAACCCACACCGGCACAGGGAAAACGTTGTGCTGTGGTTCGGATTCAAACCAACAACCCTGGTGCTTCTAGGTGGAGGTGCTATTCACTTACAGAAGCTTCTGTGCTGCCCATTGTACAGTTAAACCTCTCACACAACAGTTATTTTCTTTTCACACAGCAAATGAGTTTAAAATTCTCCTGTGACTATTCCCTCAGGTTCACTTTCATTATATAACCATGCAAGGTCTTTGTAACCGTATGTATCTCCTCTTTTTCTATTCAAGGCACCACAAAATTCCTGTCTCTAAAACATAAGAAATACAGCAGAAAATTTAAAGAATATTAGTTTTACAGCCTGTGTATTGAAATAATAACATCTCGTTCTCTAAAGTTATTAATACACTAAAACTTCCAGTAAGTTGTTTTGACTATTCCTATTTGCACAGTACACTTTTTTGAAAGTATAAATGAAAATATCTCCAAGCTCCTTGAATTTAGGTCAATGATAACTAGGGATAAGGTTTGGACTGGCTGCAACCATGGATTTGGGTTCAAACGTCAATGTCCAGTTAAGTTCATATGCAAATTTGCCCATAAAGATTTTATTTTAATGCACTACATGGCACTTGAACCATGGCCTACAGGGCCAATTAGGATGTTTGGTTAAGCCAGCCTCCTGACTATTACAGGGCAGCGTTGCCAACTGTCAGTATTTTTACTGGCAGCCAGTAAAAAACAGGCAATTTTCTCCTGCCAGTAAAAGTAAAAGGTTGCCAGAAAAAAATATGGCTGTGACACTTGGCTTGGTCCAGAGCCGGCTGAGACCATCTGAGTGCCTACTACAGTGTGATCGGGTGGCTCTGGCGGAGGCGGTGCCTGAGTATGTCGTGTGATGTCATTGTGCAATGGAGCCAAGCAGAGCTGCCAGGGCCTCATGTGCGTGTCTGCGTTATGGGAGCAAGGCAGGCTGGGACCGTCAGTGCTGTTTAGACGGGAGTGGACTGGAGGGATTACTTGGCTTGGAGAGAGACTAACACTATGACTCAGGAGGGGACGTGTCAGTGAGGTCTCATCATCATCTGTGCTACTGCACATTGCTGTCAGTGTCACTGTGAGAGTCAATTTTATGTGTGTGTGCCACCCATTCTAATTTCTTGCCCTCCTGAGGCCTGTTCCTGAGCTGCTATACTTACTATAATCGAAAATAAATAAGAAATATGTTTTTTGCCTTATTATCCACCTTAAATCATTTTGCTAATTGCATATTGTATTTGTTTTTAGTCTAAATACTCAAATTTTCACTTAAAGCTGTAATTTTGTAACTCCTGGAAATGCCAGTAAAAACTTGGCTGTGTCAGTAAATTTCAGTCTGGTAGGTTGGCAACACTGTAATGCCCTGTACACATGGTTGGACATTGATCAGATATTCCGACAATAAAATCCATGGATTTTTTCCGACGGATGTTGGCTCAAACTTGTCTTGCATACACACGGTCACACAAAGTTGTCGGAAAATCCGAGCGTTCTGAACGCGGTGACGTAAAACACGTACGTTGGGACTATAAATGGGGCAGTAGCCAATAGCTTTCATCACTTAATTTATTCTGAACATGCGTGGCACTTTGTGCGTCGGATTTGTGTACACACGATCGGAATTTCCGACAACGGATTTTGTTGTCGGAAAATTTTATATCCTGCTCTCAAACTTTGTGTGTTGGAAATTCCGATGGAAAATGTGTGATGGAGCCCACACACGGTCGGAATTTACGACAACAAGGTCCTATCACACATTTTAGGTCGGAAAATCCGACCGTGTGTACAGGGCATTACAGGGGGTGCTAAGAGTAGCCATATGGGTTGATTTATTTAAGGCAAATAGACTGTGCACTTTGAAAGTGCACTTGCACTCATTTTACCCAGAGCTTAGTAAATGTGGTGAAGCTTCACTTTGTAAAGAATAAATGTTCAAGTGCAAGGGGGAAAAAAGCATTTTTACTTGCACATGATTTGTTAATAAAATCAGCAGAGCTTTACCATATATGATGTGCTCTTGTGAAAATGAGTGCAACTGCACTTGCAAAGTGCACAGTCTATTTGCTTTTAGTAAATTAACCCCAGTGGGTCAGTATATTAAATGCTGCTGTAGGGTGAAAATATGGAGAGATGAGAAACTACTTATGGAGAGATTGGGCTCAGTTAAGAAATTTTGCTTTACTTCTGATTGCTAGCTCCTTGGGCAATGACCACTTTGCTGCCTTCTTTTCTTTTTTTTTTTGTTTGTTGTTGATTTGAGAGCAGCGGTTACTGTTAGCTGTTCTACAGTCTATAGCAAACTGCTTTAATATTTTTTTGTTAGTTGTTGCTGACCATCTATTCTTGAAGCTGCCTTTTATTCACAGCACACAGCTGCATTATTTGAGTTAAAGAAAAACAAAGCCTAAAAACAGCGTGCACATAAACCAATTCACATTATATAACTCTTACTCACTGCATCCCCCTATCCCAGCAGTAAAGTTGGGCATACACCTGTAAAGGAAATTTGTAAGTTCTGTATATTATTGTATTCTATTTTTGCACAATGCACTAATAATGTTTTCATTACATGTTTGCATTCTTTTAAGTCCTGATTAGAATTAGCCTGCCTATGTTACGCCCCCTTGTTACCATAAAAGGACAATTGTAATAATAATGTGATACCTACATAATCATGTGTATAAATACCTTCAATTGCCTCAAAAACATTTAGAACAGTTATTTTGGAAAGATGCGGAGTGTATCTTTTGTGTCTGTTCCCTACTGCAGTAGTTATTATTAATTTGGAACCACCAATCAATATAAGGATAGGAGTTGCCTATCTATAAAACTGGTGGTCACCATCATGAAAACCAACCTAAAATATGCCATGTGGCCATTACTGGAGTTCACAGTAGGTGGCTTAAAATGGGCTGCAGTAGATAATAATCAAATTTAAAGAAACGTTTATTATATACAATACTTTAGAAAGTAAAAAATAATCCAGTTAGGGTTTACATTGACTTTAAGACAAAATACTATAAGAGAGAATGCTATACAAAAGAATGCTTTTTTATTCAATACATTTATAAAGTATATTTATCTTTTACAGAAAAATAAATATAAATGAGTACAAATGCCACCATGGTAACAGAATTTATTCTCCTAGGATTTTCCAGTTTAAGGGAAAGCCAAATTTTCCTCTATCCCGTGTTCCTTCTCATCTATGTCATTACAGTGGGTGGAAATGTATCTGTAATTATTACATATAAACTTAGTCTGAATCTCCACACCCCAATGTACTTTTTTCTTGCAAATTTCTCCTTTTTAGAAATATTTTATGTGACATCTACAATTCCCAACATCTTATCCAATTTGTTATCTAATCATAGAGCTATCTCTTTTTATGGCTGTGCAGTCCAAATGTACTGTGTCCTGCTTTTGGGTGGAACAGAGTGTTATATGTTGGCAGCCATGGCATTTGATCGGTATAATGCTATTTGTCGACCCTTGTTATATACCATTATTATGAACAGAACAGCTTGCATTAAGCACATCATTGGATCATGGTTCATTGGGGCAATTAATGCAATAATACATACATCTCTTGCATTTTCTTTGTCATTTTGCAGACCTAATCAGATTAACCATTTCTTCTGTGACGTCCCACCATTGCTAGAACTGTCGTGTCAGGACACCTGGGTGAATGAATGGACGATATTTAGTGTTGCTGGTTGCGTTATAATTGGCTCATCCATATTAACAATGTTCTCTTACATACAGATCATCTCAACAGTGCTTCAGGTACATTCAAGTTCTGGGAGAAAGAAAGCTTTTTCAACCTGCACCTCTCACTTGATAGTAGTTACAATTTTTTATGGCTCTGCAATCTTCATGTATTTTAGACCCAAGTCAGGTCATGGGATGACGTATGATAGTTTTGTGTCACTAATGTATACTGTGATTGCACCTCTCTTAAACCCTTTTATTTACACTCTTCGAAACAAAGAAGTAAAATCAGCAATCACAAAGATATTACTTCAAAAAACAAGGCCTTGATTGTTGATATTGTCTATAACGACTGATGTAAAGTTGTGATATATATACTGTATGTATGTATGTATATATATATATATTGTATAGTAGAACCAAATCAGTGTATCTTACTTAGTCTGTGTGAAAGTTGGGGAGTTTACAAAATACAGCATATATCTGAAATGTATGTTTTGAGGCCCCAAAAGGCCAAGACAGTACAAATAACCCCAAAATGACCCATTTTTTAAATCAGAAATCAGAATCAGAAACTCCAAGGTATTTAGTAACAAGCATGGTGAGTTTTTTTGAAGTTGTAATTTTGTGCCAGGATTTTTTGGAAAAAGAAGAAAGAAATGAAGATTTGTTATGAATTAGCAAAGTTTTTCTTGAACAACTTGTTTCTCCTAAGTATGGGGATACCACATGTGTGAGACTCTTCTGCCTAGATGCATAGAGGAGCTCAAAATCAAATGGCTACATTTTGCAAAGTTTACCCTCAAACTTTTTTAATGGCATAGTAAGTCTTTGGAAGATCACATTTTTTTGCCACAAGTTTTTGGAAAATTAAAGTGGTTCTAACAGCTCAAGTTTTTTACCTTCATGCATTCTATGCATGAAGGTAAAAAACCTCCTCTGTGCAGCAGCCCCCCAAACGACCATCTTGATCCAGCAAAGTGCACAAGCGCCTCGTCTCTCTGGGGGACTCTGCCACCTCATTGGCTGCCACTGCTATCAATCATAGTCACTGAGCCAATCAGGAGACGGGGGGTGGGGCCAAGCCACAGCTCTGAGTGGGAATAAACATGCAGAGCCGCAGCTTGAAAGTGAGCCTGCTCGGGTCCCCCCATTGCAAGCTGGGGGCACTTTGCAGGAATGAGAAGCCAGGAGCACTGGCAAGGGACTAGGAAAGAGGAGGATCAGGGCTGCTAGAGCAGGTAAGTATAACATGTCTGTTTTTTTTTTTTTTTTTTTAAACTTTAATTTAAGAAAGAAAATGGAAACATATTTTTTTATTTTACACACTGCTGTCAATTAATAAGATATTTCTCACACACAGCATGGGCAAAAACTCTCTGCTATTTCTCTTAAGTATGGGGATCCCACATAATAGAGTATTTTTTGCAGTCTAACCACATAGAGGGGCTCAAAATCCAAGGAGCATCTTCAGGCTTTCAAGGGGCATACATTAGGAATCTGATTTCCTGACTACCTGTCACATGTTTGGAGGCCCTGGAGTGCCAGGACACTAGGATCACCCACAGAATGACCACATTTTGGAAAGCAGATACTCCCAAGGTACTTTTTTCTTGTTCAAATATTTTATTGAAATGGAGATGTACGAAAGACAAAGAACATGTCACAATGAAATTTTGTGGCTTAAAAAAGTCGGTACAATCCTCCAGTTTTGAAACAGGAATAGGAATAATCTTAGCATCAGTAGAACATGGTGGAACAATTACATTAAGGATAGTTCGTTCAAGATTCATTAGACAAGTGGTTCCCAAATAGTGAAGTAATTCCAGGTAATACTTAAAAACATAACTGGGTAGAACAGTTTTATGCCTGGGCCTTGGAGTGTGGTTAAGAAGGAGAGGGGGGTGGAAGGGGGGGGGGATATGAACATAGGAGCATCTCACAGGACAATATAGTGATAGAATGTCAGCATAGGAACAGCTCATAGGATAATACAATGCATCTTAAGTGATTGAGCCATGTGTGTCTATCCATTGTGACCAGACCTTATCAAATTTTTTTGGGCAGTTCCTACTCTCATAGGTTAGTTTATACAGTGGCAATACAGAATTAATCATTGCTATCCAGTTGTTGAGCGTTGGCGGTATTGGTTGTTTCCACCTAAGGAAAATCTCTCTTCTGGAGTAGTATAGTGTATAGAAGAGAAATAACTTCACGTGCCTGGAGGTCACAATATTCTCCATGGTGCCAAGTAGCGCTAAGGCCGGATCCTGTCTAAGGGACCAGTCTCCAAATTCATTTAAAGCCCCAATGACCTTCTCCCAAAACTTGCGAATAAGGGGGCATTCCCATACCATGTGGACGAATGTACCCGGGAAGGAGCGACACCTAGAGCAGAGGGGGCTTGTCTCGGGATAAATTTTGGCTAATCTTGCCAGGGTATAATAAGCTCTATGAAGGAAATTAAGTTGGATGAAATGGTCTCTAGCAGAGATCATTTTAGTGATATAGCCACTCATCAAGTCCTCCCAGTCCTCCTCAGTCAGCCCTGGTATGGCGGCCCTCCACTTGACGTATACTGTCTTCAGAGTGGTCGCGTGAGCCGAGGCAAGATAAAAGTAAAGGGAAGATAGAGGTTTTTCTAGAATTTCCAAGATCAGAAGGCTCTCCGTCTGGTCCGTTTGAAGGGTTATAGGGCTAGAGAATTTTACCTGTGTCGCGTGTTTAAGCTGGTAGTACCTGAAGGCCATTGAGGCGGGTATAGCGTATTTCTCTCGCAGCACCAAGAAGGAGGAGAGAAATCCGTCTGTGAAAATATGTTTAAGAGTTATAATTCCCCTGGATGCCCAGAGCTAGGAATCTAGTAATTGAAAATAATGCTTAAGCTGTGGATTACCCCATTAGGGGGTATGAGGGGAGAGGGTAGAATCCGTCTTGTATATAGCACCTGCCTGCTGCCATACACAAACAGTCATTTTCATCAGAGTTGTCACTCCAAGATGGGCTTGGGTCCCCTATAAACTAGATTGCTCAGGGCTGCATAAGACCCTAAAATAGCTGCCTCCAATGACTCTGCAGGGTTTTGTTTGGGTTGGCTAAACCACCATAGGACAGACACTAGTAGCGCCGCCCAGTAATAAAGTTGGAAGTGAAGCATTAAATATAAAGAGTCCTGTGAGTCTCCACTAATCCAAAATGCCATAATTATCAAAAATCAGCTGCAAGCGTTAAACATGCCTCATACATCATGCAAAAGTGGATAAATAAATATATACGCTGCGCTTTCCAAAGTCATACACTATACCAGTGTAAAAAGAAACATATAAAAAACCTCCAATAGTGAAAAAAAACGTCTTTCCTAACAGTGGAAAGTGACAATAGTGCAATAAATGAACACATATATTAAAAATAAAAGATGTGTATATAAAAGCATAAACAATGATGATAATAGATATAAAGTGCTACTGTGCAAAGAGGTGCAATTCCCACTTTTATGATCCTGTATAGATTATCAGTGACCCACTAATGCATAAAAAAGTGCTCCTGTGCATGTGCATAGCATCCAGTATTATATAGTATATCAATATTGCATTGCTGGTTTGTTCAAAGAAGTGCTCCTGTACAAGTGTATGGTATCCAAAAAGAGTCTATCCAGATGTAATAAATTTCATGTGATTATAAAGTTAATGTGATTATAAAACCGCTAAGTGCAATAAAGTTTATGCGATTATAAAATCCAGAACATGCCGTGGTGTTGCTCACTCTGGTGCTCCCCTTAGGTATTTAATGCTCACCTCAGAGCGTGCGACTTTGCAACTAAGCGCAGTCAAAACACTCATATGAACCACCTCTGGGCTCTTGTAGCTACACTGGAATCCTAAACTCGTCAGTATGGTACCTCGATGAGTGTATAAAATAAAGACTTGATAGTGTAATAGACTTTTAACGCTTTAATAAACAGAAAGCAAAAAAGGCCCTAAACTGGGGTACTCACATGGATTAGGTGCGGCAGTGCACCACTCAGGTAAAACAATGGTAAATACCGGACTGATATCGGGATGGTATGTTGTTCCTCTCTGTCAGATCACCTGTGCAAACGTGCCATCCTGTCCCCTTCCACTACGTGTCTCAATACAGGGGTTTACGTATCTTCTTAAGGGGGATATCTCGGAAGTGAGACATTGCCAGCCCCCCTTGAGAAAGAGGGAGTTGTAGCGTTCGTTTTGTCAAATGCAGGGTTTTCCTTGCCCAAACAAAGATAGTTATAAGACTGTCCAATCTACGAAAAAACGATTTAGGGATAAGGATCAGAGTGTTTCTGAAGAAGTACAAAGATTTGGGAAGGTAAACCATTTTCAGTAGGTTTACTCTACCTACTGGCGACAGTGGCAGGGTCTTTCATGACTGGCACTTCCTGTTGAACTGAGTGACCAAGAGCATAAGGTTGTCTTCCAAATAAGTAGGCAGGGATCCTTTGACTTTTACTCCCAAGTATATAAATTCCTCTACCTACTGGAGGGGGGTCTGAATGTCCGCTCCAGAGCCCGAGGGGTGAAGGGGAAACAGTACTGACTTGTCCCAATTGACACGAATCCCGGAGTATCGACCAAATTGGTCAATTATCTCTAAAGCAGACTTTAAGGGGACATCCACGTCAGCCAGATGTAACAACGTGTCATCCGCATAAAGAGACACCTTTTCTTGGAGTACTCCAACTGGAATTCCCTTCACCCTGGGGTCCTGGTGCAAGAGGATTGCCAGGGGCTCTATTGCCCAAGCAAAGAGCCCCGGGAGAGGGGGCAGCCTTGTATGGTTCCCCTGCTCAGATTGAAGGGAGCAGACAATAGACCATTAACTCTGACTTTGGCAGTTGGGTTCCTATACAAGAGTTGGATCCAAGAAATGAACCTAGATCCAAAGCCAAAGCATTCTAGCACCTGCCAGTGAAAAAGCCACTCAACCGAGTCAAATGCCTTTTCTGCATCTAACGCCGCAACCACCCCTGAGCTGCTTTCCTCGGCCAGTTCTATATGGGTGAACAATCTACGAATGTTAATGTCTGCCCCCTAGCTGGCATGAACCCAGGTTGGTCCGGATGCACCAAGTATGTATATACCGTGGTCAAACGGTTCGCCAATATCTTTGCTAGAAGCTTGGCATCCACATTTATTAAAGATATCGTACGGTAAGATTTACAGAGTTCCAGGTCCTTGCCAGGCTTGGGGACCACTACTATCACAGCCTCTGACATGGAGGCCGGCAGGGACCCCTTCCCCAAGGAAGATAATAACATACAGTGGGGATGGAAAGTATTCAGACCCCCTTAAATTTTTCACTCTTTGTTATATTGCAGCCATTTGCTAAAATCATTTAAGTTCTTTTTTTTCCTCATTAATGTACACACAGCACCCCATATTGACAGAACAACACAGAATTGTTGACATTTTTGCAGATTTATTAAAAAAGAAAAACTGAAATATCACATGGTCCTAAGTATTCAGACCCTTTGCTCAGTATTTAGTAGAAGCACCCTTTTGATCTAATACAGATTCCCCTTGGGAGGATAGATATCTTTTGGACTCTGGGGAGGATGGGGCTGCCCACATACATCAGATCAATGCTGGAAAAATACCTATAGGTGGCAGAGTGACACGTGAAAGACCTGCCGAGGGGATGTCTCCACCTCCACAGATCCATCAGGCCATAGGTGTCCGTCCTCCGGAGAGGTCCGATGAAGAGCCTCCTACGGAGGTGAAACGGTCAAGCTCAGGGTTAGGCGACATATTAAAACCCCCCATGAAAATCATGTCAGTCAGCCGTACTTGGCAATGAGAGAAGTAAGCTTTTGAAGCAACTTAATAAGGGGGAGGTAGGGGGGAGGTAAGGGGAGGTAGGAGGTATATAGAGTAATACCAGCACAATTTCTAAGGACTCCATCATAGCATGAATCACCACATATCGTACATCTGGGTCAAGCACCAGATCCAGTAGTCTAAAGGGTAAGGATTTACGTATCAGGATACTCACACCCCTGGCAAAATTAGAATAGCTCGAGTGATACTGGTGGCCCTCCCAGGTTTTTTTAAGACTGAGAGTCTTCCTCCCAACTAGATGAGTCTCCTGGAGCACACAGATATGAGGATTATGGGTCTTTAGTAACTGGAATACCAGGGACCTCTTTATAGGAGAGTTAAGGCCTCTGGTGTTCCAGGAGATCACAGTAAGGGACGCCATCAGAGCACTAGGACCAACAGATAGACCACATCCACATGAGAGGATGCCAGCCGCTGAGTTGCCCAGTGTGGTTAAGCATAAATTAAGTATGACTAGTTGTGTCACATACATACATTCATAGAAAACAAGAAAATAATAAAGAAAAAAACAGAACACCCCCCCCACATCACCGACCCCCCTAAAACTGGGAGCCGTATATCTTCTCAACCCAGGCACAGCAGGCCACCATACAACAGAGGCAACCTGTGCAAGAGGCATACAGTGCATAAGTCTGTTAACCCATAACAGCTAGGGTCCTCTGGAGGATAAATGGGTTGCAGGTCTCCCAGCAAGCTGGGGGTACAAAACTTGTTACAGTCCACAGGAACGTCCTGGGTAGCTAATAAACATCTGAGAACAAAAAGAAAATAAAAGGCAAAAAAAAAAAATGTAGCCCAGCTTCCACAAGGCTACAGGTGCTAGGACTTAGGCCAGATATACATAGGTCAACAGGACTATATAAACTGAGTGGTCATGGGACAATTACCCCGCTGGGCCCAGTAAGAGTGGCAAGGAGGTGATGACGATCAGTTCTCAGCTCGGGCAGCAATCTTGTGAGCCGCAGGGCTTTCCAAAGGAACAGGATCAAGTAGTTTATGTAAGGCCATAGGTAGTCCAGGAGAGTAGGAGATAGCAGCCGTCATCACCCTAAGAGAACAGTATCCAGCCAGGAGGACACCTCCTCAGGTGACGTGAAGAAGTGCACCCGTTTTCCATCTTGAACCCGGAGTCTCGCTGGGAAAAGCATACTGTACTTAAAGCTTTTGGCATGGAGGCGGGTTCGGACATGGTCAAATGATTTCCGTAATCTTTGCGTTTCAATAGAATAGTCAGGGAATATATATTGGTTTAGTATTTTCAGATTTCAGCTCACACACATTACGGGCCTCCGGCAGCACCAGATCCCTGTCTTGGAAGTTCAGAAGTTTAAATATAAGGGTACGCGGGGGTGCCCCCTGAGGGCCTCTAACAGGGGGAATATGGTGGACCTGCTCCACCACAAACTGAGGTGTGAAGGAGGCTCGGGGGAGAAGGGTATGCAATAAACCTTCCGTAAAGGAAATGGGGTCATTACCTACCGCTCCCTCCAGCAGTCCCAGAACCCGCAAGTTGTTCCAATGGTTCTGGTTCTCAGCGTCCTCCGCTCTAGCCTCCAGGTGCTTAACCTTGACTTTCAGCGTGTGGAGGTCTGCCGAGTGGTCCCTATGCATGTCCTTAGCTGAGGAGACCCGCTGCTCCACCTCCACCATGCGGTCTCGGAATGTATCCAGGTCTCAGCGGATCAGTCCGAGCTCTGTGTAGACATGATATATTTTGTCCGTCAGTGTGGTACGGCATACAGTAATAGCCTGCATTAATTCAGCAAACTCCGAGGAGGACGCAGATGGCCCCTTTGCTTGCTAAAAAATAAAAAAGTGGGTCGCTTAGTGTGCTGTGTTGAAGAGTAGCCATTGTTTTTCATTGTGGCAATGCTGCTGCTATGATTGTAAAAGGCCTGGGGTGCCTTTGGGCACCATAAGTAGAAGAGTAATATGGCGAACTTAGCACGGCACGGCAAATTGTGTGTTGGGCCACATTGTGTTAAGAATGGGAGGGGCTTAAAGGAGGCATAGTTAAATAAAATAAAAAACCTTCTTGTACTTATAAAATATGCTGAAATAGCTGTCCCGCAAGCCAGAGTCTCACAGACATGTATAGACCTCAGCACATTCATTATTTAAAAAAATTAAACACTGCCATTACCTATGATTTTGTATAGACTGAAAATAGTCAGGGAGATAACACTTTGTCTGAGCCTGCCTTAAGGAAGAACTCCATTACAATAGTCAGGGACTGCTTAGCAACCAGCAACTGTTGATATATTGATCACTTTGGTGAGAAGTATATAATGTATAATATTGTGTGTATAGCGCAGGAGTGTGTAATGTACAATATACAGGCCCGGATTTACTCCCTTTGCCGCCCCAAGGCCGGGCCCTTCAATGCCGCCCCCCCCACCACACCACCAGAAAGAGCCCCCAGACATCATACGGTCAAAGACTGCAGACATGATACAAGAGATGGTCAGAGACTGCAATCATAGTACAGGAGATGGTCAGAGACTGCAGTTCCTATGGACATTAGTAGATAATGGCCGATCGGCCCTCTCACCTGACCCAGCGATACAGCAATGGTTACCCTGATCAGGAGTCAGCTCACTCTGAATTGCCTGTGGCGACTCCGCTGGGTAGCACCCAGATCTGTATTCCTGCAATGACTCCATTCCTTTCTCCGCCAGGGATGGCGCTAGGCTGTGTGGCTTTCCCTCTGGTGGTGCAGGGCAGCGGGGTTCTCTCTCTGATGGTGTTCCTCAGCACTGCCCTCTCCCTCTGGAGCCCTGGGTGTACTTTCCTGGGTGTAGACCCCCCCAGGACAAACCACCCCCTTCCATTAGTACAGACCCTCCCCCCAGGACAAACCCCCCACCATTAGTACAGACCCCCCCCCAGGACAAACCCCCCTCCCTTCATTAGTACAGACCCCCCAGGACAAACCCCACTCCCATAGTACAGACCCCCCCAGGACAAACCCACCCCCCTTCCTTAGTACAGACCCCCCAGGACAAACCCCCTCCCTTAGTACAGACCCCCCAGGACAAACCCACCCCTCTCCCTTAGTACAGACCCCCCCAGGACAAACCCCCCTCCCTTAGTACAGACCCCCCAGGACAAACCCACCCCCTCCCTTAGTACAGACCCCCCCAGGACAAACCCACCTCCCTTCATTAGTACAGACCCCCCAGGACAAACGCCCCTCTATTAGTACAACCCCCCCAGGACAACCCCCCTCCATTAGTACAAACCCCCCCAGGTCTACCCCCCTCCATTAGTACAAACCCCCCCAGGACAACCCCCCTCCATTAGTACAAACCCCCCCAGGACAAACCACCCCTCCCTTCATTAGTACAGACCCCCCCAGGACAAACCCCCCTCCATTAGTACAAACCCCCCCAGGAAAACCCCCTCTCCATTAGTACAAACCCCCCCAGGTCAACCCCCACCCCCTCCATTAGCACAGACTCCCCAAGGACAAACCACCCCTCCCTTCATTAGTACAAACCCCCCAGGACAACCCCCCTCCATTAGTACAAACCCCCCCAGGTCTACCCCCCTCCATTAGTACAAACCCCCCCAGGACAACCCCCCTCCATTAGTACAAACCCCCCAGGACAAACCACCCCTCCCTTCATTAGTACAGACCCCCCCAGGACAAACCCCCCTCCATTAGTACAAACCCCCCCAGGAAAACCCCCTCTCCATTAGTACAAACCCCCCCAGGTCAACCCCCACCCCCTCCATTAGCACAGACTCCCCAAGGACAAAACGCCCCTCCCTTCATTAGTACAAACCCCCCAGGACAACCCCCCTCCATTAGTACAAACCCCCCAGGACAAACCCCCTCCATTAGTACAAACCCCGCCGGACAACCCCCCCCTTCACTAGTACAGAATTTGCAGGACAACCCCCCCTCCATTAGTACAGACCCCCACCAGGACAAACCCCCCTTCACTAGTACAGACATCCCAGGACAACTCCCCCTCCATTAGTACAAACCCCCCAGGACAAACCCACCCCTCTCCCTTAGTACAGACCCCCCCCAGGACAAACCCCCCTCCCTTAGTACAGACCCCCCAGGACAAACCCACCCCCTCCCTTAGTACAGACCCCCCAGGACAAACCACCCCTCCCTTCATTAGTACAGACCCCCCCAGGACAAACCCCCCTCCATTAGTACAAACCCCCCCAGGAAAACCCCCTCTCCATTAGTACAACCCCCCCCAGGTCAACCCCCACCCCCTCCATTAGCACAGACTCCCCAAGGACAAACCACCCCTCCCTTCATTAGTACAAACCCCCCAGGACAACCCCCCTCCATTAATACAAACCCCCCCAGGTCTACCCCCCTCCATTAGTACAAACCCCCCCAGGACAACCCCCCTCCATTAGTACAAACCCCCCAGGACAAACCACCCCTCCCTTCATTAGTACAGACCCCCCCAGGACAAACCCCCCTCCATTAGTACAAACCCCCCCAGGAAAACCCCCTCTCCATTAGTACAAACCCCCCCAGGTCAACCCCCACCCCCTCCATTAGCACAGACTCCCCAAGGACAAAACGCCCCTCCCTTCATTAGTACAAACCCCCCAGGACAACCCCCCTCCATTAGTACAAACCCCCCAGGACAAACCCCCTCCATTAGTACAAACCCCCCCGGACAACCCCCCCTTCACTAGTACAGACTTTGCAGGACAACCCCCCCTCCATTAGTACAGACCCCCACCAGGACAAACCCCCCTTCACTAGTACAGACATCCCAGGACAACTCCCCCTCCATTAGTACAAACCCCCCAGGACAACCCCCCCTTCACTAGTACAGACCCCCAGGACAACCCCCCCTTCACTAGTACAGACCCCCCAGGACAACCCCCCCTTCACTAGTACAGACCCCCCAGGACAACCCCCCCTTCACTAGTACAGACCCCCCAGGACAACCCCCCTTCACTAGTACAGACCCCCCAGGACAACCCCCTCTTCACTGGTACAGACCCCCCAGGACAACCCCCCCTTCGCTAGTACAGACCCCCCAGGACAACCCCCCCTTCACTAGTACAGAACAACCCCCCCTTCACTGGTACAGACCCCCCAGGACAACCCCCCCTTCACTAGTACAGACCCCCCAGGACAAACCCACCCCTCTCCCTTAGTACAGACCCCCCCAGGACAAACCCCCCTCCCTTAGTACAGACCCCCCAGGACAAACCCACCCCCTCCCTTAGTACAGACCCCCCCAGGACAAACCCACCTCCCTTCATTAGTACAGACCCCCCAGGACAAACGCCCCTCTATTAGTACAACCCCCCAGGACAACCCCCCTCCATTAGTACAAACCCCCCCAGGTCTACCCCCCTCCATTAGTACAAACCCCCCCAGGACAACCCCCCTCCATTAGTACAAACCCCCCCAGGACAAACCACCCCTCCCTTCATTAGTACAGACCCCCCCCAGGACAAACCCCCCTCCATTAGTACAAACCCCCCCAGGAAAACCCCCTCTCCATTAGTACAAACCCCCCCAGGTCAACCCCCACCCCCTCCATTAGCACAGACTCCCCAAGGACAAACCACCCCTCCCTTCATTAGTACAAACCCCCCAGGACAACCCCCCTCCATTAGTACAAACCCCCCCAGGTCTACCCCCCTCCATTAGTACAAACCCCCCCAGGACAACCCCCCTCCATTAGTACAAACCCCCCAGGACAAACCACCCCTCCCTTCATTAGTACAGACCCCCCCAGGACAAACCCCCCTCCATTAGTACAAACCCCCCCAGGAAAACCCCCTCTCCATTAGTACAAACCCCCCCAGGTCAACCCCCACCCCCTCCATTAGCACAGACTCCCCAAGGACAAAACGCCCCTCCCTTCATTAGTACAAACCCCCCAGGACAACCCCCCTCCATTAGTACAAACCCCCCAGGACAAACCCCCTCCATTAGTACAAACCCCGCCGGACAACCCCCCCCTTCACTAGTACAGAATTTGCAGGACAACCCCCCCTCCATTAGTACAGACCCCCACCAGGACAAACCCCCCTTCACTAGTACAGACATCCCAGGACAACTCCCCCTCCATTAGTACAAACCCCCCAGGACAAACCCACCCCTCTCCCTTAGTACAGACCCCCCCCAGGACAAACCCCCCTCCCTTAGTACAGACCCCCCAGGACAAACCCACCCCCTCCCTTAGTACAGACCCCCCAGGACAAACCACCCCTCCCTTCATTAGTACAGACCCCCCCAGGACAAACCCCCCTCCATTAGTACAAACCCCCCCAGGAAAACCCCCTCTCCATTAGTACAACCCCCCCCCAGGTCAACCCCCACCCCCTCCATTAGCACAGACTCCCCAAGGACAAACCACCCCTCCCTTCATTAGTACAAACCCCCCAGGACAACCCCCCTCCATTAATACAAACCCCCCCAGGTCTACCCCCCTCCATTAGTACAAACCCCCCCAGGACAACCCCCCTCCATTAGTACAAACCCCCCAGGACAAACCACCCCTCCCTTCATTAGTACAGACCCCCCCAGGACAAACCCCCCTCCATTAGTACAAACCCCCCCAGGAAAACCCCCTCTCCATTAGTACAAACCCCCCCAGGTCAACCCCCACCCCCTCCATTAGCACAGACTCCCCAAGGACAAAACGCCCCTCCCTTCATTAGTACAAACCCCCCAGGACAACCCCCCTCCATTAGTACAAACCCCCCAGGACAAACCCCCTCCATTAGTACAAACCCCCCCGGACAACCCCCCCTTCACTAGTACAGACTTTGCAGGACAACCCCCCCTCCATTAGTACAGACCCCCACCAGGACAAACCCCCCTTCACTAGTACAGACATCCCAGGACAACTCCCCCTCCATTAGTACAAACCCCCCAGGACAACCCCCCCTTCACTAGTACAGACCCCCAGGACAACCCCCCCTTCACTAGTACAGACCCCCCAGGACAACCCCCCCTTCACTAGTACAGACCCCCCAGGACAACCCCCCCTTCACTAGTACAGACCCCCCAGGACAACCCCCCTTCACTAGTACAGACCCCCCAGGACAACCCCCTCTTCACTGGTACAGACCCCCCAGGACAACCCCCCCTTCGCTAGTACAGACCCCCCAGGACAACCCCCCCTTCACTAGTACAGAACAACCCCCCCTTCACTGGTACAGACCCCCCAGGACAACCCCCCCTTCACTAGTACAGACCCCCCAGGACAACCCCCCCTTCACTGGTACAGACCCCCCAGGACAACCCCCTCTTCACTAGTACAGACCCCCCAGGACAACCCCCCTTCACTAGTACAGACCCCCCAGGACAACCCCCCCTTCACTAGTACAGACCCCCCAGGACAACCCCCCCTTCACTGGTACAGACTCCCCAGGACAACCCCCCCTTCGCTAGTACAGACCCCCCAGGACAACCCCCCCTTCACTAGTACAGACCCCCCAGGACAACCCCCCCTTCGCTAGTACAGACCCCCCAGGACAACCCCCCCTTCACTAGTACAGACCCCCCAGGACAACCCCCCTTCACTGGTACAGACCCCCCAGGACAACCCCCCCTTCGCTAGTACAGACCCCCCAGGACAACCCCCCCTTCACTAGTACAGACCCCCCAGGACAACCCCCCCTTCACTGGTACAGACCCCCCAGGACAACCCCCCCCTTCACTAGTACAGACCCCCCAGGACAACCCCCCCTTCACTGGTACAGACCCCCCAGGACAACCCCCCCTTCACTAGTACAGACCCCCCAGGACAACCTCCCCTCCAAGTGTGTACAACAGAACAGATGGAGACAGGGACAGGCTTGGGCGGGAGTGAGAGGAGAACACGCCCCCCCCCGCCGCCGCCGCCGCACAGAGACCAGCCGCTCCGATCTTCGGCGGCTGCTCTCCTTCTCTGACAGGAGGAGGGAGGGGGGACGGGCTTGAGCAGCGAAAACACAGCGGTGGCGGCGGTGACCTGCGGAGGGAGCCGCCTCAGTCTGGACACAGAGAGGAGGAGGAGGGAGAGGAGCACTCTAGCGCTTCAGCGCCCCCACCTCTCTGGCGCCCGGGTGCACTGCATGCTGATGTTAGTGTGGGGGGCTGCGGCGCCGCCCCTGTACCACTGCCGCCCCAAGGCCTGGCCTCGGTGGCCTTGTGGGAAATCCGGCCCTGACAATATAGTGTATATAGTGCAGGAGGAGTGTGTGATGTACATTATAGTATATATAGTGCAGGATTCTGTTAATCTGGCCATAGACAGTTTTTACAGTTTAGAACAGATTCCTCCATCCACACAAATTAGGTGAATGGAAGAATGCCTGTACAATATACCTCCTCAGGTCAGTCTGTCCCCCTGTACAAAACCTCCTTACTCCCAAGACAGTCTGTCCCCCAGCACAATTTTTCCTCCCAGGTCAGTCTGCCCTCAGTACAATTCCATCCCCTTGATTCAGTCTGTCCCCACATCTCAGCCTGTGTATAGCAGCGGGTAGTATGTGCAGGAGAGGGGTGTGGAGTGTATAGTGGTAGGTAATATGTACAGGAGAGGAGTGCAGAATGTATAGCGTCAAATAGTATGTGCAGGAGAGGTGTGCGGAGTGTATGATGATGGGTAGGATGTGAAAAAAGATGAGTACTGATGGGTTGAAAATATATGGTGTGAACAAGCCTTAATGCATTGCTCCAGCACTGCAGAGGCCACAGGGCATTGGCATGCATAGAGCAAGTGAAGCTGGCTGTAGATACACAGGGCCAGTACTGCCCTCCCACCATTCTGGAGACATATTGCTGTCACACCCAATCGCAACTCTTTTCCTGCACAGAGGTCCTTCCCAAATTCTTACAAAACCAGCCAACTTTCCACACCCCCCCCCCCCCGCATCCCTCAGAATGAACTTTTGCAGCCACCATCCCTCCCGGTGAGATCTCCAACTTCCAGCTGTGAGCTCCCATTCCACCTTCACTTCTTAGCAGCAGCAGCACGTGGATTTGCTTCAAACCTCCTGTAATCTTTCTGCCAGAAGAGTGAGCAGACTGAGGGAGAGCGCTGGGGAGTGCTGAGAGGGAGAGTGGAGAATCCATGTCTGAAGTGTATGTTCGGCTATATTTTCTTATAGGTGCTGTATTTACATGGCTGTGCTGTGTTTAAAAAGCAATGCTGCATTAGCATAGTGGCATTGGCAAGCATGACAAGATCCTGTGACAGCAACTATACAGAGGACAATGATGGGTGCAGCTGCAGTGCCTAAAACGTGCCTCCTCCATGGGTGCAATGTGGGTCAGAGCACAGTGGGCTCCACCCCCCTCGGGGCCCATGTGTATAAGACATATTGCACACATGGATAATACGCCACTATCTCCCCACTTACTGTCCTGGACCCCCCATTATTGTCCTTAAGCCCCCCATTACTGTACTCAGCCCCCCATAATTGTCTTCAGCCCCCCATTATTGTCCTCAGCCCCTCCTACATATTTGTCTTCAACTCTTCCATAATTGTCTTCAGCTACCCATAATTGTGCTCAGCCCCCCATTATTGTGCTTAGCCCCCATTACCATGCTAAGCACTCCATTACTGTTCTCAGCCCACCCCCATAATTGACCTCGGCTTCCCCATTACTGTCCTCGCCCCCCCCATAATTGCCCAAAGGTACTCCATTACTGTCCTCAGCTCCACATTACTGTCCTCAGCTCCCCCTTGCTGTCCTGAGCTCCCCATAATTTTCCTCATCCCCCCATAAATGTTCTAAGCTTCCCCTTACTGTCCTCAGCCTCTCCATTATTAAACTCAGCCCCCCCCATAATTGTCAACAGCTCCCCCTTACTGTGCTGAGCCCCTTTATTATTATCCTTAAGTCCCCCTTTACTGTCATCAGCCCCCATAATTGTTTTTAGCAGCCTATATTGTCCTCACCCCCCTGTTTTTGTGCTCAGCCCCCATTACTGTCTTAATCAGCCTTAGCACATCTGGCCGGGTCTACTCTATGACTGTCCTGTCACCTCTCTGGTCGGGTCTGCTATTCTGGCAGTCTCCTCTGCCTCACACTGCTGGACTGGCATGATCAACCTTGGGGGCCACGCTCTCTCACGAGTACCAACCAATTATGCAAAAAGGGCAGGCACCACCTGATTTTCTGGAGGCAGAGGAGGAAGAGGGAGGGATCTCTGAGTGTGTCTGATGACCTGACTGTCACACACCACGGTATGTGTTTTGCCATTGTCAGCAAACCAGCAACTCTCTTAGTTGTCGATAATAGAACTTAATTTTTGGGATTCTGCCCAGGACAAGGTCTGATCGGGACACTTGTCACATTTTTATGAATGTCCTGGGCATTTTGGGATTGTTGGCAACTATGCCTGGTGTGGTGGCGATCAGGAACACTGATGCCGGCTGCAATGGTCTGGTGACTGGCACTGGTGTGGCAGCAATCAGGAAACACTTGTCAGCTGCACTAGTCTGGAGGTACTATGACTGGCAGCAATCAGGAAAACTATTTCTGGCTTACACTGGTTTGGTGACCCTGGGACTTGTGTGGGGGTGATCAGGAACATGGTTGCTGGCTGCACTGGCCTTGTGACACTGGGACTGGTGTGGCACCAATCAGGAACACTGTTGCTGGTTTACACTGGTTTGGTAAAACTGGAACTGGTGTAGCAGTGGTGTGGCAATGTCTGAGGAAGGTGACAAAATCCTAATTGATTCTGGGTTCTTGCAAGTTAGGGGGGATCAGCAAATGGCTATTTTTAGGTTCCCCTCCCCTCTACCCACTTACTCCTGCCATGTAGGTCTTGGGCACACAGGTGGAATAGCTGAGTTTGGGAAACAAGGTTAAGGGGCGCTCATTCAAGAGGTCCATGGAAGTTATATGTACAGCCTTTGGATAGCTTTCAACTGAAAACAGACAGTCAGCTTGTGGCACTTACACACATTGAGAAGTAATTCCTCCTCAAAGATCAGAACAAAGATTCTCAGGTCAAGTTAAAGTGATACTAAAGGTTTTATACTTATCTGCTATGTGAAGCAATATTGCACAGACCGGTCCCTTACCTCCTCTTTGGTGGTCCACTCCTTCTTCCCTCGGGTGCCGCCACGAGCCCACTCACTTGTGTGACAATAGTGAATTTATACTTGCTATTGTCTTCCTGATTCTCCTCCCAGCCAATCAGAAAGCAGGTACTGAGACTGGATTGGCCAGGGAGCCTTAGGCTCCCAATTATGTCTAAGGACACACTGGGCAATTGTGTCTCTCATGAACTTCCTGTTCAGCCCAGAGGAGAAGCAATGGCTTGGCTCTTCATTTTCCCTGCCTCCTATATTAAGGTTAGTCTCATCGCCTTCTTGTCCGTTGTCCATATCCCAGGGGGTGAACGGGGGTGCTTGTGGTGATCACACCTTCCCCTCCACTGTCCGTCTCCCGTGAAGGGGGTCACTTGCGGTGATGGCCGCCTTACCATTAGTTTCCCCTGGGGGGGGGGGTTGTGGTGAATGGCGTTAGTTTGCTGCCCCCCGTAATATTTAGCTCCAGCCACCACTGGAGGTAAATGAACACTTGCTTAAAAGTGCTTTTACTACCTGTTCAGCACAAATATTTTATTGTGCAAAGTCTGGGCACAGGCTCACTTTAAGCTATGTTCACCCTGATATAACTGTATTTTGATATGTATAGGGAACTGTGCACCATGCTAGTGTACGTTAACTTATGCTATGGTACCTACATCCTGAAAATAGTCTATGGAAAGGACAACCTCTGGATATGATGCTGAGCACGTGCACTCAACTTCTTTGGTTGACCAAGGCGAGTCCTGTTCTGAGTGGAACCTGTCTTGTTAAACCGCTGTATGGTCTTGGCCACCGTGCAGCAGCTCAGTTTCAGGGTCTTGGCAATCTTCTTATAGCCTAGGCCATCTTTATGTAGAGCAACAATTCTTTTTTTCAGATCCTCAGAGAGTTCTTTGCCATGAGGTGCCATGTTGAACTTCCAGTGACCAGTATCAGAGAGTGAGAGTGATAAAACCAAATTTAACACACCTGCACACCTGAGACCTTGTAACACTAACGAGTCACATTACACCGGGGAGGGAAAATGGCTAATTGTCCCAATTTGGACATTTTCACGTAGGGGTGTACTAACTTTTGTTGCCAGCGGTTTAGACATTAATGGCTGTGTGTTGAGTTATTTTGAGGGGACAGCAAATTTACACTGTTATACAAGCTGTACACTCACTACTTGTGTAGCTTCTTTAGTGTTGTCACATGAAAAAATATAATAAAATATTTATAAAAATGTGAGGGGTGTCCTCACTTTTGTGAGATACTGCATGTGAGGGTATACATCCACTTTAATTGCATGGTAATCACCAACTCATTAATGGATCTTAAACCAGGTGACAACACCAGGGCAGAGATAAAGAAAAGAAAGCAAAAATTGAAAAAAGAACAAAAGAAGAAGAAAAAGACAGAATACTAATACACATATCTAAAGAAAGGGGCCCATAAAACAACCAGCCGCCCCGAGCCATACACGATTTACAGAAAAGGTTTGTATGTGAACATTTCATTGATCCCTGGGGGAATCATAGTGTTCAGTCATTCAATCCAGAGCGTTTCACATTGCAAAATCTGTCTATCCCAATCCCCACCCCATGAATGTGGAGGGATAACCTCTAGAACGAAAAAGAAGTCCATTGTGTTATCATATTTATGATACACCCCTATGTGTCTCCTAACTGGGATAAGTATTTTGCCATTTACTGATTAATAAATATGATCTCCTATCCTCTGGTCAAATTGGCATATTGCCTTACCAACATAAAAAGATTGGCAACAACAACAAAACATTAGACAACTCCCTGAGTGGTACATTCAGCAAATTTTCGGAGTTTATTCCATTGGCCATTCGGCCCACGAATGCCTGGACACTCAACCACCCAAGGGCATCCTTGGCCACTGCCATAACGTTAGGTACTGCCAGGTACCGCCAGGTAGAGAAGGATTATATGCAGCATTTTTGTAGTGACTGGTTGTAAGGTAGTCTCGTAAGGAGGTCACCCGTCTAAAGACCAATTCTGGGAAAGGCCTCAAATATTTAGATAAAATATATTCATCTGTTAGTACATGCCAATGCTTAGAGATGATGGAGTGCAGCTGATGTTCGTGTGCTGAGAACCTTGTGACTAGTTTAACCATTCCAGTATCCCTATTAGGAGTGGTATCATAAAGCGAGGATGTTCTGGAGCGACTTCTAGCCTTATTATAGGCTTTCCTTAGGGTAGAACAAGAGTAGCCCAGGGCAAGCAGAAGTTGTAAACTGTCCACCTGTTTCTTGAAATCAGAATCTGATGTACAGTTCCTGCGCAATTATAGATACAGTATAGCTCATAAGGAATACTTCTCACAAGGGGTGCAGGGTGGGCACTGGTAGCATGTAATAACATATTTCCCGCACTGGGTTTCCGATACAAATTAGTTGCCACATAACCATCTGGTTTATTACTCAACCTTCAATGTATTTGGCAAGTAGAATTTTAATCTTAGATAGAAAAATAAAATTAATGCAAAGAACACAATAGTAACAGCATTCATTCTTCTGGGTTTTTCCAAGTTATGGGAATGACAACTGTTTTCTTTTCCCACTTTCCTTTTCATGTGTGTTTTACAGTGGGTGGAAATATGTGTATAATTGTTTTAGCATGGTTTATTTTTAGTTTAAATTTTTGGGGATTATTTTCAATCTAGTACAATCCCGCCACCATACATTCTATCATTAGTATCTCTGGTTCACACAAACCAAAAAATCCACTTCTGACACCAAATGTTTTATCATGTTTACGTGATAGTTTATGTTTTTGGGAATTTATTTTTTAGATGCGCAAAGAGAGATCACACAAACGCTTGCAGGTAAAATCAAACTGAATATAAGATTTGAATACGTTATGACAGATAGAGATACACAAGTGTGATAATATAGGAGAAATGTAACAAGGAATTTAGCTATGCCTTTTGCCAAGGTGTCCCATACATTTTCAACGGCTTGACAGATAATCAAACCAGACATGTGTGTGTAGCAGCCCTGGTGAGAAACAAACTTATTCCAGTTTTAGCTGTGGTATATACAGGAATAATTGGTGGTAACAACCAATAATAATAGTAATATTTCCTTTAAAGGAAGATAGCACACATTCCTGAAGGGGCTTGGTCAGTTCCTAGTAATGTCTGGTCAATTAGGTGAAAACCATCCCTCATCTACATTCCTATGTATAAGTGAGCCATACCAAAAAAAAAAATGACATTTCTCCATCAATATTCATTACATATAAGTTAAGTCCAAATCTCCATACCCCAATGTATTTTATTCTTGCAAATTTCTCATTTTTTGCTCGTTTTTTGCAAGTATTGTTCTAAAACTGTTATTTAAATTTTATTGTATCACATCAAAAACATTTCTTTTATGGCTGTGTCATTCTGATGTACTGTACCCTGTCTTTTGGAAGCACAGAGTATTCTGAAGTATTATATGTTGGCTGCCATGGCATATTGATTGATATAATGCCATTTGCTGACCCTGTTATATACCACTGTAACAGAGTAGCTTGCATTAAGTATATTATTGGATCGTGCCAATAAATGCATTAATACAAACTGCACTTTTTCTGTGTCAGTTCACGAATTGAATCAGATTAACCATTTCTTCATCCACCACTGCTACAATTGCCATGTCGAGATACCTAGATCAACGAATAGACAATATTTAGTGTTGCCAGTTGTGTTGTAATTGGCTCATTCACATTAATGATGTTTTCCTACATGCAGATGATCTTAAGGCTGGGTTCACACTTATGCAAATTGAATAGTTGGGAAACCCCCATCTAATTCGCATGACAGGAGAGTGTGACCGGCTCTCAATGGAGCCAAGTCACACAATTCCAGGGCGGCCACGGAGCGCACAGCAGAAGGGTCCTATGCATCTTTGGCTCAGTTTCAGGTCCGAATTCAGGCAAAAATTCAGACCTAATTCGGACCTGAAATGGTGAATGGGGAAAAACTGTATCCCAGCCTAACAGTTCTATGAAATCATTCAGGTTCTGGGAGGAACAAAACATTTTCAACCTGCTCCTCTCACATGATAGTTGTTACAATATTTTACAGATAGGATGGATCAAGTCCAAGCATATTCCATATACTTATTTATGCTCTTAGGAACAGTGAATTCAAATTAGGATTTAAGAAAGTATGGCACCATCGAAAAATATCTTGATTTTTTGTATTGTATCTAATGGTTAAATCGTATTATTTTTTTTATACAGCTACATAGTTACATAGTTGGTAAGGTTGAATAAAAACAACAGTCCATCGTTCAACCTGTGTTGGTGTGTGTGTGCTTGTGTAGAAAATAATTTCCCATATCCCTGTATATTGTTTTCGCTAAGATGCACATCCAAAAGTCTTTTAAAACTATCCATATTTCTTGCCGACACCACCGATTGTTCACCGAGACACCACCGAGGGTTCCACATCCTTACCATCCTGATAGTGAAAACCCCCCTGCGCAGCTTTAGGTTAAACCACTTCTCTTCCAGTCTAATCATGTGGCCCCGTGTTTACATTTATTTTTAGATTTTTGGGCATTTAAAATGGATGTAAACTCTTACTGAATAAAATTTAGTTTGCCAAAAATTGTGTTTCATAAACAATGTAATTTTTTTTTAAATAAAAGCAGAAAACTGCTTATCTCCTACCCCTTTGTAGCAACTTCCTGCGAAGACTGAATGACATTTCTCTGGCGGGTTTACTGATGGTGAAACCAATGAACTATACCTGTGTGATGTATGTGTAAAAATATATTTGTAGTCTTTAGCCAAAGCCCATGTGACAGAATGGTTGACAATGTAGGAGCATTTGGGAGGCAGGGTGAGAGCGTTGTCATCCCATAACAGGAAATGCCTGAGCAAGGACCTTCATAACAGGATCACCAGGTCTAATTTTAATTAAAGCTGCTTATTTTTTTATTAGAATAATCAGTTATCTGCAAAAAGCTACTTCTTTTTAGGGAGGAGTCGAACACCCCCGGCAGAACATGCGAACAGGCAAAAAATGTGTTCGAACACGAGAACAAAATTAAAGTCTATGGGACACGAACGTGAAAAATCAAAAGTGCTAATTTTAAAATCTTATGTGCAATTTATTGCAATAAAAAGTGTTTGGGGACCTGGGTCCTGCCCCAGGGGACATGTATCAATGCAAAAAAAAGTTTTAAAAACTGTAGTTTTTTTGGGAGCAGTGATTTTAATAATGCTTAAAGTGAAACAATAAAAATGAAATATTCCTTTAAATACCGTGCCTGGGGAGTGTCCTTAGTATGCCTGTAAAGTAGCACATTTTTCCCATGTTTAGAACAATACCACAGCAAAATGACATTTCTAAAGGAAAAAATGTCATTAACTACTCGCGGCTGTAATGTATTGTCGGGTTCCGGCAATATAGATGAAAATCATTGAAAAAAATTTTAAAAATCTAAAATTAAAAAAAAAAATGTTGTAGGGGTCCCCCAGGCACTATATACGCTGAACAGCAGTATATATACTATACGGCCTGCCCTATATACTCTGCAGAAAATTGGGCCTCAGGTGTTGGTGGGACCAGAACACTGTAAGCCCTTACAGTTACTCTTGGTGAGCTCAGGAACTGGCCCTGCTGTGAAATGCTATATCAAAAATTGTAATTACATGCCCCTGTTAAACAGGGGCAGAAAAATTGGGCCTTTGGTGGTGGTGCCACAACACTGTAAGCCCTCACAGTTACTCTTGTTAGGCGCAGGAATGGGCCCTGCTGTGAAATATTAGATCAAAAATTGTAATGACATGCCCCTGTTAAACAGGGGCAGAAAAATTGGGCTTTGGGTGGTGGTGGTGCCCTAAACCAAAAATATTGTTGGAAGCTAGCATCATCAAGATTGAGGAGGAATAGGATAGTCAGCATAGGCAGTCTTCAAGGGATCCCACTTCCATAGCAAATTCAATCAGTTGCATCAGCTGCTTGATAGCTGCTGATCCAAGACGGATTCATTTTTATGAATATGAGCCTATCAACGGAGTCTGTGGACAGGCACACCCTTTGATCCATTACAAACCCTCCAAGACAGGCCAGTAGCTCAGTTGCATATTAAGCAAGTTTTGGCCAGTGGTCCATTCTCAAGTAACCCATGGATGCTCTATTGGAAAGGTCTCCAGGTCTGCTCTTGCCCCTAGATATTCCTGCACCATGTAATGCAGACGTTGGCGATGGTTGCTTAAACCAATCAGACCTTGGTGCTGAGGACTGAAAAATTGTCTAAAGGCATCGGTCAGCCGGCCACCTTCTCCACCGTTCTTCCTCTGACTGAACAAAGCCTCAGCCACACGTTGTCCAGCACCAGGAAATTGTAACCTCCCAGGGTCTGGAAATGCATTGCACAAATCTTTCTTTAAGGCCTCCTGAAGATATTTCATCCTCTGCTAAGGCAGGATGAGTTACCCTTGTAACGTGGATCAAGAAGGGTTGCCAGCCAGTTATGATCCCTCTCCTTGATACCACAAATCCTAGGATCGTTTTGCTGACTTTGCAGAATCAGGGAGGCCATGCAGCGTAAGTTTGCAGAGGCATTCAATTCTGAGTCCTCTGGGTCACTAAGGATCACATGATCCGTAATTACCTGCTCCCAGCCATGTATAACTCCTTGGGTTTCTGGGAACTGAAAACCATCCCAAGACTGCTGCTGAGTGTTATCCTCTACATCCATGCTGACCCAATCCTCCTCCTCCTCTTCTTCCTGTGTGTTTGGCAGGCCTGCAGGAATGCTATCTGGAAAAAGGGGGCCTTGAGAGGTAAGGAAGTGTCACAGTCCCTACCGTGCCCTGCACACGGACAGGCGTGGTCACACCCCAATTGGCTCAAGGAGGTATTGAACTTCTGACTACCTGTTTAGTGCTCCTGTTGCTTGGCCTCTGAGCCACTAATCGGTTCTTAATTCTGCCTGCTTTCCAGCCAAGCCTAGTTCTGTAGGAAGTGCTGAGGGCTTTTCTCTGGATCTTTCCTTGCAATCAGTACCTGTCACTCCTGGATCAGTTAAGGCAGGTTACCTAATCAGCTGGGTATAAAACACTGCCTATATAAATTAGGCCGACTGTATATATATATATATATATATCAAATACACTGCCACTAACTGAATAACCTGCCTTCTTAATCCAAATCAAGCTATCTCTCTGTCCACACCAACAACACTACACACGGCCGCCATGTAAGCAGCCTTATATAGTGTGGGTCGTGGACTTAGTCCCCCTGAGCCATGATTGGCCAAAGGCCTTTGGCCAATTATGGCTCTCTTGGCATAGTGTGCTGTGATTGGCCAAAGCATGCAGGTCAGTTGCATGCTTTGGCCAATCATCATACAGCAATGCACTGCGATCTCGCAGTGCATTATGGGGCATTCTGCGGCGATCAAATTTGCCCCATAATGTTCGCTCTTTGGTGAATGGGCGAACACCCGATGTTCGAGTCAAACTTATGTTCGACCCGAACATCAAGCTCATTCCTACTTCTTTATTTTCAAAGTATTTTATTGATTTTTCAGGAAAGAGCTTACAAATCAACAGCATTAAATGATGAAGTACACAGCAGGGAAATTCAAACCCCCTTGGGGGTACATTACAAACTTGTGAGAGTAGGTGTGATTAGAATACTAGGCTGAGGCAGTACATTACAACCATTCTAGTACAAAATTCACGCACTTAAACCCTATAGTCTTGAGAATTGAGCTGGGTGAGAGGAAGGGGGGGGAGGGAGAGACCGACAGCACCCCGAATGGGAACACACTGTGCTAGAACGGAGCTCTCCAGCCCCTCCCCGTCCTCCCCCCCAACAGAAATAAATAGGCACTGGACGTCCAAAAAAGTCGCTAAAGCCTACGTCAAAAGCTTTTCTTGGGGGAATGACCCCCATGGTTCCCTACTGCTGCATGTAAGAAAACAGACAACTCATCAACTTGTTAAATCTAACAGATAAAAAAAGGAAGAAAGAAGAGGAAAAGGAGTAGAGATGAGAGCGGGACGAGAGGAAGAGAGAGAAAAGAGTAGTAAGAAGCCAATCCACGGGAGGACCCCCCCCAACCCCCAGGCAGCCCCACGCCTCATGGTCGAATCCCTGGAATCAGGGAAATGCCCATAAAGTTGGCCCAGGGTTCCCAAATAGCTTCAAATTTCTCTTTGGTGTTGTTCAGAGTGCTGGCAAGTTTCTCTTGGGCCATGATCCAAGAGATTTTGTGGGTAGCAGCTTTGAAGGAAACCCTAGGTTGTTTCCATGCCTTGGCAATAGATAGCTTAGCACCCAGTAAAATGAAATGAATCAATTTACGTGTCAGTTTAGGTGTTTTAGGTAAGTGGTCGTTTAATAAAGCTAAGGCGGGGGATCTCGGGATCTGGACTCCAGTAACTTTCTTAATCATGCGGAAAATCCTACGCCAGAAAGGCCTCAATCTTGGACATTCCCAGAGGATATGAGCCAGGGAGCCCCTGAGCCGACAGCCCCTGAAGCAACCGGGGTCCGTGGAGGGGAACATTTTGGCCAGTCTCTCCGGCGGGAGATACCATCTTGTGATAACCTTCACGCTGGATTCAACCAGAGAGATGTTCAAAATGCTCTTGTATGCCCTGCTAAAGGCAACCCTCCATTTCTCCAGGGTCCACTCCATGGAGAGGTCTGACTCCCAGGATATCATGTATGAGGTTTTGGTGGACTGACTGGCAAGTGACTGATAGATGATGGATATTCCACCCCTCTGCTCCGTAGCCTGACCGCACCACATTTCATATGGGGTGAATGTATGGTTTGAGGGTTTGTCTTTTCCCAGCTGAGTTAGGAAGTGTCTGATCTGCTGGAAACGAAAGGTCTCGGAGTTAGGCATCTCTAGTTGATTCACACAGAAGGCCCTGGTGATAGGCCCCAAGGATGTGAAGTAGTGTCCGATCCGGTACAGCCCCTTGTTCAACCACCAGCGAAATGCCTTAATGTCAGTTCCCGGGGGAAAGTCAGGATTATTGAAGATGTGAGCCAGGGGGTGTCTGTAGGAAGTTATGGATTGAAGGTTTCTGAGGGAATCCCATAATTGAAAGGATTGCGAGAGGATAGGTGATAGAATGGGGGGACGTTTTTTGGGGGGGACCCATAGGAGAAAATCGATAGTGAAAGAAGGGACTGCCTGTCTCTCAATCTGAATCCAGTCCGGTCTTTCAGCCTTCGCGTATACCGTCGAGATCTGGGCTAGCCTGGCTGCTTGATAATACCAAAAGAGTTGCGGGAGGCCTAAACCTCCTTGTGGTCTATTTAAGAATAGTGTACTCTGTGGAAGTCTGTACCCCTTCCCTCCCCAAATAAGTTTAATTATTTTCCTTTGAAATGCTTTCAAGTGCTCTTTATTGATGCTTATTGGAATGGCTCTAAAGAGGTAGAGGATTCTGGGGAGCAAAGTCATCTTGACTGCATGAATCCTCCCTAACCAGGATAAACCCCCACTAGTCCATTTGGATAAGTCTGCCTCTAGTTTGCGGTATGTGTGAGGGAAGTTAGATGCATAAAGGAGTTCTATCTTAGCTGTGAGCCTTATCCCCAAATAATCAATGTACGAGTCACTCCATTTAAATTCAAAGGCACTCTGCAGGGATGACACTATAGTTGGTTTAAGGGAAATGTTTAAGGCTGAAGATTTGGTATAATTGACCTTCAGTCCAGAGACCTTCGAGAAATTTTTCAGGAGTTTACAGAGGTTTGGAAGGGAGGTGGTAGGTGAAGTGATAAAAAGGAGGATATCGTCCGCAAACAATCCGCATTTATGGACCTGGTCGCCGCAGGCGACCCCATGGATGTTGGGATCTGCTCTTATTGCTATCGCCAACGTTTCGATAGCGATAGCAAAAATGAGGGGGGAGAGTGGGCATCCCTGCCTAGTGCCTCTTGCAATGGTTAGGGGTTTAGAGTATTGACCTTGTAGACGAATCACCGCTTGAGGTGAGGAATAAAGAGATTTTAAGGTTCCTAAAAAGTTGGGTCCGAACCCCCACTTCTCCAAAATGGAGAAAAGATAAGGCCATTCGATCGAGTCGAAAGCTTTGTGGAGATCCAGCGAGAGAATCATACCTTCTTGTTTTGGCCCCCCCTCCCAGTTAGATTGTAGGATGGATACTATATCTATTGCTCTCCTAATTTGATCGGGGCCTTGCCTACCAGGGATAAAGCCAACCTGGTCCTTGTGTATATAGCTAGTGATGAAGGACGCCAGGCGGTTGGCTAGGATTTTAGTTAGAATTTTGAGATCGTTATTAATTAACGATATGGGCCTATAGTTCTCAACTTCCTCATGGTTTTTGTTGGGTTTGGGGATCACCGAGATAAATGCTGTGTTTAGTTGAGTTTCAATGGGGGATCCTGACTTTTTGGAGTTAAAGAATTTCGCCAGGTACGGGGCTAGGATCGTGCTATATTCTTTATAGTAGGGGACTGAGAGGCCGTCCGGCCCGGGGGCAGAACCAGATTTAAGACCTTTAATGACCTCCCTGATTTCGACCTCCGAAATGGGGGTTTCCATTAAATCTTTGCATTCTCTTGAGAGCGTGGGAAGTTGTAGATTCTGAAGGAATTCATTAACTAAGGGGCCTTTATCTGATTGGGGTGGGTTGTAAAGGTTAGCATAAAAGTCATGGAAAGCAGACATAATACTGGTCGGGTTTGCTGTAGGGGGTTGACCTGCTATCTTCAGTTTGGGGAAAGAGAGGGAGCGAAATTTAGGTGAGAGTTTAGACGCCAACATTGAGCCGAATCTATCCTTGTGGCAGTAAAATTTGGCTCCACACCATCTAAGGTTTTTCTCTGCTTTAGCCGTTAAAGAGAGGTTCAGCTCAAGTCTGGTGGCGTCTAGTTTGCTTAGAAGGGTCCTAGACGGGTGTCGTTTGTGTTCCGCTTTTAGTTGGAGGAAGGATTGTTCAAGTTTTTGGATGTCGATCAAACGCTCCTTCTTAAATTTGGTTGCTAGCCTAATTATAACTCCTCGAATAGTTGCTTTGTGGGCTGCCCACAGGGTTTCGGGTGATATGTTCTCCACGTCATTTAAGAGGAAGTATTCTTTGATAGATTTTGCTATTTCTTGTACCAGACTAGGGTCAGTCAAAAGGGATTCGTTTAGCCGCCAGAAGAAGCCTCCTCGCCCAGACAGAACATTTCTTAAAGTAAGAAAAACCATTGAGTGGTCCGACCATGCGGTATCCAGTATTGCTGCCTTTTTGTACAAAGGAATGAGGGCTGTCTGGGTGAGGATGTGGTCAATTCTAGCGTAAGACTGGTGGGGAGCAGAAAAGTGCGTGTAGTCCCTTTTGTTGGGGTTCATTTCCCTCCATGAGTCTACCAGGCCCTGTGCGTGTATCATCTTGGCTATCCTGGTGCTAAGTTTTGTTGGGCGCGTGAGTTGGTCTCTAGGGGGCTTAGTTTTGTCTAGACCCTGGTCGAACGCCACATTTGAGTCCCCTCCCAGGATGACTTTGCCTTCCAGGAGCGGTTCCAAAGCCGCGAACAGGTCCTGGAAGTAAGACGCTTGGCCCTTGTTCGGGGCGTAGTAGGAGACGAAGGAATATAAAACACCTTCCAGGGTACCCTTCACCAAGATGAATCTGCCCTCTGGATCCCTGAAGTCAGTGAGATGGGAAAATTTGCAATTTTTGGAGAAGAGAATAGCTACACCTTTCGTCTTGTTAGAGGCATTAGCTAAATAAAATGTTGGAAAGTGAGCGTGTAGGAACTTGGGGGTGTACCGGATGGGGAAGTGCGTCTCCTGCAGAAGCACTACATCGAGTCGCAGTGATTTATAATGATCCAGTGCTAATCTCCGTTTCCTAGGGGAGTTCAGGCCTTGGACATTGTGTGAGCCTATTTTGAGATCATTACCCTTCGCATTCAGGTCAGTCATAGGAGCAGGGGGGATAGAAGCCATTGATCAAGCAGTCACTTACCCTTGGGTGTCTTCTCATACCGGATTTCGGCCATGTTGAGCGGGGAAGTCCCAGGACCGGCTCGGGGGTCAGGGGGGAGCTCCCCCCCCGGACGGCTAGAAGGAAGAAAAGGGAAGAGATGGGGGAGAAAAAAGAAAGAGACTTACTGACAAGTACAAACAAATGAAAAGATATGGGTACCAAAAAAATACCCTTGGAGTTATGCGAATCGAAATCCGCTATAGCCCCAATGAACCACTTCAGAGCGCCCCGAGGGGCGTCTGAAGTTCCGACACCAAAGGACTCTATAGGTTCTTTGGAATCGAGTGAAGGCACAAGGGTTCCACCCCGGACCCTTGTTATGTCGAACCTGAAGTATAACATATACACACCATAACGGTAAACATAGAAGCTATATTGAGAGCCCTTGTTACGGGGCACTAAACACCTGAAATTATAAATAACCCAGACAGGAACGTATAATCGGATACCCTGAGAATCCCGTCCCCTGTATTTCCGCCAGAGTCTACTCCCCCCCTAACTGACTATGTGGGGGAGAATTCCTGGGGGTTCACCGGATAGAAAGGGTGGCTTTAATAGTCTAGCTAACCGGGTCTCCTTCTAGAAGTGGAGAAAACAAGTGAGAATATCAGATAAACCTAGACTTCTAACAGGGCTAAGAAATGACCCGTCCTAATGGAAACTGGGATTCTAGTCCTGTGTTCCAATCTTTATCTTTGAGGACCGAGATCTTCGTGGAGAGGGATCTTCTCTGTAGAATTTTCCTTCCTCTGAGGAGGGGAACCTGTTCTTGAAGGAAGTAAGTGGAGATAAAGGTTGGATAGTGTTCGAGTCCGGTTTCCCAAATCGAGAAAATTTTGCTAAAGTAGAAAAATGGTGTGTGGACCAAAAAGTTCGATGAGAATCAAGTTGCAAGGTTTTCCATGTCCATAAGAGGAGAGAGGGATTGGAGCACTAGCTCCGTCAACTTGGGGGGGGAATTGGCCCAGAGATGTCTCAACCGAGACTAAAGGAAAATGATGTGCAAGGCGGATCTTAGGGTGGTTTCCCATCCTTGCTCTTCTTGGATGGACCCTTCATCCAGAGTGGAGAAACGGGGCTGCCAGGAGAAGGGCGTTTGGTGGAGCCCGAGGAAGAAGACGTATAGTCCATGGGCGCCTCCTGGGAGATTAGCCTGAGGGCGAGGAACAGCCTTTCACCTTCCTGGAGGCTCGCAAACGAGTGGGTCTTACCTTGGATGGTAAACTTTACAGCAAAGGGGAAGGTCCAGCGGTATTTGATATCCCGTTGGGAGAGGACCGTGAGGAGGGGTTTTAGTGTTCTTCGTCTTTGGATAGTCGTAGGAGCTAGGTCCGCAAAGATCTGGATCTGGTGACCCTGGTGTTGCAGTTTAGGATTTAGTCGAGATTGTCGCATGACCTCTTCCTTAACCGCAAAAAAATGTGGCTTGACAATTATGTCCCTTGGGGAACCATCTTGTCTGGGGGGACCGAGGGACCTATGAGCTCTGTCTAGTTCCAGACGTTGTGGGGGTATGTTAGGAATGAGTGCTGCAATAATGTCCTGCACCGTGGAGGGAATGTCCGAAAAAGTTTCGGGTAGGCCTCTGATTCGAAAGTTATATCTTCTAGATCGATTTTCGAGCTCGTCGATCCTAGAAAGGGCGACCTCTAATTGATCTTGAATGGTCATGAGGTGTGCTGCATTTTGGTTGGTTCTCGCGGATGTGCATTCCACCTTATCTTCAATGGCTTCAATTCTGGCACCTAGGTTGGAAAGGTCCGCTTTAATAGTGTTTGTAATCTGTTTAGCAGTATTAGCCAGTCCTTTCTCTAACAGGGATGAGAATTTAACAAACATGTCTTCCTGCAGTGCCGTGAGGTCGGTTACTGAGAAGCCTGGTTGCTGGATGGTTGGAAGCTGGAGGAGGGCAGGGGTGGCTTGTGTGCCCAGCACCTGATCTGTGAGGCTTAGTCCCTCAGTGGAGGCCTTTGCTGTGGCCTGGGGCTTTGTGTGGCCTTGTAGTTGTGATTGGGGCGTTAGGGGGGGTCCCTGTGTTGCCTGGGCATAGGTTAGGGTCGGGGGAGCGAGTACTGGCCTGTGCTCCTGTGTCCTGGAGTTGTTGCCTGTCATTTGTTGTGGTCCGTCCGTGCTGGCGGCCATCTTGGGACTCCCGTCCGCGCTAGATGAGGCGAATTGAGGGCCGAGATCGCGTCTCGCCGTAGGCCCAGACATCTCCCCCTGTTCTTCGGGTGTTCCCCTGCACGGGTGTGATGGTGCTGTACCCGCAACTGTGCTGAGGAGGCCGGTGTGCGGCTCGGCGGTCCGGGGTGGAGCGGAGCTCTCGGCTCAAGCGGCCATGTTGGAGCCCTCGCGCATGCGCACTGTGCATTCCTACTTCTTTTTTGGCACACACGATTAATTGTTCTTTTAATATGGTGCTGCATTTACAATATACCATTTCAACTAATTATATTTGGGATTATAACTGTATTTTTAGTTCCAGGGTTTATTTTTAATCCTTAAACTAGCAATTATTGCATTTCATTCTCAAAACTGGTCATGATATGGTATGACATTTTCATGTTTAGGATGTGAAACTATCAAAATCAATAAGTGGCATTTTACAGCTGTTGGTGATTAAGGTTTTACATATTTCAACAATTTAAATAGATATGAGTGGCATTTCTTTTCTATCTTAATGAGCTGCAGATTGAATAGTTACATTGTTATTGACTGAATGAGTTTTGAAGGCACAAAAATACAGCACCAGGCCTATGTATCTGTGGGACCAATTGTACATGTTGCCCCCCCCCCCCAGCATCCAGCCACCTCTTTGGGGATGATGATTTCAAAAATTTGCCAGACACCTCTTAGTCCTAAAGTACATTGGAAATCATCCATACCTGGATATGAGGTGGTAAGTTCTCCTGCAACATTATAACTGAAACATGCTATAATTTTCTTCTCACACTTCCCTTGGGATCCCTCTCTGGCCGTCTTTACTGTCTAATCAGATAAGTGCCCTCCAGTTACCTTTTTCCTTTAGCATTTAACTTTTCATGAACTGGTCCCTCTTCTACCCAGTCATGTAAGCTCTCTACCTACTGTATTTTGTTTCTTTTTCAGGTTAGGCTTTAAGAATTTTCATTGTCTTGATATGAAGCATTGGAGGAACCAGCTTTCCCTCTCAGCTCTTATATGAAAGTGATGTGAAATGTAAACTCTCTTTGTTGCCAATAACAAGCAATCAGGACCCTCCTCATAGGATAAGGGCTTTAAGAGGAACAACCTGGTTGATATAGATGTAGCCAACATGTTTTAAGCAGGAGTGTCTCCCTAAATTTAGTACTGCTCGGCTGTATTCAGTTAGCGCTCAATGGGTAGATCTGTCTTTTCTTGGTTTTCTCTAACCCTAGCATAAAGCAAGCCATACATGGGTCGAATTTCCGAATTAATTTTCGTATGAAAATCGTACCCAAGAATTTCCTTTTGAATTTCGCACCATTAGTGGGCTGCAGCAATGGCCGATTTTCGTGTGGCCATCGAATTTGAGTGATCGGGCATGTTGGAAATTTCTGGAAAAATGAAACAATTTCTAATTAAGGATGGGAGAATCGTGCGAGAAATATGATCGAAAATGAGATGTGCATGAGCTGTGACCTGGAAAGAAAAGGAGATTCCCGGCCATAAAAATTATTTTCCTTGGCACCATGAGGGAAAATTGAAGGCTTTGCTTGGTCGAATTTTGAAATCAACTGTGGCACCATCAGATTACAAAATTCAAAAGTTCTGATTTTCGAAAGAAAATATGTTTGGAATTTGAGCCATGCATGGCCAGCCTAATTGTCTACTGTTGACTGCTAGTAATGAGTGCCCTACTAATAGAATTAGAAGAGACAATAAGTTATTATTTATGTCCATCCCTGGCCAACCAATGCCAGTAATGCATGCTGGAGAAGGGTATATAAATATTTGAGTGGACCTTGTGAATGCGTTTTGGTGTTGTGTCAGTGCTGCTGTCCTTCTAAGCCTGCTGCCTACAGTGGGCCTAAGTTGCTTGGAAGATTAAACATGGGTTTAGGTTTGCAGCTTGCTCACCTAGAAGGAGGGAACTTTGACCCAGGGCAGTGCCAGGAGTGTAACTCTGCTTCAGGAGGTATCCCAGGAGGCAGTGTGAAGCTGGAGACTCACAGGGAGACTGGTCGCTTGTCTGGGAGAAAGAATAAACCTGCTCACCGGCCACGGTTCTTACATAATGTTGGCCATGACTTAAAGGTTCACGTACTATATAGCTGGGAAAAGAGTCTGGAGCCTGTGTTGTGCTCTGGGAATCTGTAGCCCCATCCATCTCTGCTTTCATTGAAATGGTGCTGAATAAACCATCAAATTCAGGGACACCCAATGTTTCACACCACATGTCTAGGACACAGCCTAGGGGTGATATGATAATCCACTAAGCCACATAGGGGTCCTACACCGCTGCCTAGGGGTAAGGGGATGCTACAAAAGTACCTTGTTTTTTTCAAACACCATACTGTTTGTATTTTCTTTATAGCATGCTACAACAGTAGTTTACATTTCTCCAAGGACTTTTCCCTCAGGTTCTCAATTCATTATATAACCATGAGAGGTCTGTGCCAACTATTTGTATACTCATCTTGTTCTGTTCAGCACATCACTTTCATGTCTTCCATTCATTATAATTTTAAACATCTGCACTGTTACCTTCTACTAGGAAATAATGTTCAATATTTCCAGTAACTTGTTTTTTTTTTATTATTCCTTATATTGCAGACAGATAAGTAGTTGTCTTCAGTAACCAATCAGGTATTTGCCTTCCAATTATAGAATGATAATGCAATTTAGCTGGCATGCTCAGAACTGTAGTTTGAAAAGGGTCATTTATTTATTGTGTGGACATCTGCATATTTGCTCTGGGTCCCTGAACTAAAATTGGAACTCTGAGCAAAATAAAAAAGATATATGATGCAGGCTATCAGTATTACCAACACTTTAGTGATTGTGTTTGTAAGTGCCCCTAAAACATGGTTTTATCACCTATTAATTTTGCTAGTAGGTGAAATCGCACAGCTGAATTTTCACCCTGTGGAAAGGGTAATCGTAGATGGACATGGAGTTGTATTTGTAAGAAGAATTTGAAGTATGGATTATTTATACATAAGTTGTAGTTACTGCATTTTATTCGAGCTTGGACCTAAGTAACTATGCATACACCATACTTGGGAGATGGCCCTGGAAGCTGGAAATCACTAAAATGGACATAGCTACTCCAGTGATCTCAACCTGGTTCCAGGTCCTATGCTGAGCGGCTGCCCTCTAAACACAGAAAGTCGGCCACTAGGCACGGCCACCATTTAAAGAATGCTTTGCATTTTCTGATGGAATGCTAAATGTTGTCGAGGACAAGGTGGGGAGGCGGGGTAGTGACTTCATGCTCCCCACCTCATTCAGTCGGAGAACACTTTGCATTCATTCATAATGAAATTGCTATTATCACTTCTGTAGGATTGTGTATATGTGGATAGGTTACATGGGTATTGCAGTATGTTTCATTCAGTGGTGAGATGAGCCTATGTTGAATCAAGTTTCTCCCTGTTCACTTAGGGAAGCTGAGATGAATACTGAATAAATTAGATAGAAATATGAAATCACATATTGTGATTCACCCTCATTTCCCTGCAGAACTTACTGTCTCTCAGCCTGTATAGAAATCCCATGTTAATAAAACCTTGGGAAAACAACAGAAGAATCCCTGTTTGGAGGGTGGTTGTGGATGGAAATATGTTCTTTTTTACACTATTTCTATAATACAGTCAGGTGCATAAATTTTGGGACATCAACACAATTCTAATCTTTTTGGCTCTATACACCACCACAATGGATTTGAAATGAAACGAACAAGATGTGCTTTAACTGCAGACTTTCAGCTTTAATTTGAGGGTATTTATATCCAAATCAGGTGAACGGTGTAGGAATTACAACAGTTTGTATATGTGCCTCCCACTTTTTAAGGGACCAAAAGTAATGGGACAGATTAACAATCATCCATCAAACTTTCACTTTTTAATACTTGGTTGCAAATCCTTTGCAGTCAATTACAGCCTGAAGTCTGGAACACATAGACATCACCAGACGCTAGGTTTCATCCCTGGTGATGCTCTGCCAGGCCTCTACTGCAATTGTCTTCAGTTCCTGCTTGTTCTTGGGGCATTTTCCCGTCAGTTTTGTCTTCAGCAAGTGAAATGCATGCTCAATCGGATTCAGGTCAGGTGATTGACTTGGCCATTGCATAACATTCCACTTCTTTCCCTTAAAAAACTCTTTGGTTGCTTTCGCAGTATGCTTCGGGTCATTGTCCATCTGCACTGTGAAGCGCCGTCCAATGAGTTCTGAAGCATTTTGCTGAATATGAGCAGATAATATTGCCCAAAACACTTCAGAATTCATCCTGCATCATAGGTGTGCACAGCCTATTGCATTAGAGTGTGCACCCCAAAGCTCAAACACACATTCGTGCAAGCATATGTGTGTATGTATGTGTGTGTGCAGTGGTGGCTGGTGCTTTTGGAGTTATGCAAAAAATTTTTGAAAAAAAATCATCAATTGCATCCACTGTGCCATCAAACGCTGCCACTGCGCCCATCAAACGCTGCTACTGTGCCCTCAAACGCTGCCCGCTGCCACTGTGCCCTCAAATGCTGCCACTGTGCCCTCAATTGCAGCCACTGTGCCAAATGCTGCCACTGTGCCCATTAAACGCTGCCACTGTGCCCATCAAATGCTGCCGCTGTGCCCTCAAACGCTGCCACTGTGCCTTCAATTGCAGCCACTGTGCCAAATGCTGCCACTGTGCCCATTAAACGCTGCCACTGTGCCATCAAACACTGCCACTTTGCGATCAAATGCTGCCACAGTGCCCAACAAATGCAGCCACTGTGCCAAATGCTGCCACTGTGCCCAGCATGGAGCTCGCAGGTCACCTTTTTTACGTCTATTAGAGCCTATGGCTCTAATCAGGTGCTTCAAAAACACCCCCCGCTGCTGTAATTTAGGCGCCCTGCGCCCGAAAAGGGGCTGGGCACCTGAATAGGGGGTGGCAGCAGCGGCCATAGATAGATTCATGCAATGCATGAATCTATCTGTTGGTGATAGAGGGGGTGGCAGGAGAGAGGGGGCGGTGCCCATGCACCCTTAATGCACGGGCCGCCAATGTGTGTGTGTGTGTGTGTATTTATGCATATGTACTTTAAATAGAGAGATACATATATATATGTATATATATATATATATATATATATATATGTATATATATATGTATATAAATATATATATATATATATATACACACACACACACACATTTATTAATAAATGTAAAAAAAAAATGTAAAATGTAAAATGTATTAAAACATGGATGGTGGTAATAGTGCAGTGTATGTTGTCAGTAGTTTTTTATGTTTATTATTTTATTTTTGTATTATTTTTTACAATTACATTATTTTTATTACTTAAGAAAAAAAATTAGGAGCCCCGTTCTGGAGCTTTGATGAAATATCAGCAGGGGGAATCTGTGCCAAATGGGGTTATTAGGGTGTGCCCACACCTGGCACTCCCCCTGCGCACGCCTAGGATGCTGCTGCTTTTGTCAGCAGTCACATCATCAATAAATACAAGAGAACCAGTTCCATTGGCAGCCACACATGCCCACGCCATGACACTACCACCACCATGCTTCACTGATGAGGTGGTATGCTTTGGATCATGAGCAGTTCCTTTCCTTCTCCATACTCTTCTCTTCCCATCACTCTGGTACAAGTTGATCTTGGTCTCATCTGTCCACAGGATGTTGTTCCAGAACTGTGAAGGCTTTTTAGATGTTGTTTGGCAAAATCTAATCTGGCCTTCCTGTTTTTGAGGTTCCCCAATGGTTTACATCTTGTGGTGAACCCTCTTTATTCACTCTGGTGAAGTCTTCTCTTGATTGTTGATTGTTGACACACATACACCTACCTCCTGGAGAGTGTTCTTGATCTGGCCAACTGTTGTGAAGGGTGTTTTCTTCACCAGGGAAAGAATTCTTTGGTCATCCACCACAGTTGTTTTCTGTGGTCTTCTGGTGTTGCTGAGCGGTGCGTTCTTTCTTTTGATTTTGCCACACCTAATGTTTTTGCTATCTCTCTGATGGGTTTGTTTTGTTTTTTCAGCCTAATGATGGCTTGCTTCACTGATGGTGACAGCTCTTTGGATCTCATATTGAGAGTTGACAGCAACAGATTCCAAATGTAAATAGCACACTTGAAAAGAACTCTGGACCTTTTATCTCCTCCTTGTAAATGGGATAATGAGGGAATAACGCACACCTGGGCATGGAACAGCTGAGCAGCCAATTGTCCCATTACTTTTGGTTACTTAAAAAGTGGGAGGCACTTATACAAACTGTTGTAATTTCTACACTGTTCACCTAATTTGGATGTAAATACCCTCAAATTAATTCTGAAAGTCTGCAGTTAAAGCACATCTTGTTAGTTTAATTTCAAATCAATGGGACCGAGTAATCCTTTTCATATGGCAAACTAGATTTTTTAAAACTGCTACAAACCATTCTACAGACCAATTTTCCAAAAGAATGCTATAGAAAAAAAAGTTATCAATCATAATATAACATCCTATTTGATTTAACATAAAATGTACCATCAAGTGTTTTCTCTTGTCTACAAAGCACTTGGTACTTCAGTGACAAATCATTTTTATGGTATATTTAATATTAATATTTAATAACTTAAGTATAAATCTCAACCGTAGCACTTTTATTTTTACTTGGCCCCCTGTTACTAATGACTATTTATGGGTATTCTAGGAACAATTCAGATGCAGGTCTTTCACAGTATATGCCACCCACAACTGACAACCAGGTACCAGCCACTAACACATGGATGTATAAAAAATAATAAAAATAGAGCACAAAATGTTTAACTTCGTACCAAAGGGGCTGAGAAATCCCTTTCATATAGAAAACTAGATTTTGTGAAACTGCTATAAAGCATTTTACTGACCAATTTTCCAAACAGAATGCTATAGAAAAAAAAGTTATCAATCATTACGTTTGTCTTTTGCAGAAATAGAAAATGACTGAAAATAACACTATGGTAACACAATTTATCCTTCTTGGATTTTCAATGTTAAAGGAAGTTCAACCTTTGCTCTTTCCACTGTTCTTGTTCATGTATATTGTAACAGTGGCTGGAAATGTATGTATAATCCTAACATATAATTTAATTGCCAATCTGCACACACCGATGTACTTTTTCCTGGCCAATTTCTCCTTTTTGGAAATATTTTATGTGACATCTACTACCCCCAATATGTTGTCCAACTTCTTGTCAAGCAATAAAACCATTTCTTTTTATGGTTGTGTCATCCAAGTGTATTGTTTCCTACTTCTGGCAGGAACTGAGTGCTATATGTTGGCTGTCATGGCATTCGATCGATATAATGCCATTTGTCGACCCCTGTTATATACAGTTATTATGAATAAAGGAGCTTGCGTTAAGCACATCATTGGATCATGGTCCATTGGTGCAATCAATGCAGTATTACACACAGTTCTTACGTTTTCTTTACCATTTTGCAGATCAAATCAGATTAACCATTTTTTCTGTGAAGTCCCATCATTGCTTAAACTGTCGTGTCAAGACACCTGGATCAATGAGTTGACAATATTTACCGCTGCTGGTTGTATCATGATTGGCTCATTTATATTGATAATGCTCTCCTACATACAAATTATCTCAATAATTCTACAAGGTCATTTAAATTCTGGGAGGAAGAAAGCATTTTCAACTTGCACCTCTCACTTGATAGTGATTGCAATATTTTACGGCCCTGGAATAATTGTGTATTTTAGACCCAAGTCTAATTATGACTCATCACAAGATACCATGGTCGCGCTGATGTATACCGTGATTGCACCCTTATTAAACCCATTTATCTACACCCTTAGAAACAAAGAAGTAAAATTAGGAATCAAAAAGATATTTTGTCAAAAAACAAGACACTGATTGTCTTTATTGTAACAAACAACTAAGGTGATATTTTAAGGATAAAGTCTTGTTCACAGTGTTGGGACAAGGTCAATCAGTGCCCAAGGCAAAGATGGGAAATTGTGCACCCCCCCTGCCGCCGCCTATTAGAAACAACCCCGCCCACTCGTTGGTGGAGAATGGGACAAGGCCAATAATGGCGAGTGCCAAAATGTGTGTAATGTTTGTTGCATGCAATGAAAAAATACCAGTAAAAAGTTTTAAATTAGTGTGCAATTATGGGACTAATGCCGAGTACACACGGTCGGACTTTCCGACGGGAAATGTTGGATGTGAGCTTGTTGGCGGAAAGTCCGACCGCGTGTATGCTCCATCGAACATTTGTTGTAGAACTTTCCGTCAACAAATGTTTGCTTAGCAGGTTCTCAAATTTTCCCCCAACAAAATTTTGTTGTCACACTTTCCGATCGTGTGTACACAAGTCCGTTGCACAAAAGTTCACGCATGCTCGGAAGCGGTCGGTCTTGTAAACTAGCGTTCATAATGGTGAATTAACATTTGTGACACGGCAAATTAGGAAATCTCCAAATGCAGTGCACAATTCTCTTCTTCTTTAATGGGATAATAATGAAGCTGCTTTGCCGGTGATACTGATGGAGTTATTGCAAACGAAGTTTCAAAGCCTTTTTTTTTTCAAGTGATATCAAGAATAATAATAGCGCTAAATGAAAAACGCAAAAAGAAAAGCGCAAATCAACACTCACCAAACTTCTACTAACACAAAATTAGCAGAAGGAGCCCAAAGGGTGGCATTAAAGAGCCGAAAAACCACGTAGTACATCTAGTATGTCACTACGAACGTAATTGTTGGCCAACACCTGTGTGACCGTGTGTATGCAAGACAAGTTGGAGCCAACAACCTTCGAACAAAATTCTATGGTTTTGCTGTCGGAAAGTCTGATCGTGTGTATGGGGCATAACAGTGGCAAAGGGAAAATTTGTTCCTGCATCATTAGTGTCACTGAAAATAAAAAATGTTGGTGGTGTGACTGGAATGGAAAAACATTCCTGAGTTGGTTAAAAAAAATATATGTGACCTATCACAACCGTGGTTAAAGCAGTGACATGTCTCCATCCCTAGTCTATACCATATGAAAAGGGCAGAGAGGGAAATGGGACTTTGCATGAGGCATGTCAATGTGTATGATACTAAGTGAATCCCTGAGTTGGTGGTGTCACTGAAAAGAACAATGGTTGGTGGTGTCACTGAAATGAAAATGTCCCTGCGTTGGTTGTGTCACTGAAAAGAAAAAAAAACAACCCTGCATATGTGGTGTCACTGAAAGGAAAAAATATGTATAAGGGAAAAAAACTGCACTTAGGTAAAAATTTATAGTGAGCAGCAGCTTATTGCGGGATATACACAAAACAAGAGAAGCTGCGCTAATTGTGATACAAAATGTTGTTTTAAAAAAAATTGGCTATTCAGTAGGTCATGCTACATCTGAAGTGAAGTTTCAAAAAATTAATATCTTAAAAAAAAAATTAATATATTAAAATGAATATCTCAAAAAATTAATTGTATTAGATTAAGTGAAACAGTTCAACAAAAATATTGAGTGATGATCCAAATTTAAAAAACAGATGCACAAATATGGCACAAAATGTGTAAAGTCCAAGATACTTTGAATATTCCAAACAGATGAAAAAATGCACCCAGTGACTTTATCATAGCGAAGTGCACCCCCACCTTGTGGAAAACATGCTTACCAGAACGTAAGCCAAATAAACAGATGGTTTTGGCCCAGCCCAGGTCTTTGGTTTGCAAAAAGGACACAGTTACGATGAAATAGTTGCAAGCTTGGTATCACAGGTTAGCGTTGGTTCCACAAAACGTAATCAGCCCAAAAGAAAAAATGTATATACCATAGCGTAATGTTGTCACAATAAACAAATAATATACAGAGTTATGCCCCGTACACACGGTCGGACTTTGTTCGGACATTCCGACAACAAAATCCTAGGATTTTTTCCGACGGATGTTGGCTCAAACTTGTCTTGGATACACACGGTCACACAAAGTTGTCGGAAAATCCGATCGTTCTAAACGCGGTGACGTAAAACACGTACGTCGGGACTATAAACGGGGCAGTGGCCAATAGCTTTCATCTCTTTATTTATTCTGAGCATGCGTGGCACTTTGTGCGTCGGATTTGTGTACACACGATCGGAATTTCCGACAATGGATTTTGTTGTCGGAAAATTTTATATCCTGCTCTCAAACTTTGTGTGTCGGAAAATCCGATGGAAAATGTGTGATGGAGCCTACACACGGTCGGAATTTCCGACAATAAGGTCCTATCACACATTTTCCATCGGAAAATCTGACCGTGTGTACGGGGCATTACACTTAAAATATATGATTAAGAAATGTGCATATGAAACACCCAGGTGAATAAATCAAATCCAGTGCACCAACACCACACAGAGAGCCTCCTTACCAAATAGCAAGCTAAAAAATGCAGATATCCCCACAGGCAGATGAATCATCAACTGGATGCAAGCTTGGAGCTAGTGGATGGATGGAACAGACTCCCGGCATTGAACCGAAGGCTCCGTGCATCCCATAGACATTGATAGGTATCAGCCCAAAAAGAGAATACAAGACCATACAGACCATAGCGTAATAACGTCTAGACTTGGTTTTTTTATAAAAAAGGAAATACACTTACAAACGAATGATAAATTGTAGCATAAAATGTGAAGCCGGCCGGCAACAATACAGAGCTCCCATCCTCCTCAACAAGACGACGTGGTGACGTCAGCAAGTACCTCCCAGACGCATTTCGTCATAGAATGACGTTATCAATGGGGAACTTCACTTCAGATGCTTAGCATGACCTACTGAATAGCCAATTTTTTTAGGTTTTAAAACAACATTTTCTATCACAATTAGCGCAGCTTCTCTGTTCTATCTATGAAAGGAAAAAATGTCCCTACATTGGTGGTGTCACTGATAAAGAAAGAATGCTCCTGTGTCTGTGGTGTTACTGAAAGAAAATGTGTACCTGTGTTAATGGTGTCACTGAAAGGAAAACATTTCCCTGCAGCAGAGGTGTCACTGGAAGAAACACTACTACAAAACTCCTCCTCCACCCTCATTACTAAGCCTTTCATTCAACCCAAACCCCCTCCAGTACAGAGCTATCCATCTGCCCCCTTTCCCCCAGAACAGAGCTAATCCTCCTCCCCCACCTTTCCACACCACAGAGTTCTATCACCTAGCTATTTACCCAGACCTCAGTGCAGGAGGCGCAGATGCCAAGGAGGCTGGGCTGTCATGCTCTTCTTGCTCTGCAGCATGACAGCCCAGCCTCCTGGCAACCACTTCTTCTGCACCGAGGAGGTACCCCCTCCTCTACATACCGCTGTGCTCGGCTCAGGAAACATTCCCCTGATGCCCCCCCTTGTTCCGGCCCTGCTTGTTCACGTGGATGTGAGCTTTTTTAAAATCAGTGTGTACATTCAGCTTCTTCAAAGCATTAGATAGGCTTCAAGCAGCTTTTTTTTTGTTATATAACACGAAGCAACATACAGCTCAGGTTTTGGGAGGATAAACACAGATCCTATTGGGAGTTCTGATTATCACTTAAAACAATACGTTAGCCGGCTTTAGTAGGCTTCTAGAGACATGTTATTAGGTCTCCTCCGCAATAACAAACATATGCTCACAGTCTTCAATGAAATGCGCACTGAGCTGTGCATGCGCAGTTCAGCATGCATTCCCAGCATTCTCCAGCCGTGCCAGACTGACAGACTCCTGTGAACATGTGCAGGATGACATCCTTCCCCAATTGGCCAATCAAGAGGGTGAAAACCAGCCAACCACTATTGCCCTTCCATGTGCACCTTACTATAAAGGCTAGTTATAAATTGGGGTAATTGCCATCTTTTTGTATAGCTTGTTCACTAGATTTGGAGTAGGGACACATTGGATGCCTTCAGCTGTCATTGTGCTCCTATTGGACGTCTAATGTGTCCCTGTGCCTTTAAGGAGTAGCGGGATCCCTCCAGGCAAACCTCCCATTAATTTATCTGTTGCTATATATGCTCCAACTTGGAGAGTCTCAAAAATATAGAGTTCGTTTTACAGAGAATCCTTGGCGTAGGCACTGCGGCTTCCACATATATTTGCAAATGTGTGCAACGAAACCCTCTGTTTTTAACGTGCATTGTTAGACAGGATTGTTTGAGGATGTCCCACAGATGCTCAATAGGGTTTAGGTTTGGAGACATGCTTGGCCAGTCCATCACCTTTACCCTCAGCTTCTTTAGCAAGGCAGCGGTCGTCTTGTAGGTGTGTTTGGGGTCGTTATCATGTTGGAATATTGCCCTGCGGCCCAGTCTTCAAAGGGAGGGGATCATGCTCTGCTTCAGTATGTCACAGTACATGTTGGCATTCATGGTTCCCTCAATTAACTGTAGTGCCGGCAGCACTCATGCAGCCCCAGACCATGACACTCCCACCACCATGCTTGACTGTAGGCAAGACACACGCTTGACACTATCTGAACCAAATAAGTTTATCTTGGTCTCATCAAACCACAGGATATGGTTGAAGTAATCCAAGTCTTTAGTCTACTTGTTTTCAGCAAACTGTTTGCAGGCTTTCTTGTGCTTCATCTTTAGAAGAAGCTTCCTTCTGGGATACCAGCCATGAAGACCAATTTGATGCAGTGTGCGGTGTATGGTCTGAGCAGTAACAGGCTGACCCCCCACCCCTTCAACCTCTGCAGCAATGCTGGCAGCACTCATACGTCTATTTCCCAAAGACAACCTCTGGATATGACGCTGAGCACGTGACCTCAACTTCTTTAGTCAACCATGGTGAGGCCTGTTCTGAGAGGAACCTGTCCTGTTAAACCACTGTATGGTCTTGGCCACCGTGCTGCAGCTCGGTTTCAGGGTGTTGGCAATCTTCTTATAGCCTAGGCCATCTTTATGTAGAGCAACTCTTTCTTTTTCTTTTTTTTCACATCCTCAGAGAGTTTTTTGCCATGAGGTTCCATGTTGAACTTCCAGTGACCAGTATGAGAGAGTGAGAGCGATAACACCAAATTTAACACACCTGCTCCCCATTCACACCTGAGACCTTGTAACACTAACGAGTCACATGACACCGGGGAGGGAAAATGGCTAATTGGGCCCAATTTGGACATTTTCATTTAGGGGTGTACTGACTTTTGTTGCCAGCGGTTTAGACATTAATGGAAGTGTGTTGAGTTTTTTTGAGGGGACAGCAAATGTACACTGTTATACAAGCTGTACACTCACTACTTTATATTGTAGCAAAGTGTCATTTCTTCAGTATATATATATATATATATATAATATATATATATATATATATATATATATATATATATATATATATATATATATATATATATATATATATATATATATATATATACCTTTATTTCAGTAGCTATGTTACTTGAGGCTCATTCATCCTAACTGCACTGTCTTGTGTATAGATCATCTCAACAGTTTTAAAAGCTCATTCATTTTCTGGGAGAAGGAACGCCTTTTTCATCTACACTTCTCATTTAATACATATAACAATTTTTTACTGTTTGATTGGATTTATGTACTTTAGGAGCAGGTCTAGTCATGAGATGGTACATGACAAAATGGTCTTTTTTAATGTACTCTGTTATTGAACCTCTCTTAAAAAGGAGTAAAAAAGTAAAATCATTAAATTTTGCACTGACAATAAAAGTTAATGGCTATTCATACTATATGTGACTGAAGAGATACACTATATTACCAAAAGTATTGGGACAACTGCCGTTACATGCAAACAAACTTTAATGGCATCCCAGTCTTATGCCCCGTACACACGATCGGACATTCCGACAACAAAATCCATGGATTTTTTCCAGCGGATGTTGGCTCAAACTTGTCTTGTATACACACGGTCACACAAAGTTGTTGGAAAATCCGATTGTTCTAAACGCGGTGACGTAAAACACGTACGTTGGGACTATAAACGGGGCAGTAGCCAATAGCTTTCATCTCTTTATTTATTCTGAGCATGCGTGGCACTTTGTGCGTCGGATTTGTGTACACGGAATTTCCGTCAACGGTTTTTGTTGTCGGAAAATTTTATAGCAAGCTCTCAAACCTTGTGTGTCGGAAATTCTGATGGAAAATGTGTGATGGAGCCCACACACGGTCGGAAAACAACAAGGTCCTATCACACATTTTCCGATGGAAAATCTGACCGTGTGTACAGGGCATTAGTCTGTAGGGTTCAATATTGAGTCGGCCCACCCTTTGCAGCTATAACAGCTTCAACTCTTCTGGGAAGGCTGTCCACGAGGTTTAGGAGTGTGTCTATGGGAATGTTTGACCATTCTTCCAGAAGCGCATTTGTGAGGTCAGGCACTGATGTTGGATGAGAAGGCCTGGCTCGCAGTCTTCACTCTAATTCATCCCAAAGGTGTTCAGTCTGGTTGAGGCCAGGACTCTGTGCAGGCCAGTCAAGTTCCTCCACCCCAATCTCTCTCAACCATGTCTTTATGGACCTTGTTTGTGCACTGGTGCGCAGTCATGTTGGAACAGGAAGGGGCCATCCCCAAGCTGTTCCCACAAAGTTGGGAGCATGAAATTGTCCAAAATGTCTTGGTATGCTGACGTCTTGAGAGTTCCCTTCACTGGAACTAAGGGGCCAAGCCCAACCCCTGAAAAACAACCCCACACCATAATCCGCCCTTCACCAAATGATTTGGACCAGTGCACAAAGCAAGGTCCATAAAGACACGGATGAGCGAGTTTGGGGTGGAGGAACTTGACTGGTCTGCACAGAGTCCTGATCTCAACCAAATAAAACACCTTTGGGATGAATTAGTGGAGACTGCGAGCAAGGCCTTCTCATCTAACATCAGTGCCTGACCTCACAAATGCACTTCTGGAAGAATGGTCAAACATTCCCATAGACACACTCCTAAACCTTGTGGAGAGGTTTCCCAGAGGAGTTGAAGCTGTTATAGCTGCAAAGGGTGGGCCAACTCAATATTGAACCCTACGGACTAAGACTGGGATGCCATTAAAGTTCATGTGCGTGTAAAGGCAGGCGTCCCAATATCTTTGATAATATAGTGTATATTGAATTGTTATATTATTATTGGTACTTATATAGTGCCGTCAATTTACGGAATGCTTTACACATATACAGTATATATCTTGTACATTCACATCAGTTCCCTGCCCTCAAGGAGCTTACAATCTAAGGTTCCTAACTCACATTCATACATACACATTCTAGGGCCAATTTATGGAACCTTTTTTTTAATTTTACAACTACAAAGTAGACATGTGCACACTGAAATATTTTGTTTCGGAATTTCGTCCGAAAAATACATTTATTTAGTTACTCCCGAAATTCGTTTTTATTTATTTTGTTTTTCGTTAAAAATTGCATTCGTCCGAAAATCCAAATTAAGGTCGAATCTGTCGTTGAAGGCTTAAGGTGTCTGTCGAATGTTCAAAGAAGATTCGACGGAGTAGCTAAACTGTACAACGCCGTTTAGTTTACCTGCTCCGTCGAATCTTCTTAGAACTTTCAACAGACACCATAAGTCAAAGTACGTGTGTACTTAGTTCTAGCTATTTTACTGCTCCTCCTCTTTGGTTACAATCAGCCAATAACATTTATCATCATCATTATTTTTATTCATCTTTTCTCCCATATGTCGAATCTTTTCTCTCTACGTCGAATCTTTTCTCTCTATGTAGAATAATCTTGGACTAATATAGTTAAGGTTAGGCACATTCGACCACAGGTTTGATGGACACAGATTGTTATTGTCATCATCATGTCGAATCTCCTATCTATATCAAACTGTTGTAGCAACGAAAACGAAAATAAAGCATTTGTTTATGTCTGATCTTTCGTTTTTCGGATCCTGCACTTTTGTTATCGTTTGTTAAAACGATAACATAAATACCTGAAATTTGGACGAAAATGCATTCGGACAAAAACAAATGCACATGTCTACTACAAAGACAGAATAATGAAGTCTGTATCCACATATGAGCAAGGTATACAGTGCTACAAGATAGAACACTTGACAATCTCTACTCCCTTAAGAAACATTGGGGGTTATTTACGAAAGGCAAATCCACTTTGCACTGTAAGTGCACTTGGAAGTGCAGTAGCTATAGATGTGAGGGAACATGCAAGGAAAATAAAAAACAGCATTTTAGCTTGCACATGATTGGATGATAAAATCAGCAGAGCTTCCCCTCATTTCAGATCTACCCCTCAGATTTAGAGCGACTGAGGGGTAGATCATTGCCCCTCAACTAATCTCTTTTAAGTATACAGCTATTGAACTACTGTTAAATCCTTTTGTGTACAGCATGCAAAGCGATAAAGTGAAAGCAGCAATAAAAAAAACATTGCAGAATGTAAATGAAAAGGTATATACACTGTAATAAGCTTGTACTAGCTATAATGATTATGTATACATGTATAATGAATGTATATAACTGCAAGATTAAAATAGTACTATAGAGTGTGATGGCATACTGAGCTAATAAAATAACCTTCAACATACAAAACTGCATGAAAAAGAGCAAGTAAGAGAATAAAAGATATATTCATATACATTTAAAACGAGGTTATGAGAATTATGTATACAAATGGTAAAAAAAAAAAAAGACTTTGCAAAAACAGCAGGAGGGCTCTACGTATTTTATCGGGTTTGTTTAATGTTTTAAACAAACTTTATTCTTAAAGAGAATTTCTCTCTCTTGTTGAGTTAGTAGCACTGCTATTATCTGACACTTCAGGGTGTGTCAGATACCAGGTCCCCACTGTGCTCTGTGGTTCCCTTCTCCGTCCGCTATATCATTACTGTGTTCTGTAGTGCTGTAGCAGGCAGCAGGAACTCTGTTATTTCCACTTGGGAGTTTTGGATGTTCCCATCAATCTTTACATGTTCCAGTTCCTCCTTCTTCATTCTCCATTAAAAATTTTATAAGATTTATAAAAATATAAATAAATTATATAATAAAGAAAAATCCAGTAGAGAGAGTCATAACTCCTCATAATAACTACAGCAGGATTTATGTAATATGTTTCATCAGTTTAATATTGTTAAATGGCTTATTGTTATAAGTTATGGATTTCTTAAGACTAGAAATATAGAATAGCGGACGGGTGGGTCTGGCCTTAGTTGTTCAAGAGAGACTAGCATTTGGATTTGTGTGTTTTTTTTGTCAATGATGCCAGATGGAGAGCAGACGAAGGCACAGGGCTGCAAGATTAGATGGAGAGCTACAGAAAGAAGAGAAGGCAGTTGCTTCAGTGTTGGTTGTAGCTGCCCCATAGAAACACCCATAAATTGGACTCCAGCCTGGTGTGAAGCTACAGCCAACAAAAACAGAAGTAAAAATGTAATATTATTTCAAAACTACTGCTTTGTAGACTGGCTTCCCTCAGAGATTTTCAACTGCTGTTGGTAATTCTTTAGGTAGGACTAAAGCCTGGGGAAAAAGAATCCCTTAATAAAGTACAATATTGGGGGTACATTGTTGGCTAGCACTAGCCAGCAAAAAGATTTTAGGGTATGTATTTCAGATGATTGCAAAATGAGAAAACAGTGTGGTCTACAGTGGGAAAAGCGAATAGAATTCTAGGATGCATTACTAGAGGGATCATCAGCAGGAGGAAGGAGGTCCTGATACCCTATACATGCGTAGTGATGTAATGGCACCAGTCGGCACCATTTTTAAATGTAAAGCAGCAGTGTCATCTCTGTGAGGTCTCAGCGGTCCTCTTGTGCGCCTCTAATTATGGCCAGGTTAGACCCCTCTGCAGCCTTTGACTACCTCCTGTTATGCCCTGTACACACGATAGGATTTTCCGATGGAAAATGTGTGATAGTAGCGTGTTGTCGGAAATTCCGACCGTGTGTAGGCTCCATCACACATTTTCCATTGGAATTTCCGACACACAAAGTTTGAGAGCTTGCTATAAAATTTTCCGACAACAAAATCCTTTGTCGGAAATTCCGATCGTGTGTACACAATTCCAAAACACAAAGTGCCATGCATGCTCAGAATAAATTAAGAGACGAAAGCTATTGGCTACTGCCCCGTTTATAGTCCCGACGTACGTGTTTTACGTCAACACGTTCAGGACAATCGGATTTTCTGACAACTTTGTGTGACCGTGTGTATGCAAGACAAGTTTGAGCCAACATCCGTCAGAAAAAATCCATGGATTTTGTTGTCGGAATGTCCGATCAATGTCCGACCGTGTGTACAGGGCATTATTATTTAAAAAAGAAGATAATGTTGGGACTTTGAATGAGACGACGGCTAATAATAGACCATTGTCTCCATCCCTGTTGGTTGTAAAAAGGAGGGAATAGAAGGGAAAGAAGAGAAGGGAAAAGGATGGGAATGATATAACATTTGGAAGAGAAGGTAATGTTGGGACTATAAATGAGACGACGGCTAGTAATATATATCATAGTCTCCTTCCCTGTTACTTAAGAAGGGGGGAGTGGAGTGGAGGGGAGGGGGGATAAGGGGGGGAAAAGGGATTGTGGGACTTTATATGAAACACACCACCGGAATATGATGAATCAATTATGAACTAAAGTGGCATTTATTGGATACAATTGAGCATACTAGGCAATGATAAATCATCACAGTTAATAACATACAAAATATATAACAGACATGATTGGTAAATCACATAATGAATCACAAAATAATGGAATAATGGTAACTATAATAAATCATGCATCAATGTGCCAAAATTATTGCTATATAATAAAATAGACCCAATTATCTAAAAACACGATTAACATGATAATATAGAGCCATGGTATTAAATAACTGATTCATAATTCTCAAAGGTGGAAATCGCATGGTATTGCATAGTTGCTGTGACATAGCATCAGTAAAAAGCTTGACGCATTTCGTGGATAAACTTCCACTCATCAGGAGAAGGTATAGCCTGGGTATATCTGTAATAAAATATACATTTACTATATGATAATTAACTGGTATAACGGAAAGAGGGGGAACAGAAAATGTAGTCCCAACGCTCTTACCTATGGGGTAGATTTACAAAAAAAAGCATAGATGGTACTAATGATGTTGGCGGCTGGAAGTACTGTGGAAACGTTATCCCCAGGGGGGAGCTGAGGGGGTGGCGCTGCGGCTACAGCATGGCAAGAACCAGCAGTCAATGGACATGTATTGGAAAGAAATCACCAATCGACAACTATAGTAGTAGCAATATAATGTGAATGCCCAAAGCGTTTCTGTAATAAAATTAAATGATAATAGTGTGTCAATAGGGTGACTAGCATAACTGGTGGGTAGAGGAGGAAGTAACCATAAACTGAGGAAACGGTAGTCCAAAAGAAAACACGAGTGTAGAGTGGAATGGCATAAAAAGTGACACCAGAGTAAGTGATCAGGAAGTAAAGAAACCCCAACAAACCCAATGTGAGAACGATGCTACTAAAGATTTCCTGGGACAACAAGTAAAAAACATAGTCCAAAAAGGTGTAGAGTTGTCACAAGAGGACAATAGGTAATTAAGGTATAAAGTCCATCAAAGTGCAATAGTGAAAGCTGATACGTCCGCCGCAGAACCCCGCCAACTTCAAGCTGCGTGCTTGGAGAGAAGGTGCCCACATTGGAGTGAAAACGCTCTAAAATAGGTGCCTAATCCCTCCCTCATAATGCACGCTGATGGAAAACAAATCACGCCAGCACGTGGCGTCATCCATGGCGTCGCTCGTGCAGCATGTGGGCTTGGCGTCGACGCGCAGAGAGTGCCTGCCCGTACTTCCACGTCCAGTAAGATCGGGAGAGGAGGGGAAGGACCCGGTGCACGTGGCAGCTCCCGGGGACGAATGAAAAAACCACAGAGAACCCCTGCACAGACCTGATGGAATGGGCTAACCCAAAGGTATAATTATAACCCATATTCGGCAATGGTGCATGTAACAGATAATACCACTATAAACTAAATAAAATGGTGTGTGTGTTTCCATCCTGTTAATAAATATTTAAAAAAGAAGATAATGTTGGGACTTTGAATGAGACAACAGCTTATAATAGACAGACCATTGTCTTCATCCCTGTTGGTTGTAAAAAGGAAGGAATAGAAGGGAAATAAGAGATGGGAAAAGGATGGGACTGATATAACATTTGGAAGAGAAGGTAATGTTGGAACTATAAATGAGACGACGGCTAGTAATATGATTGTGATGTACCAATCATGTCTATTATATATTTTGTATGTTATTCACTGTGATGATTTATCATTGCCTAGTATGCTCAATTGTATCCAATAAATGCCACTTTAGTTGATAATTGATTCATCATATTTGGGTGGTGTGTTTCATGTAAAGTCCCACAATCCCTTTTTCCCCCCTCCCCTCCACGCCCCCCCTTCTTATAAGTAACAGGGAAGGAGACTATGGTATATATTACTAGCCGTCGTCTCATTTATAGTCCCAACATTACCTTCTCTTCCAAATGTTATATCATTCCCATCCTTTTTCCTTCTCTTCTTTCACTTCTATTCCCTCCTTTTTACTACCTCCTGTTATTGCTCTCCTGCACTATGTCCGCAGCCTCTGACATCTTCTCCTGCACCATGTCCACAGCCTCTGACATCTCCTCCTGCACCATGTCCACAGCCTCTGACATCTTCTCCTGCACCATGTCCGCAGCCTCTGACATCTTCTCCTTCACCATGTCCACAGCCTCTGACATCTCCTGCACCATGTCCACAGCCTCTGACAACTCCTCCTGCACCATGTCCACAGCCTCTGACATCTTCTCCTGCACCATGTCCACAGCCTCTGACATCTCCTCCTGCACCATGTCCACAGCCTCTGACAACTCCTCCTGCACCATGTCCGCAGCCTCTGACATCTCCTCCTGCACCATGTCCGCAGCCTCTGACATCTCCTCCTGCACCATGTCCGCAGCCACTGACATCTCCTCCTGCACCATGTTTGCAGCCTCTGAAAGCTCCTCCTGCGACATGTCCGCAGCCTCTGACATCTCCTCCTGCACCATGTCTGCAGCCTCTGGCTATCTCCTTCTGCACCATGTCCATAGCCTCTGACATCTCCTCCTGTACAATGTCCGCAGCCTCTGGCTATCTCCTCCTGAACCATGTCCACAGCCTCTGACAACTCCTCCTGCACCATGTCCGCAGCCTCTGACATCTCCTCCTGCACCATGTCCACAGCCTCTGACATCTCCTCCTGCACCATGTCCGCAGCCTCTGACATCTCCTCCTGCACCATGTCTGCAGCCTCTGAAAGCTCCTCCTGCACCATGTCCGCAGCCTCTGACATATCCTCCTGCACCATGTCCGCAGCCTCTAGCTATCTCCTTCTGCACCATGTCCATAGCCTCTGACATCTCCTCCTGCACCATGTCCGCATTGTGTGCCCAAGATCAGTGGTCCTCCTCAATGGACTCAGTGAAAGCAGCAGAAACCATTGGCTCTTGCTGCTGTCAGTAAAATCCAGTGATGAAGTGGGGGGTTGGGCTAAGCCGCACTGTGTGTGTCAATAGACGTACACAGTGCGGTAAGGAATTGAGCCTGTGCAAGTGCACACCCAGCAAGTGACTTGCTAGGGGGGTACTCGGCAGGCGGGGAGGAGTCAGGAGTGCCGAAGGGGGACCCCAGAAGAGGAGGATTGGAACTGCTCTGTGCAAAACCATTGCGCAGAGCAGGTAAGTATAACATACCCTGACCCCCCAGGATCAGTTTTCAGCGTCCTTAATACAGAGATAATATACGTGACTTGATAGGTGACTGTGAATATAGAAATGTGCAGCAGTGATTACACTCAGGTGCTCCCTCACCCCAAGGTAATGGCCGCTCCCCTCAGAGTGTGTGAACTCATATTTAGGTTTGGTCAATACACGCTTTTGAATCATCAAAACGGATTCCAGGTCAGGTTGCAAGGTCCAAGTACTGCTCAAGGGTTTAGCCTCCTCATATATAAATATAAAAAAGAAACTTCCATAGTGTGATACCATTTTATAAGATTTTATTTACTGCAAACAAAGCCCTATTATAGGGTACTCACCTGGGTCTGGTGCATTAGTGCACCATTCTATAGCATGCCTTAAATATTGCCAAGCCGTGGATGAGATTGTGTGTTCCTTCTCCATAAGACAGACCATGCTATAGAGCGGTGCACTAATGCACCAGACCCATGTAAGTACCCTATAATAGGGCTTTGTTTGCAGTAAATAAAATCTTATAAAAACGGTATCACACTATGGAAGTTTCTTTTTGATATTTTTTATATGAGGAGGCTAAATCTTTGAGCAGTGTTTGGACCTTGCAACCTGACCAGGAATCCGTTTTGATGATTCAAAAGCGTGTATTGACCAAACCTAAATACGAGGTCACACGCTCTGAGGGGAGCGGCCATTACCTTGGGGTGAGGGGAGCACCTGAGTGTAATCACTGCTGCACATCGCTATATTCACAGTCACCTATCAAGTCACGTATATTATCTCTGTATTAAGGACGCTGAAAACTGATCCTGGGGGGTCAGGGTATCACAGACTTTTATGCACTTAAGCACTTTATGGATCACTTTTGTATCAATATTTATATAGTATATGAAATGTGTGTATATTCACGCTATATGATGTTGTAAGCTGTATGACGACATTAGTCGCTTATATATTAATATTTCATCCTTGGATTTTGTTTTTATAGGCACATCACTTTAGTGAACAATTTTGTTTTTTAGGTTTTTGCTGCAGGTTCAGCAGATCATTAAGGGGATAGCGCAGCACATGATTTATCAATTTATGTTATACTTACCTGCTCTGCGCAATGGTTTTGCACAGAGCAGTTCCAATCCTCCTCTTCTGGGGTCCCCCGTGGGCACTCCTGACTTCTCCCCCCCTGCCGAGTACACCCCTAGCAAGTCACTTTTTTTAACAAATTTCGACATATTCGTTAATTCGGAAATATCCGAATTACCAAAAACCTGTTTCATGAATTTTTCCGAATATTCGTAAATTCAAATATTCGTAAACTCGTACATTCGTACATTCGTAAATTAGTAAATTAGTGAATTCGTAAATTTGAAAATCTGAAATAATAATTAGCTAATAATAACTTAATTATCACTAAACTATTAAATTGTAGGTATTGTAATTTCCTTTCAAATTTGTCTGTTAGTGAACGTAACACATACAAATTTATCCGAAGTTATGAATTATCCGAAATAACGAATGCTGTATCCAAACGAATGGAATGTAATGAATTAATAATAATAAATAACAATAATAATAAAAACTTTTTGTTATTATTATTTATTATTAATTTGTTCCATTCCATTTGTTTAAATGCAGCATTTGTTATTTCAGCTAATTCTTATTTGTTACGTTCACTAACAGCCAAATTTGAAAGGATATTACAATACCTATAATTTAATAGTTAGTTACTATTTCAGATTTTCAAATTTTCGGGTTTTTGGATTCTCAAATTTCGAATTCACAAATTTCTGAATTTTCTCATTTACAAATGTACGGATTTACGAATATACGAATTTTCTAATTTATGAATGCACGAATTTACGAATGTACGAATTTACAAATTTACTAATTCACAAATGTACGAATGTACGAATTTATGAATGTATGAATTTACGAATGTACAAATTTAGGAATGTACGAATTGCGATCATAAGGAATGACCCAAAAAACGAAAAAAATAAATAAACGGATGAAACGAAAATGAAAACGAATGAATTTTTTGGCAGTGGACATGTCTAAATCTCACACGTTAGTATGAGACGTGATTAGTGCTAGCAGCTGTCATCATATATTTTTAAGGTAGGGGAACTTTGTTTTGGTAGCTCGCAAGATCTTTACTATTTTGAGGTAAGTATAACATGTTTGTTATTTAAACACTTTAAAACTGCCCACATTACTTTTACTGCTGGCGGGTGGCACGGCCAGGCTGGATCATGTATATGTACCTCATCCAGCCTGTTCCGGTTTAGGGGTGCGTAGCACGCTGCTCCTGTGACCGCTGTGTCCACTGGACACAGCAGATTGCGGATCCAGGTACCTGGACACGTTCGGCGACCGGGGGATCGTGGGATCTCTATGTCACTAATCAGTATCCCTAATCATTGCCACACTAGTCATATGATGATGTTGTACTGCACAGGTGACAGTATGTGAAAAAGAAAATTGTAAAAAAAATCCATATTTTCTTTAATTTCTTAATTTCCCCCCCAAAAATTCCAACTTCAAAAAACTCACCATGCCTCTTACTAAATACCTTGGACTGTCTATTTTCCAAAAAGGGGTCATTTGGGGGTATTTGTACTGTCCTGACATTTTAACCACTTCAGCCCCAGAAGGATTTACCCCCTTAATGACAAGGCCATTTTTTTTTGTGATATAGCACTGCATCGATTTAACTGACAATTGCGCGGTCGTGCAACGCTATACCCAAACAAAATTGCCTTCTTTTTTTCCCACAAATAGATCTTTCTTTTGGTGGTTCTTGATCACCTCTGCAGTGTTTATTTTTTGCGCTATAAACAAAGAGCGGCAATTTTGAGAAAAAAATATTTTTTTTTTACTTTTTGCTATAATACATATCCAAAAAATATATATAAAAAAACACATTTATTCATCAGTTTAGGCCGATATATTTTCTTCTAGATATTTTTGTAAAAAAAAATCGTAATAGGCGTATATTGATTGGTTTGCGCAAAAGTTATCGCATCTACAAACTATGGGATAGATTTAGGGACTTTTATTAATTTTTTTTGTTTTTACTAGTAATGGCAGAAATCTGCCTTTTTGTAGCGGGACTGCGACATTGCGGAGGACAAATCTGACCCCAAATTACACTTTTTTGTGGACCAGTGACATTATTACATTGATCAGTGCTATAAAAATGCACTGATCAATGTAAAAATGACACTGGCAGGGAAGGGGTTAACACTAGGGGGCGATCAAGGGGTTAAGTGTGTTCCCTGGGTGTGTTCCAACTGTAGGGGGATGAACTCAAGTCCGCCTGACCCGCAGGCACACTCCCGCATAGTGTAGTGGGAGTGAGAGCACGCCACCGGTGGCGCGTGCCCGCCCGCAACTGCACCTGCGCGAGCTGCCGTACAGGCACGGCGATTCGCGCAGGAGAGTCGACCTGCCGCCGTATAATGACAGCGGCTGTTCGGCAAGTGGTTAAGTGGCAAGTGGTTAAGGGCCTCAAGAAATAAGATAGGTCGTCAGAACATCAGGATTGATCAATTTTCAAATATATATATCTATCTATAGATATATAGATAGATATATATATCTATCTATATATCGATATGTATATACAGTATATACTGTATACCATAGTTTGTAGATGCTATGACTTTCACACAAACCAATTATTGTACATTTATTAGGATTTGTTTTTACCAAAGAAATGTAGTAGAATACAGATGGTTCTCAATTTATGAAGAAAGTTGATTTTATTGGATATGTTTTATAACAGAAAGTAGAAAATATTGTTTTTTTTCTCAAAATTTTTGTTCTTTTTTTTGCTTAAATAGCAAAAAAATAAAAAACCCATTGATGATTTTATATATATATATATATATATATATATATATATATATATATATATATATATATATATAAAAGAATTGTATAAATTTCATTTGTGTACAGTGTTGCATGACCGTGCAATATCCAGTTAAAGTACCACAGTGCTGAGTAGCAAAAAATGGCCTGGTCATGTGGTCATGAAGAAGGTAAAATCTTCCGAAGGTCCAGTGTTTGCAAAAGAAAAAAAAAGGTCCTTTATATTCACTTAAATAATGTTACAAAAATGAAGGCAGGGTTGATGGACCTGGTCTTTTTCTGCTGTTAGTCTTCTAAATGAAGTATTCTCCTAATGACTATTGAAGGAACACTCTAGAATCTGGTTGGGACAGGTCACAGACAAGTAAAATAAATAAAAAAAATAAATAAACAGAACAGAATTTTCCGATTTTAGCACAGTTACAAAGTTTGCAGGATAACATTAGTAACTTACTTATTTGTTTCATTTGGCATAGTTAATAAAGATAAAGAAAACAAATCTTCCAGGAATTGTCTCTTAAGCAAAGTTGAACTTTATCAGCAAAAAAAGTCTGGACTCATCTGTCACAATAAAAATAAACTATTTGTCCCCAGTTTAGAGATAATTAGTCATTAGCCTTCTGTGCATATTTGTACCTTAGAGGATAACATAGGTTCTCTCTCAGGCAATTACATCCCAACACATCCGTATTTATTCAGCATCATATGCTTTAGGCAATTACTCTTAGAATAAGAACCCTTGCCTAGATGACAATGTATCCATCATATATGAATGATGGCTGTCAAAGAGTTAGTGAAGGATAAGGAGGTAAGGCATCTCTGTAATATCTGTTCATCTGCTATCTACAGAATATAATCCATAAATTGTAATTACTAGAATTTACATATAAGCAATGTCTTCTGGTGTGCTGTAGTGCAATGTTTCTCAACTCCAGTCCTCAAGCACCCCCAACAGGTCATGTTTTCAGGATTACCTTCAGATGAAACGGCTGTGGTAATTACTAAGGCAGTGAAACTGATCAAATCACCTGTGCAGAATAATGGAAACCCTGAAAACATGACCAGTTGGGGGGTACTCGAGGACTGGAGTTGAGAAACTTTGATGTAGTGAACAGGTAAACACAAAGTAATCACAACATTGGAAGAATATGGTAAATCGGAAGGCAAAAGTATATTAAGTTGATATTTCATCTATAATCATCAATACTGTTTGCCTTGTTCGTTTTTGGCTTCTGAGAATTGGCTTGTATATTTTTGGTGCAGGAGTTTCAGAACCAGCAATTTCAACACAAAATTGTATGGCAGAAATAACTTTAACATGCAAAATTGTCACACCTAAGAAATGTATTTTTCACACTTAAAAATGTGTTAGGAACTTACTGATTCTTAGGGCCCATTAACACTTGTGTGTTGTGTCAACGCGCTCTAAAATGCAAGTTTTACCACACATTACTGCAATGAATCACAACGAACCTGTAATATGGTGCCATTCATTGTAAAAGACACTCTGATGCAATGTACAATAGAACCCAACACAAAGCACAATGCAGCACACTACAACACATTATTGTGCATTGTTATGTGCTGCATTGTAAAAAAAAGGGTCATGCAAGTTTCTTTCTTTTGAAACAAAATAAAAAACAAACTGCACTCATTGCTGATCAAAATCAATAAACCATTTCAGAGATAACAGCAGCACTCGCAGACAGTGGTCGGCAGGTGGAATTTATTTTTTTTGGGGGGGGGCGGCAAACCCCCCGGGTCAGTCAGTCAGTCAGTAGCACTTACCCCATGGGTGGCAGCTTCCCCTGCTCGGCGGCCTCCCGTTCTCCTGCTGTTCTCATGTGGCCTCCCGTTCTCTGGGTCATCACGGCAGTGGCGGTCGCTTCTGTTTCCTCTCTCCTCCTCGGCCGCCAATCGTAAGTCTTCCCTTTTCGACCAATTGGAAGACGGGTCTTACTCCCGCTTCTGATTGGCTGGATTGAATAATGAGACTCACAGGAAAAAAGAGCACCTGACAGACAGCAACTGCTTCAATTGCTACCAAAAAACTGTTATGCCCTGTACACACGATAGGACATTCCGACAACAAAATATATGTTTTTTTTTCCATTGGATGTTCGCTTAAACTTGTCTTGCATACACATGGTCACAAAAAACTTGTTGGAAATTCCGAACGTCAAGAACGTGGTGACGTACAACACGTACGACGAGCCGAGAAAAATTAAGTTCAATAGCCAGTGCGGCTCTTCTGCTTGATTCCGAGCATGCGTGGAACTTTGTGCATCGGAATTGTGTACACACGATCGAAATTTACGACAACGGATTTTGTTGTTGGAAAATTTGAGAACCAGCTCTCAAATTTTGTGTGACGGAAATTCCGATGGAAAATGTCCGATGGAGCCTACACACGGTCGGAATTTCCGACAACAAGCTCCCATAGAACATTTTCCGTTGGAAAATCCTATCGTGTGTACGGGGCATTAGCATTCGCAGGGATTAGGCTGCACTCTGCGAATGCTGCAGTTATGTGGTTTTTTTTGTTTTGTAAGTGACAGTGATCAATTGATACTGCACTTGGGTGGGCTGTGCTGGGCAGAGGGGCTAAACGCAGGTGCTAGCAAGTATCTGGGCTGATCCCGCTAACACTGCGTTTTGGGAACCCTAAAGTATTGGGGACGCTAATATACTTCTGATCAGATCAAAGATATCGATCTGTTCAGACACTATACTACTAAGGGAGGTGTATGGTATGTGCGTGGGTGTTAGCACTACTGGCACTAATCTGACGCTGCCTGGGGTGACGCAGACCCTAACTGACCCTAAAATCTAACTGATATCACCCACCAGGTGATCAGGGGGTTAAATCTTTTATTAGGTAATATACGTCGGGTGCCCTGACGCTATAAAAAAATAACTAACTAACTAGCGTCACCTGTAACACTAATACGGTGATCACTGGTGACAGGGGGTCAAAGGGTTAACTGGGGGTGATCAAGGGGTTAAACCTTTATTGGGGGGTTTAGGGGGGTCCCTAGACCTATCTGGGGCTACTACTAAGTACCCTAACACTGATTATTGTCACAAATGACACCAATACAGTGATCAAATAAAAATATGAACACTGCACTGGGTGACATTGTGACAGGGGTTAACTGGGGGGGCAATTGGGAGGGTGATCGGGGGGTGAAAGTGTACCTATGTGTACTGTGTCAGTGTAGTGTTGGTGCAACTTACTGTGAAATGTCTCCTCTCCTCTCTCTGGAACGGAAAAGAGTTCCAGGAGGGGAGATGACATCACTTTCCCTGCCTGTGCTTACTCTTACAGGCAGGGGAAGGATTTCATTCGCCAGAACCGATCACCAGGTCCAGGCCAGAAATCATTGGCCTGGGCCTGGAAACTGATCAGTTCTGAAGCGAATCTGATCGTCGCAGCCCCCTAGGCGGCCGCACACCTGACGTACAGCAGTATAACTGCGGCGGCTGGTCCAGAACTGGTTAATGTATCTTGAAGAATTGTATGTGTAAGTAATGTCTTTATAATAAATATTGTTTTGTGTTTTTTTTGTGTATTTATAACTATTAACTTGGTGTATGTAGAATGAATACTTACATATATTTACATTCTAGAATATACAATTTTGCTCCTGATAAAGACTCTTTATGAGTTGAAGTGTGTTGAAGTTGGATGGAAAAACTGATTAATATTAAAACTTTGTGCCTCTGTTACCTTAATTGTTAAGTTACGTTGTAAAGCTGCTAACCCCAAGTGTCAAAATACACTAAGCAAAAAAAACGAGGTGAGGGGGCGCTATACTAAAATCAATTAGTGCAATAATGGCTTAACAAAAAGAATTAATAATGTTATAACAAATAAATACAATGCACTTTAAAAAAAATCATAAAGTGAAAATGTTGTGAAATCAAAAAAGTGCAGAAAAAATGTGCAGAAAATATTGCAGTGTTTAAAATAGACTTCATATGTGCTCTTCTGAACAAAAAACATCTTAGTTCTTCTATGTGAAGTATCATTTATTCCATCGCCACCAATTTAATTTCCACTCAATGTGCTCTACTGGAATGCCACTCACCAGATAGTCATGACCTCTTTAACTAAAAAGAAGGTCAGAAATCGCCAGATTTCTGAGTTCAGATCTTCCAGTTCTCAGTAATCAGCGAGTGGGAGGCACCCTGGCTCCAGGGCTGTAGTGGAGCCGCGACAATCCAATTCAACACAGCAGGTGGACATACTCAGTGTCGGGGAAGGCACTTTATTATGTGAGCAGCTTGTACATGTTTTTAAAGATTTTTATATAAATGGTATCACACTCTATTAGTTCTGTCTCCAATTTTTGGTGACATGGCGGAGTGGAAGAGTGTTACTGTGGATCCATGACAGGTGTGGGTCATCTATAAAGAATAATAAGGAAACTCATCAATCAGGTGATTTCTGACCTTCTTTTTAGTTAAAGAGGTCATGGCTATCTGGTGAGTGACATTCCAATAGAGCACGTTGGGTGGAAATGAAATTGGTGGTGATGGTATAAATCAGTGATCTCCAAACTGCAGCCTGGGGGGGCCAGATGCAGCCCTTTGCTTGCTTTTATCTGGCCCTTGGGGCACTATTTCATCCACTGATACCAACAATAGGGCATAATTCCCCCCACTGATGCCAATGAAGGAGCACAATTTCTTCCAATGACACCAATGATAGGGCACAATTACTCCCTTTGAAACAAACGATGGGGCATTATCTTTTCCCACTGACGTTGGAACCTTTTCTACTCCCAATGGTCACAGTTCAGCCCCCCTAAAGTCTGAAGGACAGTAAACTGGCCCTTTGTTTAGAGAGTTTGGAGACCCCTGGTATAAATGATATTTCACATTGAAGAAATAAGAAGTTTTTTGTTCAGAAGAGTACATATGAACAGAGCATATTTTTTTGGCACTTTTTTGAATTCACAGCATTTTTACCCTTTTGTAAATATTTAGAACTGCGTTGTATTTATTTGTTATAACATTATTAATTGTTTATTTTAAACCTTAATGAATAGAACTTCATATGATGCAGAGCTTTACTGATGCATTGGTTGTTATATACTCTTGATGTATGCTATTTTTTACTCTTTGTCAATAAAGTGTTTATTTTACATTTTCCTTTATTAGTCAATTTGGTACCGCTAAAGTCCCATCCAGATCACCCCTTTTGAGTAATTACAGTCCAATAGGGATTTCGGTACCATTTATGACACAGATTGGGATTTAGCAACAAGCATTCTGTTTGTAAGCTGACAACTCTGCACTGAAATCCTAGCAGTATCATTCCGGCCTGAGTTTTCTCTGGTACTACAGAACATCCCCCATGTCATAGTGACAAGGAGGGGGTTCATTGGTTCTAACACAGTTTTTTCCCTAGGGTGAAAACACTGCTCCTCCATAGATACAGAACAGAGCATTGTCACCCACTACAGGCAAAATCAGAAGATGAAGCCAAAGACACATGAAAAAATAAAACAAATGCAGCCTCAACATCTAAACCTTGATAGCTGCAAAATATTAAATGTTTGACCATGAGTTTAAATATGCTTTAACCTGAACGTAACACTTAAACCAAACCTAACCCCACAATGCGAAGTTCTCATTTGGAAAAAAAAAAGTGTTAGGAGGTGGTAGTAGCGGCTCATGAACGCCTGTCAGCTGCTGCTTTGCCGCCTTATGAAAAGAGTTATTTTATAGATCGCTTTTCAGAGGGCAGTAATCTTACCCCCAGTATGAAAGAGCCCTTAAAGTTAACCTTTACCTTTAATCTAACCAAGCCCACTAACAGTATACCTTAAACTAATTTAATAATACTGTGTTGATAAATGCTTCATTAGCACAGTGATAAATACTCATAAAGTGATACTAGAAGAGATAAAACTATCACAGTGAAAATCTCATTCCATTGGATGTAAGATTTAATATCTACTTAATAAATCCCCATGCTATAATTAAATGATCTGAATAAGCTAAAAAAGCAAAACAACTCCCCTCGTAATTCAGCTGTCAAATGATCAATAATATAAAAATTACTTCAAGACTCCGTTTAGGCAATCAGATTAATGAATTTATATAAAAAAAAAATTATGAGTTTTCTTGTTGATTTGTCGAACAAACCCAAGGCAAAAACATGCAATTTATTATTGTCACAGCAGTTAAACTATCTTCAGTTAGGAGCCCGAAATACAATGAAGCCAGTACCTCACATTCTTTGCTTTGGGGATGGCCCCTTCCTGTTCCAACATGACTGCGCACCACCATGTTGGGGGTCCAGATCCCCAGGCAGCCATATTGGTAAAAGCAAATAGAGTTTATTTTTCAATGATAAATGAAAAACAGCTTGTCTTCAGCATGAAAAATAAACAAAACAGTCCATCTACCTCTGGGAAAACAAACTGTCGGATCACCGCCAGCATTCACTTGTCCCTTAACAGGGTTTCAAGTCCCCACCTGCTCCAAGGACACAAAGAAAAGGTCACCAGCAGCTTAGTTGAGCAGCACACATCTCTCTCTCACAAGCGGCTCCGGCTTCACACAACACCTTATGGACACCTGCCAACTGCTTCCTTCCCCTTTCAGCCCTTTCTTGCATGTGGGTTAATCCCTTCAGGTCTGGGGTTGTAGGCTCCTTTCCATCAAAGGCCTCTCTGAGCCTCCGAATTCCGAGTTCTATATCAGGACTTAAAGTGGTTGAAAAGGCATACTTTTTTTAAAAAATAGTAACAGATAGAAAAACTGCGCTTAGGATAGGCCTATATGGTAAGAGAACAGGTTGCTGCCTCCCCTACAATGAGCACCTACCAGGGGTACTCCGCTAACGTAATATAAAGTAAAAAAAATGGGGTAATTGGCGCTACCTAAGAAAAACCTACATGCCACAGGAATATACGGCTTTTGGATGTTTGTTCCGTAAATATGCTTTTATTAAATAAACGGACGCTTTTTTACACTACTACACTATGGAAGCTCTTTTTTCATGTTTTGGTGTATGAGGGCACAACAGCATCTACCAATCAGCCAGGTCACATCCGGGGCATCCACCGCAGACAACAGGGAGCAGTGACCTCCATATAAAGCACTACATGCCCATTACCCCTGCAGGGGTGCTTGGAGTCGGTGAGTAGGAAATCTGAAGGGGGAGCACAGAAGTCACCCGAAAACATCTTTAAGCACCAAAGTCACCCTGATGATGTTGTAGTTTGATGCAGATAACAACCTATGGGACTATTATATATCAATCTGATCTGCTTATTGCAGCATATGTCGGGTTCAAGCCTCATTATATAATTTGTACTGTACCCGTTTGGTTAACTGTTTGTGTTTGATTTATCAATCTATTTATGCAGACGTGACAGTATATACCACTACATATAAATTGAAGCATCTCTGTCTACACACTGTACCTATATAGACAGCCCATATGTACACCATTCCTTTCTTTACCACACATCATTAAATACTTAACTAAACCAACCTAGGGACCTAAGGGCCTCTCCTTACCTATTTGATACCAGTCACTGGGGCATACTGTCTCATATACTAACTGAGATGGTATAGGTATTGATGCATCATTCTCTATTACTATAAAATACCTTTTTGTGTTTTTTTCCTAATATGCAGTGGCATGTAGGTTTTTCTTAGGTAGCGCCAATTACCCCATTTTTTTACTTTATAATACTTTTTTTTTTAACCTCAATTCATTCTCTGCATTAAGGTAAAAAACCTTCCATGATCAGCTCCCCCCCAGATACTTACTTGGCTCCTCTTTCGATCTAGCGCTGTGGCTCAGTGTGCTCACTCTCTGTCTCCACACAGGCACAGAGGCAGCAGCGAGAGCCATTGACTCCTTCTGCTGTCAATCAAATCCTGTGAGGAGGGAGTGGGGGCGGGGGGCCTCACCTCGCTGTGTGTGTCTATGGATGCACATAGCCTGGCTCAGGAGTGAGCCTGCATGTGCACCCCCATAGCAAGCAGCTTGCTATGGTGGTGCACACAGAGGAGGAAAAGCCTAGAGCGCTAGCGTGGGGACCACTCTGTGTAATACCATTGCACAGAGCAGCTAAGTATAACATGTTTATTATTTTAAGAAAAACAATTGGAGCCTTTTCAGTCAATTCTTGGATGTCAGTTAACAATCCTGCAAGTCAGTGTTCCCTCTCTGTGATGGATCATCGCAGAACCCCAATGTGGGATGGGATCAGGCCTGCTTGGGTGCCCCCAGAACAAGCTGCTTGCTGTAGGGGGCACCCAACAGGAGGGAGAAGCCAGGAGTGTTGGTGTAGGACCTGAGAAGAGGAGGATCCGGGCTGCTCTGTGCAAAACCACTGCACAGAGCAGGTAAGTATAACATGTTTGTTATTTCAAAAAAAAAAAAAAAAAGAAATACAAGACTTTACAATCACTTTAAGGCTAGGTCCATGTTAGGAAATTAACATTCTTTGTTGCACAAGGCCTTTAGGGACCTTGTCCTGATAAACATGTGGAAAATTAGCTTAACACCTATAAGCAAAAGTATGTAGGCAAGGACACACCCCCTGCCACGCCCCCTTATAGGAGAATTATACAAAAAAAAGATTAGTTATACCTACATGTTTTATTCTTTGCAACTATTATTCTTTATATTGGCTTTTGAAACTTATGTATGCAGCAATGTAGAAAGTGAATGAAAGGTTTAGCACTGGGAAACACTTTTTTAACAACTTGCTGCCCACCATATAGCAAAATGACGGCGGCAACGTGGTTCTGTTATCCTAATCGGAAGTCATATGCCCGCGGGAGCGTGCAGCGCAGCGATAGGAGGTGCTGTGTGTCAGTCCGACACACCGCAACTCTGATCATGGTATGAAGCCTCTGACAGAGACTTCATACCATGTGATCAGCTGTGACCAATCACAGCTGATCATCACGTGAACCAGGAAGTGCCGGTAAACAGCATTCCTCGGTTCACGCTGACAGGGAGAGCCGATCGGCGACTCTCCCTGTCGGGGGGGGGGGGTTTGTGCTGATATTTAGCGCATTGATTATCAGCACAGCCCCATCAAAAGGTGCCCATCAGCTGCCAATCAATGCCCATCACCTGCCAGCCTGTCCCTCTCAATAAAGCCTGTCAGTGCCCATGAAAGTACAGATCAGTGCCCACAACAGTGCCCAAAAAAGTGCCAATCAGTACCCCATCAGTGATGCCTGTCAGTGCCCCATCAAAGTGCCACTCAGTAAAGCCTGTCACTAGCTTCCTATCAGTGCTGCCTATCCAGTGCCACCTATCAGTGTCCATCAGTGCCACCTAACAGTGCCATCATTGCCGCCTATCAGAGCCGTCAGGGCTGCCTATCAGTGCCCATCAGTTTTTTTTTTTCAAAATTGTTGCTCTATTTTCGTTTATAGCGCAAAAATTAAAAACTGCAGAGGTGATCAAATACCACCAAAAGAAAGCTCTATTTGTGGGAAGAAAATGATAAAAATTTCACATGGGTACAGTGTTGCATGACCGCGCAATTGTCATTCAAACTGCGACAGCGCTGAAAGCTAAAAATTGTCCTGGGCAGGAAGGGGGGAAAGTGCCCGGTATTGAAGTGGTCAAAGATAAAAAGTGCATTTTATATACAACTGTATGGATCAGACCAAAATAAGGGACAAATGAAGAGGAAATAGGGACAGAGGGACATTGCTCCAAATCAGGGACAGTCCCTCGAAATCAGGGACAGTTGGGAGCTATGTAGACACATTCACATACAGTATGTGTAAAGAAAATATTTGCAGCACTGTTGATTCCCTTTAAGACATGTAAAGCGTTCTCACTATAACATTCATTTCCATATTCCTACTAGATTAGATATTGCAAATTAATCCAACTCATGCTTCACTAGTTCTGTTTATTAAGTCTTATACTGAACGGAATACAATTTTTTTTTCTGCTTACACCTTTTACATTTAAAAATGTCTCTTCTCTGGATTTTCAAGGTCAATATTTCACAACAAAACAGACCTATAAAATGTACTTAAAATGACTTTGTGCTGTTGTCTACAAAGTGACAAAGAATCACCTAATAATACATACATAGGCATACAAGAGAATAAATCATAGTTACTGTTCAAAATAAGTACAAAATTCACTGTCAGGTAAATGGCTTATTATTTGGAATGGAATATAGCTGCTGCCATGTACCATTCAGAAAGTCATTAGGATAGAGCTGGTGTTTGGAAAAAGTAGACATGTGTAGTGTGTTCACACCATCCTCTAAGACCATCTGCTGGATTGCAGATCTCTACTTCACGTTCTCATAACATATTGTGTAAATTACTGCCAGTTTGTCAGGATATTTGGAGATGTGGATTCTAGTAAACAAGATAGAATAACTGTAATGGAGATCATTTATTTCCTGAAAACTTCACAGCAAGATGTTAACCTTTTATACCGAGGGGTCATTAAAGTGTTACTAAACCCAGGAGCCTGCATTCGCTATATCTGGTCTCCCACAGTACACAGAACAAGAAACTGCAATTATTTTAGTAAATATAAATGGCTAAATACCTTTTCTCATCAGCAGTATATAGCAGTCTTGTGACATCTATCAGTGTCTGGTTAAAGCTTGTAGGAGGAGTTTTCCTTCTCCTCTGACTGTCCTATGAGGCTGCAGAACACCTTCAATGAGCCCCATCTTTTCTTGGTTCCCCCCTCTGTTTGGGACATTTTTTGATTTTGCAGGACACCTGACCCTCTGTCTGGACAGTGCTGATTAGCCCTGTGCTGATTACATGCACCCTCCCCCCCAAAAATAAACTCTCCATAGCTCCCAACTGTCCCTGATTTCGAGGGACTGTCCCTGATTTGGAGCAATGTCCCTCTGTCCCTCATTCCTCCTCATTTGTCCCTCATTTTGGTCTGATCTATATAGATGTATATAAAATGCACTTTTTATCTTTTAAAAAAGTGTTTTGCAGCACTAAACCTTTCATCTATTTCTAAATTGCTGCATTTGTAATTACCAAAAGTCAATATAAAGTAATAGTAGTGGTAAAAAAAAGCACTTGTGGGTTTAACCAACCTTGTTTTTTTGTAAAATTCTCCTTTAAGGGGGCGTGGCAAGGGGTGTGTCCTATGCCTGCATACTTTTGCTGATAGGCGTCCCTCATTCCCATCTCAAAAAGTTGGGAGGTATGAACTCTCTAGTACAGTGTTTCTCAACTCCAGTCCTCAAGACGCCCCAACAGGTCATGTTTTCAGGCTCTCCATTATTTTACACAGGTGATTTGATCAGCTTCACTGCCTTAGTAATTAGCACAGCTGTTTCATCTGATGGAAATCCTAAAAACATGACCTGTTGGGGTGCCTTGAGGACTGAAATTGAGAAACACTGCTCCAGTAATACTCACCAAACAGAGCATGTGCAGAGCGCCTCTAAGGCTCTGTACTATCAGCAGATGGATTGGGGAAAGTGGAAGAAAGCGAGGATCAGAGAAGACAGGATCAAACAGCCATTTTACACAATGCAGAGGATTAATCCCTTAGGTTCCACAGTGAGTATAACAAGCATGCTTTACTGCATATACAGACTGATTTTACTGTTGTGGGCTTAGTAACACTTTAAAGCCTAGATGCCAAGGCCAAAGTTAGTAACATCAGTATGCATTGATTGACTTGACAATAACGGTATGACTGAATTTAACAACCTAAATGATTTTGAAATTTTTTTAAAGGCATAAAGACTTTTATTTGCTACACTTTTATTTTTTAAAAAAACAACTCTTTATTATAGGCTGACAAATAGACACAAATGTTAAAAAAAAGTTTTTTTAATGTATTAATCGCATTAATAAATTAATGTACTTTTCAGCGCTCCTGTCTAATAAACCCTCAAACCTAAATTTTCAAGCACTTAGAAAATATTTCCTCAATAAAGATTAATTTTAACAGATGTGCTACACTACCAAATATCTATTACCTAATATCAGAAATTCCATTCAAACCCCCCCCTCCAAAAAAATTACCGAAACCAATCCTTTGTATGGCTCTCTCTGCAGCAGCTAAAAAGCCAACGGGAGGGAGAGGAGAAGGAAACAGCTTTCAGCTGCTGCAGAAAGAGCCATACAGGGGATTGATTACATTATTTGCCCCCCTGCTGCACTGATCACCCTCTTTGACCATATCCGATTCACTCTGCAGCCTGGGCCCCCCTGCTGCCTGGGCACCCCTGTTGGCCCAGATCCCATACAGGAGGACTGGTGGCACCCCCTTATCTACGGCCCTGCACAGCTGCACCATATTCTGTGTAGACCAGTTTTAGCAAATCTTCCCCAATATGGCTCAACTTGAACGTGAAATCACTACTCCAGTGCTTCCCAACACTTTCAGAAACTATATATCATGCCAACAGCTGGAGGGCCACAGGTTGAGCACCCATGTACTAAGACCATAAATACATATATAACCCTGGAGTGTAGCTGATAACTGCTGAGAAACGTCTTCCTTTAGTTGCCTTATGCCGACTGGGCGTCATATGACGTCCAGCAGGATAAGCCGCTCACAAGCGCCCTAAGGGTGTGCAGCATGGTGATCGGTAGTGCGGTGTGTCGCTCTGACTCGCTGCATCTCTGATCTTGGTAAAGAGCCTATGACGTAGGCTCTTTACCATGTGATCAGCTGTGTCCAATCACAGCTGATCATGTCGTTACCAGGAAGTGTCGGTTATTGGCTTTTCGTCTATTTGCGCTGACAAGTCAACGATTATTAGTGCAAACCCAACATGGATGCCCACAAGTGCCCACCTAAAGTGCCAACCCATGCCCACCAGGGATTCAAAACCCGTCAGGGGTGGATCGGGGGGGGGGGCAACAGGGCAATTACCCCCCCCCCCCCCGAAATTAGTTCAGGAACAGCTAGAGTAAGTTAGGACTGTCCTTTTGCTAGGTAAATGCGGTTTAATTCTGTTAATATCTGTTAGACAGAATACTCCAAGTGTTTAATCATATTGCGCAGAGTAACGTTATTGTTTTATTGATTATTTGTATACGTACGCTTACTAATCCTCTCTCCTTTTTGGCTTTGCTTGGCCAAATACAATTTTTGAAATACTTCAAGGTGTATTGGTAGTTGCTGGATAAGCGAGGTGTGTCATCCTCAGGTGTGCAAAGAAATCACAAACAAATTCTGCTGCTCCTCTGCTGGTAGTGGTACACATATGATAAATAAACATATTACACAGTAAATCCACAAGGTTATAAGATTATAAGAAGTATATCCCAATGAAGATGCAAAGAAAGTGATGCTGTTTCTCTGGAGCTCCAAGTCCAATATAAATCACAGAATACTCAATAGTGATTCATTCCATTCAGGAAAAGATTTGTGTTGACAGAAAGATTCCCAAGTAGGCTAGACCTCACCTAGTTGGATGGTTCTGAAATCTGCTTCTTTTGGACAAAAAACATAGATAAACCTCATAATGCTTTTTGTAAAAACATAAATTCTTTTTGAAAACTCACATTAGATGGTGCAACCAAATAGTGCACTGAATACAAAGTGCATGTAGCAAATACAGCCCCCTCTCCCGCCACCCTCCAGTGCCTCTCCCGTGTGATTGGGACCCAAAGAACTGATTCAGCGACGGCACTGGATTACTATAGAGCTGGCCATGGACCAAATGGTCCCCAGCCATCTCTATGACCCTGGGAGGCCAGAATTGACATCATGACTTCCGTCACTTAGAACCGAGCGATCGGTGGTGTTTGATTGCTCGGTTCTCAGCCTTAGAACCGGTGGGGGACAGATGCAGCATCCACCTAGGTAAGTATAATTCTTAAAAAAAAAAAATTCCCATACTTCTCTTTTAAGTAATACAGCAAGTTAACTTTCCTGCCCTATATCTGTAACAGCATATTGAAGGAACAGGAACAGACTGCTAAGGTCATCTCTCTGCTCTTTTATCCTGCCATCATGTTTCTTATAAGCACATGTGAAAGCAGAATATGTGATTGGCCCCAAGTAGCACCCTTTTTCTCAGTCTGTTTGCTGCCGTACAGGAGATTAAAGGGGTTGTAAACCCTCATGGTTTTTCACCTTAATGCATTCTATGCATTAAGGTGAAAAACCTTCTGTAGTGCTGCAGCCCCCCAACCCCCCTGTTTTACTTACCTGAACACTGTCTTTCTCCGGCTGGGAATGCGCACACCGGCTCTAGCTGGTGTCTCGTGTCCTGATTGGATAGATTGATAGCATTGCAGCCATTGGCTCCCGCTGCTGTCAATGAAATAAAATGATGCGGGCCCGGGGGGCGGAGCAGAGTACTGCTTTCTGTGTGAATACACGCAAAAGCAAGACTCAGAGGCGCGCCTGGACGGATATCCACCAAGGAGAGCGCTTCTGTAACGTGGACACCCGATACAGGGAGGAGCTACCTGCGCCGCCGGGGGACCCAGAAGAGGTAGATCGGGGCCACTCTGCGCAAAACGAACTGCACAGTAGAGGTAAGCATGACATGTTCGTTATTAAAAAAAAAAAAACCCTTTAAATGGCAATTAAATCAAGTCAAATGTAAGTTTTTATACATGCTGCATATAAATTACTTTTTGTAATAAATAAAGTATATAACTGCATTTATTTATGTTTTTTTCAATGTCCATTTGAAGTTTAGGTTTTTATTAATTAATCATGATCTTTTTAATGATCAGATTCATAAATCACAATGGGAAACATGAACGAAACATTGATGGAAGAATTTATTCTTATGGGATTTTCAGAAGCACCCACCCTCCAGCATTTACTGTTTGCAGTGTTTTTGTTCATCTACATCATTACCGTGATTGGCAACCTCTCCATAATTTTGGCCTACAGGTTCAATTCAGGCCTTCACACACCAATGTACTTCTTTCTAGCCAACTTCTCCTTTCTGGAGATCTGTTACATATCAACCACAGTTCCCAAGTTATTGTCAAGTCTTCTGCTAGGAAATAAATCCATCTCTTTCTTGGGTTGTATGGCGCAGATGTTTTGTTTTTTGCTCTTGGGTGGCACAGAGTGCTACATGCTTGCAGCAATGGCATATGATCGCTATAATGCCATATGTCATCCCCTTTTGTATGGCGTTGTCATGAATAAGAGAACCTGTCTAGGGCTTACAGCTGTTTCATGGATTAGTGGAGCAATAAACTCTTTAATACATGTGGTTCTCACATTCACTTTGTCCTTCTGTGGTGCTAAGACCATCAACCACTTCTTCTGTGACATCCCTCCTCTCCTTGACATGGCTTGTTCTGCTACAGCGATTAATGAAATTGTCCTTCTAGTGGCATGTGGCTGTGTCATTGTCAGCGCGTTCTTATTAACCATTGCATCTTACGTGCACATCATTTCAGCAGTACTAAATATAAAGTCTACCTCTGGGAGAAAGAAAGCTTTTTCAACCTGTGCCTCTCATCTTATTGTTGTCACTATGTTTTATGGCTCTGCTATTTTCATGTACTTCAGACCCAAATCAAGCTATTCCATGAATAAGGATAGGTTGATTGCTGCTCTATATGCTTTTATTGCACCGCTACTTAACCCATTCATATACAGCCTCAGGAACAGCGACGTGAAAGTAGCTGTCAAAAAGATTTTGTGTAGAGTATTTCTAGTTCAAAGATAGTAAAAAATGTTAAAACTAGAATAGTAAATGGAAATTCAGGATGGGATTTTGTGGATGTGAAATTGTTGATAGTTACATGTTACTGTTAAAATATCACATTTTTATTTACAAAAGTCATTAAAATAATTGTACAATAAGAAAGCAATATAGTATATCTGTAGCGGATAAAAACACAATCCCTCTACATATGATCTTCTACATGTTTCGCCATCCTGGCTTCTTCAAGAAATACATGTAAGGGATGCTACTAAATGAGAAAAAAAAATACAAAAGTTCAACAACCAATAACTTCAAGTATAATGGTCATATGCTTTTGATATTGTTATGCAACATTGAACCCACCGGGTAAGCACGAGTCCCTCAAGATCTTGACCCACACAATACGTGTCAGAATAACCAATACGATGAGAGAAAAAAAGAGAAAAGACATAGGACCCCCAAAGAGAAAACCAAGACCAGGTTTCGATCATCTGTAGAGGAGGGTGTGGCACCCGTAAAAAATGTTAACGCTAACCTGCAGCAGATAGACCAGGGAGTGAGCAGGAAATCTTTAGTGTGCTGATGGAGTGCTATTAAGGAACAAAATAGAAGTAAGACGTTCAAAAACTTTAAGTATTTCTAACCCCACCACAAAAATAAAGTTTCATATATTGCAGCTTACCAGCCCATAGATGTGAAGTTTACTCTTGTTTTCTTTCTTTTTCTTGAAAGTGCATGTAAACCAGAAAAAACATTTTTTAATTAAGGCTTGCACCTTGTACAGTATAGGATGTCATGTCATCTGTACCCAGTCTTGCCATGAAGAGTTAATCCAGCTCTGAGCAGTACTCTTATCTTTTTTCAGTGAGATAAAAACAGTCAGACAGAGAAATGGATGTCAGTTTATCCCCCTTGCTGTGAGTGACAGGTAATTTACATATCTCATGCACGAGTGTAATATGTACTTCAGATCCCCTTCTCCTTTCTTCTCAAGCTCTCCCAGGATTGGCTGCTACACACCTCAGCATGATTGGGCATGCTGATGTCATGTGGTGACTTTCCTGGGTTTTGACTGGATGTTAGTGATCATGGGGCATAATCCACAAAACCAGCAGAAGTTCAGTGTAAAATATATTGATGCCTGACCGGGGAGTGTAGAGGTGGGTACGGAGTCTACTGACATCAAGACTCCACCCACCGAGCTCCAGACAACAGACCTGCCCACAGAATCTGAAGTTTTTCAGGTTTCACAACAGACAGAGGGGAGACGTTTGACAGGTAAGGATATATGCAGGAGGCATGTATATCCTTATAGATAACCACTATGGCAGTAGTTTAGAAATGATGAGAGTGGGTTTACATTCACTTCAATATTCTCCATTTTATTTAAAGTGGAAGTCCAGGCAAAAACTAAATAATGCTAAACCTGATCCAGTCCAGTCTCCAGTGAAGGAAGCTCTGTGCAGGAGAGGACCGACAACGGCTATGAAATGGCTGGGAAGTGACATCACCCATAGACTTACTATGGGGCTTCCGTTGACGGCTGCCTCTCCTGCACACTGAAGCTTCCGCTGACATTTTTGCTTTACAAGGCTAGATAGATTAGGTTTAGAATGTGGCAGAGAGCAGGTTTAGCGTTAGTTAGGTTTTGCCTGAACTTCCACTTTAGTATTCATAATATGCGAAAAAAGAGATAAGAACGAAGTACGAACAAACAGGTGTCAATCCAAACTGTTACAGCATATTGAAGGAAATCGCATAACATACTGGAATGTGGGAAGGTCCAGAAAGAGACAAAGAAACATTATGAATTTTTGATTTGGCAAAATGAACCTTGAAATTGCTTTATAGTTTACTGCAACACAGACGGCATTGAAATATGAGGATTAGTGACATAAAGCAAGCGATCATCCACGAAAAGAGCAAGTTTCCTTGCTGTGATCCCAAAGTAACGCCTGAGATGGTCCGATTATTACAAATAGTAATGGCCAGATGTTCCATTACCAGGACATATAAGAGGGGTGCAAACGGCACCCTTGTTGGGTACCATTACTTATGAAGAGTGTCGATGTCAAGGAGCCATTAACGCAAACCCTGGCATTTGGTTTGAAACACAGAGCCATGATTTTTGCAATAGGGATAGTCTCGCTCCTATTTGTAGGAGTATTTGTCTAAATAACCAGCTAACCCAATCAAATGTTTTTTCCATGTCTACAAAGAGAGGGCAAGATAGGATATTAGCTATTTGGGCATGATTAATAAGTAATAATGAGTATTGTGCCTTACTTCCCTCTCCTGGACAAACCCCACCTGGTCTAAATGTATAAGCATGGGTAAATGAGGCTTCAAATGGCAGGCGATCGTATCATTTCAAGGCCACGCCTATAAGTGAAATAGGGCAATAGCTGGAACTTAATATTGGGTCTTTAGTTCATTATTAGAGGTCTAGTTATTTAAAAAAAATGCTGTACAAGTTTTCCAGCATTCGCACAAACCTCATAAATAATCCACGTAACGTTTGTAATATAATAATATACAGTGGGGACGAAAAGTATTCAGACCCCCTTACATTTTTCACTCTTTGTTATATTGCAGCCATTTGCTAAAATCATTTAAGTTCATTTTTTTCCTCATTAATGTACACACAGCACCCCATATTGACAGAAAAACACAGAATTGTTGACATTTTTGCAGATTTATTAAGAAAGAAAAACTGAAATATCACATGGTCCTAAGTATTCAGACCCTTTGCTCAGTATTTAGTAGAAGCACCCTTTTGATCTAATACAGCCATGAGTCTTTTTGGGAAAGATGCAACAAGTTTTTCACACCTGGATTTGGGGATCCTCTGCCATTCCTCCTTGCAGATCCTCTCCAGTTCTGTCAGGTTGGATGGTAAACGTTGGTGGACAGCCATTTTTAGGTCTCTCCAGAGATGTTCAATTGGGTTTAAGTCAGGGCTCTGGCTGGGCCATTCAAGAACAGTCACAGAGTTGTTGTGAAGCCACTCCTTCGTTATTTTAGCTGTGTGCTTAGGGTCATTGTCTTGTTGGAAGGTAAACCTTCGGCCCAGTCTGAGGTCCTGAGCATTCTGAAGAAGGTTTTCGTCCAGGATATCCCTGTACTTGACCGCATTCATCTTTCCCTTGATTGCAACCAGTCGTCCTGTCCCTGCAGCTGAAAAACACCCCCACAGCATGATGCTGCCACCACCATGCTTCACTGATGGGACTGTATTGGACAGGTGATGAGCAGTGCCTGGTTTTCTACACACATACCACTTAGAATTAAGGCCAAAAAGTTCTATCTTGGTCTCATCAGACCAATTAATCTTATTTCTCACCATCTTGGAGTCCTTCAGGTGTTTTTTAGCAAACTCCATGCAGGCTTTCATGTGTCTTGCACTGAGGAGAGGCTTCCGTCGGGCCACTCTGCCATAAAGCCTCGACTGGTGGAGGGCTGCAGTGATGGTTGACTTTCTACAACTTTCTCCCATCTCCCGACTGCATCTCTGGAGCTCAGCCACAGTGATCTTGGGTTCTTCTTTACCTCTCTCACCAAGTCTCTTCTCCCCCGATAGCTCAGTTTGGCCGGACGGCCAGCTCTAGGAAGGGTTCTGGTCGTCCCAAACGTCTTCCATTTAAGGGTTATGGAGGCCACTGTGCTCTTAGGAACCTTAAGTGCAGCAGAAATTTTTTTGTAACCTTGGCCAGATCTGTGCCTTGCCACAATTCTGTCTCTGAGCTCTTCAGGCAGTTCCTTTGACCTCATGATTCTCATTTGCTCTAACATGCTCTGTGAGCTGTAAGGTCTTATATAGACAGGTGTGTGGCTTTCCTAATCAAGTCCAATCAGTATAATCAAACACAGCTAGACTCAAATGAATGTGTAGAACCATTTCAGGCTGGGTTCACACTGGTCCGACAAACGCTCCGACATTGGGAGCTCATGTCGCATGACGCGTGAAATCCAATGTTTTCCTATGGGAGCCGTCCTAACTGGTCCGACACAAGTCGTTCCGACTTTAGAAATGCTCCCTGTACTATTTTGGTCCGACTTTGATCCTACTTCAGCCTATTGACTATCATTGAAGTCGGATCAAAGTCGGATCGCCGTCTCGCATGATCCGACTTTGGCACGCGACTTGTGCTCAGATGATCTTGAGGGGGAACTCCGCGCCAAATTTTAAATAAAAAACCGGCATGGGTTCCCCCCCAAGAGCATACCAGGCCCTTAGGTCTGGTATGGACCTTGAGGGGAACCCCCTACGCCGAAAAGACGGCGTGGGGGTCCCCCCAATCCATACCAGACCCTTATCCGAGTACGCAGCCCGGCCGGTCAGGAATGGGGGTGGGGACGAGCGAGCGCCCCCCCCCTCCATAACTGTACCAGGCCGCATGCCCTCAACATGGGGGTGTTGGTGCCTTGGGGGAGGGGGCGCGCTGCGGCTCCCCCCCCACCCCAAAGCACCTTGTCCCCATGTTGATGAGGACAAGGGCCTCTTCCCGACAACCCTGGCCGTTGGTTGTCGGGGTCTGCGGGCGGGGGGCTTATCGGAATCCGGGAGCCCCCTTTAATAAGGGGGCCCCCAGATCCCGGCCCCCCACCCTATGTGAATGAGTATGGGGTACATCCTACCCCTACCCATTCACCTAGGGAAAAAGTGTCAATTAAAAAAAAACACTACACAGATTTTTAAAGTAATTTATTAGACAGCTCCGGGGGTCTTCTTCTGACTTCGGGGGTCTCTCCGGTTCTTCTCCGTGCTCTCCGGGTCTTCTGCCGGGCTCCTCCGCTATCTTCTGCTCTTTTGCCGCTCTTTTGCTATAGCGGAGGAGCCCGGTCTGCTGCCTTCTTCTCTTCGGGGGTCTCTCCGGTTCTTCTCCGCGCTCTCCGGGTCTTCTGCCGGGCTCCTCCGCTATCTTCTGCTCTTTTGCCGCTCTTTTGCTATAGCGGAGGAGCCCGGTCTTCGGTCTTCTGCCTTCTGCCCTCTTCTCTTCTTCTGATGTTGACACGACGCTCTCTCCGGCTGGAATGCACTCTGGGCGCTCCGCTCTGACTTATACAGGCGGTGACCCCGCCCCCTTATGCAGTCACAGTCCCTGGGCATGCTGGGACTGTGATGGCATAAGGGGGCGGGGTCACCGCCTATATAAGCCATAGCAGAGCGCACAGAGAGCATTCCAGCCAGAGTGAGCGTCGTGTCAACATTGGAAGAAGAGATGAAGAGAAGAAGCGGCGAGACAGCGGCGACAAGACAGCGGCAGCAGACCGGGGCCCCCTGCTGGCAAAAGAGCTGGAAGAAGATAGCGGCGGGGCACGGGAGAAGAGGCGGAACACCGGGAGAAGTCGGAAGAAGACACACACCCCCCCCCCGAAGTCGGAAGAAGATCCCGGAGCTGCCTAATAAATTAATCTTGAAACCTGTGTACTGTGTTTTTTTTTTTTATTGACACTTTTCCCTAGGTGAATGGGTAGGGGTACCATGTACCCCATACTCATTCACATAGGGTGGGGGGGCCAGGATCTGGGGGCCCCCTTATTAAAGGGGGCTCCCGGATTCCGATAAGCCCTTCGCCCGCAGACCCTGACAACCAATGGCCAGGGTTGTTGGGAAGAGGCCCTTGTCTTCATCAACATGGGGACAAGGTGCTTTGGGGTGGGAGGGCCCGCAGCGCGCCCCCCCTCCCCAAGGCACCAACCCCCCCATGTTGAGGGCATGCGGCCTGGTACGGTTCAGGAGGGGGGGGGGCGCTCGATCGTCCCTACCCCCATTCCTGTCCGGCCGGGCTGCATGCTCGGATAAGGGCCTGGTATGCTCTTGGAGGGGGAACCCATGCCGGTTTTTTATTTAAAATTTGGCGCAGAGTTCCCCCTAAAGATCGAAGTCGGATCCCCGTTCATTGAAAGTCAGACACATGCCGGCTTCATGTCGCAGGGCGAAGTCGGATCCAAAGTAGGACGGCTGTCGTGTCGCACCAGTGTGAACCCAGCCTCAAGGATGATCAGAAGAAATGGACAGCACCTGAGTTAAATATATGAGTGTCACAGTAAAAGGTATGAATATTTAGGACCATGTGATATTTCAGTTTTTCTTTTTTAATAAATCTGCAAAAATGTCAACAATTCTGTGTTTTTCTGTCAATATGGGGTGCTGTTTGTACATTAATGTAGGAAAAATGAACTTAAATGATTTTAGCAAATGGCTGCAATATAACAAAAAGTGAAAAATGTAAGGGGGTCTGAATACTTTCCGTCCTGTATGTGAAATTTAATTTTCTATGATCGTAAACTCCATCTATATGCCATAATTCAGATAGCTAATTTCCTGAGATACCAGATTGTGATATCTCAGGAAATTAACACCTTATGGCCACTAGATGGAGATGAATGTCATAGGAAGTATGTAGAAAATGACATTTTTCATATATTACAGCTATTATGGGGATTGTTCATAATGTTTGTGTAAATGCTGAAACAATCACACAGCATTTTTTTTTTATAATTAGAGACCATAAGGTTTACATACACTTTAAAAAAAGTATATGAACTGTTTTACTTACCAGAGAATTTGTAACTTTGTTCAGCTGGTCTTGTGACTATGGCTGCCTTGTGAGACAGAAAAACCAGATTGTGGACCTCTCTGAAGACTACACTGCAGTTAAGCTGTGCATCCTGGTCTAGGAACCACCCCAGCATGTGCTGGGATATTGCAGATCCAGCAGCTGTATGGTGCTTAGGTCATATCTGTGCATCATGATCAATTGCTGTTTTTTTTAATAAAATATATTTCATCTTTTCAATCTTTGTTGAATCTCCTGCAGTCACTTCCTGTCTATGAGTACTCCAGTAACGGCTACATTGTATTTCTCAGTACGGGTTTCCTGATTTTACAACAGTGGACTGTGTAGGGTTGCCACCTTTTCTTCAAGTCAAACCCGAACACTTTAGCGGAGCACAGCTATTTTTATTTATAGTATAAACTATAGATATACTTTGTGATTAAATAACATTTCTAATCATATGAAGTTAATCACAAGAGTCCCCCTTTACATCAGAGTGCACAGAGTTCCCCCTTTACATCAGTGTGCGCTGAGTCCCTCTTTTACATCTGAATCCACAAAGTCCCTCTTTACATCTGAACTTGCAGATTTCCCTTACACTTTAGATTCTGATGTAAGGGAGAACTCTGAGGACTCTGACATAAGGGATGCTCTGAAAAACTCAGATTTAAGGGGGAACACTGAGAACTCTGATGTATGGAGAGGACTCTGATGAAACCCCGACACATGGTTCCAAACCCGAAGGTGAATCCTGGACAGGTGACAACCCTAGGACTGTGTCTGTGGCTGTGCAATGTCTGTTGAAACAGCCACTTGTTGTCTCCATCAGAAACATGATGGCATGACAATGCAGAAGCATAAGTGGGAAATAGGGAACAAAGCTTTGTCACCCTATAAGAGAAAGTGCCTGATCAAAGACCTTTGTTGCATTATTTTAATGAAAGATGCAGATTTAAAAAAAAGATTGAAAAAAATAAAGTCAGACACAACAGACATAATATAATACAACTAGGAATGTTTATTTAGACTGCTTATAGCGGATTACTACACCAATAATAAAAAAAAGGCCGTTCACAGTTTCCCATTCTTGCCCAAATTCTTGCTCGATTATTTTTTTCCGTTGAGACTCTCTCTACAAGTAGTTGTGCTGCTGTTACTACTTGCTGGGTATATTAGAAAAAAAAGTCTAATCTGCCTAGCAACAGGACGTTTGTCTGAAAAATCATTAAAAAGTTGTATTTAGAACACTATAAAATGAGTTCTCCACCCTCTCTGGCCGCCTGCTAGTTTTCTATTCTATTAATAGGAGCCTATTAGGGCTGACCAAAATACTGACCCTGGCACCCTAGTATATTGAGCCCAATTTTCCTGCAGTTGCACAGCTCGGCCTGCTGCCAGCCATGTCCACCCCTCTGGTAGTCGCACTCAGACTCATGGTCTCTCCCTTTCCAGTCTCCACTCTTCACCCCCTACCAGCCCTACCAGGGCCGTTGTTCTGACATATACTGTCCTCCTATCATATAGTGTCCGCCCCGTACTGCGCAGGCGCAGCGTCTGCGCAGTACGGAAGAGAAGGAGATGCCAAAAATGTCCGAAGTTGATCAGCTGACCATCAGCTGCACACGGCGCTCGGCACTTGTTAGTGATGGCTTTGCAAGAGGGCCCCTCGCGGGCTCGCTTCGCTCGCCACGCTTCGGGCACGGCCTCGCTGCGCTCGGCAACTATTTGTTCTATCTCGATGTCCACTTGGATAGTAGGGAATGATCCTGGACATAGGGTAAGAATAAATGCGCAGGCGCCGTGTACAGCTGACGATCAGCTGTTGAACTTCGGAGACTTTCGGCGTCTCGTTTGTCCTCCGTACTGCGCCTGCGCAGTACATGGCGGACACTTTTGGATAGGAGACTGTATTCGACAAGACACCGTCTTATCGAGCGGGCACCCCTGGGCAGTGCCCATCGCAGGCAAAACTAGCTACACATATCCCGGATGGGGTGAAGGTGAAGTACCGATCCTCACAATCTTATCTGTGCCACAGCTTGGTCTCTCATGCCCCTCAGTTATGCTCTGGCAATTAACCCTTAGTGTCCTTGGATGCTAGGAGAGGACTTATCTACTCTGACACTCTTCAATTGACACATGTTCACCTGCTGCTTACCTAAATTGTTAACCTTTTACAGCTCAACATCTGCATGCTGTTGCTTTTTATTTGAATGCCATTTAACACCTTTGCTTCTACTTGTATATATGGTTAACCCTTCATAGCTACCTGGGACTGTGTGGCTAATGCTGCCTTCTGACCTATGAAGAAAAATATCATTTCTGATTATAGATAAGTCTGGCTTTTATTGTCCATCCTGCTTTGTTTAAGTTCTATGACTAGTGCTGCACTCTAACAAGAAATGTCAGTGATGCCAGTGGATTAGTGGATTCCAGTTATAAGCGGATATATATATATTTGTTTTATAAATATTTAATTATGTTTTTTATACATTTATAATATTGCCATGTATATATTTTTAGATGGATGCAGGGGTGTCCATTTTAGTTAGTCCATAGTCGTAGTGCTACTAAATGGGGCATATTATAATAATAAATTATAATGTGTATTAAGTATGTCAATATAAAAAATATGTGCGAAATGTAAGAAAATGTATTTTTAATGAGCTCAAAAATGTGTCAAAAATGTAATATGATCACTCACACTTAAAGAGTAATGCCGCGTACACACGATCAGGATTTTTGTCGGAAAAAGATATGACGGATTTTCCAACGGGATTCCGCTCAAGCTTGCCTTGCATACACACGGTCACACAAAAGTTCTCTGAACTTTCCACCGCCAAGAACGCGGTGACGTGCAACACTACGACGAGCTGAGAAAATGAAGTTCGATGCTCCCGAGCATGCGTCAAAATGTTTCCAAGCATGTGTCGAATTGTTTCTTAGCATGCGTGATTTTTTGCATGTCCAAAATGCATACAGACGATCGCTTTTTCGGATAGGATCTTTTTCCGACCGAAAAATAGAGAACATGCTCTCAATCTTTTGCTGGCTGGAATTCCACCAGCAAAAGTCAGATGGAGCATACACACGGACGCATTTTCCGACCAAAAGCTCACATCGGTCTTTTGCTGGCGGCATTTCCAATCGTGTGTACGGGGCATAACTCCACTTTCATAAGAAAAAAAATAGCAATTAAAAAAATAACATAGCATATACTATTGCGACTCAAGTCATATTGTAATTGAGTGGTATTAAAAATGTGGGGCAGTTGTTTCAATAGCATAGCAGCCTGCCTAGCCTTACTGAATATGGCATGTTAACTTTTGAATAAATAAGTGTCCAGCTTTAAAAAAACTTTTTTGATGGGCTATAAATGAGCATCATTAGGAAGGAATGTTGGTAAAACTAATCCTAGTAGTGACACCAATGGTTTGCATCTTAGGAGCTTTCCCTATTATAGCCCATCATTTTTTATTTTTTTTTTAAGCTGGACACTTATTTATTCAAAATTTAAAAGATGCCCTATTCAGTAAGGCTGCTAGTGAAAATCTTAACCCTTAGCCAGGTGACCTGACATCAGATACGCAGAAAAAAGAAGGTTGGAACAGAGTGGGTGGGGTCTATAGGGGGTGGGGCCTCTTGAGAAGTGGGAGGGGTCAAAAAAGGAAGGCCGGGCTCAGCCGCCACACCATCTTAAAACTTCACCAGCCGCCACTGATGTCCACCTTTGTCCAACCAGGGAACGCATTGCATTCATTGAGAATATGTAAAGCATTCTCTGGGTGGCACCCGTGCTGAATGACCTTCAGTGTACACAATGCAGCACAGGACCCAGAAGCTAGTGAAGATCACTGGAGTAGTGATGTGAACTTGGATGGAGTGTAGGGTAATATGGGATACTCCAGAGTCACTAAATATTTACATGAGGACACTTTACTTTTCAAAGTCTCTCTAAGCAGTCTCCAAGCGGGAACAAGTGCAGAGGGCAGACCTGAGTCCCTTTTTGTAGATGCAATCCCAGGCGGGAACCCTACTGACCACTCCACCTAAGAGATATGGCACGCAGTCACTAGAACCCTGAGTTCAGGTCAGTGCTCACAATGTCACAGGATCACCAGATGCCTTCTTCCAGTATCCACCAGACACTCTTCAGGTAAATGCTCACAATGCCACAGGACAGCCAGACCACTTCTAACTTCAAAGGTGGAACGAATGAGGAACTACAAGCATGGGTCCCTTCCTGAGATAAAATGGCAAATGAGACTGGATAACCTTCACTGCACCACTGTGATATGAATAAATTGCGCGCTTACCAACTGGCAAGCTTAAGAGAGCTTGTGACCTTAACCCGGTCGGGGCCTTTCTTGAGATGGAGACACCACTAAACCGCTCCTTAGACCATGACTGGACCACTATCCTCCATATAAAGACCTGGATGCAGGAGATGCTAAACTCCTATCTAGGAGTTGTTCTCACAAACAATGCCCCAAAAAGAAAGGAAAGGCAACATAGCGTAATCCTGGATGGATATTTATTAAAAGAAATTAAAAGTACACTTACAATATGTTGAATATAAACACGCATAAGAAGCGGCCGGCTAAACACGAACACCCGTCCTACAGATGGTGAATACGGCACGTCAGCACGTCAGCACGCCCGACGTACGTTTCGTCACACTTCTGACGTCGTCTGGGGCACGGGCGACGCACTGAAGTGTCGCTCCTATATAACAAACCAACATAACCAGACCTCGGAATGAAAACGAAGCCGGAAATCACCCTGCGCTCCACCAAGCAAGGGTGGATGGTGTAAAACCGCCATCTTAACTAAGGGATACTAAGTAGGCGATGTAAATTAAGGGAAAAAAAGTGGGGAGGGGGGGGGGAACCACAATAATCTCACTCATATCAAGTGTGAGAAAGGGGTACCGAGTTTAAATTAATTAATAAACTGGTTATAAAGGGCCCAACTTCCCATTGGTAGAGGGCACACCTTAGCCCAGTACTAACTTATGAATCGAAAAAAATGTATTTCATACTAAATTAAACCGCAAGGGAACCTTAACCTGTGTGACATTGCTAGAGGAGAGAGAGGTGATTTCAACGACCTCGTATAATCTAACAGTTCAAATTATGAGTCATACCAAACAGTAAATGCAATATTTAAATAAATAATTAAAATAGAAGTGTGAAAAAATTAATTAATGATATAGTAAAGTTGGCATCAAAAACGTCCATTACATTAAGGGAAGCGTGAAATTAAGGTTTGGGCATAATGGAAGAACACATTAAAACCCAAATCTACCCCATAGGGTATATAATTACCTCAAAGAATAGTTGTTATGTAGTATGGTATGAGCCAATAATCCCAAGAGCAACAGTTGGGTATAATCAATAATAGAATCAATGGGCTAAATGAAGTTGTCAATAAAGGCATTGGTGTCGGTATCCACATTGAGTCCATGTGGGACATAACATTTGATTTTGTGTATCCAGAGCATCTCGAGCTTAGAGATGCTCCTAATTAAAGAGCTCCCCCTCCAGTGAGGCCGATACCTGTCGATACCCTAAAAAGAGAGTTTTTGAGGGGTCTTTGTTATGAGAAACCAGATAATGTTTTGAAACAGAGTGTTTGGGAAAACCATTTATGATGTTGGTAATATGTTCATTCAGGCGAACAGAGAGGGGTCGTCTAGTCCTGCCCACATACTGTAGGCCACAAGTGCACTGTAGCAAGTAGACGACCCCCTCAGTAGTACAGGTGATAAAGGGTTTTATGTCATGCTCTTCTTGTGTGCTAGGGGAGGTAAATTTAAGGGTTCGTCTAGATGGCGCAGAATTCAGTCTGCATACCCGGCATCTCCCACATTTATAGTAACCCTTCAGGTTATCAAAAAGACCTTGAATACCCCTAACAGGGGGATCAAGAGCATTCGGGGCTAATCTGTTTCTAAGGGATGATGCTCCCTTAAAAATCACTTGTGGCTTGTCTGGGATAGCCCCTCTCAGGATGGGATCATTACCCAATAAATGCCAGTGTTTATTAAATAGCCTTTTGATATTGTCATGTTGAATAGAATAGGTGGTAATAAAAGGCAGAGTTACGGAATTCTCTCTGGGGATTACCTTCTCACTCAATAGTTGTTTCCTATCCATACCCTTTACCCCCTCCAAGGTTTGGGTTAGAGATTCTCTGATGTACCCTTTTTCCACAAATTGATTTAACAAAATTCCGGCCTGTTGCAAAAACTGAGAGTCATCAGAACAATTGCGTTTAAGTCGCATAAATTGACTCTTAGGTACAGACCGGAGCCACGACCTATGATGGCAACTACTTAGAGGAATATAGGAGTTACGATCCGTTTTTTTAAAAAACGTAGAGGTCATAAACTGGTCACCCTGTATGGTAATGTTGAGGTCTAAAAATTGAACATTAGACTGGCTGGCCTCAAATTTGAGTACAATGCCCCTATTATTCTGGTTAAGTTCCTCCATGAATAGGTCAAGATCGGTGCGGTTCCCATCCCAAAGGAGGAGGATGTCGTCAATGTACCTAGCCCACAGCTTGAGCTGGGGCCTCTGGCAAACATGGACGACATCCTCCTCCCACAGGGCCATAAACAGGTTCGCAAGACTGGGGGCATATTTAGCCCCCATCGCGACTCCACGGTCCTGTCGGTAAAAACATTGGTCGAACCAAAAGTAATTGTGGGATGCAGCGTATCTTAGAAGCACCATGATGAAGTTGATTTGTTCATCATATAAACCTGAGTCCCTTCTTAGATAATATTCAACTGCATAAAGGCCTAACTCATGGGGAATGATCGTATATAAGGACGTTACGTCCGCCGTAACTATCCACATGGTGGGGGTGGGGGTATAATTAGTTAATAAGTTGATAATATATTTAGAATCTCTAACAAAGGAAGGCATTTTCCCCACTAGGGGTTGTAGGAAAAAATCGATATACCTGCCCACCCGGGACGTAAGGGAATCAATCCCACTTACAATGGGACGTCCCAGGGGGCAGGTAGGATGTTTATGTACTTTCGGTAGATAGTAGATAACGGGGAGTGCGGGGGGCTTTGGGTACTAGATAGGCCTTTTCTTTTTTGTTTAGAATCCCTTGACTATGTCCATAATCAACCAACTTTTTAAGTTCTCTAAGGTAAAGAATTTTGGGATCTGATCCAAGGGGAGTGTAGGTCTCTCTATCTCCAAGAATCCTATACATCTCCTGGAAATAGTCTTCTCTGTTGAGAACCACAATGCCTCCCCCTTTATCTGCGGGTCTAATAACCAAATTCTTATTGTTGCAAAGGGAATCAAGGCCAGTGTGGAGTTCTCGATCTAATTTTGCTCTTTTAATGGGCATCTTATCTAGATCCCTTAAGGGTTACTATAAATGTGGGAGATGCCGGGTATGCAGACTGAATTCTGCGCCATCTAGACGAACCCTTAAATTTACCTCCTCCAGCACACAAGAAGAGCATGACATAAAACCCTTTATCACCTGTACTACTGAGGGGGTCGTCTACTTGCTACAGTGCCCTTGTGGCCTACAGTATGTGGGCAGGACTAGACGACCCCTCTCTGTTCGCCTGAATGAACATATTACCAACATCATAAATGGTTTTCCCAAACACTCTGTTTCAAAACATTATCTGGTTTCTCATAACAAAGACCCCTCAAAAACTCTCTTTTTAGGGATCGACAGGTATCGGCCTCACTGGAGGGGGAGCTCTTTAATTAGGAGCATCTCTAAGCTCGAGATGCTCTGGATACACAAAATCAAATGTTATGTCCCACATGGACTCAATGTGGATACCGACACCAATGCCTTTATTGACAACTCATGATGAATCCCTTCATTTAGCCCATTGATTCTATTATTGATTATAACTAACTGTTGCTCTTGGGATTATTGGCTCATACCATACTACATAACAACTATTCTTTGAGGTAATTATATACCCTATGGGGTAGATTTGGGTTTTAATGTGTTCTTCCATTATGCCCAAACCTTAATTCCACGCTTCCCTTAATGTAATGGACGTTTTTGATGCCAACTTTACTATATCATTAATTAATTTTTTCACACTTCTATTTTAATTATTTATTTAAATATTGCATTTACTGTTTGGTATGACTCATAATTTGAACTGTTAGATTATACGAGGTCGTTGAAATCACCTCTCTCTCCTCTAGCAATGTCACTCAGGTTAAGGTTCCCTTGCGGTTTAATTTAGTATGAAATACATTTTTTTCGATTCATAAGTTAGTACTGGGCTAAGGTGTGCCCTCTACCAATGGGAAGTTGGGCCCCTTATAACCAGTTTATTAATTAATTTAAACTCGGTACCCCTTTCTCACACTTGATATGAGTGAGATTATTGTGGTTCCTCCCCCCCTCCCCACTTTTTTTCCCTTAATTTACATCGCCTACTTAGTATCCCTTAGTTAAGATGGCGGTTTTACACCATCCGCCCTTGCTTGGTGGAGCGCAGGGTGATTTCCGGCTTCGTTTTCATTCCGAGGTCTGGTTATGTTGGTTTGTTATATAGGAGCGACACGTCAGTGCGTCGCCCGTGCCCCAGACGACGTCAGAAGTGTGACGAAACGTACGACGGGCGTGCTGACGTGCCGTATTCACCCTCTGTAGGACGGGTGTTCGTGTTTAGCCGGCCGGCTTCTTATGCGTGTTTATATTCAACATATTGTAAGTGTACTTTTCATTTCTTTTAATAAATATCCATCCAGGATTACGCTATGTTGCCTTTCCGTTCTTTTTGGGGCATTGTTTGTGAGAACAACTACTAGATAGGAGTTTAGCATCTCCTGCATCCAGGTCTTTATATGGAGGATAGTGGTCCAGTCATGGTCTAAGGAGCGGTTTAGTGGTGTCTCCATCTCAAGAAAGGCCCCGACCGGGTTAAGGTCACAAGCTCTCTTAAGCTTGCCAGTTGGTAAGCGCGCAATTTATTCATATCACAGTGGTGCGGTGAAGGTTATCCAGTCTCATTTGCCATTTTATCTCAGGAAGGGACCCATGCTTGTGGTTCCTCATTCGTTTCACCTTTGAAGATCTTCACTGAGAGAACTTATTGATCCACTTGATCTGACTATGGACTTTATTTATTATTAATCACTATTGTGGCATTTATTTATCACATTTTGGTTTACAGCGCTGCTTTTTCTGTTTATTTATTGTTTAGTGTGTGTATCTCACCTCCAAGCGGCTGCTTTTCTTTTTTCTTTTTTTTTGTCATTTAAAACTTGATTGTGCTAATTGTGTGTAGGTATACAGCGTGGTGCTCTTTCCTCTTTACACTTCTAACTTCCACAGGGCAGTCTTCAGTGAGCTCTCCAGACCAGGTCCCCAGATGAGGTCTCTTGACAAGCTTCAGAAATGGATCATTAGTGATAGCCCCCCCCCCAGCTGGAACCTCAGTTAAAAACTACCTGGACTCAGGATAGCAGCTTTAGATGGGAGTAGCCACACCCACCCAGACTGGTGGATTACCTCCAACAGGATAAAGAGACCCTTGCTCTAAATATCAGACTAATATGTATGCCTCTCCAGACACCTTCACACCTTCCCCGGGATTGGCTGGAGCACAATAAATATTCAGGCTGGCCATTTGCCTTGCTTAACCCTCTATATTCCAGAAGCCGCTAGCAGGCAGGAAAGAGCAATCAAACCTGCAGCCTGTGGAATCCAGAACAGCCAAAAGCAATAAACAACTGCTACACAGAAGAGCCAAAATGAACAAATTTGCCTGATGTCCTAACAACCTAACTAGGAGGGTGCAACATTTGGCAGGTAAAACAGTTTACATATATGTATTTCACCTATATATTAAATTGTTTGAATGTTCAATTTTCAATATGCTGTTAAATATGGAAACATTATTATGTTAACAGCATGCAAGGCTTTGTTTACAGCTGTTGGAATCTGTCTTCAGTTAACATTGGAAACCTTTACAAAGACGCAACATACCCCCGGACGTGATCTTGCAACATGGAAAATGTGAAAATCTCCCACGGGATACCAAGATACTTCAAAAGCTATTATAGGCAAAAAGCAAATGAAATAAGTCGTAAATACTATTTACAACGTTGATTGTTTCAGTGCCGTGCCTTGCAAGTTCACATTTTGTCAGGAGGATGTTGCAGGGACATAGAATTGTCCCTTGAGTATAGAAAAGCTAAGAATAGCTAGCTATAATGCATAAAATCCAATTTCCCTCGCCCAGGTCAGTGGGTCAATACTCAGATTTCATAATAAAAGGAAAGTTTGTGGCTCCTGATCTGCAATAATTTAACTTTTTATTAAAACAAGAGCAATCGATAAAATACATTTCACCCAGGACTGTTATACTGGCTATTTGCTATTTATTTCAGAATGGAAATATAAATATAGTTACTCGCATCTCCAGGCAAAAAGCCAATCCCTTGTACAGACATCTGCTGAAATAGAAAACAGAGGAATGTTTAATATCCTATTTTACAGGCAGCAATTTTTTTCACAGTATGGTACATGCAGCCTCCCTGGCTCACCAGTTCTATGCATGCAGCTGAGCTTTAAAAAATGACTAGAAAGAGCCACGTTGTAGCAAAAACACACATTCTGAATGAGATCCAAGCGATTAGTGGTCTTTGATGGCTCAGTTCTTAGAAGCGGCAGTGGACAGATGCAGCATTGGACAGATGCTGCATCCACCTAGGTGAGTAGAATTTGTTTTACACAACCCCAGACTTCTCTTTTAATGAAATTAAAGGGGTTGTAAAGGTTCGTGTTTTTTCACCATAATGCATCCTATGCATTAAGGTGAAAAAACACCTGTCAGTGACGGGCCCCACCCCCCCACCCCCGCCGTTTTACTTACCTGAACTCAAACTTGTCCCACGGGGACACGCTGTCTCTCTGCTAGGGGGTTCTTGGCTGTTGATTGGATAGATTGATAGCAGCGCCATTGGCTCCCGCTGCTGTCAATCAAATCCAATGTTGCTGCATCTATGGACACTGCATGCTGGACTCAGGAGAGCGCCAAGTAACCTCCCGGGAGAGCGCTTCTCCCAGGGGGTTATCTGATGTGGGGAGGAGCTGAGAGAGCCGCCGAGGGACCCCAGAAGAGCAGGTTCAGGGCCACTCTGTGCAAAACGAGCTGCACAGTGGAGGTAAGCATGATGTTTGTTATTATTTTTTTTTAAAACATGAACCTTTAGTGTCACTTTAACTTCTCTTTGGAAGCCCCCTTTTTTATCAGAGGTGCCCCCTCACATCAGAGTCCCCTCTTCACAGAGTCCCCCCAGCACATCAGTGGTCCCCCCTGCCAATCAGAGGTCCTTCCATCCATTAAAGTCCCCCCATCACAGAATCCTCTCATCACATCAGAAGCTGCACCCTTCTCATCAGATTCCACTCTATATATCAGAGACCCCCTTAGACATAAGATCCCTCTGTCACAGAGCCCCCTCTTCCCATCAGAGGCTGTACAGTTTATGGTTCCAGCAGCAAGGCAGAGAGTGGAAGTTGGCACAGATCTGGAGTTGAACTTCTGTCCTCATCCCTCTCCTGCTGGGGTGACCTTGAATGCCATATGCCCTGGATCAGCATCATGCATTGCCATGTTGCGGGTGGGAGGCTGCTTTGGCCCAAGCGTCATTTGTTTGTTATGGTGCTGGACGCCCATCGGCACTGTTGCAGTACATAATTGTCCCTAGTATGTATGAATGTGAGTTAGGGACCTTAGATTGTAAGCTCCTTGAGGGTAGGGACTGATGTGAATGTACAATGTATATGTAAAGCACTGCGTAAATTGACGGCGCTATATAAGTACCTGAAATAAATAAATAAATAAATAAATAAATAATGCTGATCCAGGGTAACCTGTGTCCTGTGTTCTTAGTACCCCAGAGGTACCCAAGCAGCACCGCAGTTAGAAACACTGCACCATAGAAGGGTTGGAAAGCATTGGCCCCTGGAGCAGAGAAAGACATGGAAGATTTCACTTTTTGTGTGCCAGAGAGGTAAGTAATTTGTTTATTTTATTGCAGTGAGCAGCTGGCTATATTTTTTTTAGTAAAACAGTAATGTTTCTTTAAGGCTTGTTCTAGTCCTGTTTACCTCCATACTAGTTGACTATTATAATCTCATAACTAACAGATTAGCCTTTTCAGTAATGAGGTTTTATGGTTTTGGCTTTTTTTTAAGCAAACCATCACTCCTCTAAAATACAGGCAGTTGCTTTCTGCAATACAAGAAAAGCATACTTACCTGTTCCACTTACAGTAAGTGAGATCTTCCTTGTCTTCATCAGCTGTGGCCACCACTACTGTTCCACCATATTTGGGGGGTGTTGGACATCATGTCCTCCATTGGATGCTATTATTCCTCCGTCAGGCTGCTAGGTCCTTTTGTGGTAACATATGTGAAAAAAATTGTGCAACAGCTCCAACAGCCCCATTAGCAGCTGCAAGCATAGTGTGATGTACATCTTGATATAAATGTGAATAAGTGCTGCACAAAGGATGCAAATAATTATTAGTAAAGAATATTATATTTAGTAATCTTATGCGCTAAGTGTGCTATTGAGAATGTAGCATTCATAAGCCCCGGATACAGGAAAAATAAGAATAATACTTTAAAAAAAAATCACTCAATTCTTGTACTCATTCTATACATCCATATTTATAATCATAACAAATATTTGAAATTGTGAGCAACCCATCAAAATGTTGGAAAAATAGTAATAAAGGAAAAATGTGCAAATAAGACCTGAGGGCAATCCAATCTACAGAGTTTGTGAATGTATAATTCAACACACAAGCCTCTGTACAACAGTGGGGCATTTTTTTGCTTTCCATTTTGCATTGTTGAGATAGATAGATTGGATTGCCCTTGGGCCGTATTTGGACACTGGGTGTGGACCTTTTTTATTTTTTCCTTTATTATTATTTTTCCAACCTTTCAATGGGTTGCCCACAATTTCCAATATTAGTTATGATTATGGCTATGAATTTACACATTTTTTGTATATTATTAATAGTAAAGAATAATCATAAATATAAATTACGGTATATACAGTAAATAAAGTTATGCATCAACCATATAACATGCACCAATATGTGAAATACTCTAATACCAGTGCAAAGAGAACATGGCAGTCCACACAGTCCCACTTCATAAATAAAAAGTCCTTCTTTGTGAATTTTGTGGCATTGTAAACTTGTGAATAATGCACCTCAACCAAACCCTTGAGGGTATTCACTCACCTTTAAAAAACGAATCCCCATTACAAAGGTCAGACACGCATTCTACATAAAACCATGATCCAGGTAAATTCCTCTGGATAGACCCAACACTGGAAACCAACTCCACTCTCTTCAGCCTTCAGGGATCAGAAGCAATTTGTGCTCAACAGGTTAATTATCAAAGGTCAGCTATTGAGGATCAGCATCTAGAAATCAAGCTCTGATAAAAACAAAAAGTATAGAGTGCTCACCATGGCAAATTTATTGTATGCTTGCAGTTGAAGTTGCGCTATAAGGTAAAAAGAGGCAGCTAACACATAAACCTACTGTATACAAGTAGATAATAAAATGATCACAAAAAGCGTGGAGCTGAATATATAAATGTGCCATTGGATAATAAATTGAAATAAACAATAAGAAAAAACAAAAAACAAAATCATGCATAAATGTTCAGCTACGAATCGTTCGCCAGCAAGTGCAAACTGTGTAAAGTCCAAATAAGTAAGCCTTAAAGATGCAAACATGAATGACTGTGAAGATGAGACCCTTTCCACAACAGTGAAATAGTCTCAACGTGACCCCGTGTCAGAAAGGAAAACTGCAAAGGTACACCACTCCAGTGCACCTCCACTTTTCAATCCAAACGCACTTACTGGATCAATTTGCCCTTAAAGAAGTCAAAATGCGCTCATTTCATGGGGAACATACTGAACAGCAAATTAATGGCATCCTTATGCCGAGGCTCCCATCGTTCCCCAGAGATGAACTCAGCTGCATTAAGAAGAAGCTACATAGTGTAATTTCATAAAAATTTCAAGAAATAATTTAAAATCAAACAGATATACAAGTATAAAAAGCATATGCGTATACAGATTCAGTATTCCATACTGGAGCCGACACAAGCCACTTCCAGGTTTCGATTGCGTCACAGATGTCTGTTCTGTCCTATGCATTTCATCACAACTGGCATCATCGGGGGCATGTAAGCCACGTCTGATTATCATATATATAATATATACAGTATCTCACAAAAGCAAGTACAACCCTCACATTTTTGTAAATATTTTATTCTATCTTTTCATGTGACAACACTGAAGAAAGGACACTTTGCTACAATGTAAAGTAGTGAGTGTACAGCTTGTATAACAGTGTAAATTTGCTGTCCCCTCAAAATAACTCAACATACAGCCATTAATGTCTAAACTGCTGGCAACAAAAGTGAGTACACACCTAAGTGAAAATGTCCAGATTGGGCCCAATTAGCCATTTTTCCTCCCCGGTGTCATGTGATTCGTTAGTGTTACAAGGTCTCAGGTGTCAATGGGGAGCAGGTGTGTTAAATTTGGTGTTATCGATCTCACTCTCTCATACTGGTCACTGTAAGTTTAACATGGCAGCTCATGGCAAAGAACTCTCTGAGGATTTAAAAAAAAGAATTGTTGCTCTACATAAAGATGACCTAGGCTTTAAGAAGATTGCCAAGACCCTGAAATTGAGCTGCAGCATGGTGGCCAAGACCATACAGTGGTTTAACAGGACATGTTCCACTCAGAACAGGCCTGGCCATGGTTGACCAAAGGAGTTGAATACGTGCTCAGCATCATATCCAGAGGTTGTCTTTGGGAAATAGACGTATGGGTGCTGCCAGCATTGCTGCAGTTTTGATGGCAATCCAATAACCCAATTCCCCAAGGATGGACTTAGAATGATTGTAAAGTTTTGTATTTAAAAAAAATACTTACCTCCTTTGTGAAGTCGGTTTTGCACAGAGCAGCCCGGACCTTCCTCTTCTCAGGTTCCTCTTTGCTGCTCCTGGCCCCTCCCTCCTATTGAGTTCCCCCACAGCCAGCAGCTTCCTATGGGGACACTGAAGCCGAGTCACAGCTTTGTGTGTCCATTCAGACATGGACCCCCGACCTGGCCCCACCCCCCTATCTCCCCTGATTGGCTGACTGACTTTCACTGACAGTCACGGGAGCCAATGGCACCCCTGCTGTGTCTCAGCTAATCAGGAGGAGTGTCCCGGATGACTTAGACATTCGTGGACATCGCTGGAGAGAGATGGGCTCAGGTAAGTATTAGGGGTTGCTAGGGTGGCTGCTACACACAGAATGTCTTTTAGATGCCTTTACAACTCCTTAAAGAAAGGGATCTCTGTACTTACTTCACATTCCATGTTCATGTTGTTCATGTTCATGTTCATAACGTTTTTAACTCATAGATCCAACGGGTCTCCAACTTTGAGACCCCCTTTTTATGGAATCCCTTCTCCACAGAGGGTATATATTTATCAATGGCTAGAAATAGGGTAACTGTTAGATCTTGACTGCGAAACCTGGCATAATGCTCAGGGACACTATGAAATTTAAATACCTTTTTTATATTGTTAAAATTCTCATTAGCTCTCACAATAAAGGCTCTTGTGGTCCAGCCCACATATTGCAAGCCACAAGGGCATTGCAAAAGATAGACCGCATTAGTGGAGGCACAAGTTCTAAATGGTTTGATGCAATAAGACTGAGAAATTCTTTAAATTTTCCTCACTCAATAATGATTCAATGGGAAGTGTACCTACGACCAAAGGATATGGTCCAAATTGCGACTTAAACGCGTGGCTAAGCTGCAGGTAGCGGAAAAAGTACCAGTTAGGCAATTTGTGCCTGTCTTTCAGCTGGTTAAAAGTAAGAAGTTTGTTACCACCCACTATATGTTTCAATTGTTTTATACCAACTCTGGCCCATATGATTGGATCGGGAATTGTGTTCAAATGCGGGAGTTTGGGATTGAACCACAGGGGAGTGTCTGGGGACCACACATCAGATGGGGAGTTCATCAACGCCCTCACTCTGACCCATGCCCGGATTGTTACTCGCATTGAGTTGGTCGGAGATGACATAGCCGATGTTTCTCTATACAGCAAAAATGAAAGGCTCTCAAAAGACCCCAAATGGGCTGCTTCAAGCACATTTGCCGCGTCCCCGTCATTCCGCATCAACCATCTTCTGGCCACAACCATTTGTCCAGCTATGAAATATTTAAATAGGTCTGGGAGAGCAAGCCCTCCCTGCCCCCAGGGCTCCTGTAGCGTCCTAAGGCCTATTCTGGGGTGTTTTTCGGACCAAATAAAGGACCCAAATAAACTGTTTATCTTTTTGAAAAACTTTGCCGGAACCCAGACTGGGGAGTTCCTGAGAAAATACAGGAAAACCGGAAGCACCTTCATTTTAATGAGGTTGACTTTCCCTATAAGCGAGAGTGGTAAGTGCTTCCATGCTTCCAATTGTACTTTAGTTTTTGCCAATGCCGGCATAAGATTCATTGAGATGTAGTCACTTACTTTGGGCGTTATATTAATGCCTAGGTATTTGAACTGTGTTACCCAGGTTATGGGGACCCTTTGTGTTGCCACTGCCCTTGCCCCAGGATCAATGGCCATCCCACTGGATTTCTCCCAGTTCACACACAACCCTGAGAATCATTTTTTTTTTTTTTTTTTCTTTATAAATGTCAGTATTGCTGCAGCAGGTTCTACAGTCAGGTCCATAAATATTGGGACATCGACACAATTCTAATCTTTTTGGCACTATACACCACCACAATGGATTTGAAATGAATCGAACAAGATGTGCTTTAACTGCAGACTTTCAGCTTTAACTTGAGGGTATTTACATCCAAATCAGGTGAACGGTGTAGGAATTACAACAGTTTGTATATGTGCCTCCCACTTTTTAAGGGACCAAAAGTAATGGGACAGATTAATAATCATCCATCAGACTTTCACTTTTTAATACTCGGTTGCAAATCCTTTGCAGTCAATTACAGCCTGAAGTCTGGAACACATGGACATCACCAGACGCTGGGTTTTATCCCTGGTGATGCTCCGCCAGGCCTCTACTGCAACTGTCTTCAGTTCCTGCTTGTTCTTGGGGCATTTTCCCTTCAGTTTTGTCTTCAGCAAGTGAAATGCATGCTCAATCGGATTCAGGTCAGGTGATTGACTTGGCCATTGCATAACATTCCACTTCTTTCCCTTAAAAAACTCTTTGGTTGCTTTCGCAGTATGCTTTGTCCATCTGCACTGTGAAGTGCCGTCCAATGAGTTCTGAAGCATTTTGCTGAATATGAGCAGATGATATTGCCCGAAACACTTCAGAATTCATCCTGCTGCTTTTATCAGCAGTCACATCATCAATAAATACAAGAGAACCAGTTCCATTGGCAGCCATACATGCCCACGCCATGACACTACCATCACCATGCTTCACTGATGAGGGGGTATGCTTTAGATCATGAGCAGTTTACTTCTCCATACTCTTCTCTTCCCATCACTCTGGTACAAGTTGATCTTGGTCTCATCTGTCCATAGGATGTTGTTCCAGAACTGTGAAGGCTTTTTTAGATGCTGTTTGGCAAACTCTAATCTGGCCTTCCTGTTTTTGAGGCTCACCAATGGTTTACATCTTGTGGTGAACCCTCTGTATTCACTCTGGTGAAGTCTTCTTTTGATTGTTGACATTGACATACATACACCTACCTCCTAGAGATTGTTCTTGATCTGGGCAACTGTTGTGAAAGGTGTTTTCTTCACCAGGGGTCATCCACCACAGTTGTTTTCCGTGGTCTTCCGGGTCTTTTGGTGTTGCTGAGCTCACCGGTGCGTTCTTTCTTTTTAAGGATGTTCCAAATAGTTGATTTGGCCAAAACTAATGTTTTTGCTATCTCTCTGATGGGTTTGTTTTGTTTTTTCAGCCTAATGATGGCTTTCTTCACTGATAGTGACAGCTCTTTGTTTAGGCCGATATGTATTCTTCTACATATTTTTGGTAAAAATAAAATCATAATAAGTATATTGATTGAAGTATATAACGTCCTGTGAGCCACCACTATAAATACAAAACCAGTGTATCCTCTTATAATTCAGCAGCAAGCGTTACACATGTCTCATACACCATGCAAAATTAATCTAATCAAATTATGGACGCTGCACTATCTATGTTAAAGCAAAATGCTAGTGAGTAGTGCTCTTCAATAAAGTGCTAATTGTGCTACGCATGAATAACAAATATCAATAACGATAAAGAATATTCAAATATATGTATAAATTACAATAACAAATAATGAAATGCCTGAATAAAGTGACAGAGTGCATAGGTGTGATAAATAACTATAAACCACAAAAATCTACACATTTAAAAAATGGCAATTAATCCAAAAAACTTCGAATGATTAAAACGTCTAAATAAATAAAAAATACACAATAAAATGAAAATAAAAATATAAATGATCCTGTGCACTGTGCAAAGTTCAAATGGTGTCAAACTACAAGTGCTCCACACTCCCCTGACATCGGACATCGAGTCCGCGGGACCTGCGGGCACGCTCCCGCGGCGCCGGCGGCGTGGGTGCGCCCGCTAGCCTGGGATTACTAAGGGACGTACGGGTACGTCCTTTTGCACACCTGTGCCATTCTGCTGACGTACATTGGCGTACAAGCGGTTAATAGGGTTTGGGTCTGAGCTTTTGCGATGTTCGCGGGGTGTTCGCCCATCTCTACTCCTGGCTGCTTACATTTTAAAATAAAAATCCAGGGATTCTTTACCTGGCCTTTGTACGTGAAATAAAAAAAAAAAAAAAAGTACCATTGGGTTTCCCAAAATTCCATACTAGATATTTCTGAGCTGGTATGAATTTTAATTTTGCAAAAAAGTGTGGGGTTCCCCCTAAAAGTTAATTTCAGACCATGGCGCCACACTCAGAGTGTGGTGCCATATTGTGACAATGTTGTCATTTTTTTGTATGTGTTTTTACTTCCGGGTACCCTGGGGGGGGGGGTTTACATTTGTAACTTTAATAAAGCAATTTTTCAATTAGATATTCCGTGATTGATCCTCCATTTTTGCTCCTTATGGGACATCTTTGTTCCACCACTATCAATTTTTTACATTGATATATTTGAGCTTAGGAGGTATCCCGTCAAACTGATGAACCGGTACTGATTAATACTATTGTTGCCATTTGCAACTTATGATAAGTGGATTCCATGTTTGTTTTTGTTTTTATCTATTCAGAGAGCAAAGGGCTAAATCTGGCCCACGGCTGCAGTTTGTAGACCACTGCCTTAGGGGATCAAAAGAAAATGTTTTCCCTAGTGGAGAAAATTGTAAAGATGTGCTTTGCCTTCCTCTGGATCTCTTTCAGCCTAAGGCCCCTTTCACACAGGTCATCCAATCAGGTTCACCTGTCAGTTTTTCAGGCGGACCTGATCGGACACTCCATTCACTCCTATGGAGCGGCAGATGTCAACAGACATAGGTCCGCTGACACCCGCTGCTATCCGATCTAATCCTGTCCGTGAAATCCAGACGGATAGTGGTCCTATTTTCTATCCTCTGGCGGATCGAATGGAATCCATTTTCATCCGATCTCCCCATAGAGGAGAGCAGGACTCTGACAGGTCAATCTCTGCATGGTAAGCAGAGACGGACCCGTCATCCGCCTGCCCAGCAGGGATCAGCGGATCGCCGAGCTTGCAGAGTCCGTCAAACGCATCCTCCCATGTGAAAGGGGCTTAAGGGTTCTGAGGATGTAAGTTTTTTTATATATTTATTTTTTTCTCATGGTTAAACGTCATACAACCTTTCTAAAACGCAAACATTTATTGGAAAAAAGGGGCAGTACTTACATCCCATCTCCTCCTCCTGTGCAGCATGCTTTTTGCAAAACTACAGGTGCACTTTATCAACATGTCACAAACATCAACAATGCACAGTAACCAACCAGAAATCAGCTTTCATTAGGCTGAGTGCAGAGAACGTCGTAAAGCTGTTATCCGATTGGCTGCTATGGACAGCAACAATCCACTGCTTTTGTTGCTCTGCAAGGTCAAATCAAGTTCTATGCTGCAGACTGATACAGCCATTTGTGCATTTTCAATGTAACCGTCAGTAATTTTTTAAAGAGTAAATGTATTTTCCTTATCGTGCGCAGGGATGAAAAAATAGGGGGAACACTTGAGTCATTTGAAAGCAGCACCGTCACACACACCAGCCTTGCAGTCACAGAGCCTGAACAATACAGGGATCCCAAACGTCTTGTTGGAATTTTAAGTAGGACAAATATAGCCGTCCATCAGCGCTAAGCTTGGGAGGATGTCCAAGCTTACCAACATGTCCAAAATAAATGCAGATATTGCATTTACTAGGTAATAACTGCATTTGTTTTACACGATCATCTGCAGCTGCCAGAGACGTTCCCCCCCCTTTCGCTTCTCTTCCTCTGCTTCTCAGTAATTGCATCTGAGGATGTAGCTGCTGGAACAGCTTTCTGGATCCCTGAAAAAAAAAACTCGAGCCCTCAATAAATATTTGTTGTCTGGAAGCAGGGCTGACAGGGTTGGGAAGCCGTACATAGCTAAACAAGCGGCGCACGGTGCTTTTGGACCGTCAGACCCATGACATTGAGAGCCATGGATGCTTCTGGGCCCGTCACCTTCTCGCACGCCTTTGGACAGCAGTGTGAGGTGATGGAGGCAGGTAAGTGTCACCTATTCTGATATATAACGGCCTCATGTTTAATCAATCCCGTGATGTATGCAGCCGTGCCAGCCTTCTGGCTCAGCTCACAATCTGCGTGTGACCTGCATGATTATTTATAGACTGTGTAATAATGAACGGCATCCCGGCCAAATTAACATTTGGCAGCGTGCAACAGTTGTAAAATATGCTTTGAGGGTCTGTGCAATATCTTTCTATTCTATGCTAAAATAATTGAAAAAAAAAATAGAAAGCATATTCAGCCAGTAGATGAGGGGGAGGTAGTGTGAGACTGCTGTCTCCAGGATCACAGACGTGTGAGGTGCAATACAAATCTCATGAAAGTTGTTCAGAACGACCGCAAGATACAGGGATATACAAGGTAATACTGACATATAATCACACACATAGGTTGGACTTGATGGACTTGCGTCTTTTTCCAACCTCACCTATGTAACCCACTATGTAACTACGTAAATCTTCTGATTTACATAGTTTAAAGCAGAACCTTTCATACACTGCACTGCAGACATTAGTTTTGTTGTTGTGTTTGCAAAGACTATCCATCAAGCCCATAGCAAGCAAAGGGATTCTCCCCTTTCATAACGTAAGTGCAGGGATGAAAATCAAAAGGCAGAAGCTGATTGGTTGCTTTAAGCTCCAGGGAGTTCATCTATTGGACCCCCTTTAAAAGCGTATCTCAACCAAAGAACAAAAATGTAATATTTCGTAGTTTACAAGTTCCTAGACATGGCGGCTGAATAAGGTTTGGCTCAAACCACAAAGTAAAACTCCAGTTTTTAACGTATCAGTTTTTCCTGCATTACTCACCTTCAGTCTGGAGCTGTCCACCGCAGTAATTTTTTTCTTTCACTAGAGGATATCAGTCTTTACCCATTTCCTCTGACCCCAGAATATTATGGACCCTCCCCCTGGGAGGATGTCATTCACACATTATGTGAACTCTGTTCAGTAGAGGTGGAAGGACCATCCACCAGCGCTGCCAGAGAGGAAGAAAAAGGACAGGTGACAATATTCGGACCTGCCAGAGGGCCTTTGTAAATATATACAGTATCTCACAAAAGTGAGTACACCCCTCACATTTTTGTAAATATTTTCTTCTATATTTTCATATGACAACACTGAAGAAATGACACTTTGCTACAATGTAAAGTAGTGAGTGTACAGCTTGTATAACAGTGTAAATTTGCTGTCCCCTCAAAATAACTCAACACACAGCCATTAATTTCTAAACCGCTGGCAACAAAGTGAGTACACCCCTAAGTGAAAATGTTCAAATTGGGCCCAAAGTGTCAATATTTTGTGTGGCCACCATTATTTTTCAGCACTGCCTTAACCCTCTTGGGCATGGAGTTCACCAGATCTTCACAGGTTGCCACTGGAGTCCTCTTCCACTCCTCCATGATGACATCACGGAGCTGGTGGATGTTAGAGACCTTGCGCTCCTCCAACTTCCGTTTGAGGATGCCCTACAGATGCTCAATAGGGTTTAGGTTTGGAGACATGCTTGGCCAGACCATCACCTTTACCCTAAGCTTCTTTAGCAAGGCAGTGCTCATCTTGGAGGTGTGTTTGGGGTCGTTATCATGTTGGAATAATGCCCTGCAGCCCAGTCTTCAAAGGGAGGGGATCATGCTCTGCTTCTGTATGTCACAGTACATAATTATGTGTTGTGTAAAAATCTCAAGCGCTGAAATGATATTTGTGATAAATAGTGATTGAAAAATATCTAAATAATTAGGCTGCAATTATTCATGAGTGTTCAGACACCCTAACGTGAATAGTGGTATAATAGATGATGATGCACTCTAATTAACTTTACAATCAGTGCACAGCTCCTCAAGATATATACAAATGGTGTTGCTAATTAAAAAAACAAACTACAATATACTTCATAAGTAAACAAATACCATATGTGGATGCGGATTCCAAATGTACATGTGATAAAACCGCGTTCGAGTGTAGATCCAAACAAATAAAATAAATAATCTACATATATATAGATTCCCTAGCAAAACTCATGAGCTATAATATTATCTGGATATACAAAGTGTAAAAACACCAAGACTCATGCAAGAGGCTTATATGATAATAAAATCCAAAAAACTATGCCCCAAAACAAAATCAGTATTAGCCAGTGACAAGTCCATTTAACATCTTCAATTATTCATTGGAGATGGCTTGTGTTTTGTTTTCAGCTTGCAGCAAGCTATGCCCCAAAATACACTCAATATTGTCCAGCAACAGGTATATTTTGCATCTCAGATCATTCGTAGAGAGTGGCTTGTACTTTACCTAGTTGTTAATCAGGCACACAATGGAAACAGTCAGCTGCTACGAGCGTGACTCCTCAATACCGCTGCTACCGTGCTGGTGATTCGCAATGGTAATCCTCGCCACTAGCTCCTCCCACGCGTTACGTCACAGACCACGTGACTTTCTCAAGGATCCTGTTTCTATTGTATGCCTGATTAACAACTAGGTTTATGTGAGTGCATTACCTTTGAGCATTTAACTCAGTTTTCTTTTGATCATTGTGCAATTATGTGTATTATCTTATTTACATGAATCATCTGCATGCTGAAAGTGACAAAAAAAACAAGACACTCTCTACGAATGATCTAAGATGCAAAACACACTTGTTACTGGACAATATTGAGTCTATTTTGGGGCATAGCTTGCTGCAAGCTGAAAACAAAACACAAGCCAATAAACTGTAGCTCCCCAGTGACGGCAGCACTCATGCAGCCCCAGATCATGACACCCCCCCCCACTATGCTTGCCTGTAGGCAATACACACTTGTCTTTGTACTCCTCACCTGGTTGCCACCACACATGCTTGACACCATCTGACCCAAATAAGTTTATATTGGTTTCATCAGACCACAGGACATGGTTCCAGTAATCCATGTCCTTAGTCTGCTTGTCTTCAGCAAACTGTTTGCGGGCTTTCTTGTGCATCATATTTAGAAGAGGCTTCCTTCTGGGATGACAGCCATGCAGACCAATTTGATGCAGTGTGCGTCATATGGTCTGAGTACTGACAGGTTGACCCCCCCACCCCTTCAACCTCTGCAGCAATGCTGGCAGCACTCATGCGTCTATTTCCCAAAGACAACCTCTGGATATGACGCTGAGCACGTGCACTCAACTTCTTTGGTCGACAATGGCGAGGTGTGTTCTGAGTGGAACCTGTCCGCTGTATGGTCTTGGCCACCATGCTGCAGCTCAGTTTCAGGGTCTTGGCAATATTCTTAAAGCCTAGGCCATCTTTATGTAGAGCAACAATTCTTTTTTCCAGATCCTCAGAGAGTACTTTGCCATGAGGTGCCATTTTGCACTTCCAGTGACCAGTATGAGAGAGTGAGAGTGATAACTCCAAATTTAACACACCTGCTCCCCATTCACACCTTGTAATACTAACGAGTCATATGACACCGGATAGGGGAAATGGCTAATTGGACCCAATTTGGACATTTTCACTTAGGGGTGTACTCACTTTTGTTGCCAGCGGTTTAGACATTAATGGCAATATTTATTTAGAGCAACAATTCTTTTTTTCAGATCCTCAGAGTTCTTTGCCATGATGAACTTCCAGTGACCAGTATGAGAGAGAGAGAGCGCAATAACACCAAATTTAAACACACCTGAGACCTTGCAACATTAACGAGTGAGTCACATGACCCCGGGGAGGGAAAAAGGCTAACTGGGCACAATTTGGACATTTTCACTTAGGGGTGTACTCACTTTTGTTGCCAGCGGTTTATATATTAATGGCTGTGTGTTGAGTTATTTTGAGAGGACAGCAAACTTACACTGTTATACAAGCTGTACACTCACTACTTTACATTGTAGCAAAGTGTCATTTCTTCAGTGCTGTCACATGAAAAGATAGAAGAAAAGATTTACAAAAATTTGAGGGGTGTACTCACTTTTGTGAGATACTGTATATATACACACAATTACACTGTACTGTGTACAAGTTTTAGGGCAGGTGTGAAGAAATGCTGTAAAGTTAGAGTACTTTCAAAAATATATATTTTTATTGTTTATTTTTATTAATTTACAAAATGGAAAGTACGTGAACAGAAGAAAAATCTAAACCAAATCAACATTGGGTGTGACTACCCTTTGGCTTCAAACCAGCATCAATTCTTATGCCGTGTACACACTACCGGACTTTTCGTCGGACTGAACGCCGAAGGACTTTTCGACGGAGTTCCGACGGAGTTCCAACAAAACGTACTTGCCTACACATGGTCACACCAAAGTCTGATCGTTTTGAACGTGATGACGTACGACCGGACTAGAATAAGGAAGTTCATAGCCAGTAGCCAATAGCTGCCCTTGTGCCTTTTTTTGTCCGTCGGACTAGCATACAGACAAACGTATTTTTCGATTGGACTCGATTGTCCATCGGAAAGATTTGAAACATGTTCTATTTCTAAAGTTCGTCTGATTTTTCGACATAAAAGGTCCGATGAAGCCCACGCACGATCAGTTCGGTCAAAAAGTCCAGTCGTGTGTATACGGCATTAGGCCCATTTCACATGGGGTGGATCTGTCCAAGCGGAAATCGCCTGCTCAGTGGGGGATCTCTCTGCTGATCCCACTGAGCAGGTGGATGACAGGACAGTTTCCGCGCCACTATGCAGAGTAGACATGGACACAGCCTGCCCTTCTCTATCGGACGGTCACATGGAAACAGACTGCATGTCCGTTTACATCCAATTGTCATCCGATCAGCTGGACAGATGGTGAACGTATCACCATACGGACACTAGAGGACAAATGGTGGTCCGATTGGGTCCGCTTGAAAAACTGACAGTTGGACCCGATCGGTCTGCTGGTGTGAAAGGGGCCTTACACTTGCACAAAGTCAGGGATTTTGTTGCATTGGAGTTTTTTATGTGTTTTGAAGGCAAAGGGTGATCATGCCAAATATTGATTTGATTTGGATTTCTCTTCTGTTCATTTACCTTTCATTTGGTTAATTGGCAAAAATAAACTATTTACACTTCTATTTCTGAAAGCTTTCTTCATTTACAGCATTTTTCACACCTGCCGAAAACTTTTGCACCATAGCATACTGTATATGTATGTATTTTTTTTTTTCTAAATGGAGGGGAGGTAAAAAAACTTGAGTCCTAATTTACCGTTTACTTATAGACTAGTCATTTTAGGCCCCTCACAGAACATGATTCTGTACACAATGGCATTTTTTTAACAATTGATATTAATACATAATTTCCTTATCTTCTAAAGCCCTTATGAAAGGGGGCATCAGTTCACCACTAAAGCGCATTGGCTACTAATTTATTTCAACAAATAAAAGCAGATTTCTTTATGCAAGTATTTTCTTTGGATATTATTTGTGACAGTGTTTACATTCATTTGGGTAGGTTTTTATTTACGTCTGTGATCCCATTAGAGATATTTTTCCTCCCCAGTGTTAATATTTTTGGACAGATGTTTCCTTATTTCTCTCTTTGAGTCTATTGGGATGATTTCCCCTCAATGGGAAGATTTACCTGTCTAAAAGTGTGTTTTGTCTACCCAATGGAGATATTTCCCAAAACGAATATGGTCTAGAAATATTTAGATAGAACAAAGGTGGATAAAGCACCTGGACCAGATAGCATCCACCCACGGATCCTAAAAGAATAGAGTTCTGTCATTTCAAAGCCATTGTTTCAAATTTTTAGAGACTCTTTAATGACTGGAACAGTACCAATTGATTTGTGCAAGGCCAATGTGGTGCCTATATTTAAAAAGGAGGTAAATTGTGTGGTCACTGATTGATGTTAGAATTAACAAAAAGATAGCACCAACATCCGTTTTTTAGATGAAAGAAAGCATATAGAGAGGATATGGGACTTTCAAGGTTCAAAAATACACAAAACGACAGTATGTAAACAGAAATTATATACAATTTTTATTAAACAAATTACATCAATAAAAACAGTACGTTCAGTATACTCATAGCCAAGGATGGATGCAAGGCATCCTATAAATGACAATGGTCTGCTGTAGTCACGTTCAGGTTTTCTACATGTTTTGCCGTATAGCTTCTTCAGGAAGGAATGTGAAGATTCTTTAAATATCAAAACCTATGCTTTAACAACTTTAATTGTGCAATGAAGACAAAAAGAGAAAATACCCATTAGTTTATCAAACCTAAAAATAAAAAAAATAAAAATTATTACATCTTGCCTAAATCTATGGCTGCGCTAATAAGAAAGGCAAGAGATATTCCCTAAAACAAAAAACCAAAAGGCCCTACCTCATGTTGTGAGTCTGATGGCCCACACAAGGCTGATTTAAAGTAATGAAGAAGAGGGGAAAAAAAACCTTTAATACACCCTTTTGGTGGCACTCAAAAAACCAGCAGCCTTATAGTTGAAAAAAATAAATAAATATATATATATAGATATATATATATATCTATATATATACTTCCCTCAAAGTTGAGAAAGTAAGGTAGCATGGAGCACTTCCATAAATTGAGTGCACCATACCCATCCAAACCCAAGAGAATGAGACTGCAAAGGTTTCTGGATAGCCTCCAATCGGCAATGCCTGTATGTGTCAAGAAAAATATCCCCTATAAGTATCCATTGTATATGTTGTAACAACGGGCCAAGTATATTACCCTATCCTAAAATACCTGCCTTCCTGTGATGTGGAGCGTGAGGCTTCCCAGGGTCCCCACAAAATGGCCACTGCCAAGGGGATCCTTAAATACCCCTCCCCGATGCGTCAGAGCACGGCGCTGAGCGGACATCCAGGACAAAAAAACACCCAGCAGAAAAGGCCCTCCCCACACACCGGGTGCAAATAGGAGGCCCACATGGAGCACTTATACGTACACCCTTGGATGTCCATACGGGGTCCCAGGCATATCATCACGAGAGAGACACAGATGTGGTGAAAGGGAGAAAGGGAGAAATAAAAAAACACACGGACAAAACAAAACCAAAACAAATACGAAACCAAAATAAACAAACCCAAAAAAAGCAAAAAGGGAAACTGAATAGAGTAAAATAGAAATAAAATAAATAGAAATTAAATATAAATAAATAAAAATGAAAATAAGGAAAAACGATTATAAAGTTATGGATGAAAGTTATCTAAGGGGAACCCAAATATCGCCATGTACAATCCTTCACAGTATGATAAGAAACAAAACATTTAGTCCAGTTGCTTCAGTTAACTTTAATAATTAATATTCAGTGTTTAAAAATACATCCTAAGCACTAACAAATATGTACCTACTTCAGTATTGCAATAATGGCACCAAATGTATCTGCGGTTGCTATGGAGTGGAGAGAACACAGACACACTAGGAGAGTATCCAAGGTTGAAAAAGAGTAGTGAGGGGCATAAGGGTAACCCTGGTAAAAAGCCATCATCCCTCATCCAGGTCTACAGGAAGGGCGTATAACTAATACCCTCATTCAGGCCTGGATGGCGAGTCGCTTGTAAAACATAAATCCATCTAGTTTCAAGTTGTAATAATTTCCTGTCTATATCACCACCCCATTCATGGTGGGGAATATGTTCAAGACTAAAGAAGCAAATTGAATTTAGATTAAAGTTGTGGTAAAGACCCACATGTCTACTAATAGGGGTTTCCATTTTGTGCTTAGCAATTAGGGAGACATGATCCCTAATTCTACAAAATGGGGGTAGTTTGTTCTTCCCTATGTAAAATGCTCCGCAAAAGCATTTCATTATGTAAACGGCTCCTATTGATTGACAGGTAGTTCTATATCTTGGGGTCCATGTGGTATTGTTGGGTAGCGTAACACTTTTTACATTTAAAATAAAACAGCAAAAATTACATTTCCCGCAGGGATAAGTACCAGGTATCTTAAATTTTCTACACTCTCTCCAATTTTATGATGACTAGTTACGAAAGTGTCCCTCAATGATTTTGATCTCTTATACGTTATTTCGGGATATGGTTTGATCAATTTCATGATTTTTCTGGTCAGCTGTTAATAAGTACCAAAACGTTTTATAGACATTACATATCTTGTTATGTTGCATACTGTATTTGGTAATAATCCTTGTAGATGTGGTTTGTGTATTGTTATGAGATCCATAGATGAGCGCGTGTCTATTCTGTATTTTCACTCTATTGAAAGCCTTTCTGAGGCATGTTTTGCTATAGCCCATCAACAAGAGGCAATCCCGCAATGAGTTAGCCTCTCTAAGAAAATCCTCATACTGGGTACAGTTTCGTCTAATTCTAATAAACTGGCTATAGGAGATACTTTTAATCAATTGTTCTGGATGGGGACTGCTGGCATGCAGCATGCTGATGCCAGCAGATGGTTTCCTATATAAAGTTGAAAAAAGTGTGCCAGCTACATTAACAAAATTTTCCACATCAAGGAATGTTATCCTTTCTTGATCAAAAGTGAAAATAAATTTAAGATTGTAAAGATTCTGTTGCAAGCCATTCAAGAATTCAACGTGATCATTTTTTGATCCTGCCCATACCATAAAGACGTCATCAATATAGCGATGCCAAGACAAAATACTCCCTATTTCCAAGGTTTTTGACTCGTCTGCAAATAGATCACGCTCCCACCCCGCCAGGTACAGGTTGGCATAGGAGGGGGCACACTTGGCCCCCATAGCCACTCCCTGTACCTGGAGGTAGTGGGAACCCTTGAAAACAAAAACATTATGTGTAAGAACAAAAGTCAACATTTCCTCCATGAAATCATTGTATTTCCATGAATCCAAGTCTCACTAATCCATGAATTATTGCACCACCTGAACCCCATGTACATGTGGGATTGAATTATACAGGGCCTCAATATCATGGCCACTAGCCAGGCCCCTTGTGGGATCTGTAGGCATCGATAATTTTTAGGTGATCTATTGTATCATTCACATGTGGAAAAACTCCCCTAACATGTGGATAGAGGTACTCATCTATAAGCTGACTAGCTTTTTCTGTAAGTGATCCACACCCTGATATGATCGGCTGGCCAGGGGGGTGGGACAAACTTTTATGTACTTTTAGTAGTGCATAAAATGTTGGAGAATTGGGATTTTTATTGTCCAAAAATTTAAGAGTGTTAGTATCAATTAGGCCCTTATAATGTGCCCTAGCTAGATTATCTCTGTATAATTTGATATAATACTCAATGTGTGAAATTGGAATAGGTCTGTACCACTGGGCATTACGAATAATGTCTAAACACATTTTTCGTAACCTTCCACATCCATAACAATGAGATTCCCACCCCCCGTTATCGGAGGGTTTGATTATAATATTCTTTTTGGAACTAAGAGATTTCAATGCCTGTTTCAAATTATCTGGTAGATTCGGATGCGGCACTGTTTTCCAATTAACCCTTTCTATTTCTTTAGTAACCTGAATAACGAAAGCCCATATGTTAGAATTACCCTGTAAGGTAGGGAAAGATGTTGATTTTGGCTTGTGTATCTTAGGTACACTGGGTATCGCGGTCAATGGACGGGGGGGCGGAGGGGGCGAGCAGAGATGTCATCTCTGCTCACTTCAGGTGGGGTAAATACCCATCCCTCCTCCTCTGGATTGCTCTCATCCCATAATTCCATGAGGTCCTGTAATGCCTTAAGGTCCTCAAATGTGACATTTTCCTTGAACTAGGGTGTCACCTTGATCCTTATTATAAAGGACCTTATACATCAGTCGCCTAGCGAAAAGATGAAGGTCCTTTATTAACTCATGTCTGTCCGCCTTCTCATCTGGAGAAAATTTGAGGCCAAGGTGTAATACCTCTGACTCATCCCCAGATAAAGGGTGGGAGGACAGGTTAATAATATCAAATGTCTCCCGATTCTCAACCATTGTGGAATCGGAACCCATTATTTTAAAGGTTGACTTGATGTACGTGTAGAAACAGATGCTGACTGCTGCATTCTCCTAGGATCCATGAGAGAGTTAGGGTTAAAAATGGGCGCTGTGCGTATATCCTAAAGGGAACCCTGAGTGTGCGTGCGTTGTTCACCCATCTGTTGGGACAATGGTCCCGCTGGTAGTGAAATTGAATTGATAATAGCTGACGGTGATGTGAGTGACATCAAAGTGATTAAGTGCATTTCCTGACATAGGTGTATTGGGTGTTGTATTGTTTTGTGAACGTTGTGATCTCTTCTCTTTGTTTGAAACCTGTATTGCTTTAGGTTGCCTATGTGATCCATGTTCTGCCTCATTTTTCCTTTTCTTAAGTGTGTTTCCTGCTCCATCAAAACGTGTACCTATCAGAATATAGGACGTTGAAGACAAGGATGATGTGTCTGAATCTATTAAGTCTAAGTTGGTTGCCTGAGGGCCTTTATTGTAGTGGTCCTTACGACGGAACTGAGTTCCTTGTTGTGTCCATTTATATGCCTGCTCATAATCATAAGCTTTCTTGTCTCTGGAAAATGTGTTCTCTTTTGTTTTAATGAGATTAGTGGCATATTTTGTTAAGTGATCCTTCAGTTTTTTATCCTTGTCCAGGAAGCCTGTATAAGAGGACATATTGCTATGATCCTCCTGCCATTTCAATATTTCTTTGTCTAATTCCATTAGATCTACCTCATATTGGTCATGTAAAATATGCATCATTTTGATGGAGCAATTTTGTAAATTTGATTCCCATGCTTTTTTGACATTAGGTTCTACTTTCCTTATGTTGGGGAATATCTGGATCCGTAGACCCCAGGGTACTACCTGATCTTCCACGTATTTATCGAAATATTCCCCATGCCAGAAAAGGCGTGTTTGTTTCTCCACTAGTCTCTGATTTATTTAAAAAGGAACCAAAGTCTTTACCTAGTAACTATAGACCTGTTAGTTTGACTTCTATTCTTGCTGGAACAAAAGTATTTTAAGCAACAGACAACATGGATTCTTGAAAGACAGAAGTTGTCAAACAAATTAAATTTTTCATCAGTGCCTCATCATCAGTGCCACCTATTAGTGCTGCCTATCAGTGTCACCTACCAGTGCCCATCAGTGCCACCCGTCAGTGCTCATCAGTGCCACCTATCAGTGCACTATATCAGTGCCCTTCAGTGCCACCTATCAATGCCCTTTAGTGCCACCTATCACTGCCCTTCAGTGCTACCCATTAGTGCCACCCATCAGTGCCACCAGTGCCGCCTCATCAGTGCCCACCAGTGCCACCTATCAGTGTCCATCAGTGCCAACCTTATCAGTGCCCATCAGTGCAGCCTATCAATACCCATCAGTGCAGACTATCAATGCCCATCAGTGGAGCCTATCAGTGCACATCAATGATGGAGAGAAATTACCTGTTTGCAAAATTTTATAACAAACTATAAAACTGTTTTTTTTTTCAAAATTTTCAGTCTTTTTTCGTTTTTTTAGCAAAAAAATAAAAAAACCAGCAGTGATTAAATACCACCAAAAGAAAGCTTTATTTGTGTGAAAAAAATTATATAAAAAATGTCATATCGGTACAGTGTTGCATGACCGCGCAATTGTCATTGAAAGAGCGGAAAATCTGATCGTTCTGAACGTGGTGACGTAAAACACGTACGTTGGGTCTATAAACGGGGCAGTAGCCAATAGCTTTCGTCTCTTACTGTAATTTTTTTCTGAGCATGCGTGGCACTTTGTGCGTCGGATTTGTGTACACACGATCGGAATTTCCGACAACGGATTTTGTTGATGGAAAATTTTAAAGCCTGCTCTCAAACTTTGTGTGTCAGAAATTCAGATGGAAAATGTGTGATGGAGCCCACACACAGTCGGAATTCCGACAACAAGGTCCTATCACACATTTTCCGTTGGAAAATCTGACCGTGTGTACAGGGCATAAGAGCTGTGAAAATGTGGAATAGACTCCCTCAAGAGGTGGTTCTGGCCAGCTCAGTAGATTGCATTAAAAAAGGCCTGGATTCTTTCCTAAATGTACATAATATAACAGGATACTAACATTTATAGGTAAAGTTGATCCAGGAAATACCCGATTGCCTCTCGGGGGATCAGGAACACTTTTTTCCCCCTGCTGGAGCAAATTGGATCATGCTTTTCTGGAGTTTTTTGCCTTTCTCTGGATCAACTGTGGGTATAGGATTGTGTATATGGGATTATATGATATTTTTTAACTTTTTCCCTTTTATGGGTTGAACTAGATGGACTTGTGTCTTTTTTTTCAACCTGACTAACTATGTAAAAAAGAAAAAAAATATATGTAGCACTGACCCCCGAAGGAGCTGCTGGTTATTATTTTGGGTCTTTGCCGTCACCCCTTACCCACAGTTCACCATACCAGAAGCTTAGAGTCTTTACTGGGCCTTGCGCCCACCGATGCATGCACCAGTCAATTAGTTCTTTTTCCAATGCTTTTTATTAAACAACTTGAGCAGTAGAGGGATGGAGAGTTAAGGGAACGTTCAGATACCTTGTGCAGATCACTGAGGAACTTGAGATCCCGGAGACTAGTACACCTTCAGTCAACGGATCTTGCTCACCCAGATAGGCCGCTCTTACTGGCCTAGCAACTGGAATGATGCATGAACAAAAGTCTCTGCCACAGACTTGATGAGAACAATAATTATTCAACAATCCTCTGCCACAGGATTTAGTGTTAATTGGACGATCCTCTGCCACAGGATTTAGTAATGGTAATGAATACAGCAACACAGTACCAAAGTTCCTTTAAGACACCCGGCAGTACCGTGAGGTAGATTGGTTAGGATGCATCCTCCAATTGAGTCACCAGGCTCCTCTTGAGATACCAGCCTTTCGCTCGATCCTCTCCAAGATGAGTCCTCCCTGGATCCTTCAATTGCTCGGCTTCTTCCTGCAGGACAGACAGCACAGGTCCACCTCTGAACCAGTAGGCCCTAGATAGCTTCTGGGCCTACTTGCAGTCACGTAGCCTCGGGCCAGCAGGGTCCCAAGGCAGAAAAGAAGTTGTCACATACCTTAGGCTAGGTGGGCCATGAGGTGAGAGAGAGAAAAAAATGACGTCTGTCTCTTAAATATCCTTTCCCAGAATGCACAGCGGTGAACCACTCCCACTGGGCTGTTTCTGGGGAAGAAAGACACTCAATACACCTTAGCCTGTTGCCCTTCCATCACTGGCCTGTGGTGACAACGACACCTACAGATGACAGTGTGGAACTGCACGCAACACAGCTATTGCTGGAATGGAGGCTATTTTTAGGCATAACATTGAATCTGAACTATGTACAGAACAGATAAACCACTAAATTTACATGCAAGTGCCTGATCAACAGGAGCAGGGCGCTACATATATATATACTGTGATTCAATGTTTAATAATATTAAATCATGAAATCTTCCAAGGGGATAAAGCACAGTAATCTGTAGCAACATATCAGAATTATTTTACTGAAGTTAGACCAGAATGAGATGGGTTAAAAGTGTTTGCTAAGGGTATTGCACTTTGCACTGTTTTACAGAATAAGCCTGAAAGAGCCCGAATCTTGCAGTATAGTAAATAGCACTCCGAAATCCCTTATACTTTTAAACCAGAACTTTTATACATATACAGTGGGGCGAAAAAGTATTTAGTCAACCCCCAATTGTGCAAGTTCCCCCACTTAAAAAGATGAGAGAGGCCTGTAATTGTCATCATAGGTATACCTCAACTATGAGAGACAAAATGTGGAAACAAATCCAGACAATCACATTGTCTGATTTTTAAAAGAATTTATTTTGAAATTATGGTGGAAAATAAGTATTTGGTCACCTACAAACAAGCAAGATTTCTGGCTCTCACAGACCTGTATCTTCTTCTTTAAGAGGCTCCTCTGTCCTCCAATCATTACCTGTATTAATGGCACCTCTTTGAACTTGTTATCAGTATAAAAGACACCTGTCCACAACCTCAAACAGTCACACTCCAAACTCCACTATGGTGAAGACCAAAGAGCTGTTGAAGGATACCAGAAAAAAAATTGCAGACCTGCACCAGGCTGGGAAGACTGAATCTGCAATAGGCAAGCAGCTGGGTGTGAAGAAATCAACTGTGGGAGCAATAATTAGAAAATGGAAGACATACAAGACCACTGATAATCTCCCTCGATCTGGGGCTCCATGCAAGATCTCACCCCGTGGGGTCAAAATGATCACAAGAACGGTGAGCAAAAATCCCAGAACCACATGGGGGGGACCTAGTGAATGACCTGCAGAGAGCTGGGACCAATGTAACAAAGGCTACCATCAGTAACACACTACACCGCCAGGGACTCAGATCCTGCAGTTCCAGACATGTCCCCCTTCTTAAACCAGTACATGTCCGGGCCCGTCTGAGGTTTGCTAGAGAGCATTTGGATGATCCAGAAGAGAATTTGGAGAATGACATATGGTCAGATGAAACCAAAGTAGAACTGCTTGGTAGAAACACAATTCGTCGTGTTTGGAGGAGAGAGGATGCTGAGTTGCAACCAAAGAACACCATACCTACTGTGAAGCATGGGGGTGGCAACATCATGCTTTGGGGCTGTTTCTCTGCAAAGGGAACAGGACAACTGATCCATGTACATGAAAGAATGAATGGGGCCATGTATCGTGAGATTTTGAGTGCAAACCTCCTCCCATCAGCAAGGGCATTGAAGATGAAACGTGGCTGGGTCTTTCAGCATGACAATGATCCCAAACACACTGCCCAGGAAATGAAGGAGTGGCTTTGTAAGAAGCATTTCAAGGTCCTAGAGTGGCCTAGCCAGTCTCCAGATCTCAACACCATAGAAAACCTTTGGAGGGAGTTGAAAGTCCGTGTTGCTCAGCGACAACCCCAAAACATCACTGCTCTAGAGGAGATCTGCATGGAGGAATGGGCCAACATACCAGCAACAGTGTGTGACAACCTTGTGAAGACTTACAGAAAACGTTTGACCTCTGTCATTGCCAACGAAGGATATATAACAAAGTATTGAGATGAACTTTTGATATTGACAAAATACTTATTTTCCACCATAATTTGCAAATAAATTCTTTCAAAAATCAGACAATGTGATTGTCTGGATTTGTTTCCACATTTTGTCTCTCCTAGTTGAGGTATACCTATGATGACAATTACAGGCCTCTCTCATCTTTTAAGTGGGAAAACTTGCACAATTGGTGGCTGACTAAATACTTTTCTTTGCTGATACTAAAAGAAGCCTGTAGTTTACAAAATTTAGGTCAAAGTGCGGTGACTCATCCCTGATTAGACGCGTCGCTCAGTGGGTTTTAATGAAAACAAAGAAGCTGCAAAGCAAGCAGCATGTGCTGTGATGTCTTTTTAGCTAATCCACAGTGCATTAAAAATCCTTTGTCATGTTTTAAATGTAATATTTATTTATTTTGTATAGAAAATAGAACAAAAATTTAACCAAAACTGTTATAGTTTTCCTGGCGGGCCACTATGAGTTTAGAAAGACTCATGGCTAAGTACTTTCAGGTTCACATAGTACTAAGGCACTTGCCTATTGAATATTTTCATATTATTACTAGCCATCTTTAATTCTGCTATTGAGGCACCTTGCTAAAGCTTTTGAACCTTATGATTGCTGTGATAAAAGATCCTTGGATGTGAAAAAGGCTCAGTTCTCAATACTCAAAAAACATTTAAATTATTCTCAATGATATAAAATATTCTAAATGAGCACTTTACACATAAAACAACAATGGACTCCACAGTAATACAATACAGAAATATTAAAATGTATGTATATATTTTGGTAGTGAGGTCCACCCAAGCAGGTGAGAAGACACCCTTAGGTGGGGTGAAGGGCATCGTGGTGAACAAAAGTCAATACACACAGGATTTTTTTGGTGTACGGATTACACGAATCATGGATTTTATACATATATATCTTTATGGACTGGCACTGAAAGATAAACTCATTTTGATATATTTGTATATATATTTGTGTATATAATAGTTATTGTATTTTATTGTATTAATATTATTTTTATGATCACTAATGAATCTGATATATTAATTAATCTATGCACTTAACGCATTGAAAGAAAGCGCTGCACCCTTGAAAGTACCGTGATATTAAAATGTCATCCAAAATTAATATATTTGGAATTGTAATATTGATATATTCTATATTTAAAGGGGGAGGTGCAACATCTTCTAAATCCTTGCTTATCATCTTTGTGTGTATTCTTGGAAATATTACTTTAATAAAGATACTTGGTGACTGGGCTGATGGGCACATGGAACTTGTCCCTCTACTACTATGCCAGTACCAACAATATACAGTCATTTCAGTAATTCAATTTAAAAAGAAAAACTCATATATTTTATAGATTCAATACACACAGAGTGATATATTTCAGTATCTAAAAAAATGTGAATATTACATAAAACCAATAAAAAAAAGGATTTTTAATACAGAAATGTTGGCTTACTGAAAAGTTTGTCCATGTACAGTATAGTATGCACTCAATACTTGGTCGGGGGCTCCTTTTGCATAAATTACTGCATCAAGGCGGCATGGCATAGAGGCGATCAGCCTGTGGCACTGCTGAGGTGTTTTGGAAGCCTAGGTTTCTTTGATAGTGGCTTTCAGCTCATCTGCATTGTTGGGTCTGATGTCTCTCATCTTCCTGTTGACAATACTCCACAGATTTTCTATAGGCTTTAGGTCAGGCAAGTTTGCTGGCCAGTCAAGCAGTGGCGGCTGGTGAAGTTTTAGGATGGGGGCGCCAGACCACGCCCTTCCTTTTTGACCCCTCCCACTTGGTGAAATGGGTGTGATTTCAGTGAAATAGTGGGCGTGGCTCTAAGGTGGTGTGGTTAGCGTCTGAGATGAACGAGGGATGGAGGGAGAGGGAGAGAGGGTAAGAGGGACAACAGGCCCAGAACCTACACAACAATAGAAATATGTATTTTCTAGAAAGTTTAACAATCAGCAGATAAAGATATTCCAAACACCTGGTGTTAGCACTTCAATCATCTCGGCACCATGGTTGTTATGGTGTCAGGATGATTGAAGCGCATTATTTCTATTATTACATTGTAATATAAAATGAAATCATTCAACTCACCATAATGCAGAATCAGTGGGAGCCCTGAGGGTGTCACTAGCCATGTTGCCTGCCACCAGATGCCATCAGGTGTCCCCAGCGGAGTCCGTCCTTACATGCAGCCTGTGTCCCATAAAATGCAGCCTGTGTCACACAAAATGCAGCATGTGTCACACCAAATGCAGCCTGTGTCCAACAAATGCAGCCTGTGTCCCACCAAATGCAGCCTGTGTCCCACCAAATGCAGCCCGTGTCCACCAAATGCAGCCTTGCATGTATCCCCCAAATGCAGCCTTGCCTGTGTCCCCCAAATGCAGTTTTGCCTGTGTCCCCCAAATGCAGCCTTGCCTGTGTCCACCAAATGCAGCCTTGCCTGTGTCCCCCAAATGCCTGTGTCCCCCAAATGCAGCTCCACCAAATGCAGCCTTGCCTGTGCCTACCAAATGCCTGTCCCCCCCAAATGCAGCCTTGCCTGTGTCCCCCAAATGCTTGTGTCCCCCAAATGCAGCCTTGCCTGTGTCCACCAAATGTCTGTGTCCCCCAAATGCAGCTTTGCCTGTGTCCCCCAAATGCAGCACAGCGGTACATACCTTGCTGTGTGTTGTCCTCTCCAGCGGTGTCTCCTTCCACAGCGGCGATGGGGCGGCATACTTCCTGTTTCCTCTCTCCCGGGAGCAATCGGAGAAAGAAAACAGGAAGTGACATCAAACTGAGATGTCAATCAAACTGCCCGGCCGTAGTACAGGCGCCCTGGCGGAAGCTACTCGGCGCTGCAGGAAGCGCTGCAAGGCGGCTAAACTCCCGCAAATGAAGCGCCACATCTGCAATCTCGTGATTGCATAGACGATGCGCTTCCCATAAGTGCACTGTGTCCGGCGTCTGAACACAGTGCACTTAAGGACCTTTTAGAAAATATATATAAATAAAGAACAAATAAAAATAAAATTATCCCATAGTTTTTAGATGCTATAATTTTGCGCAAACCAAACAATATATGCTTATTGGGATTTTTTTTTTACCAAAAATATGTAGCAGAATATATCGGCCTAAATGGATGAAGAAATTCGATTTTTTACACTTTTTTATTGGGTGCGTATGTTTTATAGCAGAAAGTAGAACATTCTGTATTTTTTTTTTAATTGTCGCTCTTTTTTAGTTTATAGCGCAAAAAATAAAAGCCACAGAGGTGATGATCAAATACCACCAAAAGAAAGCTCTATTTGTGGGAAAGAAAGGACAAAAATTGTATTTGGGTAGAGCGCCGCATGACCACGCACTTGTCAGTTAAAATAACATGGTGCCATATCGCAAAAAATTCCCTGGTCATGAAGAGGGGTAAATCTTCTGGAGCTGAAGTGGTTAAAAAGCAGAAACAAGCATTTGATTGCCTATTTGCAAATGTCATTGGCATTCCTTTGTCATGGAAAGGCACTCTGTTGAAATTGATGTTTACAATTATTGCTTATTCAAGACTGCAGATTTCATGTATATATTACAGAAGTTGGAACATTTGCACTATATGTGCTGAGTTCTATATTTCGGTCTCTGCAGCTATGGAGGGAAGTGATGTATTGCTTGAGTTCCTGTCTCTTGGGACATGATTGAAAGTGACAGGTAATTAGAGAAATAGCTGTGAAATCGATGTTTTGATGATGTGGCACAGGTCCTGTGTAGGCAGCTGTTTTTAATACAAGAGTGGATCAAGACCAATATTTCTAAGCACTCAAGAACTCTACTATTTCTGTTTCATTGTGAGCTATGTGCTATGCTTAAAGCGGAACTTCAGTAATTTTTTCATCTTTTCATCTATTAAATCTTCTGCTCTTGTTGTTTTAACTTTGGATAGTAAAACATTTTTCTGAGAGTTTGCCAGGAAGGGGGGGGGGGGAGAGGGAGTCATAAGAGGGCCAATAAGAGCTGCAGAGCTGGAGGTGTGCCTCTATGTGTCTGTGTGAATCCAGGAAGTGAACAGGCAGCAGCTTCAGCTGCCCACAGTTAAAATGGTTGCAGCCAGACTCAGTGGAGGGAGATTTCTGCAGCATACTTGGCAAGTACAGAATCACAGTATATATAAAATATGCAAAGTGGTTGGAGGGAAGCTTCAGAATGGCAAAGATGTTTTTATTACAAAGTATGTGAGCAGACTGCAGTTCCTCTTTAAATTAAACCCATCATGAAAGAAATACGAAGGCTGCTATTACTTAGCTATTTCTGAAAATGCTATTTGACTGGCTGTCATCCTGATCCCTTAGCTTCAATCGCTATACTCCAGACAGTTATATACACAGAGAAGAAAAAGTACATGGGGACTATTTTACCTGTAAAAACATTTGTATTTATGTCATAGCTCCCAACTGTCCCTGATTTCGAGGGACTGTCCCTGATTTGGACCAATGTCCCTCTGTCCTTCTTTCCCCCTCATTTGTCCCTCATTTTGGTCTGATCTATATAGATGTATAGTATCTCACAAAAATGAGTACACCCCTCACATTTGTGCAAATATTTTCTTCTATCTTTTCATGTGACAACACTGAAGAAATGACACTTTGCTACAATGTAAAGTAGTGAGTGTACAGCTTGTATAACAGTGTAAATTTACTGTCCCCTCAAAATAACTCAACACACAGACATTAATGTCTAAACTGCTGGCAACAAAAGTGAGTACACCCCTAAGGGAAAATGTCCAAATTGGGCCCAAAGTGTCAATATTTTGTGTGGCCACCATTATTTTCCAGAACTGCCTTAACCCTCTTGGACATGGAGTTCACCAGAGCTTCACAGGTTGCCACTGGAGTCCTCTTCCACTCCTCCATGACGACATCACGGAGCTGGTAGATGTTAGAGACCTTGTGCTCCTCCACCTTCCATTTGAGAATGCCCCACAGATGCTCAATAGGGTTTAGGTCTGGAGACATGCTTGCCCAGTCCATCACCTTTATCCTCAGCTTCTTTAGCAAGGCAGTGGTCATCTTGGAGGTGTGTTTCATGTTGGAATACTGCTCTGTGGCCCAATCTCCAAAGGGGGGGATCATTCTCTGCTTCAGTATGTCACAGTTCATCTTGGCATTCATGGTTCCCTCAATTAACTGTAGCTCCCTAGTGCTGGCCTGTCCTGTTAAACCACTGTATGTTCTTGGCCACTGTGCTGCAGCTCAGTTTCAGGGTCTAAGCAATCTTCTTATAGCCTAGGCCATCTTTATGTAGAGCAACAATTATTTTTTTCAGATCCTCAGAGAGTTCTTTGCCATGAGGTGCCATGTTGAACTTCCAGTGACCAGTATGACAGAGTGAGAGCGATAACACCAAATTTTACACACCTGCTCCCCATTCACACCTGAGACCTTGTAACACTAATAGGTCACATGACACCAGGGAGGGAAAATGGCTAATTGGGCCCAATTTGGACATCTTCACTTAGGGGTTTACTCACTTTTGTTGCCAGCGGTTTAGACATTAATGGCTGTGTGTTGAGTTTTTGAGATTTTGAGGGGACAGCAAATTTACACTGTTATACAAGCTGTACACTCACTACTTTATATTGTAGCAAAGTGTCATTTCTTCAGTGTTGTCACATAAAAAGATATAATGAAATATTTACATAAATGTGAGGGGTGTACTCACTTTTGTAAGATACTGTATATAAAAAGTGTTTTCCAGCGCTAAACCTTTCATCTGATTTCTAAATTGCTGCATTTGTAAATTCCAAAAGCCAATATAAAGGAATATTAGTGGTTAAAAAAACACTTTTGGGTTTAACCAATCTTGTTTTTTTGTACAATTCTCCTTTAAGGGGGTGTGGCAAGGGGTGTGTCCTATGCCTGCATACTTTTGCTGATAGGTGTCCTTCATTTCCATCTCAAAAAATTGGGAGGTATGTTCATATCCATCCAGTTCTGAGATTTACACAGCACAGCCATGTTTTCAGGGCAGAAGAACTGATTTTTCTCAGATCTTGTTCCTCCCACAGCCTGTGATTGGACAATGGGACAGTGAAGGAGAAGGAGAAGACTGATGAGCTCATCTCTCTGTCACTCTTCTGTCACTCTTCTCTCTCCACCTGTCAACATGTTCCTTGTTAGCACATGACTACAGTACTGCAACAAAACGGATTGGTTCCTTATGCCACTTCTTACTTGTCCTCCCTGAGCTCTGCTTTACATGGAGACTTTTATACATTGCAATGCAGGTTCACTCCATCCACCGAAAAGCAAATAACTGTGTATAGAGGAGAGGAGTACACCCAGTAGAATAAGTACTTTTAAAATATGTGTAGGGATCTACCGCCCTCTACTGTCTCTATTTGTAAATAGAGATTCTTTATGAATAATTATAATGTAAGTTGGTTTGATGCTGCATCTGTCAGCCGCTGGCTCTAACACTGAAAAACGATCGATCAAACACTGCTGATTGATCGCTTCTCACAGCTCCCTGAGCAGAAAACTGGTGACCTTCAGTCAGTAGCTCTCTGCTCTGACCAACCCCCCCCCCCCCACGCTCACTGGAGCACTGAGCTGTGAAGGGGGCTGGGCCGGTCGGCTCAGGCTCTCAGGGGCCTGCTGAAAGGCAGAGCCGGGTGTCGGTCCGGGCATGTGGGCGGATCTTAACTCTGTGACGTCAGCCGAAAAACGTCTGCTGAAAATGGGTAAGAGGAGTGCAGAACGAACTGCACACCTGTGATCCACAGGAGAAGTACAGCCAAATGAGCTTTGGCTGTACTTCTCCTTTAACAAATGATAAAGGATTTCCAGAGCACTTGTGTGCACATCCAAAAGCCCTGAGACTGCTGCTGGGGTTACCATCTTGGATTTCATGTCACCACCCCCAGAAGACTAAAGCCTAATGCCCTGTACACGCGACCGGTTTTCCCGTCGGAATAAACTCTGAAGGTTTTTCCGACTGAGTTCCGATGGAATTCCGCTAAAGCTGTCTTGCATACACACGGTCACTCCAAATTCCGACTGTCCAGAACGCGATGAAGTACAACACGTATGATGGGACTAGAAAACGAAAGTTAAATAGCCAGCAACCAATAGCTTCCGTCTCGTACTTGCTTCAGAACATGCGTCGTTTTTGGTACGTCGGAAAAGCATACAGAAGATCGGTTTTCCCGATAGCAATTGGTGCCGTCGGAAAAATTTAGAACATGTTCTCTTTCTAGGTTCGTCAGAATTTTCAACGTAAAAAGTCCGATGGGGCATACACACGATCGGAATATACGATGAAAAGCTCCCGACGGACTTTTACTGTCGGACATTCCGCTCGTGTGTACGCGGCATAAGAGCTGTCACTCAAGTGATACTTTATAGCATTCCCCTTCACTCAAAAGTTTTTGTAAGGAGGTAAGGGGAGAGGAGGGCAGGGGAGCTGGGCTGCAGTCAGTAATCAGACACTCCCAGAAGAAGTGGGAATAAAAATATTACTGCGCTAACTCTAAACCAAAGTGAAAAAAGCTACTACATGAACAATGTGACAAGAATGCTAAGAAGTGAATGCTAAAAATGTAGAGTTAAGGAATAAACACATATACATAAGTGAATGAACAATACAAAAATCAATCACGCAAAAAAAATTGGAAATGTGAAGAAGTCCAATGCCCGTGACAGTCCTGAAAAGGACCAATGTGGGTCCACCACCAAATAGTGGCTTGATCAAAGATGTAATACACTGGCACTGTCCGGCAATGAGGACCTCAAAGGTGGTGCACCTTCAACCAAAAAACAGGGGACGTATATCTACTCTTACTGGAATGGATGGACTCGAATGTTAACAACAACGAGTCATAAAGGCCAGGGTGCAGAGGATCGGCAGATCAACGAGACTCTAAGGAACCAAGGACCTCCAAACACGACTCCAAAGGGTGTTGTAGACAGCCACCAAACTGGACCTCGGATGTTGAGAACACCAGGGCTGGAACTTAGGCACAGAAGGTTGAATTGGACTCCAAAGGAACTCTCGTCTGGGAGTTTATGCAAAGAAAAAATGCCTCCATATGGTGTAGGTCAAAAAAAGTGTTTTTTTTATTTCTAAAAACCAGCATACATAAATAAGGATAAAAACTGTGATCACAGAGTAAAAATGAGGGGCAATGTGAGAAGCAGAAAGCCAAGCCAAATGCGTTTGGTTCCAAAGGACTTAAACTGGGGCATACCATATTCCCAGAAGAAGAGAGGGCTATGAGGTGCAAAGAGGGAGGGGGTTGAGCTACGGCATCTACCCTTCCCCATTTAGTCAACTTTTCTAGCAAGTTCATTGGCACATTGCACATGAATAACATCTATGTATGGAAATTAAAAACACTGCAAGTAATGCCGCGTACACACGAGCGGACTTTACGGCAGACTTTGACTGGCGGACTTTTCGATGGACTTTACGACGGACTTTCTGAATGAACGGACTTGCCTACACACAATCAACCAAAGTCCATCGAATTCGTACGTGATGACGTACGACAAGACTTAAACAAGTAAGTTCATAGCCAGTAGCCAATAGCTGCCCTAGCGTGGCTTTTTGTCCGTCGAACTAGCATACAGACGAGCGGACTTTTCGACCGGACTCGAGTCCGTCGGATAGATTTGAAACATGTTTCAAATCTAAGTCCGTCCAACTTTTGAGAACACAAAGTCCGCTGGAGCCCACACACGATCGAATTGTCAGACGAAATCCCGTCCGCCGGGCAACGTCTGCCGTAAAGTCTGCTCGTGTGTACGCGGCATAAGTGTTTAAGATACTTAATTTTCTGAGATTAAAAATACTTGATTTCTTTGTGCAATTTTTACAGTAAGTTGGTGACTGGGTATTTTAAAAAAAGATACAGTTACCTTGCCCATTCAGGGCAAAGTAACAATTTCTGAACTGAATGCAGGTACTAGGTGTAAGTAGAAGACACTGCTCTGACTCCCCTTTCCATATTAACTACTTGAAGACCAGGCCTTTTTCTGATATTTGCTTACAAGTTACATTTTTTGCTATAAAATTTGCTAGAATCCCTAAACATTATATATATTTTTTTTAGCAGAGATGCTAGAGAATAAAATGGCGGTCATTGCAATAATTTATGCCACACTGTATTTGAGCAGCGGTCTTTCAAATACAAATGTTTGGGAAAAAATATCCTTCAACGAATTAAAAAAATTAAAACATTAAAGTTAGCCAAATTTTGTATAATGGGAAAGATGATGTTATGCTGAGTAAATAGATACCTAACATGTCATGCTTTAAAATTGCACACACTCATATAATGGCGACAAACTACGGTACTTAAAAATCTTTATAGGTTTCTCTATAGTACATTTTTAAAAATTTTAAAGGTTACCTGTTTAGAGTTACAGAGGAGGTCTTGCACTATAATTATTGCTCTCGCTCTAATGATCATGGCGATACCTCACATGTGTGGTTTGGACACTGTTTACATTTGCAGGCATGACTTATGTATGAGTTCACTTCTGCGCTTAAAATTTATTTTTCTTATTTATTTTTTTATTTTTTTATACTGTCCGTTTACATTTTTTTTCTTTTATTGCTGTCACAAAGGAATGTAAACATCCTTTGTGACAGTAATAGGCAGTGACAGGTACTCTTTATGGAGGGATCTGGGGTCTAAGGCCCCAAACCCCTCCTCTGCACCATTGGCTCCTGAGTAAACTGGAAGTGTTGTCATGACATCACTTCCAGGTTACTACATCCGAGACCCGATCAAAGCTGATTCCGGCTTTGTTCAGGTCTCCGGCCAGCCAGCCGGTGGGAAGGGAGAGCCCAGGCAAGTGACGGAAGGCAGCGGGAGGGGGGGACATTATCACAAGAGAGCCGACCATCAGCTGTAAAAAACGGTATCAGGGTGATGCCTGCAGCTGCAGGCATTACTCCAGTACAACCACTTGAAGCCAATGACGCACAGGTATGTGATTTGGCAACAAGTGGTTAAGCTTTTGAGCTCTGTAAACATGATTTTTTTTCAGCAGGACTTAAGGAAAAAAACATGAAATCTGCCTGCTCTAAAATTGCCGAATGTTTGCCAAGTAAGAAAAATGTTTAAAAAAAAGTGTAAAAAATACATTTAAATGATGTGATACCTGTAATACCTTCCAGTTCTGGGCACCAGTCCCCAGGAAGGATGTACTGGAAATGGAGCGAGTACAAAGAAGGACAACAATGCTAATAAAGGGTCTGGAGGATATTAGTTATGAGGAAAGGTTGCGAGCACTGAACTTATTCTCTCTGGAGAAGAGATGCTTGAGAAGGGATATGATTTCAATTTACAAATACCATACTGGTGACCCCACAATAGGGATAAAACTTTTTCGCAGAAGGGATTTCAACCACTTGCTTACTGGGCACCTAATCCCCCCTCCTGCCCAGACCAATTTTCAGCTTTCAGCGCTGTCACTCTTTGAATGACAATTGCGCGGTCATACAACACTGTACCTGAATGAAATTTTTATAATTTTTTCCCACGAATAGAGCTTTCTTTTGGTGGCATATGATCACCTCTGTTTTTTTAATTTTTTGTTGAAAAAATTAAAAAAGACCGAAATTAAAAAAATACAAAACCATTTTATATTTTGTTAATAAATTTTGCAAACAGGTAATTTTTCTCCTTCATTGATGTACGCTGATGAGGCTGCACTGATGGGCACTGATAGGCTGCATTGATGGACACTAATAAGGCGGCACTGATGGGCACTAATAGGCCGCACTGGCGGGCACTGATGAGGTGGCACTGGTGGGCACTGATAGGTGGCATTGGTGGGCACTGAGAGGTGGTATTGATGAGTGGCACTGATGGGTGGCACTTAAGGGCATTGATAGGTGGCACTGAAGGCACTAATAGGTAGCACTGATGGGTACTGGTAGCTGGCAGTGATTGGCACTGATGTGTGGCAGTGATGGGCACTGATCGGCTCTGGTAGGTGACACTGATAGGCAGCACCACTGGTGGATACTGATTTGTGGCACTGTGGCCACTGGCAGGTGGCACTGGCAGGTGGTACTGGTTGGCACAGATGAGGTGGCTTCGCCTCTTCCTCTTTGGGACCAATGTCCCTTGCACAGAAGCCAGTGATCTGCTTTTTTTTTCTCCTCACGCTGTCAGGAGAACAAATAAACGATTACCGATCTTCTGTTTACATCCCGTGATCAGCTGTCATTGTCTGACAGCTGATCACGTGGTAAGGGGCCAGGATCGACCCCTTACTCCGATCTGTAATCACCCGAGTCTCATTGACTCAGTGATCACAGCGCGTGCTGTGCGCACCCTGCAGGGGGCGCGCAGGGAGCGTGCAAAGCAGAGGACGTCTATTGACGGCCTCCCGGCAAAGTAGGTCCGTGCTGTAGCCATCATTCGGCTATAGCGCAGATCTGAAGGGGTTAACAAGACACGTGGCCACTTATTTACATTAGAAGAAAAGAGGTTTAACTATAAACTACGTAGAGGGTTCTTTATTGTAAGAGCGGCCAGGATGTGGAATTCCCTTCTTCCATAAGCGGTGGTCTCAGCGGGGGGGGGGGCATCGATAGTTTAAAAAAACTATTAGATAAGCACCTGAACAACCAAAACATACAGGGATATACAATGTAATACTGACATATAATCACACACATGGGTTGGACTTGATGGACTTGCGTCTTTTTTCAGCCTCAATGGACATGGCAAATGAGGTTTAATGTTGAAAAATGTAAAGTAATGCATTTGTGTGCTAAAAATACAAATGCAAGTTGCTTGCTGGGGGGGGTGGACCTCTGGGGGAATACAAGATGGAAAAAGATCTGGGGATCCTAGTAGACGACAGGCTTGGTATTGGCATTCAATACCAAGCTTCTGTAAGCAAAGCAAGCCAAATAGTAGCATGCATAAAAAAGGGGATTTACTCTAGAGATAAAACTATAATTCTACCACTTTCCAAGACACAGGTCCGGCCGCATCTTGAGTATGCCGTCCAGTTCTGGGCACCAGTCCTCAGGAAGGATGTGCTGGAACTGGAGAGAGTACAGAGAATGGCAACAAAGCTAATAAAGGGACTGGAAGACCTCGGTTATGAGGAACGACTATAAGCATTAAACTTATTCTCTCTGGAGAAGAGACGCTTGATATGTTAGTGTAGCTCCTACCCCAAATTTCCGGGGGCCTGGTGATGAACCCCATAGGAGGGAGGGCTGACGTACATTCTCAGGGTGCGGGTTATTAGGCATGGTGGGTGATATGCAAGATAGAAATTGTGCGCCAGTCACTTTTATGCTTGAACAAAGAGAAGTTTATTTCTCACGACAGGAAAATGTGGGAGACAGGGGATAGGGCACAGGACACCCTTATTTAAAACTAATAACGGTCAGCAGATAGGGAGATTGGCAGACTCCTTAGACAAAATAGGTGAGATAAGGCAAACAGCAGTACAGGAAAAAGAGCCTTTAAGCTGAGCCAGCACATCTGTACTTTGTAGAATAGGCTGTCTCCTATAGTAACTGAACTTAACCCACGGAAGGTGCAGGAACTTTATGGATGATTTAGTCTTGATGCTTTCCCAGGCTCCCCATGGGTCCCCGGTCCATGCAAGAGTCACCTCTGGTACTTCATCTCAGGTCTCCATCCTTTCCTTCATGCTTCCAGATAGTGAGAGGGCTCTCCCATACAGAACATTGAGCACATTTTTAGGCCTCAGGCTTCAGGCCTACCCAGCAGGAGCTGTTTGACACACAACCACCCAGACCGCAGCCTGGGTGGGGAAAACCTAGATCACCTGACTCCTTCCAAATATATAGAGCTTCTCCCAGCATGCATAGCAGCAAATCTGATTCGCTGAGAAAAAGTATGTTTATCCATAACCTAAATTCACTATAGCTCATCATATCAATGTCAAAGGCAACAGTGCCACCTACTGACAAATAGGAGAAGCCACGGCCAAAAACAGGATTAGGAAGGAAGCTGTTTGACCACTAAACACTATAAATTAGCCAGACTGGCTACCACTCAGCACAACTAAATGTACCTGTATCTCTGCTTTGGGACAAGGGTGCTACATTAGCAATATACAAATACCCTAATGGTGATTCTACCATTGGGGAAACAAATTTTAGTGGCAGAGAGTTTAAAAAGACACGCGGCCATTAATTGAAGCTGGAAGAGAAGTTGCTTAAGCATAAACTGCGTAGTGGGTTGTTTACTGTCAGAGCAGTAAGGATGTGGAACTCCCTTCCACAAGCAGTGGCAAAAGCAGTGTCGATAGTTTAACCACTTACCACCTGCCATATAGCAGAATGACGGCGGCTCCTTACCACCGATCAGGCTCTCCCTGTCAGAAGGGGGGTCTTTGCTGATAATCAGCACATTGATTATCAGCACAGCCCCCATCAAAAGGTGCCCATCAGCTGCCAATCAGTGCCCAATACTTGCCAGCCTGTCCCCATAATACACGCCTGTCAGTGCCCATAACAGTGCCAATCAGTGCCCACAACAGTGTCAATCAGTGCCCAAAAAAGTGCCAATCAATGCCCCATCAGTAATGCCTGTCAGTGCCCCATCAAAGTGCCAATCAGTGCCACTTAGAAATGCCTGTCATTAGCTCCTCATCAGTGCTACCTATCCAGTGCCACCTATCAGTGCCCATCAGTGCCGCCTATCAGTGCCATCAGTGCCACCTACCAGTGCCGCCTATCAGTGCCATCAGTGCCACCTACCAGTGCCGCCTATCAGTGCCCATCAGTTTTGTTTTTTTAAATTGTCGGTCTTTTTTCGTTCATAGCGCAAAAATTAAAAACCACAGAGGTGATCAAATACCACCAAAAGAAAGCTCTATTTGTGGGAAGAAAATGATAAAAAATTTAGTTTGGGTACAGTATTGCATGCCTGCGCAGTTGTCATTCAAAATGCGACAGCGCTGAAAGCTAAAAATTGTCCTGGGCAGGAAGGGGGGAAAGTGCCTGGTATGGAAGTGGTTAAAAACCTATTAATAATGAATGAATACCTAGGATCAGCTCCGACGTACGTTTCGCCGTGAATGGTGTCTCTTGAAGACATCATTCACGGCGAAACGTATGTCGGATCGGAGGATTCCTCACTTCCGAGTCCTGATTAGTTACCCGACGCTATTGCGATAGGAATTAGCCAGATCTGCACACGCTGTTTTACCCAGGGCCAGGCTAGGCACTTTAACATGTGAGTGCAACCTTTTACCTTGTCATTGCTTTTAAAATCATAATAAATATACTATGAGACCTTCTCTCTCGTCTCCTGTGGAGTCAATTTTTATGCCCTAGCTTCATCCGGAGGGTCCATTTCGGCAGAGTGGTGTTGGCAGTAGGAATCTATTTGGTATTCCAAATGCGCAATTTGACCTACCCTAAAAAGTGGTCAAACACCTGTGGTGAGTTGCCACCTTTCCATTGAGCACCTGTGGTGGAAGAACTAGAAGCCTCCTTTAATAAGCAATTCGGTGTTGGGACACACTATCATTTATGGACTTTTAGCTTGCTATATGTTAAACAATTTATATGTTTGCAGTGATATATGTTCATTGTTTTGGTTCATGATATATACTGTATATTCATTTGTATGTTTTTAGCGCCACCTTTTATTTTTATTTAAAAAAACTATTAAATGGGCATCTTTACACTCGCAGCATACATATATATAGGGATATGGGATTCATTATTGACATAAACTCACACACACCCACACAGGTTGAACTGAATGGACTGGTGTTTTTATTTAATCTTACCAACTATGTAACTGTGTAACAGAGTGAGAGCAATAATTCTAGTGCCAAAGCTTACCTCTGACTCTAAAGTGGTAAAGCTGTAAAAGCTTTTAAAGCATCACCTATGGATACTTTTAGATACTGTAGTTTGTCACCATTTCACAGGCCTCTGCAACTTTAAATCTTGACATGTTTGGTATCTATTTACGTGACACAACATTACCTTTTACATTTTACCAAAACATTGAGTATTATGTGGTGTGCACTAAAATTCATTATAGTATATTTTCTTCCTGGAAATTTGCATTTGATAAACAGTTGCACAAATATTGTGCAACATTACAAATTGCAACAACTACCATTTTATTCTCCAGGGCTTCAGAAATGTATAATATTTGTGGGTTCTAAGTAACTTCCTAGCAAGAAAAAAAGCAGAGTTTAACATGCATATAAAAAAATTTAAATTGTCCCAATGCAATTTTGTAAATGTTTTTGTCTTTGAAAAGAAAGATCTAAAATGTATTTTCCAGATGCAGTCTGCCTACTCTCTCCTTCTGGAACTGCATCTTATTAAAAAGTATGAGAATATGTGCAGCAAATCTTTACAATATTTATACTCTGGCTCTTAAATAGCAGCCTATCCAAATTAGCTTAAAAGCAGTGGCGCAAATCTGTAACATTTTCCTGTCTTCAATTTTTTTAAAAAGGACAATTTGTTTTTCCAGATGCAATCTGCTTGCTTTCTCCATCAGAAATTGCAGCCTAAAAAGGCTAAAAAAAAAATCTAAAAAGGCTTAAAAGGTGTGCTGCAAATTGATACAATATTTCTCCATTCAATTTAAAATAAAAATATAGTACTTTCTTATTTCCAGATGCAATCTGTTTGCCCTATAGTTGAGAAACAGTATCATGTCCAGAAAAACCTTAATATCCGTGGTAATATTTGAATTTTATTCATTTTGTGTCCCTAAAAAAAAGTCACTATATTTTTATTTGGAGATATGCTTGCTCTTCCCTTCAAAAATGGTGAGCTATACAATTAAGCCTAAAAAGCTGTGCCGCAAATTTGTAAAATTTTTATATTTTAATATGAAAACGAAGGGACACAAATTTTTGATTTCCAGATGAAATAGGCCTGCTGATCCATCAGAAATTGCAGTCTGTATAAAAGAGCTTAAAGGCTAATTCCACCCTTAGCAACATGTGTCATGCTATGACCGTATTTAGGATGTAACATGTAACATGTTGCTAAGTACCCCTCTGCTCACCCCCTGAGCCCCACTCATAGCAGCATTAGGGGGTTCTTGTCGGCTACACTTGCTGTCACTTTTAAAAATGGGGTGGCTGTCTGGGGCTTTTCCTGAAATGTCAAGTTTATTCACAGAGATATGTGAATAAATAAACTACAAGTTCCTTCTGTCACAATGGCGGGGTGGACTTGGTGTTCTCAATTCAACACATGTATGGTAATTAGCTATCCATACAGAGTTACAGACAGGGAGCAGAAGAAAGAGTTTGCAGGAGCCTGACCTTGCACCCACAATCCACTGTTCACATGTGAAATGCTTTGCAGCTAATGTGAAAAAAAAAATAAATGCACATTTTTTTCCCTGCAAAATATGTGCATTTGTTATTTTATTCTTAAAGGTGAACACAGCCTTTAAGACTCTAATTTGTGATTTTCAGATGCAATATACTTACTCTATCCCTCAGAAATGACAGCATATCTAATTAAGGCTTAACAGTGAGCTACAAATCTGTACAATTATTCTGTTTTAATATAAAAAGAACAATACACAAATTTTGAATTTCTAAGTGCAATATACCTGCTCAATCCCTCAGAAAATTGCAGTCTGTCTAAAAAGGCTTAATAGCTTTGTTGCAACTGATTGAAATGTTTCCATCTTCAGTCTCCAAAAAAAGACACTATGGGGTTGATTTACTAAAGGCCAATAGACTGTGCACCTTGGAAAGTGCAATTGCACTCTGCAAGTGCAGCTGCTCCAGAGCTTAGTAAATGAGGTAAAGCTTCACTTTGCAAAGAATACCCAATCACATGCAAGGAAAATAAAAAAACAGCATTTTTGCTTGCACATGTTTGGTTGATGGAAGTGAGCAGAGCTTATGCTCATTTACTAAGCTCTAGAGCAACTGCTTTTGCAATTTGCAACTGCACTTTCCAAAGTGCACAGTCTTTTTGCCTTTAGTAAATCAACCCCTATATATTAATTTCCAGATTCCATATGCTTGCTCTCTCCCTTTCCAGCCTAACTAATTAAGGCTTAACCACTTGCCGACCGCCTCACGCCTATATACGTGAGCAGAGCGGCACGGGCAGGCAAAATCTTGTACCTGAAACGTGATTGCCTTCCCGCGGGTGGGGGGTCCGATCGGACCCCCCCCCGGTGCCAGCTGCGGTCGGCATTTGGTTGGGAGCGATGAGAGACGAGGGGGAGACCATCCGATCGTGGCCCCCCCCTCGCGATCGCTCCCAGCCACTGACAAACATCCCCTGCCTCTGTATAGTACACAGAGGCAGAGGATGTGATGTCATCTCTCCTCGGCTGTCAGTTTCCGTTCCAGCGCCGAGGAGAGATGACATGTAAGTAAGTGCACAACACAAACACATACAGTAGAACATGCCAGGCATACATTACACCCCCGATCCCCCCCCGATCGCCCCCCGATCCCCCCCCAATCACCCCCCCCCCCTGTCACAAACTGACACCAAGCAGGTTTTTTTTTTTTTTTTTTTCCTGATTACTGCATAGTGTCAGTTTGTGACAGTTAGCAGTGTTAGGACAGTTACTGTAACCCCCCTGTAGGTCTAGGGTACCCCCCTTACCCCCCCTAATAAAGTTTTAACCCCTTGATCACCCCCCCTCACCAGTGTCGCTAAGCGATCATTTTTCTGATCGCTGTATTAGTGTCGCTGGTGACGGTAGTTAGGGACGTAAATATTTAGGTTCGCCGTCAGTGTTTTATAGCGACAGGGACCCCCATATACTATCTAATAAATGTTTTAACCCCTTGATTGCCCCCTAGTTAACCCTTTCACCACTGATCACCGTATAACCGTTACGGGTGACGCTGGTTAGTTCGTTTATTTTTTATAGTGTCAGGGCACCCGCCGTTTATTACCGAATAAAGGTTTAGCCCCCTAATCGCCCGGCGGTGATATGCGTCGCCCCAGGCAGCGTCAGATTAGCGCCAGTACCCCCCCTAATAAAGTTTTAACCCCTTGATCACCCCCTGTCGCCAGTGTCGCTAAGCGATCATTTTTCTGATCGCTGTATTAGTGTCACTGGTGACGCTAGTTAGGGACGTAAATATTTAGGTTCGCCGTCAGTGTTTTATAGCGACAGGGACCCCCATATACTATCTAATAAATGTTTTAACCCCTTGATTGCCCCCTAGTTAACCCTTTCACCACTGATCACCGTATAACTGTTACGGGTGACGCTGGTTAGTTAGTTTATTTTTTATAGTGTCAGGGCACCCGCCGTTTATTACCGAATAAAGGTTTAGCCCCCTGATCGCCCGGCGGTGATATGCGTTGCCCCAGGCAGCATCAGATTAGCGCCAGTACCGCGAACACCCACGCACGCACCGTACACGCACCATACACCTCCCTTAGTGGTATAGTATCTGATCGGATCAATATCTGATCCGATCAGATCTATACTAGCGTCCCCAGCAGTTTAGGGTTCCCAAAAACGCAGTGTTAGCGGGATCAGCCCAGATACCTGCTAGCACCTGCGTTTTGCCCCTCCGCCCAGGCGAGCCCAGCCCACCCAAGTGCAGTATCGATCGATCACTGTCACTTACAAAACACTAAACGCATAACTGCAGCGTTCGCAGAGTCAGGCCTGATCCCTGCGATCGCTAACAGTTTTTTTGGTAGCATTTTGGTGAACTGGCAAGCACCAGCCCCAGGCAGCGTCAGATTAGCGCCAGTACCGCTAACACCCACGCACGCAGCATACGCCTCCCTTAGTGGTATAGTATCTGAACAGATCAATATCTGATCCGATCAGATCTATACTAGCGTCCCCAGCAGTTTAGGGTTCCCAAAAACGCAGTGTTAGCGGGATCAGCCCAGATACCTGCTAGCACCTGCGTTTTGCCCCTCCGCCCGGCCCGGCCCAGCCCACCCAAGTGCAGTATCGATCGATCACTGTCACTTACAAAACTCTAAACGCATAACTGCAGCATTCGCAGAGTCAGGCCTGATCCCTGTGATCGCTAACAGTTTTTTTTGTAGCGTTTTGGTGAACTGGCAAGCACCAGAGGCCTAGTACACCCCGGTCGTAGTCAAACCAGCACTGCAGTAACACTTGGTGACGTGGCGAGTCCCATAAGTGCAGTTCAAGCTGGTGAGGTGGCAAGCACAAGTAGTGTCCCGCTGCCACCAAAAAGACAAACACAGGCCCGTCATGCCCATAGTGCCCTTCCTGCTGCATTCGCCAATCCTAATTGGGAACCCACCGCTTCTGCAGCGCCCGTACTTCCCCCATTCACATCCCCAACCAAATGCAGTCGGCTGCATGAGAGGCATTTTCTTTATGTCCTCCCGAGTACCCCTACCCAGCGAACCCCCCAAAAAATATGTTGTGTCTGCAGCAAGCGCGGATATAGCCGTGACACCCGCTATTATTGTCCCTCCTGTCCTGACAATCCTGGTCTTTGCATTGGTGAATGTTTTGAACGCTACCATGCACTAGTTGAGTATTAGCGTAGGGTACAGCATTGCACAGACTAGGCACACTTTCACAGGGTCTCCCGAGATGCCATCGCATTTTGAGAGACCCGAACCTGGAACCGGTTACAGTTATTATAGTTAGTTACAAAAAAAAGTGTAAAAAAAAAAAAACACAAACAAAAATATAAAATAAAAATAGTTGTCGTTTTATTGTTCTCTCTCTCTCTATTCTCTCTCTATTGTTCTGCTCTTTTTTACTGTATTCTATTCTGCAATGTTTTATTGTTATTATGTTTTATCATGTTTGCTTTTCAGGTATGCAATTTTTTATACCTTACCGTTTACTGTGCTTTATTGTTAACCATTTTTTTGTCTTCAGGTATGCCATTCACGACTTTGAGTGGTTATACCAGAATGATGCCTGCAGGTTTAGGTATCATCTTGGTATCATTCTTTTCAGCCAGCGGTCGGCTTTCATGTAAAAGCAATCCTAGTGGCTAATTAGCCTCTAGACTGCTTTTACAAGCAGTGGGAGGGAATGCCCCCCCCCCCCCAACATCTTCCGTGTTTTTCTCTGGCTCTCCTGTCTCAACAGGGAACCTGAAAATGCAGCCGGTGATTCAGCCAGCTGACCATAGAGCTGATCAGAGACCAGAGTGGCTCCAAACATCTCTATGACCTAAGAAACCGGAAGCTACGAGCATTTTATGACGTAGATTTCGCCGGATGTAAACAGCGCCATTGGGAAATTGGGAAAGCATTTTATCACACCGATCTTGGTGTGATCAGATGCTTTGAGGGCAGAGGAGAAATCTAGGGTCTAATAGACCCCAATTTTTGCAAAAAAGAGTACCTGTCACTACCTATTGCTATCATAGGGGATATTTACATTCCCTGAGATAACAATAAAAATGATTTAAAAAAAAAAAAATGAAAGGAACAGTTTAAAAATAAGATAAAAAAATAATAATAATAAAGAAAAAAAAAAAAAAAGCACCCCTGTCCCCCCTGCTCTCACGCTAAGGTGAACGCAAGCGTTGGTCTGGCGTCAAATGTAAACAGCAATTGCACCATGCATGTGAGGTATCGCCGCGAAGGTCAGATCGAGGGCAGTAATTTTAGCAGTAGACCTCCTCTGTAAATCTAAAGTGGTAACCTGTAAAGGCTTTTAAAGGCTTTTAAAAATGTATTTAGTTTGTCGCCACTGCACGTTTGTGCGCAATTTTAAAGCATGTCATGTTTGGTATCTATGTACTCGGCCTAAGATCATCTTTTTTATCTCATCAAACATTTGGGCAATATAGTGTGTTTTAGTGCATTAAAATGTAAAAAAGTGTGTTTTTTCCCCAAAAAATGCGTTTGAAAAATCGCTGCGCAAATACTGTGTGAAAAAAAAAAATGAAACACCCACCATTTTAATCTGTAGGGCATTTGCTTTAAAAAAAATATATAATGTTTGGGGGTTCAAAGTAATTTTCTTGCAAAAAAAAATTATTTTTTTATGTAAACAATAAGTGTCAGAAAGGGCTTTGTCTTCAAGTGGTTAGAAGAGTGGGTGATGTGTGACATAAGCTTCTAGATGTTGTGCATAAAATGCCAGGACAGTTCAAACCCCCCCCAAATGACCCCATTTTGGAAAGTAGACACCCCAAGCTATTTGCTGAGAGTCATGTTGAGTCCATGGAATAATTTATATTGTGACACAAGTTGCGGGAAAGAGACAATTTTTTATTTTTTTTATTTTTTTTTGCGCAAAGTTGTCACTAAATGATATATTGCTCAAACATGCCATGGGAATATGTGAAATTACACCCCAAAATACATTCTGCTGCTTCTCCTGAGTACGGGGATACCACATGTGTGAGACTTTTTGGGAGCCTAGCCGCGTACGGGACCCCGAAAACCAAGCACCGCCTTCAGGCTTTCTAAGGCCGTAAATTTTTGATTTCACTCTTCACCGCCTATCACAGTTTCGGGGGCCATGGAATGCCCAGGTGGCAAAAAAAAACCCCAAATGACCCCATTTTGGAAAGTAGACACCCCAAGCTATTTGATGAGAGGTATAGTGAGTATTTTGCAGACCTCACTTTTTGTCACAAAGTTTTGAAAATTGAAAAAAGAAAAAAAAAATTTTTTTTTCTCGTCTTTCTTTATTTTCAAAAACAAATGAGAGCTGCAAAATACTCACCATGCCTCTCAGCAAATAGCTTGGGGTGTCTACTTTCCAAAATGGGGTCATTTGGGGGGGGTTTGTGCCACCTGGGCATTCCATGGCCTCCGAAACTGTGATAGGCAGTGAGGAGTAAAATCAAAAATGTACGCCCTTAGAAATCCTGAAGGCGGTGCTTGGTTTTCGGGGTCCCGTACGCGGCTAGGCTCCTAAAAAGTCCCACACATGTGATATCCCCGTACTCAGGAGAAGCAGCTAAATGTATTTTGGGGTGCAATTCCACATATGCCCATGGCCTGTGTGAGCAATATATCATTTAGTGACAACTTTGTGCAAAAAAAAAAAAAAAAAATTGTCACTTTCCCGCAACTTGTGTCAAAATATAAAACATTCCATGGACTCAACATGCCTCAAAGCAAATAGCTTGGGGTGTCTACTTTCCAAAATGGGGTCATTTGGGGGGGGTTTATGTCATCTGGGCATTTTATGGCCTTCAAAACCGTGATAGGTAGTGAGGAGTAAAATCAAAAATGTACGCCCTTAGAAATCCTGAAGGCGGTGCTTGGTTTTCGGGGCCCCGTACGCGGCTAGGCTCCCAAAAAGTCCCACACATGTGGTATCCCCGTACTCAGGAGAAGCAGCTAAATGTATTTTGGGGTGCAATTCCACATATGCCCATGGCCTGTGTGAGCAATATATCATTTAGTGACAACTTTTTGTAATTTTTTTTTTTTTTTTGTCATTATTCAATCATTTGGGACAAAAAAAATGAATATTCAATGGGCTCAACATGCCTCTCAGCAAATTCCTTGGGGTGTCTACTTTCCAAAATGGGGTCATTTGTGGGGGTTTTGTACTGCCCTGCCATTTTAGCACCTCAAGAATCGACATAGGCAGTCATAAATTAAAGGCTGTGTAAATTCCAGAAAATGTACCCTAGTTTGTAGACGCTATAACTTTTGCGCAAACCAATAAATATACACTTATTGACATTTTTTTTACCAAAGACATGTGGCCGAATACATTTTGGCCTAAATGTATGACTAAAATTGAGTTTATTGGATTTTTTTTAGAACAAAAAGTAGAAAATATCATTTTTTTTCAAAATTTTCGGTCTTTTTCCGTGTATAGCGCAAAAAATAAAAACGGCAGAGGTGATCAAATACCATCAAAAGAAAGCTCTATTTGTGGGAAGAAAAGGACGCAAATTTCGTTTGGGTACAGCATTGCATGACCGCGCAATTAGCAGTTAAAGCGACGCAGTGCCGAATTGTAAAAAGTGCTCTGGTCAGGAAGGGGGTAAATCCTTCCGGGGCTGAAGTGGTTAAAAGGTGTGTTGCAAGTCTGAACACATTGTTTTTTTTCTGTTAGTAAAAAAAAGCATTATTTGTTTTTATTGCTAGATGAAATCTGTGTGCTCTTTCCCTCTCAAATAGCAGCTATCAAAAAGGGTTCAGAACTTAGTTTTAGAAAAAAAACACTGGTATTTGTTTATTACAAATGAACTGTGTCTGTTATCTCCCTTTGTCATTGCATCTTTACAACAAAAGCAGTAAATACTGTCCGGCAAATTAGTTTTAGTATTTATAGCTTTTAGCTTTAAAAATGTACATGCTTATTTTTATTTCATGATAAAACCTACCTAGTCTCTCCCTTTTCCATGGCAGCCTAGTATTAATGCTTGTATGTTGTGCAGCGTGTGCTTGAAATTTTTCTGGCTGTTGACAGTGACCTAATAATCTGTCATATTTTTTCACAATAAAATATGCCTCACCTCTTCCTCTAACAGTGGCCAAACAGATGCTTACATAATGTGCAGTAAGTTTATACAAAATGTCTGCCTGCTGTCTTTAAAGTAACATGCTACAATTGTTTTTTTCTGCTTACATTGCTGCCCGGTTAAGTTGTTTACACACTATCCAGCCACTGTGTTATATGTTTGGCTGTTCTCTCTGCAACATGGCACTGTAAATTTTAATTACAAATGCAATATTTTGGTGTTAACATCTCATATGCGGGCGCTACTCGCATATGCGTTCGCTTCTGCGCGCGAGCTCGTCGGGACAGGGGGGTTTTAAAAATTTTTTTTTTATTTTTATTATTTATTTTACAATATTTTATTTATTTTTACACTGTTTAAAAAAAAAAGAAAAATTGTGTCACTTTTATTCCTATTACAAGGAATGTAAACATCCCTTGTAATAGAAAAAAGCATGGCAGGACCTCTTAAATATGAGATCTGGGGTCAAAAAGACCTCAGATCTCATATTTACACTAAAATGCAATAAAAAAAATAAATAAAAAAAAGTCATTTAGAAAAATGACATTTGAAAAAATATGCCTTTAAGAGGCGTGGACGGAAGTGACGTTTTGACGTCGCTTCCGCCCAGCAGTGTCATGGAGACGACTGAGCACCATCTTGGCCTCACTCGTCTCCAGACACACCACAGAGGAGGACGCGATCGCCTCCGCCGCTACCGACGGCTCCGGTAAGCGGCCGAGGGCACCGGATCGCGGCAGGAGGGGGGCCCCTCTCCCACCACCGATAAAAGTGATCTCGCCGGCCGCCGCACGAAAACAGGGATACCGGGGTTATGGCAGCTAGCTGCTGCTATAACAACGATATCCCCGTTCAAACTTAGGACGTACATCGTCGTGCGGCGGTCGGGAAGTGGTTAAACTTGTTTTGTAATTTTTTGCCAATTTGCAAGAAGTTGATGGCTTTATTTATATTATTATTATTATTATTATTAACCTTCTGATAGATCTTAGCTTGACCTCCATTGCTGTTAAGTTGTTACTCAATGTGGAGCATTTAATACTGGCTATAAAATAGATCTCTGAAGACCAGGTTTTATCCTGTGTTGAGCCCTGATGAAGGGGGTTTTATAATGTTATAAAGTATCTTATAAAGTTTTATAATGAACTTGGAGTTGAGGGAAGCCTCGTCGTGTGGGAGCTGCCTCACCAGGGTTATTGAGTTTGCTTGAAATTTTCCTTCATCTACTGTAACTACACATGCAAGTCAGCATCTTTGAGTATGATGTTCTTTAGCTTGAATATGTCTGCTACTTCTTCTGCTCAATTCTGACCTATTGCTGCTACATAGAAAATCTAGTGATCTTTGTGATAAATACCTTTGAAACACTTTTTTGGAGTGGAAATAAATTAAATTAAAGCGTTTGTTACCCCAACACTTCATATTCCTGATATGTGCCTGCTGTACTATGTCTCCTGTTCTCTTTGTATTGCTTCCTTTGTGTGAAATCCCTGGTGTTCATGCTATTCCCCTTGCTTTCCTATTAAAAAAAATACCACACTAAGCAGGGAGCACATCATGGTCAGTTCTCTAACTATGGTGGGAACTCAGTACGTTCTCCTCCAGTGATCAGACTTGACCTGACACGCCCCCGCTGTACAGCCATTCACTGAAAAGCTTAGTGTACTGTTGCTTCTCCTCCCCCAGCACTTATGCAGCTGAGAACAGAGGGGATGTGATCATTTATAAAAATAGGAAAAAAAGGTATTTATAAAAAATTTTTTTTATATCTATACAAAAATGTTTTGGCTTTCATTTCTATTTTAAACTGAATGGGTTGTTTTTACAAGGTGATTGTTTACAATCACTTTAAGTTGCTGCTGCTGTATGCAAGCCAAACAATGATGTAAATAGAAGGAATGTTGTTGTTTTTTGTTTTGTTTTTTTTGGGGGGGGGGGGGTGGCAGGGAGGGTTGCTTTCTGTATGCCATTGAAAAGATTTTACATCAAGTGAGAAGTGAGAGAAAATCCCTGCAAAGTGAGAAGAAATCTCACCTTTTTTCTTCATTGAAAGAATTCCCCTCACCTCCTGTTAGAGTGATAACAGTAGCATTTTTTTGAATTATCTTTATTTAACCAAACATTTTTACAAATTTTTTTTTAACTACATATACAATTGCATATTTTGTCTGTAGTATAACAAAATCATTCAAAGATTACATAATTACATTTTCAGTACCTTAATTCCGTTATAAATCCCTACTAACTGATCTCATAACCAATTATATTTATTTATACATACCACAGACTTTAAATATTTGAATAAAATGCATTACCACTCATTCCTATTATAATCATTCCCATCTCGCAAACACACAAAACCCCCCCCCCCCCCTCTACAGTTCCCTCAATTATGTCACTGAGGCCCTATACTCTCCCCACGGTAGCCAAGAGGTTATGATCTGTTTTTTCAGACCTGTTTCCAATACCATCCTCTCCTCCAATAAACGCATCTCATCCATCTCCCACTCCCATTCTACCAAAGAAGGCTCTTTTTCACTTTTCCATTTCCTAGCTATGATTGTAAGAGCTGCTGTTATAAAATGTTTAAGAATACCCTTCTTTATACTTTTAACTAAATCTGGGATCATTGATAATACCTATATAAATATATCAGGTTGTACATTGATTCCTGTCACTGCCCTATATACTCTAAAAAAAATTTCCCAAAAAGTCTGAACCCCCGGGGAAAAGTACCATATGTGTGACATTGTACCTTTTGCCCCTCGGCATCTCCAACATAGGTCCTCATTATCTGTATTTATCTTGTGCAGGTCTACTGGACATCTATACAGGCATACCCCACTTTTAAGTACACAATGGGGTTTATTTACTAAAGCTGGAAAGTGCAAAATCAGGCTCACTTCTGCATAGAAAACAATGAGCTTCTAACCTCAGCTTGTTCAATTAAGCTTTGGTAATAAAACCTGGAAGCTCATTGGTTTCTATGCAGAAGTGAGCCTGATTTTGCACTTTCTAGCTTTAGTAAATAAACCCTATTGCGTACTTAAAAGTGGGGTATGCCTGTACCATGTTGCTAATATCTTAAAGTTTCTCTCTTGATGCCTATATGAGATTGATAACTTATGTGTTAGTGTTATTGCCTTTTCCCATTTTGCTTTGGGGATAGTTATCCCCAATTCTTCCTCCCATTTTTTTGTATATATTACCTCCTGTTTCTTATATTTTGAGAATAAATATCTATATTCCTTAGACAGGATATGTGTTGGTTTTTGTTCCTGCAGGAGCAATTTTTCCAACTCCGTGAGTGGTCTATCCAGTACAGCCCCTTTCGGCAGATAGAGGATGTATTTCTGAAGCTGTCGATATTGCATCCAATTTGTTTTATATTCTATACCTAAAGCTTCCATTGGAATAAGTCTATTCTCCCTCATAGTCTCTACTATCCTAGTGTTCTCATTTCTCTGCCATTTAAGAAAGGTCCTGACTTCATGAGTTGGGGGAAATTCTGGATTGTTAAATAAAGGAATCATCCGACCTCTATAAGAGGACCCCAGTCCCTGTTTGAGTATTCCATCCCAAACTTTTCATGTTAAGGCAACCAGAAAGGGCAACTCACCCTCAGGCAGTCGTCTTTCCTTTATTATCCATGGTATTGATTTTAATTTTATGGCTGCGACCTCCTCCTCCAATTTTACCCATTGCTTACAATCAGCATTGTGAAACCAATCCACAATCCTAGTTATAAATACCAACTTGAAATAAGTTGATAGGACTGGGAGGGCCAATCCACCATCTTGTTTTAGTCTAATTAGTACTTCTCTACTAATTCTGGATGGTTTACCTGCCCAAATAAAACTTCCTATGATCTTACGTAATTGAGTCAAAATATTAGTTGAAGGTAATATTGGGACGGTCTGAAATATATAAAGTATCTTAGGCAATATGTCCATTTTTATAATGCTTATCCTGCCCATCCACGAAAATACCCCCTTATCGTATTGTTGGAGTGTTTTTTTAATCTTTTTCAATATCGGAAGGTAATTATATTCCTGGATCTTTTCCAGGTCCCTAGGGATATGGGTTTCAAGATATTTAAGCGCATCTGCTTGCCATTTAAAAGAAAAGTTTTTTCTAAGCAGTTCTACAGTGCTATCGGATAATGTGATACTCAAAGCTTCTGATTTGCTATAATTCACTTTGAAGTAACAATAGCATTTTGACTATTACTTTCTATTTCAGTGACAACAGTCACCAGAACAAATGTAAATAGTGAATTTACCTGGCAAGGACAAAGACAGCAATACATCTACCTAGCAAGGACAAAGACATCCTGATGGAAGAGTTGAATTAGGATAATACCACATTATGGCCACTAGATGGAAATGATAATGATAGGAAAGAAATATTTATGATCCACGCTATTCTTATGAATGAAGACCACACTACCTTGAGAGAAAACAGCCTAGTAACATTCAGTGTTGCTGACATTCACACAGAACAAATGTACATTGCAAATCTATGTGGAAGCCACATTGCCTAAATAGTGTGTCCTTAACCACTTGACCTCCGGAAGAGGTCGTGCAATACTGTACCCAAAATTTTCCCCACAAATAGAGCTTTCTTTTGGTGGTACTGGATCACCTCTGCGTTTTTTATTTTTTGCGCTATAAACAAAAATAGATCGCTATGCTATAAAACATAAAAAAAACGAAAAAAATCTAATAGTTTCTACAAACTATAGGATATTTATTTATTTTTTACTAGTAATGGCGGCGATCAGCGACTTATAGCGGGATTGCGATATTGCGGCGGACATTCTGACATCAATTGACACTTTTTGGGGACTAGTGACACTAATACAGTGATCAGTGCTAAAACATATGCACTGTCACTGTACTAATGACACTGGCTGGGAAGGGGTTAACATCAGGGGTGATCAAAGGGTTAACTGTGTGCCTAGCCAGTGTTCTTTTACAGTGTATGTAGTGCTTTTACTAGGGTAAGGCATGGATCCATGTCCCTGCTTTGCAGGAACACAGGATCCATGCCTTCCCTACTGACAGACCACTGTTCTGCCTCTGTGCTGCATGATTTGCAGGTATGGCGGAAATTGTGTCTATGGTACCTGCAGATCAGCTCTCGCGGTATATAACCACAGTGGGAGTTGGCCGCCGGAAGTGTCGGATCACTGCCGTATATTTAAGTTATACGGTTGGAAAGTGGTTAAACTTAATACAAATGAGTCAATCACTCTGTACTGTATGATGAATGTCCCATAAGTGGGTAGCATATACACTATATTACCAAAAGTATTGGGACGCCTGCCTTTACACGCACATGAACTTTAATGGCATCCCAGTCTTAGTCCGTAGGGTTCAATATTGTGTTGGCCCACCCTTTGCAGCTATAACAGCTTCAGCTCTTCTGGGAAGGCTGTCCACAAGGTTTAGGAGTGTGTCTATGGGAATGTTTGACCATTCTTCCAGAAGTGCATTTGTGAGTTCGGGAGAGTTGAAGCTGTTATAGGGCGACCCACTCAGTATTGAACCCTACGGACTAAGACTGGGATGCCATTAAAGTTCATGTGTGTGTAAAGGCAGGCGTCCCAATACTTTTGTTAATATTGTATATAGAGTGATAGAACAGGATGTTGAATGTTAGTTTGACTGTGACTGTCACCAGCACCCTCCAATATATTCATGCCACCCACTATTGGGACATTTATACATAGTGTTAAATTTGTGTTCTGAATGGTTGGCAATGCGCACCTTGTTTTAATAAGTCAGTTGCTGATTGCTGGGACAAACTGGAGGCCCCCAGCTGCCTTCGGGGTGTGCTTGGCTTCTACTGTGTCTCTGCACCTTTAGGGAGTAGTTACCTCCAGACATACTTGCCTTTAATCTATATATTGCTGTGTATGTCCCAGGATGGGAGCTTGGTTAGATCAGAGTTAGGGGCCACACGATACAGAGGGTGTCCTGATGAGGCTTCCACATAGATTTGCAAATGTATGCAACTAATACCCTGGAAACCATGAAGAGTGTCATAGACAATCATTTTTTGGCTGGAGTTAGCCTTTAAGTTCGGCAACCTCAAAAGAATGTATAACTTGGACTAATATGTCAATACCTACCAGAACACCAGTGTCAATTTCCAACAGACTTGGCTACGAGGCAGCCTAAGTACTTAGGTTCCCAAATCTTAGCAATTCTTAAAGAGGAACTTCACTCCCCCCATCCCCACCTTGCCTTTTTTGATGCATAATTCACCATAAAACATATACGCCCAGCGATCCAGTGGTGTCCTTTAGGGATCAGACATTCACTGATCACCTGGCCCTGAGCCACCATCTTCTTCTCTGACATTGGCAGCCTGCTTCATATCTTGAGCTCTTGCAGCCAGTCCCCTGATGACGTGCATGCTCTGTGGCACACCACCAGGGGGCTGGCTGTAAGAACTAAGAAGAGACAGATGCCCCTGAAGACAGGCTGTGGTCCATGCGCATTAGAGTAACAGAAACCTCCTGGGATGTGTGACGTGGGTGTCGCAGGAGGCTGTGGGCTGTATATGTAATTCAGAGTCCAGGAAGTGAAGGGAGGGCTCCCTGAAAATTTTAATTTAAAAAAATTCAGATTCTGAGAGAGGAGAGGGGTAGGGGTGTGATGACAGAAAGTGGGTTGGGATGAAGGTCTGCTTAAATAAATAGATCATATCCACCAAATACTGTACAGTAAGATGTGATGGTTGATCCTCCAACATATTCTATAACTGTAGCATTACCCTCGTGAGGTCTGCTGAGTGTTGTAGTCCACCTGTCACCCTGCCCAGCCAGACAAACAATTTCCAGTCACTCTTTAGACAGAAAACAGTCCATGCACTTTGTTTTGTTTTTTCTATTGAGAGGAATTTACTTGGATGGGATAAGGGAATATGGGATGCCCACTGAATTGCAGAATATTTACACAGGACCAACGATATACACTCCTTGTATATACACTCCAGTCTTCGTTCTAACACAACACTTGCTTGCAGACTATTCCTTCTCAACACCTCCAGCACATCACTAAGACCCCATACACACTTAGATTTTCTGCAGATTTTTGTCTTCAGATTTACCAAAACCATAAAATATGAGGTCAAACCTTAAGAGTTTCAATTTGTATGCAATCAGATAGGCCCTTCCACCACATGCAAGGGCCTGAAGACAAAAATCTGCAGAAAATCTAATAGTGTGTATGGGGTCTTACTTGTACTTCCAGGACCAACTAGCACAGGTTTAGGCCTGACACTGGCTCAGCCTGGCCTTGAAAGTTCCCTTTGCGGATAGGGACTTAGAATCCCTATGGTGTAGCAAAAATATGACAGTCCTTGGTGCTAGTTGTCTTACATGTGGCTACTGCTCCCAGACCCAGATCAAAACACACCTAGACCTGGCTGGCAGCCAAGCCTGGAAAATTCACATACTCTACCAAAACACAGTACTACACTAAGTTCTAGCACACTAGAGGGTGCTACATAATACCCAACAAGTCTATCTAGTTTAACACAATAAAAGGGGAAAAATATTCACAAAAAAAAAACAGTAAAAAAATATATATATAATAAAAAATGTGAATATTGGAAAACACAGCAAGTTGTAGCACTCTGTTAAGAAAATTATATTGATAGACACTGGGGCTGAAATGATCTTTTTATTATATAGAAATATGCGGTATATTACATGTTTAAACTGTTGCATGTTTTCAGCATCAGCGTACTGGTACACTACAGTTCTAGGTATACCCAACACAACAGTGGAAGAAGCAATGACCTCAGTGTAAATGGCAGTAGTCACAGTCCAGGCTGCATTTCCTATCAGGACAATTGTGGAACAGCGCCTTGATGAATATTATAAGATTATAATATTATAATATTAATAATATTTGGCTATTATGATATTTTACTAAAAGCTTCTTTGGAATAAACTATTGGAGAAAGCATGGAGTTTGCTTTATATTCCCATTTACATTTTAACCGTACAGACCAACAACAAGATGGATTCAAGTTTCCTGAGCCATAAAGAGCTCTGAACCCCCTTCATTCTAAAGTGCTCCTGCTGAATTTGGCCACTGAAAAAAATATGTAAAAAGGTACCATAATTTGTAATGTTTAAGGCTCAATGCCCCCTCTACTCTTCCCGTGTTTCTAATGGTTTAAGGGGATGTACATGAGGTTTCAGTTGAGGGGCACATAGATAGGGATTCTAATAGTGTCATACGTTTTGGGTCAACCCCGATTTTTATTAGAAATTGTATTCATTTGGTTGCTGCCAGGGCTTTTTTTCACCAAGTCCAAGTCTGGTTTCTGTGTTTACAAGTGACAGCTCTGCACTCTGCAATCCTGATATGTAATGCCCCTTTAGGACCCTTCTACTGTTTGTGAAATATGACCACACCCACTATTTGATGTGATTTGGAGGGTGTGTGTGGGGGGAGGGGTTTTGGGGGGGTCGTGGTTGAGTTCTAGCACCTATTGTTTGAGAAAAAAAGCCCTGGTTGCTGCATACAACAGTTTTGGAGCTGGGAAAATAAAACTGTGTTTGTTTATTTAATGATAGTTCCCTCATCACATCTGAGCCCCCCTTAACCTCAGAGACCCCTTATCTTGTGAGATTTTCCCCTATTATGGCTGAGCCCGCCTTTCATGTCAGAATCCCCCCATAACATCAGAGTCCCCCAGCAACTCATACTACCCCCTTAACTTAAGTCCTACCTATATGTCAGAGTTCCCTCTAAATTTCAGAGTCCCCCCTATACACCAGAGTTTCCCTATATGTCAAAGTTCCCCAAACACAGAGCCCCCCCATCAAACAGTTCCCCATTGGTAAGAACCCATCAGTTCTGACTAGAATTGAATTATGTCCTTGCAATAGATGTAGGCCATTTACATACCTTATGAAGCCTGACTGGAATACTCCAAGGATGTTGCTAAGTACTGCCAGGACGTTTGAGGCCTAGTCATCACTGCTCACCTCCACCATCACAGGAGTGAGCTCTTAAATGCTGAGCTCAGAGATACCGCATTAGGGGAGAAAAAGAGTATGTGAGGAGGTCTGAATCAGAGAAAGGGCCAGTCCTGTGATGGTGGAGGTGAGCAGTGATGACTAGGCCTTAGCAACATCCTGGGAGTACCTAGCAACATCAAAGGAGTATTCCAGTCAGCTTCATAAGGTATGTAAATGGTCTACCCCTATGGCGAGAGTATTATTCATCTTTAGTCAGAGCTGCACAGTTTGTTTTAATCTACAAACATCTCTCACCTGCATAGGCAGTTTTTTTGTAAAGGTGAACTATCCTTTTAAAAAAAATTAAAAGTCAGCAGCTACAAATACTGTAGCTGCTGACTTTTAATATATGGACATGTACCTGTCCAGGGAGCCCAAGATGTCGACACCCCAGCCTTCTCCATTAAGGGAAACCAGCAGTGAAGCCTTTTGGCTTCACAGACAGTCCCCTACTGCGCATGCGTGAAGCGTGCTGCGATTTCTAATTGGCCCAGTGGGGGGCCGAACTTCCGAGGTACCCGTAGCCCCCTTCCCCCCAAAAGGTGCCAAATGTGGCACCGAAGGAGGGGGCGGGGAAGCAAATAATCTGAAGTCTCACTTTTGGGTGGAACTCCGCTTTAAGTAACCTGTCTGAACTATGCTGGCAAATCTTCATTATCAATTGTAAACTAGATGTGCCCACTGTCTGTTCTAAGCAGGGGCGTTGCTAGGTCTGCAAAAGATCTGGGGCTAGAGCCCATAGCAGTCACCAACCTTTTTGCATGCCTGCGGGGGGGGGGGACCAGTGGTAAGAAATTTTTCACGGGGGATGGCTGGTGTTGGTGCTTCAATCATCATGGCACCATGGTTGATATGGTGTCAGGATGATTGAAGTGCATTATTTCTATTGTTACATTCTAATATTTAATGAAGTTGTTCAACTCACCATACTGCAGAATCAATGGGAGCCCTGGGCTTGTCACTTGCCACATCTCCTGCCACCAGATGCAGCGTGTCACTTGCCACTGTCGCCTGCCACTAGATGTGGTTTGTCACTTGCCACTTTCACCTGGCAGCAGATGTGGATTGTCACTTGCCAAGTCACCTGCCACCATTTGCAGATTGCCACGTCTCTTACCACCATTTGCAGATTGTCACTTGCCACGTCTTCTACCACCATTTGCAGATTTTCACTTACCACGTCTCCTGCCACCATTTGCAGATTGTCACTTGCCACATCTCTTTTCACCATTTGAAGATTGTCACTTGCCATGTCACCTGCCACCATTTGCAGATTGTCACTTGCCATATCTCCTGACACCATTTGCAAATTGCCACATCTCCTGCCACGATTTGCAGATTGTCACTTGCCACGTCACTTGCCAACTGATGTGGATTGTCACTTGCCATGCCAGCCAGTGCCACTAAATGTGCATTGACGCTGCATTGGTGGCAGGCTGACAGCACTGGTCCGTTTAGTGAGAGCAGGAGAGCGGGGATGCAGGGCGGGCAGTGAGAGATGATGTCATCGTGCTGCTCCCTGCCGTACCTCGCTCCCAAATTGAAGAGGCCCGGCTGTGAAGAGCGCTGCTGTGGAGTGGGCGGAGAGAGATCCTCCGCCTGCTCGCTTCTCTCCTCTCCTCTGTTTCTCTCATGCAGCCAGCCCGCCCACCGCAGCAGCCACAGCCCGCTGGTTAGGCAGGGACCCTGCAGCAAGAGACTCGGGGCTATGGGCCCCAGATTCAGGGCTATAGCCCCAATAGCTACCCCCTAGCAATGCCCCTGGTTCTAAGTAAGGGTTAAAGTTCTCAAGGTTTGGTTGGAACATTGTATACTAAAAAAAATGCCCCCCAGTTTGCCCCCTAAATGCACACTGCAAGCTTTTCTCAACAATTTTAACCAGACACTTTAGCCCTTCCTGCTTAGGCCATTTTTAAGCTTTCAGCGCTGTCATGCTTTGAATGACAATTACCCAGCTGTGCAACACTGTACCCAAATGCCATGTTTATCTATTTTTGAGATAGATGGCGCTTTCCTTTGGTGGTATTTAATCACAGCTGTTTTTTTTTTTTGCTATAAAAGTAAAAAAATACAGACAACACATTGTTTTTTAAATTATTATTATTATACAAGATTTGTAAAGTGTCAACAGTTTGCGCAGCACTTTAGTTTAGGGCAAACAGTACAGTTACAATAGAATTCAATGCAGGAGTAATCAGTAGGCCCTGCTCATTAGAGTTTATAATCCAGAAGGGAGGGTCAAGTGATGCAAAAGATAATAACTGTGGGAGATGAGCTGATGGAGAAAATAAAAGTACAGTTATTAGGCGGAGGCAGGATAGGCTTCTCTAAAGAGGAAAGTTTTCAGGGGACACACAAAAGTGGACAGAGTTGGAGATAGTCGGACAGATTGGGGCTGACAGAGGCTTCTTACCACGTGATCAGCTGTGATCAATCACAGCTGATCATCGGCATTTATCGGTTTGCGCTGACAGGGAGAGCCGATCTGGGGCTCTCCCTGTCAGAGGGGGGGGGTCTGTGCTGATAATCAGCGCATTGATTATCAGCACAGCCCCCATCAGATGTGCCAATCAACTGCCAATCAGTCCCCAATAGTTGCCAGTCATTGCCCCTCAATAAAGTCTCCCAGTGCCCACCACAGTGGCAGTCAGAGCCCATCACAGTGCCAATCAGTGCCCAGCAGTAACACCTCTCAGTACCTCATCATCAGTGTTGCCCATCAGTGCCATCTATTAGTGTCCATCAGTGCCACCTGTCAATGCCCATCAGCGCCGTCTATCAGTGCCCATCAGTGCCATCTACAGTATTTGTGTCCATGAGTTCCACCTGTCAGTGCCGCCTATCAGTGCCCATCAGTGCCGCTGGTCAGTGCCTCCCAGTCTCCCTGTGGTCGGGAGCGGTAATCAGTGTCGTGACACAGGTAGCCCATCTCCTCCCCACAGTTAGAACACATCCCTAGGACACACTTACCCCTGCAGCGCCCCCTACTGGTTAGCCCCTTCACTGCCAGTCACATTTACACAGTAATCAGTGCATTTTTAATTGCACTGATCGCTGTATAAATGTGAATGGTCCCAAAATAGCGCCAAAAGTGTCCGATCTGTCCACCATAATGTTGCAGTCATGATAAAAAAAACGCAGATCGCCGCCATTACTAGTAAAAAAAAAATTATTAATAAAAATGCCATAAAACTATCCTCTATTTTGTAGACGCTATAACTTTTGAGCAAACCAATCAATAAACGCTTATTGTGATTTTTTTTACCAAAAATATGTAGAAGAATACGTATCGGCCTAAACTGAGGGAAAAAAAATGTTTTTTTATATAATTTTTGGGGATTTTTATTAGAGCAAAAAGTAAAAAATATTGCGTTTTTTCAAAATTGTCGCTCTTTTTTTGTTTATAGCGCAAAAAATAAAAACCGCAGAGGTGATCAAATACCACCAAAAGAAAGCTCTATTTGTGGGGAAAAAGGATGTCAAATTTGTTTGGGAGCAACGTCACACGACCGCGCAATTATCAGTTAAAGCGACGCAGTGCCAAATCGCAAAAAATGCTCTCGTCTTTGGCCAGCCAAATGGTCCAAGCCTGAAATGGTTTAAGGGAAAACTTTTTTTTTTAGTTTTGGATAGAGTGGAGAGGGATTAGAAAGCGTGCCAGTTTTTATTGCTGTCTGTGCCCCCCCGTTAGGGAGATTCACCCTCTCTATTTGTCCTGTTTACCATTATCATTGAAAGTAAAAATAAAAGAAAATTTCTAATTTTGGGTTGTCCCCAGAAAAGTAAAAGAGGGCAAATCTTCCAATGGGGACACTAGTTATGGTCACCTGGGGGTCCCCAAGGAATTCCCTTCATTTGCAGGGATTTCTTCTCACTTCCTGTTTTTTCACTTCCAGAAAAAATTGACAGGGGTTATAACCCTCCCTTACTCTATCCAAAACGCAAAAAAAAAAGTTTTGCCTGTAGTTCTACTTTAAGTAATGACAAAGTTATTGCCGAATAAACAGGCCCATAGCAGAATTGTGAATATTGCTCTGGTCCATAAGGGGTGAAGAGATGTGAAAGGCAAAGTGGATAATAATAATAATAATAATAATAATAATAATAATAATAATACTGTTTTAAGCTGAGTATAGTGTCCTGTGTATAAACCTGTGCCAAAGAAATATCTAAAAAGGTAACAACTTTTTTTTTTTTTGCTGTGGGAATAGTAGTGGTTTTTCAAATTTGACCGCAAAATTAGAAATTCTGATAAAATAAGAAAGCACATGCAGATATACAGTGAAACAGCAGATGGCAGAAGAATGCCAGGAATTGTGGCTATGCTGTAATTAGCTGGTCTACACAAGCTGTGTATAATAATAGGGGATGCTGCGGAATGTCACTGCCATTGTAACATCACACAGCTGTTTAGTCTCACTCTATATAAAAGCATACATACCATGCACTGTAATAAAAACAAACCAGATAGAATCTGCGTACAGATGTGAAAGTAAACAGGAAATGAGAGTTTTATCGGAATTTTTGGAACTGTCTCAGTATCAGGATACATTTTTTCTCAGCTCTGGGAGTCTGGCCATGGTACTTCTCAGTGAAAGGCTCCTAATGCAGAGTAAAAGTGCAACATTTTTGGATTTTGGATACAATGAGAAAGGGTTAAAACCCCTGTTAGTTGTTTCTCTTTTCTTTTTTTTGCTATGTCCCATTGGGGAGGACTTCCCTTCACTTCCTGTCCTGGAGACATAACAGGAAGCAAGAGTTGAAAGTGGCAGAGGGATGATGGTGGGGGTGGGGGGTTGTGGGATCGGGTGCACAAGGATGATGGGGGGTTGGGATTAGGGGCAGAGGGATGATGGTGGGGGGGGTGGGATCAGTGGCAGAGGGATCATGGTGGGGGGGTGGGATCTGTGGCAGAGGGATGATGGTGGGGGTGGGATCAATGGCAGAGGGATGGTAATGAGGGAGTGGGGGGACCAGTGGCAGAGGGATGATGGTGGGGGGGGTGGGATCAGTGGCAGAGGGATGATGGTGGGGGGCTGGGATCAGTGGCAGAGGGATGATGGTGGGGGGGTGGGATCAATGGCAGAGGGATGGTGATGAGGTAGGGGGTGATCAGTGGCAGAGGGATGATGGTGGGGGGTGGGATCAGTAGCAGAGGGATGATGGTGGGGGGGTGGGATCAGTGGCAGAGGGATGATGGTGGGGGGTGGGATCAGTGGCAGAGGGATGATGGTGGGGGGGTTGAATCAATGGCAGAGGGATGGTGATAAGGTAGGGGGTGATCAGTGGCAGAGGGATGATGGTGGGGGGTGGGATCAGTGGCAGAGGGATGATGGTGGGGGGGTGGGATCAGTGGCAGAGGGATGGTGGTGAGGGGGGATTAGTTGCAGAGGGATGATGAGGGTGGGTGGGATCAGCAGCAGAGGAAAGATGATGGGGGGTGGGATCAGGGGCAGAGGGATGTGCTGGGGGGGGTGGGATCAGTGGCAAAGTGATGATGGTGGGGGGTGGGTTCAGTGGCAGAGGAATGGTAGTGAAGTGATGGGATCAGTGGCAGAGGGATGATGGTGAGGGGGGGTAGGATCAGGTGCAGAGTTATGGTGGTGGGATGAGATGGTGACATTGGCACTCACCTTCTCTCAGTGTCAGTCTATTCCCCCTCCTTGCTCAGTGCTCTCAGTCTGGACTCACAGTGTCTCCAGTAACGCTTCTTTTGACATGGGGGACACTATCTGCCCATCTGCTCACAAAGGGGAGAGCTCCTCCACCTTCACTCACCCATCAGATAATCAGCTGACTTTCTCCTCCACTCTCCACCTCCCGACATGGATCTGCTTGGAGGAATGGTCGGAGCACTGTGCCAGTAACAGTGAGTGGTCACTCACAGTGAACACTGTCCCGACTCCGCTTCCTCCTCTCCTCATTCCTGTAGGTCAAAGCTCTCTATGCCTCTCCATCTAAGTCCTCTCATCCCACCTCCAACAGGCCTCTCAGTGTGTGACGCTGGACCGGGAGTATCTCCACTTACAGGGGAGTAAAGAAGTGGAGGGTGGTCTGTTCTTGGCTTGTGTCGGGTGCAGAAGCGCACTCGGCACATCGTTGCAGGTGCGTGCAGCTATTAGCGGCTGGTGTGTCCAGACAGATTTTAGAAGCACACGGCCAGCAGTTCACCTGCGCACCCCCTTCCTCCAGTAAATTGTATCGCCCAGGGCATCCGCCCCTTCCGCCCCCCTTGTACCGGCACTGATTCCCACAACGTGGCACAATGAAATTGTCCAAATTTTCTTGGTATGTTGATGTTGACGCCTTAAGAGTTCCCTTCAGTGGAACTAAGGGGCCAAGCCCAACCCCTGAAAAAGGACCCAACATCATAATCCCCCCTGCACCAAATGATTTGGACCAGTGCACAAAACAAGGTCCATAAAGACATGGATGAGCGAGTTTGGGGTGGAGGAACTTGACTGGCCTGCACAGAGTTCTGACCTCAACCTGATAGGAACACCTTTTGGATAAATTAGAGCGAAGACTGCGAGCCAGGCCTTCTTGTCCAACCTCAGTTGCCTGACCTCACAAATGTGCTTCTGGAAGAATGGTCAAACATTCCCATAGACACACTCCTAAACCTTGTGGACAGCTTTCCCAGAAGTGTAGAAGCTGTTATAGCTGCAAAGGGTGGGCCAACTCAAAACTGAACCCAGTACTTTTGGCAATGTAGCGTGTATATATATATATATATATATATATATATATATATATATATATATATATATATATATATATATATGAAAGACCCTGCTGTCATCTTTTTTATTCCATCATTAGCTCCCGGAAGAGCACAAGAGCTGTGGTGATACATAAGTAGCTCGGTGATCCAAAGAACTGGGCAGCATCAGATCCAGCATCCTATACGTGTAAATGTAATTTTAGGAAGGTTGTAGCTACTCCTCTAACTTGTATGAAGGTGCTAAAGGTAACTATTATACTTGCATTGTCCAAATTAACTATTAAAACCCATTAGCAATGGCCTACAGATGACTTAGTATTGAAAGTTTTGCTTGAGTTCTTGGCGTGCTTCTTTCGGTATTGTCCAAACTATGGTTGATACACGTGTAGAAGGAAGCAGTAAGTACTGCTATTAGCTGTTCTACACCACTCCGTCTTCTTATACTCTTGAGAGTTTAAATGTATTTCGCTTCCTTGTCTGTGGAAAAAAATGAATCGTATCTGTGATTTTTGTTCAGTTTCTAGGCTCTAGTCTCTAAGGAATGAATTCTGAAACCACCATCATTCAATTCCTTCGTACTTACCAAGCCTGTCTACTAAAATCTCCTGCCAGCAAAGAAAGAACAGAGTGTTAATAGTGGTATTTTTATCCTTTGCTTTAGTACTTATATATAAAAACGCATACTTTTTCTACAAGCAGTAATATGACTTCATACTTACAGCAGAAGTAGTGAGCCAATCAACATTTCTTGAATTTTCTGATAAACATGGATCTATCCTCTTACAAAAACCTGAATAAATCAAAAGAAATGTGGGTAGGGAGCTGTAACTTATCTTTGTGGAGTGGGCCTTGAACCGGACTCTGTTCTGTTGCAAGATGTGGATGATCGAAGTCAGCTGAGATGCCCTGAACTATTGTCATGTTGACTTGGATTATTGCCCATGCTCCGGGTCCCGCAGCGCAAGACCGGTGATCCAGGTCTTGGTAGTCTCTGTGAGCCTCTGTGTTATTCATTATCCATGCCTTGCTGAATATGAGAAATCTTTCTGCCATACGGGTGCCAAGTTGTTTTACTGTGGGTCAGAAAGATGCTTGGGCTGTAAATTCAAATACAATTCTTAAGCATTTAAAATAGGGCATGGCAGGTTTCATTACTTGATTTATACCCGTGGATCAACTTTGAATCTACATATGAGTCAAAGTCAAAGGAACCATTGAAAACTATAGAAATTGCCCCCATCAAAAAAATAGGTAATTTTTTTTTGGAACATGAAGAGAATATTACTAGTGAACTACTTCAAAAAGAGCCTGATCATCATAGAAAGGTATGATCTATCACTTTTCGACAAACTTCAGCAAGAGCCTTCTATCATTTCAGCTAATGTTCTCCAATCTGTCCCTTTAACACAGCAAATACAATAGTTTAAACACAAGAGGGGACCTCCATCTAAGTGTAGGGATTTATTAAAAAGGCAATAAAAATGCACTCACCAGATAAATGGCTTGTCATAAACCCATATAGACCTTCATAGGATCACTGTAAGGTTGCAATGCTTGGCAGGCAAGCGGTTAGCTGAAGTAGTTATTGGTGGGAGTACAGCTGTCAGGCTTCAGGCTGGAACATATACAGCAGCTGCTTAAGGGTGTAACAAGATGGCTGCAGGTCAACACCACTCTTGGCTGGGTGATGGTCACAGGAAGTGGAGGGGGTGTGGCGACATGTTTCAGGGCAACAGGACTGCCCCTTTGTCAAACCATTGATACAGGGGCAATCCTGTTGTGACAATCCTGTTGCCCTGAAACATGTAGCCACACCCCCTCCACTTTCTATCATCATCACCCAGGTGCTGATTGGAGCTGTAGCCATCTTGCTACACCCTTAAGCTGTTGCTGCATATGTTCCAGTCTGGAACTTGACAGCGGTACTTCCACCAAGAACCCTGCCTGCCGAGCTCTGCTGCCTCAGTGTGATCCTTTGGAGGTTTATATGGGCTTATGACAAGCCTTGATCCAATTTTAACTAGTGAGTGCATTTTTATTGCCTTTCATTCTTTCCTAATAAATTACTACATCTAGATTGAGTCACCCTCTTGTGTTTGTTTTATATACAATATGTGCATTAGGATTTCAAGACATAATCTAAGAGGAGCTGCAACCACTTCACATGGTGTTTCCTACTACTCTCCTGGCCTTCTTATGTACTCCCTTAAATGACGGTTGGGGGCTATGCAGTGCAATAGCTTATTAATTTTCTTTGGACTACAATAGGTGTACAGTGCCTTGAAAAAGTATTCATACCCCTTAACATTGTTCACATTTTGTCATGTTACAACCAAAAATGTAAATGTATTTTATTGGGATTTTATGTGATAGACCAACACAAAGTGGCACATAATTGTGAAGTGGAAGAAAAAATGATAAATTGTTTTCAACATTTTTTACAAATAAATATGTGAAAAGTGTGGTGTGCATTTGTATTCAGCCCCCCTCGAGTCAATACTTTGTAGAACCACCTTTTGCTGCAATTACAGCTGCAAGTCTTTTTGGGGATGTCTCTACCAGCTTTGCACATCAAGAGAGTGACATTTTTGCTCATTCGTCTTTGCAAAATAGCTCAAGCTCTGTCAGAGTGGATGGAGAGTGTCTGTGAACAGCAATTTTCAAGTCTTGCACAGATTCTCAATTGGATTTAGGTCTGGACTTTGACTTGACCATTCTAACACATGAATATGCTTTGATCCAAACCATTCCATTGTAGCTCTGGCTTTATGTTTAGGGTCGTTGTCCTGTTGAAAGGTGAACCTCCGCCCCAGTCTCAAGTCTTTTGCAGGCTCAAACAAGTTTTCTTCTAATGCTATGTACACACGATAGGATTTTCTGATGGAAAATGTGTGATAGGACCTTGTTGTCGGAAATTCCAACCGTGTGTAGGCTCCATCACACATTTTCCATAGGAATTTCCGTCACACAAAATTTGAGATCTGGTTCTCAAATTTTACGACAACAAAATCCGTTGTCGGAAATTCCGATCGTGTGTACAGAATTCAGACGCACAAAGTGCCACGCATGTTCGGAATCAAGCAGAAGAGCAGCACTGGCTATTGAATTTCATTTTTCTCAGCTCGTCGTATGTGTTGTACGTCACCACGTTCTTAACATTCGGAATTTCCGACCAACTTTGTGTGACCGTGTGTATGCAAGACAAGTTTGAGCCAACATCCGTCGGAAAAAATCCCATGGATTTTGTTGTCGGAAAATCCTATTGCGTGTACAGGGCATATGATTGTCCTGTATTTGGCTCCATCTTCTTCTGACCAGCTTCCCTGTCCCTACTAAAGAAAAACATCCCCACAACATGATGCTGCCACCACCATGTTTCATGGTGGGGATGGTGTGTTCAGGGTGGTGTGCAGTGTTAGTTTTCTGCCACACATAGTTGTATTTATACTGAGATTAAATTACACACAGGTGGACTCTATTTACTAATTAGGTGACTTCTGAATTGGTTCCACTAGATTTTAGTTAGGGGTATCAGAATAAAAGGGGCTGAATACAAATGCACGCCACACTTTTCACATATTTATTTGTAAAAAATTCTGAATATCATTTTTCTTCCACTTCACAATTATGTGCCACTTTGTGTTGGTTTATCACGTAAAATCCCAATAAAATACATTTACGTTTTTGGTTGTAAAATTAAAAAAATTTGGAAAATTTCAAGGGGTATGATTACATTTTCAAGGTACTGTAACTGAACTGTTTTGGTGCTGAATTGTTGAATTTCTGATTTTTAATGGTCAGGTAAGGGAGGAAGAGCACTCATCACCAGCACATCCCCATGGATTTCTTGGGATGTCTTGTGTTGAATGAAGAAAAGTTAGGGTGATTAGCTTCCCTAGGTTCAAAGAGAGCCGTGCCACATCCAATAATTACATATATATAAGAGAAAGCAGTTCCCCTGGGTGGACTTTACCGGCACTTGCTGACGGATATCAAATAGTGAGTAGGTGTAACGAGATATATAAAGTAAAAAGATTTTTATTTTAATATAACATAGGTTAAAAACACATTACTACATAAATTCAACGGAACATACAGTACAGAAGCAATAGATAACAAGATTGTTACAAAACAATAAATTGTACGGGGGCTCTTGTTCACACCCAACGCGTGAACAAGCGTTGAGTGTGCCCTCAACTGGGACACAATATCTCACCAACCCCTGTCCTTCCCATTTTTCAACAAATAATACCAACCAATGATAATTACTGTGTCCCTATGACAACAATCATACCAGCAATAACGTCCACTGCTATTCCATTTTGGACGTTTTTAAACAATTCAACGTAACACCTTAGAAGTGAGTTATCTACATAGATTGACTAAACATATCTACACTTACATGTTATGACAATCTACTCACTATGTTATATTTCAACCACTCTAGACGAAGTACTCTTTTTTGCTACATCCCTGAAGAAGGACAAAAATAGTACTTACTCCGAAACGCGTTGGGTGTGAACAAGAGCCCCCCGTACAATTTATTGTTTTGTAACAATATTGTTATCTATTGCTTCTGTACTATGTTCCGTTGAATTTATGTAGTAATGTGTTTTTAACCTATGTTATATTAAAATAAAAATCTTTTTACTTTATATATCTCGTTACACCTACTCACTATTTGATATCCGTCAGCAAGTGCCGGTAAAGTCCACCCAGGGGAACTGCTTTCTCTTATATATGTGTTGAATGAAGAAGAACTTTATTGCTGAACATCATACCTTAGTTTTTGCGTCACCACATTCAATATAGGCAGGAAAAAAGACAAGCTTTTTATTGCCACACACATTTAAAATGAGCTACCAAACACAATAAAAGTGAGTTTATTCTTGAAAAATGTCTTTGGTTGTAAAAAAAATTACAACCAAAGAATGTTAGAAGATAATGAATAATGGAGAAAATAATGAAGAAAATATAGCACATAAAGCATGCTGGAAGAGGATATATAAATTGTCTTCTATAAGATATCAACTTTACTTGCCTACATAATTGCACATTAAATTCCAAAAATTAATTTGTGGAACATAAACGGAGAGTGCAATGTTTAAGGTTGTGGGATTGACTACACCATGGTCTAGCCAAATCGGCCATCTCCCTCTCCATCAAAAAACAGATTAGTCTTTTTTTTTTAAATCATATTTAGGAAGGCAGGCTCTCATCATTTCAGGGCATCTAATTCAAACAATAATGATGTACAGTTCCTTGTTAAAACGTATTGATGTTAACCACTTGACCTCCAAAATTTTTTTCGCCCTTCATGACCAGGCCACTTTTGGCAATACGGCATTGCGTTATTTTAACTGACAATTGCGCGGTCATGCAACGCTGTACCAAAATAAAATTGATGTCTTTTTTCTTTCCACAAATAGAGCTTTCTTATGGTGGTATTTGATTACCACTGCGTTTTTTACTTTTTGCGCTATAAACAAAAAAATACCGACAATTTTGAAAAAAAAACAATATTTTTTACTTTCTGCTATGAATAAATGAATGAATGAATGAATGATTTGTAGAGTGCTGAAAATGCGAACTGAATCGCTTCAAGGCGCTGATGCGTTGTGTTGTCAAGCTTCACTAGAAGAGGTAGGTCTTGAGTTTTTTCCTGAAAGCTATAAAACATATCCAATAAAAAAAAAAATTGAAAAACAAAAATCAAATTTCTTCACAAATTTAGGCAAATATGTATTCTGCTACATATAGCAGAATATATATATATATATATATATATATATATATATATATATATATATATATATATATATATATATATATATATATATATACACGCGTATATTGATTGGTTTATGTGAACGTTATAACGTCTGCAAGCTATGGGATATATACTGGAATTTCAATTTATTTTTTTATACTAGCAATGGCAGTGATCATTGACTTATAGCGGGACTGCGATATTGCAGCAGACAATCGGACACTAACTGACACTTTTGTGGGAACCAATACAGTGATCAGTGCTAAAATAATGAGTAAATTTATAAAAAAGATTTGCACCAACTCCTACAAAGTGCAGCAGCCAACACAACAACCTGACCCATGTAAATATGTGAAAAAATAATAAAGTGTGGCGCTAAAAAGTGATATAGTCAGAAAAGGTAATGATACCAAAAGTGATAAGTAGATGTGCACAGTCCCGGGGTATGTGCAAAGAAAAATTTGGTGAAGTAAAGATTAGAAGGTGGTAATCCCCATACATATACCAAATATCCTAGTGATGATCCTAGGAATGTATGGGGGGATAATAACTTCCCCACCTAAAATATCTTATAAACCAAAATAATGGTAAAAATTGCATGTGTAGTGGTAAGTTACATGTGTAGTAAAAAACTCAAACTTGATATCAACAATAAGTGAAAACAATGAGGTGATATCCAATGAATCAATATTGGATAAGATGACTCTACTTTTACCTGAGTGTCAAAAAAACAAAAATGTCTAAAGAATTGGGAGTAACACAATAATGTGTAGTACTACTTCTACAACCCTATAAATAGACCAAAAAATGTGAAATTAAAAGTCCATCAGGGTAATGAATATAAGGATGACTTTTAGAGTCCACACACCAAATGATGGTATAATTCTGGATTGTTTCATATCACTCTAGGTGCAGGCAGTCCTTTTAAGTGTGTTAGAGCAGAAAATATTGGCCGTATCTTTGCACATAGGTCAATCCTTCCCTAATATGGTGATAATGACTCAAAGAAAATAGGTGTACAATGCCCTTACCAGATAAGGTGGACTCACAGGCCCGTGGCGATGAGCCGTCAAGCGGTGTGGGGCTGTAAACCCATGAGACGGTCTCGAATAGGATCTCCCCTGGCAACGCAGGATGGCACGCCTCTAGCTCAATACAGCTCAACAGATGTCATCTGGAGGTATGTCCTTGGCACGACTCAGCCAGGGTCCCAGGTCTGTCTCAATCCTCAGACGGTGAGAGAGATTTCATCAGCAGCCGTTACCGTATAGATGGGCAAAGAGAAGGAAAAAACTTCCACATAGTGTAAATCTTTCTTCACTACGGAGGTCTACTGGTGTGCAGGGCGTGACCACGCGACTCACCTGTCGATCATAGCCAAGCGTCATCCCGGGACTCATCGTAGAAGGCGGTTCTTTTGAATTACAGGTGTGGGTGAGATTGATGCAGAGCTGTGTGAGACATGCTGTTTTAAAATAACAATCTTGTAAGCATATCTTGTATACGAGGGGGGTTATCGTATTTTCAACTAAACAGTTTTACACTATGGAAAGCATCCCCTTGTATGTTTACATGTTTGAGCTACCACACTGAACCATTCCTGATAAGGACCGCTGTATATCCAGGAAGGAGACATTCGCTTTCAGTTTGAGTGGATTTTACAGGCTTTATACATACTTACCCCTGGTGAATAGATTAACAAAGGGGTGTTCACGTGGTGCATCGGTGAAGGTGTAGAGGCTTCATATTCATCATATAAGGTCTGGTTGGATTTGAAGCACTATATAAATGTCCGATTTTGATTGCATGGACTTCATTTATTTTCTTTCAGTGAATGAGTGGGGTATTGGACACTACCTTTAAATGCTGACATTCAGCACATTGATTGATAATAGTGGTCGGGCTGTAACCTATGCTTCATATGAGTGATTGCGAAGCATGGGAATTTTTTTAAACTGCAATATATGAATTATCATATTATTGAATGTTTATAGATAATAGATATTCACAATAAGCGTTGTTAAAGTGGTTGTAAACCCTTACAGACCACTTTGACCTACAGGTAAGCCTAGATTAAGGCTTACCTGTAGGTGCAAGAAATATCTCCTAAACCTACACGGTTTAGGAGATATTTGCAAAAAGACAGCATATCGTCGTTAGTGGCGGCTCCCATGTGCATGCGCGGGAGTGACGTCATCGCGGCTCCGGCCAATCACAGCGCCGGAGCCACGATACCCGGAAAGAAGATGGATGCTTCGTAGCAGAGGGGACAGCAGTGAATTCGCAGGCTCCTGTGTCAGGTAAGTAACACATAATGGGCTACTATGTGATGCATAGTAGCCCATTATGCTTTACCTTTGCCATAGGTGGGCGCAGCCTATTGCATTAGGGTGTGCACTACAAAGCTCAAAAGGGACTGAGGACAGAGATTCTCCAGTCCCTCTCTCTGTAGGTTTAGCTGCACCGGACAGTGAATGAATGGAAAGTGCTCTGTGCTGAGCGGCTTCCTGGTCAGAGTTTACTATGCTTCAGTTATGAATGAGCACAGTGAGCGATTGATCACTCATTCTGTTTATTTAGAAAAAGAAGGGGTCGGTAACTGATATATTTACTGGCCCCTTCCCTGCTCTCAAATCTGAAATGGTACCCTGCAGCATTCATTGGGAGAGGAGGGAAGCCGCACAGGGTGATTAGGGTGTGCCCAGACACACCCGGCACACCCTGTGCGCACGCCTATGACCTTTGCAGAGAAACAAAGAGGAAGTAAACCCATCAGGGTTTACTTCCTCTTTAATGTTTTGATTTTTAATCCAGGCATATTTTTAATATTCTATTGTTTTATAATAACGGCTAGAGTGCAGTTAACCTTTATATAGATTGAGCGCTGGGATCTGTGTTACTTTGAGTCTCTGATATTTTTTATTGGTAAAAAAATGCACTGTCTCTGTACTAATGACACTGATTGGCTTGCGTGCTCCCTGCAGGCAGAAGTGCACAATCACGTATATATATTTTTTACCCTAATGCGTTCTCTGCATTAAGGTAAAATACCTTCTGCATGTAGTTCTCCCCGCAGCCCCCTGTAAATACATACCTGAGCCCAATCTCGATACAGCGATGTGCAGGATAGCGAAGGCTCTCTCGCTCCTCATTGGCTCAGATACAGCAGTAGGAGCCATCGGCTGTCAATCAGCCAGTGAGAAGGGAATAGGGGGCTGGGATGAGCCCTGCTCTGTGTGTCTTATGGATTTCTCCAGCAGGTTGTGCACAGGGATTTTATATGATGTTTTATCTCCTGGACTAAGAGATCCAGAAGGTTGAGTCAGAGATGCAGCACGGGCTGGCCTTACATATGTGTTGACTAACCAATTACTTTTCTTTGGTAGGTTAGGTCTAGCTTTTAAAAACATCCTGAGCAAGCATTTAGAGGTACTGCTAAGATTCAACAATGGATCACTAAGTTAAGAATAACGGGACGGTGTAAGTAAATTCTATTGCTGATCTGTGTAAAGCAATGTTACTGGGAAAACCATTCTTTAAATGTGAAGACTTTTGCTGCATCTGATCTTTGATTGCTGAATAGATTGTGGTCTTTGTACATGCTGTGGTTTTGTAAAACAAAGAGTTAACTATGTTAGAGGACCTTGTAAACCATTTGGTGGAAGAAGCTAGCACAAGAGCACATCCTAACTTTGGTGACAGAAACTGTTGGAGGAAGTCCAAGTGAGGTTTGTCCTCAGTAGGTCCACACAACCCATGTAGTGTAGAGAAAAAATAGTTACCATCTGCATCTAATTGAAAGATCATGGTCTAACCCAGTGTTTCTTAACTCCAGTCCTCAAGGCACACCAACAGGTCATGTTTTCAGGCTTTCCATTATTTTGCACAGGTGATTTGATCATTATTTTGCACAGGTGATTTGTAATTACCACAGCTGTCATCTGAGGGAAATCCTGAAAACATGACCTGTTGGTGCGCCTTGAGGACTGGAATTGAGAAACATTGGTCTAACCCATGGGTCTCCAAACTATGGCCAGAGGGCCACATATGGGCAGCTACAAGTTTTATTTGGCCCACAGCTAAGATCAGCAGCATTACCTTCAGGTTGCCCTTCCTCTTTGCCACAGTCTCAAGCACAGGTCCCAACTATGGTTGCCACCTCATCCCTTTAAACCCGAACACATATTAATTACACGGGTTCTCTGGCTGATTAAGGTGGTAATTAAACTCACATGGTGCCTTACCTGCATTTAATTAGCCTCAGAACCTGTGTAATTCATATGTGTTCGGGTTTAAAGGGATGAGGTGGCAACTCTAGTCCCAACCCACCCCGCAGCGCTGTCATCATCCCTGTCCTTCTTGGTTTGCCCCAGCATTCTCAGGAGGACAGAACTTCCTCCATACAGACCTGTTCTGCTCCCACCCAACTGGTACAGCCACATTTAGAGTAGTAAGTGGGAACTCAGATGGTAACCCGGCTGTAAGGGGAACTCTGATGGAGACCCTGATCTAATGGGGACTCGGATTGGGGACCCACATGCAATTGGGGCTTTGACATAAGGGGAACTCTTATGGAGAGCCTGATCTAATGGGTTCTCAGATTGGGGACCCTAATGTAATGGGGACTTTGATGTACACAAAGCTACATAAGTATCAGTAATACAGCATTGAGTGCAGAGTCGTAAAACAAATATAGAAAATTTTATGTTTGAGCACTGTAATTTAAATGCATTGTTTTCGCATCTATATGCATGTTTACGTGCGTATATACGTGTATATTGCAATACTGGCAATGAAGAAGAATTTTACTTGTGTATGTGTACATGCGCACTTACACCCCCTTTATACAAGGTCTTTACAAAACAAGATCCTGAGTGTAAACATCAGTAAATTCTTATGTGTTTAACTGGCCTAAGCTTTGGAAGGTGAAAACTGTATACAGGATACAGTAGCAAAGAATTAGCTATCTGGCACTGTGCATGTGAGATAATAACAGTAGGACAGAGACAAGTCCGTCACTAGGTTTCAGAAATCCACTCAAGAAACTATTGGCAGCTGCAGTTAAACTATTGAAACATAAGTGAACTTGCATAAGAGTCTCTGCTTCTGGTCTGGGTGAAAATACAGCATCAGCAGCAGCCGCCCCCTGTGTGTGTAAAGCCATGTGACTCAGTTCTCTGTCTCTCTCTTCACTTCCCTGAGACATAAAGTGTTAGGCTCAGATCACACCATCCTCGCATCCATCTCACAGTAAGGGTCCGGTGCATCCTGGTTCACTGTTGAGGTCCAATTTCTGCCCGAATTTTGGGCTGATTTCGGACCTTAAACAGACCAAAAGACGCACTGGACCTGCTGCGGAGATATGTGAACTGGCTCCATAGAGAGCCGGTTCAAATCTCCTGCTATTGCGAATTGGATGCGGAGAACCCACATCCAATTTTCAATGGTGTGAATCCAGCCTTAATACATAATTATACATAGCACTGTGTTAATAGCAGCTAACAGCAGAGGGCAGCAGATCCCTACATAAGCTAGGAATTTAGTGTTTCTTTTCTGCTTTGTTCCCTTGCAGGCAGGACTGTTCAATCTCTGTGTCATTTGTTTACATAAGGCTGTAGGAATATAATATATAATATGGAATGACGTTTTATTTTGACATGAGATTTCAAATGTAATGCAATATGGTGTCATACATATTGGCGCAAATTTACTAACACTGGAGCATGCATAATCTGGTGCAGCTTTGCATAGGAATCAATTTGTTTCCAGGTTTTATTGTTAAAGCTTAAAGTGGTTGTATACCCTTTTTTACATTTTTACCTACAGGTAAGCCTATAATAAGGCTTACCTGTAGGTAAAATGAATATCTCCTAAACCTATAAGGTTTAGGATATATTCACTTTGCATGCAGCCACTGACGTCAGCAGCACATGCGCTGTGACCTTGCGGAAAGAAGACACGCGAGGGGAAAATGTCACCTGTGACCGGGATCAGATGTCGCCGCCTCGTCCTAAAGTAAGTATTTCATAATAAGCTAGTATGCAGTGCATAGTAGCTCATTATGCCTTTGCCTTACAGGTTTTTATTTTTATTTATTTTATTTTTTATCTTTGTGTGCGGGTATACAACCATTTCAATTGAATAAGCTGAAGTTAGAAGCTGATTGGCTACCATGCAGAGCTGCACCAGATTCTGAGTGCTCCAGTTCTAGTAAATCTCCCCCATTATGTCTTTACCCTTATTTCCATTTGTCAATGGAATACACACCATTCACATAGATAGTATTTGGACATGAGAAAGGGAGAATTGGGGCTACTCTGTGCAAACTATTGCACAGAGCAGGTAAGTATGACATGTTTGTCATTTTAATTAAAAAAAAAATCCTGAAACTTTAAATTGATTGTAAAGTCTTGTTTTAAAAAAATAAAAAAGTATCAAACATGTTATACTTACCTGCTTTGTTGCAGTGGATTTGCACAGAGCAGCCCGGATCCTCCTCTTCTCGGGTCTCTCTTTGCTGCTCCTGGCCCCTCCCTCCTATTGAGTGCCCCCACAGTCAGCAGCTTCCTATGGGGGCACTGGAGCCGAGTCACAGATCCGTGTGTCCATTCAGACACGGAGCCAGACCTGGCCCTGCCACCTCTCTCCCCTGATTGGCTGGCTGGCTGACTTAATTGGGGGGTGCTGGAGAGGCTGCTACACCCAAAAGGTTTTTTTATCTTAATGCATAGAATGCATTAGGATAAAAAAACTTTCATTGGCCTGATGCTGTAGTCACTACCTGGAACATAGGAACCTCTGTTGTATTGGATGCTGCTTCTGTCTGCTATTTACAGAATGCATTGGGGTCCATCAAGGGACTGTCAGCAAGAGGGAAGAGAAGAGAAGAAGTGGTACTGTTTGGGTATTTCACCCACTACTTTTCCTTTTGCTTCTTTAATAAACCGTTAAAAGGCTTCCATGCACAGGACTGCCATTACTGTAATAGATAGTTGAAAGAGTACTATGCATAGCTCCCAACTGTCCCTGATTTAGAGGGACTGTGTCTGATTTGGAACAAAGTCCCTCTGTCCCTCCTCATTTGTCCCTCATTTTGGTCTGATCTATAAAGCTGTATATAAAATTCACTTTTTATCTTTCACAATGTGTTTCCCAGCGCTAAATCTTTCATCCAAATTCTAAAGTGATGCATTTGTAAATTTCAAAAGCTAGTATAAAGGAATAGTAGTGGTAAAAAAAAAAACACTTGTGGGTTTAACTAATCTTTTTTTGTATAATTCTCCCTTAACCACTTCCCGCTCGGCCTATAGCAAAATAACGGCCGGGCGATGGTTCAGTTATCCTGACTGGACATCAGGGGCTTCGGGAGGGGGTGGCTAGGGACGGCTGAAGCCCCGAATGTGACCCCGAAAAGCCCCGACTCTATGGAATGCCGCATTCCATTGTTAGCCCCGAGTGACGGGACCGATTTGATTGCGAATGCAGCCGAAAGTGGCCGAGTGCGGCCGAAAGTGGCCGAGTGTGGCCGAGTGCCATAGCGGCCGAAAGTGGCCAAGTGCGGCCGAAAGTAGCTGAGTGCCATAGCAGGTCCCGCCTTCTGGAGCCTGCAGAGCCAATGCCAGGACCGCGGAACGTGTGAGTGACGTGACTTCATGTTCATCTTAGCCTGCAGCCTCCAGAAGGTGGGAGCGCCACATCCCCGCTCCCCGCTCAGGCGGGCGGCTCTCCTCTCCTCTCCTCCTTAGCTTGGCTCCTCTCTGACGAGTGACTGATTGCCTGCTGTGACCGCACACCACGACTGAACTGAGGTAGGTCAGACAGTGTGTGTGTATGCAAAACTAAAAAGAGAGAGGTATTGTTGCGCTACTAAGAAAAATTACTATTAAAAGTGTAAGTCAGCAGCCTTCATCACCAGTATGAAAACCGTATACAAAATGTGATAAATAAATAAATGCAGCGCTAAGTGTCACTAAACATGCGTTTTCAGTGACTATACAAAAATATCACCTTTCATAAATAATATGTGTACTCATCAATAATGCCCCGTACACACGGTCGGACTTTGTTCGGACATTCCAACAACAAAATCCTAGGATTTTTTCCGACGGATGTTGGCTCAAACTTGTCTTGCATACACACGGTCACACAAAGTTGTCGGAAAATCCGATCGTTCTAAACGCAGTGACGTAAAACACGTACGTCGGGACTATAAACGGGCAGTGGCCAATAGCTTTCATCTCTTTATTTATTCTGAGCATGCGTGGCACTTTGTGCGTCGGATTTGTGTACACATGGTCGGAATTTCCGACAACAAGGTCCTATCACACATTTTCCGTCGGAAAATCCGACCGTGTGTACGGGGCATAAGAGTGTAATAATAATTCAAAACACATGGGTGAAACTAGACAACAAAATAAAAGTTCGGTGCCTTCAAGAATAAATCACCTTTTATGAGTAATATATATCACCCTTCATCAAACCAGTGTATGGTGGTATATAAACTTTGCAAGAAATAAAGTCCATAAATAAAAGAAAACTTTAGCAACAACACTGTGTAGACTGTGGCACAGAGGAGATCCCGTATCAATTGTTTTTTTTTGTTTCAAATAATTTTTATTGATAAAGCAATAAATGGTACAGTAACATTTATCATATAGTACAATCAACACATTTGTGTCATCCAGGAGTACAATAAACAGAGTATATTGCGCATCGAAAAACAGTGTCATACATGCATTTGCGATATTATACAAGTAGGAATAATCATACTCAAGGTCAGAACATATCGGAAGAGAGAACTGTAGGTAACAGTAAAGTAAAATTAGTAGTTAACTTTAGTGCATTTATTAGGCCTTGAGGATGGAATGTGTCTGTTCGGTAGATTGAGAGATGCCAGTGTTCCATCTCGCACCCCTAATGGGCTCATACTGTGCGAGGGATACTGCAAGAAAAGTCGCTCAAATAATATTAAAATTATCAATTGTTACATCTGGTGGGCAATCTTCCTGCATACAGATTTCTATATAGAAGTAGTAAGGTGGATGCGCTTACCAGAGGGGATGGACACTCTCACCGTAAGGCAGGGTGTCATAAGAGCTTGCGGATCCAAATGATCCTATGGGTTTTCACTGGGGACTCGCTGTGTGTGTATGTATGTCATTGTCAGTGTGTGTAGGTCAGGCAGGTCACTGGTCAGTGTGTGTAGGTCATTGAGTGTATGTAGGTTAGTGTATGTAGATCAGTGTATGTAGGTCAGTGTATGTAGGTCAGTGTATGTAGGCCAGGCAGGTCAGTGTATGTAGGTCAGTGTATGTAGGTCAGGTAGGTCAGTGTATGTAGGTCAGTGTATGTAGGTCAGGCAGGTCAGTGTATGTAGGTCAGTGTATATAGCTCAGTGTATGTAAGTCAGGCAGGTCGTGTAATGTTCAGTGTCAGGCAGGTGTGTTTAGTGGTCAGCATTGATGGTCACTGGTAAGTCACACAACCCTGTATGTAGGTTAGTGTATGTAGGTCAGTGTATGTAGGTCAATGTATGTAGGTTAGTGTATGTAGGTCAGTGTATATAGGTTAGTGTATGTAGGTCAGTGTATGTAGGTCAGTGTATGTAAGTCAGGCAGGTCAGTGTATGTAGGTCAGTGTATGTAGGTCAATGTATGTAGGTCAGGTAGGTCAGTGTATGTAGGTCAGTGTATGTAGATCAGTGTATGTAGGTCAGGTAGGTCCGTGTATGTAGGTCAGTGTATGTAGGTCAGGCAGGTCAGTGTATGTAGGTCAGTGTATGTAGGTCAGTGTATGTAGCTCAGTGTATGTAGGTCAGTGTATGTAGGTCCCCCACCGCCCAGCCCAAAAAAAAGCCACGCCACATACAACACTACCCCGTCCCCCGGTTCTTGGACTTCGGGCTAAAGCCCCTGGTCTTTTTGCCACCTAGCAACGCCCCTGCTGGACATCATATGATGTCCAGCAGGATAAGCCACGATCGATGGTGCGGCGTGTCAGTCTGACACACTGCATCACCGATCTCGGTAAAGAGCCTCTGTCAGAATGTGTCCAATCACAGCTGATCACAGTGTAAACAGGAAGAGCCGTTTATCGGCTTTTCCTCACTCGTGTCTGACAGACGCGAGTAGAGCCGATCGGCGGCTTTCCTGACGGTGGGGTCTGTGCTAAATGTTTATCAGCGCAGCCCCCCCCCCCGCAGATGCCCGCCCAGGACTACCAGGGATGCGGCCAGGACCACCAGGTGTGCCCACAAAGGACGCCCACCAGGTTTGCCACCCTGGACCACCAGGGATATGCCAATCGGTGCCTGTCAGTGCAGTCTCATCAGTGCCCATCAGTGAAGGAGAAAACTTACTTATTTACAAAATTTTATAACAGAAACAAAGAAAAAAATTTTGGCCTTTTTTCATTTGTTTAGCAAAAAATAAAAACCGCAGAGGTGATCAAATACCACCAAAAGAAAGCTCTATTTGTGGGTACAAAATTATAAAACTTTTGTTTTCAGTACAGTGTAGCATGACCGTGCAATTGTCATTTAATAAGTGACAGCGCTGAAAGCTGAAAATTGGCCTGGGTAGTAAGGGGGGAAGTGCCTGGTATTGAAGTGGTTAAGGGGGCATGATGGGGTGTGTCCTATGCCTACATACTTTTGCTAGTACGTGTCCCCCCTTCTCATCTCAAAAGGTTGGGAAGTATGTACTATGTCCGGGGGGACAAGAATAATCATGAATGGGGGTCCAACTTGCACTACACAAGGAGTGGAGCCACTCCAGAGAAACTATACTATGGCCCTATGGTCCCACCTTGCGGAGGCTCAGACTTTAGGGAACCATACAGGTGCATTGTGCTTTAGTTACCAAACATCTAGGATTGTTTGACAACAGGGCTACACAGTCAGATCAAATAGTAAATATGCCAAGAAAAGCTCAACTAAAGTCTAATGTTACTCAGTCTTTCGACAGAAAAAACTAAAATTGTATTTAAAAAACAGAGATAAAACCATAAAAACCGTTGAGTAAACAACATTGTGGTTTTGTCAATAATTTCTGATCTTTCAGTATAGTCAGCATGTGGGAAAAAAATCTATTTAATGAGTGAAATATTATCATTGTGCCTAATAAATAATTGTTTAGCAAATATTAGTTTCATAAATTCAGTTTTCTTTTCATGTTGTGCATAAAAAATGAAATGTAGTTAATTATTCCTTAATGCAATCAGTGAACGCCATTGATCAAAACTAAATGAATAAAGCACTGGCCGATGGAGTTAATGGATGCTCAACCTGGCTACTATACATAAACTTGCACAAGTTATGCTCTACTGTATATGGCCAGATGTACTGTATGTGGATACCCCTCCAAATGAATGAGTGCATGTGTTTCCTGTGAAGGTTAATATTCATGCTTCAACACACAAACATATTTTAGACAATGGTTTTCTTTCAACCTTGTGGAAATAAAGCCATTTTCTGTTACAGCAAGACTGTGCCCCTGTGTTTAAAGTGATACTAAAGGCTTGTTTTTTTTGTTTTTTAAATAACAAACAAACTTGTTATACTTACCTTCTCTGTGCAGTGGTTTTGCACAGAGCCGACCCAATGCTCTTCTCGAGTCCCCTGCTGGCCATCCTGGCCCCTCCATCCTGCCAAGTGCCCCCAGAGAAAGCAGCTAGCTATAGGGCCACCTTAGCTGAGCCGCTACTGTGTGTGTCCATTCAAACACAGAGCCATGGTTTGGCCCCACCCCCTCTCTCTCCTCATTGGCTCACTGACTTTGATTGATAGTAGAGGGAGCCAATGGCACCCGCTGCTGTCTCAGCCAATGAGGGAGAGTAAGGATGGACAGCTGAGGCTCTCATTTGCATCGAGATCAAGATGGGGCTTATGTAAGTATTAGCGAGACTGGGGGGGGGGCTTCTGCATACAGAATTTTTTATATCTTACTGCATTAAAAAAACCTTTTGCCTTTAGAACCACTTTAAAACCAGCTCCATAAAGACATGGTTTGGGAAGTTTGGTGTAGAGGAATTCGAGTGGCCTGCACACAGAGCCCTGACCTCTATCCTAATAAGCATTTTCGGGAACACTGATTTTTAACCTTTATCTTCATGCCCAACATCCATACCTGCCCTTACAAATGCTCTTTTGGCTGAATGGGCACAAATTCCCACAAATACACTTCAACAATTGGTAAAAAGCCTTGAAGCTAGTAAATTCACAAAGCAAGGCTGTATTAAATCACCTGGGGCAGCAGCACTGGGTGTGAAGAACATTGCACATTATCACCATCAACACACCATCGCCCCCTCCAGAAAACACGGCAGCAACCAGTCTGGCAAAGCCAGAATAACCAGTGCCACTACAGGGCCCAAGAAATACCTCAAGCCAAAAAATGATTGTCAAGACAAGTCAAAGTTTCTTCACAGACTGTATATATTCCAACAACGCAGCTTCAAACAGAGAGACTCAGTGTTCACTAACCAGTTCTTTCTTCTCCCCAAAAAAAGGGAAAATGTTCTCCTTCTCTTCCATCTCCACCATAGGTAAGGAGAGAGGAGCGCCCAGTGTCCAGAATAAGGAAACTTTTGATGAAGAATATAATTGTTTTTTGGAGGTAAAATATGTACAGATTTAGTCAGCGCTTTTGGGGGGAATTGCCTCCTTCTTCAGGACTTATGAAAGCTGATAACTGCTTGTGAGATGCAGAGGCATCAAATGTCCATTTGCTACCTCTGCATCTCACAAGCAGTCATCAGCTTTCAAAAGTCCTGAAGGTGGGGGAGGCAATCCCCCCAAAATGCATTGCCTCTATCTGTACATGTTTTACCTTCAATAAGTGATTATATTCCTCATCAAGAGTTTCCATATTCTGGACACCGGGTGCTCCTGTCTCTTTACTCAAGCACCTTCTGCTGAAGTGGCAGCTCTGTCCAACCAGCAAGGTAGCAGTCCATATCTCCAAAGAGAGATCAACACCATCATTCACCCGCGGAACCACCTAATATCTATCACAAACATTCTACTGATCCAGTGCGTTCTCTAGCTCAAATGATCATCTTCACCATGGAACAATTCCAACATTCCTCCAAACAAGAGTGCACAGTCCATAATACAAAGAACTCACATGGTGGCTATTATTGTGAGCTCTGCATGAATGGAGTTCCTTACAGGACAGAACCATCTGAATGCCCCACTTAACTCCACCCACTGGTCCTTAAATACCCCCTTGTAAATAAGTAAGAATAACAGAGCAACCATCTGGATTGGACCCTGTCTAAAGGGCCCCACACTTCTATACAATCCTGCAACCAATAATAAACAAGAAGGTCTGTTATAATGTGAAACACTTGAACATAATCCCAATGTTGAAATTAAAAAATACATTTCTTCTCAGTTGTGTATCTTCGCAACCTCCACTTGTGAATTCATACCTTAAATTGGAACCGCACTCATGGAAAGGAAAACACAGCTTAGATGTATTCCCCATGGCAATAAACCTCCAGCAGACATCCTCCATTTATATACCATGTAAGATCAAAGACAGAAATGCTAATAGTGTTAATTCTTTTAATTTAATATTAAGGCCAGAGCACATCAACTCACATTTGAAAAGTACATTAAGCACTATTTTAAATGCATAAGCTTAAACTACATATGGACCTGTCCACCCCCGTATATCATCAAATCAGCAGTCTCTGGACTTTGGTTTACCAGGTTCCGCTGTGTTTCATCAATATGACTTTTTCAGGGGTATCTTGCTTTACATTTATGTCTACTGTGTACTAACTGTATTTTGATAAGTTGAAGGGTTGCATGGTGCTACTATAAATACAGTATGAGAACGTTAATCTGCACACTGTACACTGCACATACCAGGCAGTTAAGTGCGGAGGTTAGGTTAAGGGTTAGAGGTGAAGTTAACATTTAGGGGTTGGGTCCAGGTTGAGGGTTAAATAATAGTTTGGAATTACTTTAACCCCTTCATGATGGAGAGTAAAACAATTCTTAATGCCTGAACAGTTTTGCAACTTTGGCATGTGTTAGTAAATTTGTACATATCATCACAACTACTGTATTTATCAGCGTATAACACGCACCCCAATTTAAGAGGGAAGTTTCAGGAAAAAAAACTTAAAAAAAATAAAATAAACCACTTTGAAGCAAAATAATGGTCAGTGAGCATCAATGCAGCCTGATTAGTGCCCATCTGCAGCTTCAGTGCAGCCTGATCTGTGCCCATCTGCAGCCTGATCTATGTCCATATGCAGTCTAATCAGTGCCCATCTGCAGCCTAATCAGTGCCCACCTGCAGCATTGCTCAGTGTCCATCTGCAGCCTTGCCGAAATATAGACTGCCACCGAGGGGAAGGAGGGGACGAGTGCAACAGAGCGAAATAGAGCCGGATCTCCTGTGTACTCAGCTTGGCATCACGCCCAGTTCCGCCCCTTGGTCCGGATCCTATGGTGGACATAACGCCAGTCCAATCCTGAGATGTCAATATTAGGAGATGTCCAGGGGGCGGGACTGAGAGTAACTGCGAGCCGAGTACACAGAAGATCCAGCTCTATTTCGGCAGCGCTTGTCCCCTCCTTCCCCTCGGTGGCAGTCTATATTTCGGCAAGGCCTATATCGGCGTATAACACGCACACACGATTTTCCCCCTATTTTAACTGCTTCCCGACCAGTCGCCGCAGTTATACTGTGGCAGGTTGGCTCTCCTGTGCGAGCCGTCGTAGCTATACCTTCGCGTGCGGGGTTGGGAAAGTAGGCACAGCGGGGGTGCCGATGCTCGTGGCCGACAGTCGCGATGACTGCGAGCCACGAGTGATCGTGAGCAGGAGACACAGAACAGGGACGAGTGTGAGTAAATACACACTTCCCTGCTCTGTTCTGACAGGAGTGACAGATCGTGTGTTCCTGTTAGCTAGGAACCATGATCCGTCACTTCCTCTAGTCAGTCCCCTCCCCCTTCAGTTAGAATCACCTCCCAGGGAACACAGTTAACCCTTTGATCGCCCTTAGTGTTAACCCCTTCACTGCCAGCGACATTTTTTACAGTATTCAATGCATTTTTATAGCACTGATCGCTGTATTAATGCCAATGGTCCCAAAAATGTGTCAAAATCGCAGATCGCCGCCATTACTAGTAAAAAAAAAAAAATAAATAAAAATGCTATAAATCTAGCTCCTATTTTGTAGACGCTACAACTTTTGCGCAAGCCAATCAATATACGCTTATTGCGATTTTTTTTACCAAAAATATACAGAAGAATACATATCGGCCTAAAATTCTCTTTTTTTTTTTTAAAATGGGGATATTTATTATAGCAAAAAGTACAAAATTATTATTTTCAAAATTGTCGCTCTTTTTTCGTTTATAGCACAAAAAATAAAAACCGCAGAGGCGATCAAATACTACCAAAAGAAAGCTCTATTTGTGGGAAAAAAAGGACGTCAATTTTGTTTGGGTGCAACGTCGCACGACCGCGCAATTCTTTAGTTTAAGCGACGCAGTGCCGAATCGCAAAAAGTGCTCTGGTCAGGAAGGGGGTAAATTCTTCCGGGGCTGAAGTGGTTAAGGGGGAAAAAGTGCATGTTATATGCCAATAAATACGGTACTTAGTGTATCCGGGTGAATTATACCATTTTTTTTCAGGGCAAATTGTGTTTTCATTTGGTGGTAAATTGTATAGAATATCTCCTGATTTATTTTATTTTTTTTAAATTATCAAAAGAAAACTGGCACAAAATAGTACAACTGTATAATTTTTTAAATGTAGCTCTATATTTCTTGATACTACTATAACCTACCACCAAGGAACAACACAAAATAAATTCTCCTGTTTCTGGCGATCACAGCGATACCACATAAAGTGCCTTAAAAAAGTATTTTACAAATAAATATGTGAAAAGTGTGGCGTGCATTTGTATGCAGCCTCCTTTACTCTGATATCCCTAACTAAAATCTAGTGGATCCAATTGCCTTCAGAAGTCACCTAATTAGCAAATAGAGTCCACCTGTGTGTAATTTAATTTAAGTATAAATACAGCTGTTCTGTGAAGTCCTTAGAGGTTTGTTAGCGGACCTTAGTGAACAAACAGGATCATGAAGGCCAGGGAACGCACCATACAGGTCAAGGATAAAGTTGTGGAGAAGTTTAAAGCAGGGTTAGGTCATAAGAAATATCCCAAGCTTTGAACATCACACGGAGCACTGTTCAATCCATTATCTGAAAATGCAAAGATTATGGCACAACTGCAAACCTACTAAGACATGGACGTCCACCTAAACTGACAGGCTGGGCAAGGAGAGCATTAATCAAAGAAGCAGCCAAGAGGCCATGGTAACTCTGGAGGATCTGCAGAGATCCACAGCTCAGGTGGGAGAATATGTCCACAGGACAACTATTAGTCATGAACTCCACAAATTTGGCCTTTATGGAAGAGTTGCAAGAAGAAAGCCATTGTTGAAAAAAAGCCATAAATAGTCCCATTTGCGAGAAGCCATGTGGGGTACACAGTAAACATGTTAATGAAGGTGCTCTGGTCAGAGGAGACGAAAATTGACCTTTTTGGCATAAAAAAACAAAATGCTATGTGTGGCGGAAAACGAACACTGCACATTACCGTGAACACACCATCCCCATCGTGAAACATGGTGGTGGCAGCATCAGGTTGTAGGGATGCTTTTCTTCAGCAGGGACAGGGAATCTGGTCAGATTTGTTGGGAAGATAAATGGAGCCAAATACAGGGCAATCTTGGAAGAAAACCTAGAGTCTACAAAAGACTTGAGGCTGGGGCAAAAATTGTAATTACATGCCCCTGTTAAACAGGGCCAGAAAAATTGGGCCTTGGTGGTGGTGCCACAACACAGTAAGTCTTAACATTTACTCTTCTTTGGTGCAGGAACAGGCCCTGCATTGAAATATTATATCAAAAATTGTAATAACATGCCTCTGTTAAACAGGGGCAGAAAAATTTAGGGTGGTGGTGCCCTAAACCAAAAATTTTTGTTGGAAGCTATCATCATCAAGATTGAGGAGGAATAGGATAGTCAGCAAAGGCAGTCTTCAAGGGATCCCACATCCATAGCAAATTCAATCAGTTAGATCAGCATCAGGTGCTTGATAACTGCTGATCCAAGACTGTTTCATTTTTATGAATGTGAGCCTATCAACAGAGTCTGTGGACAGGCGCACTCTTTGATCCGTTACAAACCATCCAGCAGCACTGAATGTACATTCAGAAAGTACGCTGGATGCAGGACAGGCCAGTAGCTCAATTGCATATTGAGCAAGTTTGGCCAGTGGTCCATCCTCAAGACCCAGTAACCCAATGAATGCTCTGTTGGAAAGGTCTCCAAGTCTGCTCTTGCCCCTAGATATTCCTGCACCATGTAATGCAGATGCTGGCAATGGTTGCTTGAACCGATCAGACCTTGGAGCTGAGGACTGAAAAATTGTTTAAAGGCATCTGTCAGCCGGCCACCTTCTCCACCGCTCCTCCTCTGACTGAACAAAGCCTCAGCAACACGTTGTCCATCACCAGGAAATTGTAACCTCCCACGGTCTGGAAATGCGTTGCATAAACCTTTCTTCAAGGCCTCCTGAAGATGTTTCATCCTCTGCTCCCTATGCGAAGGCAGGATGAGTTCTCCAACCTTACCCTTGTAACGTAGATCAAGAAGGGTTGCCAGTCAGTAATGATCCCTCTCCTTGATACCAAAAATCCTAGGGTCCTTTCGCAGGTTTTGCAGAATCAGGGAGGCCATGCAGCGTAAGTTTGCAGAGGCATTCGATTATGAGTCCTCTGGGTCACTAAGGATCACATGATCCGTAACTACCGCCTCCCAGACACGTACAAATCCTTGGGTTTCTGGGGACTGAATTCTATCCCATTGAAGACTGCTGCTGAGTGTTATCCTCTACATACATGCTGACACAATCCTCTTCCTCTTCTTCCTGTGTCTTTGGTGGGCCCTCAGGAATGCTATCTGGATAAAGGGAGCCTTGAGAGGTAAGGAAGTCCTCCTCTTCCTCACTCTGTTCTGCCTCAAGTGCCCTGTCCATGATTCCACGAAGTGTGTGCTCCAACAGGAAGACTAGAGGGACAGTATCACTGATGCATGCATTTTCGCAGCTCACCATCCTTGTGGCCTCCTCAAATGATGACGGGACAGTGCATGCATCCATGATCAGTGGCGAAAAGAAGCCAAGCTCCCCTGACCCTGTCCTGATGCCATACTCGCACAGGTACTCATTGATGGCCCTCTGCTGTGTGTGCAGCTGCTGCAGCATTGCAAACATTGAGTTTCACCTGGTGGTCATGTCACAAATGAGGCGGTTGGTGGGCGGGTTGCATCCCCTTTGAATGTCAGCCAGCCGAGCACTGGCATTGTATGACCGGAGGAAATGACCACAGATGTTTCTAGCCTGCCTCAGGAGATCCTGTAACCCTGGGTACCTGCTCAAGAACCGCTGCACCACCAAATTCAGGACATGTGCCAAACATGGAACATTGGTCAAGTGTCCTTGTCGGAGGGTGGAGAGAAGGTTGATGCCATTGTCGCATACAACCATTCCTGGCTGAAGCTGGCATGGCGTCAACCACCTCTGAGCCTGCCCCTGCAGAACTGACAGAATCTGCCCCAGTGTGGCTCCTGTCCCTTAGGCAGACCAACTCAAGCACCACATGGTATCTTTTAGCCTGACTGCTTGCGTAGCCCCTTGAACGCTTACGGAGCACTGCTGGTTTAGAGGATAAATCTGCAGAAGAGGCCATAGAGGAAGAAGAAGAGGAGGGGGTGGAGGAGAGAGCTTTTGCAGAATCACCACTAGCATTTTGGAGGTGTGGTGGCGGAACAAGCTTCAACAACACTGAACCCTGTCCTGCATCCTTCCCAGCTGCCAGCAGAGTTATCCAGTGCGCCGTGAAAGAAAGGTAACATCCCTGCCCATGCCTGCTGGGCCATGAGTCAGCGGTAATATGAACCTTACTGCTGACCAACCTGTCCAACGAGGCCAAAACATTGCCTTTCACATGCCAGGACAGAGCCGGAATAGCCTTCCATGAAAAGAAATGGTGTTTTGGAACCTACCACTGAGGTACAACACACTCCACAAATTCATGAAAGGGGCAGAGTCTATGAGCTGAAAAGGCAGCAGTTGCAGTGCTAGCAATTTGGCCAAGCTAGCATTTAGACGCTGAGCATGTTGATGGCTGGGACCGAATTTCTTTTTACGGTTCAGCAAATGGGGTAGGGAATTCTGCCTGCTAAAATCAGATGGTGTACTGCTAGCAGATTGGCTGCAAGTACTTGGGACACCTATTGCAATACCTTCATTCCTCTCAGTGCAGGTTTTTGTGAGGACTGGAGGTATAGTAGGGTTGGAGATCCCAGATGAGGAGCAAGGAGAAGTCCGCCTTTTTCTTTGATGTGGGTCTTTCAAGTGCTGTTGCCAACATACTGCATTGGAGATCGCCATGTGTCTGGTCAAGCATGTGGTGCCCAACCGGCTGCTGGTCTGGCCACGCTTGATCTGCTTCAGTAGGCTTCATAGGTTGCAAACAGCAATGGTGCAATCTGCTGCACACGTGTCGAAAAAGACCCACACCAAGGAACCTTTAAAAGTCAGCGGAGAGTCAGCAGCGCCCTGCACCTGTGGTGTGATGCAATAGGGTGGCTGCCCTTAAGCTGCCCCCTAGAGGACATCCTGCCTTATTGGAGTTGTGCCTCCTCCTCCTCTCTTCTCTCAGGCACCCATGTACAGTCAGTGACCTCATCATCTCCTTCCTCCTCATCACTGGAGCAAATTTGGCAGCATGCTGCAGCTGGGGGAACATGACTGCCAGTTTCTTGTCCTTCTTGGGAACCCCTTTTCTATAGGCTCACGTTACTCCCTTCCGCAACCTGGGAACCAACATCAGAGCCTTCAAATCGCTGCGCATCCTCCAGCAGCATGTACCCGACACTGTGGTCGAATAACTCTGGGGACACCTCCGTGCATGATGTTGGGGCTACGGAAGGAGTGACTGTGGACAAGGAGCCGGTGAAATAGGCCGCTTGGCAGCTGCCTTGGAAGCAATCTACTCTGAGCCTGGGTGACAGAGGATGAGGAGGATTAGGACGGCTTTCTTACCCACCCAACCAACTCTTCTGCATGTTCTGGCTCAATAACACGGCCAGCAATAGAAAAAAAGAACAGAAAAAAGCCCCATGGCCACCTGCAGAGGATGCACCATGTCCACGACCATCACTGTTGACTGTAGACACAGAGACTGCTTATCCTCTTTTAGTGGCCTGTGAGCGACTGCCTCTCCTTGGTGGCCTTCGAGACATGATGTATTTTTTGTTTTGCAACACCACACTACGCTGTATTAGATACATGTGTACACCGCCTGAAGTGTATTAGAAACTGTACACACTGTATTAGATACTGTGTACAAAGCCTGCACTGTATTAGCAACTGTACAATGGCTGCACTGTATTGTATACTGTGTACACCACCAGAAGTGTAGTAGAAACTGTACACACTGTATTAGATACTGTGTACACTGCCTGCACTGTATTAGAAACTGTACTACGGCTGCACTTTATTGTGTACTGTGTATACCACCAGAAGTGCAGTAGAAACTGTACACACTGTATTAGATACTGTGTACACCGCCTGCACTGTATTAGAAACTGTACTACAGCATGCACTGTATTGTGTTCTGTGTACACCACCAGAAGTGTAGTAGAAACTGTACACACTGTATTAGATACTGTGTACACCACCAGAAAGTAGTAGAAACTGTACTATGGTTGCACTGTATTGTGTACTGTGTACACCACCAGAAGTGTAGTAGAAACTGTACACACTGTATTAGATACTGTGTACACCACCTGCACTGTATTAGAAACTGTACAACGGCTGCACTGTTTTTTTTTACTGTGTACACCACCTAAAGTGTAGTAGAAACTTTACACACTATATTAGATACTGAGCACACCGCCTGAAGTGTATTAGAAACAATACAACGGGCTACACTGGATGTAGAGTATATATACAGTGGGGACGGAAAGTATTCAGACCCCCTTAAATTTTTCACTCTTTGTTATATTGCAGCCATTTGCTAAAATCATTTAAGTTCATTTTTTTCCTCATTAATGTACACACAGCAACCCATATTGACAGAAAAATACAGAATTGTTGACATTTTTGTAGATTTATTAAAAAAGAAAAACTGAAATATCACATGGTCCTAAGTATTTAGACCCTTTGCTCTGTATTTAGTAGAAGCACCCTTTTGATCTAATACACCCATGAGTCTTTTTGGGAAAGATGCAACAAGTTTTTCACACCTGGATTTGGGGATCCTCTGCCATTCCTCCTTGCAGATGCTCTCTAGTTCTGTCAGGTTGGATGGTAAACGTTGGTGGACGGCCATTTTTAGGTCTCTCCAGAGATGCTTAATTGGGTTTAAGTCAGGGCTCTGGCTGGGCCATTCAAGAACAGTCATGGAGTTTTTGTGAAACCACTCCTTTGTTATTTTAGCTGTGTGCTTAGGGTCATTGTCTTGTTGGAAGGTAAACCTTTAGGCCAGTCTGAGGTCGTGAGCACTCTGGAGAAGGTTTTCGTCCAGGATATCCCTGTACTTGGCCGCATTCATCTTTCCCTCGATTGCAAGCAGTCATCCTGTCCCTGCAGTTGAAAAACACCCCCGCAACATGATGCTGCCACAACAAAGCTTCACTGTTGGGACTGTATTGGACAGGTGATGAGCAGTGCCTGGTTTTCTCCACACATACCGCTTAGAATTAAGGCCAAAAAGTTCTATCTTGGTCTCATCAGACCAAAGAATCCTATTTCTCACCATCTTGGAGTCCTTCAGGTGTTTTTTTAGCAAACTCCATGTGGGCTTTCATGTGTCTTGCACTGAGGAGAGGCTTCCGTCGGGCCACTCTGCCATAAAGCCCCGACTGGTGGAGGGCTGCAGTGATGATTGACTTTCTACAACTTTGTCCCATCTCCTGACTGCATCTCTAGAGCTCAGCCACAGTGATCTTTGGGTTCTTCTTTACCTCTCTCACCAAGGCTCTTCTCCCCCGATAGCTCAGTTTGGCCGGACGGCCAGCTCTAGGAAGGGTTCTGGTCATCCCAAACGTCTTCCATTTAAGGATTATGGAGGCCACTGTGCTCTTAGGAACCTTAAGTGCAGCAGAACTTTTTTTGTAACCTTGGCCAGATCTGTGCCTTGCCACAATTCTGTCTCTGAGCTCTTCAGGCAGTTCCTTTGCCCTCATGATTCTCATTTTCTCTGACATGCACTGTGAGCTGTAAGGTCTTATATAGACAGGTGTGTGGCTTTCCTAATCAAGTCCAATCAGTATAATCAAACACAGCTGGACTCAAATGAAGGTGTAGAACCATCTCAAGGATGATCAGAAGAAATGGACAGCACCTGAGTTAAATATATGAGTGTCACAGCAAAGGGTCTGAATACTTAGGACCATGTGATATTTCAGTTTTCCTTTTTTTAATAAATCTGCAAAAATGTCAACAATTCTGTATTTTTCTGTCAATATGGGGTGCTGTGTGTACATTAATGAGGAAAAAATGAACTTAAATGATTTTAGCAAATGGCTGCAACATAACAAAGAGTGAAAAATGTAAGGGGGTCTGAATACTTTCCGTCCCCACTGTGTATATATATATATATACACTAGACTGTATATATATATATATATATATATATATATATTAATACACTGCCTTCACTGACTGAATATCGAGTAAACACTCGATAGATAGTCTATGCTAAATCAAATACACTGCCACTAACTGAATAACCTGCCTGCTTAATCTAAATCAAGCTATCTCTCTGTCCACACCAACAACACTACACACGGCCGCCGTGTAAGCAGCCTTATATAGTGTCATTGTCCCCCTGAGCCATGATTGGCCAAAGACACCCTTAGCAGAGCGCGCTGTGATTGGCCAAAGCATGCAGGTCAGGTGCATGCTTTGGCCAATCATAATACATCAATGCACTGAGATCTCACAGTGCATTATGGGGCATTCCGCAGCGCTCGTTTTTCCACGAAAGCCCCATAATGTTTGCTATTTGGCGAACGGGGAAAACACCCAGTGTTCGAGTGAAACTTATGTTTGACCCGAACAATGATTTCATCCCTAACTGTATATGTGGCCCCACAGGATTAAGACCCACTTCAGTGAAGCCGCATATATGCGTATGTTTGGTGGGAGGAAATCCATATTCTCTATTTGCCAGCAAGAAACTAGGGGGTTGATTTACTAAAGGCAAATAGACTGTGCACTTCGCAAAGTGCAGTTGGTTCGAATCTTAATAAATGAGGTAAAGCTTCAATTTGCAAAGACTAACCAATCACGTGCAAGGAAAATAAAGAAAGCAGGATTGGATGATGGAAGTCAGCAGAGCTTCTGCTCATTTACTAAACTTTGCAGCAATTGCATTTGCAGAGTGCACTTTGTAAGGTGCACAGTCTATTTGCCTTTAGTAAATCAACCCCTAGAAATCACTAAAAAGTGATGGGCGATCTAAACTTTTACAGTTGTCACCAGAACAAGAAGTGAGGGTGAATCTTCCAATGGGGACACCTTTTGGAAACCTTTGACAACTGTCGAAAATCAGAATTCCCCTCCCTCACTTTGAAAAATTTCCTCCTACTTCCAGGACTGGAAATGAAGAGAAACCTCACCAACAGGAAATAGAGAAGAAAAATAAACTGGTGTGAAGCACCGGATGGTTGAGATATTACAATCCCAAGTCACTGGTGCTGAGTTCTGACAGGGCACCCCAGAAGGTATCCTGGGTAGAATTCGGATACTGAAGAAGCAAGAAGAGCGCCACACCAGTGATTGTAGCGCACAAGCTGGTTTTTAATTATTTTCAAATAAGATAAGCCATACAAAGCATTTCAGGGCATCAAACATTTACCTTCATCAGAGCTTAAAGTGATACTAAAGTCTTGTTTTTTTTCCCCCTAAAAATAACAAGCATGTTATACTTACTCTATGTAGTTGTTTTGCACAAAGCAGCCCGGATCCTCCTCAAGCAGCTTGCTGTGGGGGCACAAAAGCTTGCATGCTCCCGACCTGCGGCTCTGGGTGTCCATTCACACACGGAGTCGGAACTTGGCCCCGCCCCCTCAGTCTTCTGATTTCTGGTTCACTGGCTGCGATTGACCATAGGCAACCACTGCTGCCAAAAGCCAATCCCTGGAGGGGCAATGCTCTTGTGGACATCGCTGGATTGAGAGGGGGCTCAGGTAAGTATTAGAGGGGGCTGGGGGGGCTGCTGCTCTCAGAAGATTTTTTACCTTCATGCATAGAATACATGACGGTAAAAAACCTTGTGCCTTTACAACCACTTTAAGAGATGTGTGGGTTTAAAATGATAGGACTCCACAGAAAATTTTAGGAGTTCCATAGTACTGTATAGCCATAATGAAGTGAGAGCCCATGAAACATGTTGGCTGTTTTACATTATTATGAAATAATTCAAACCGGCTTTGACTTTACTATCATTGGCATGATGCACTTATTGCTTCTTCAATGTCTGAAGGAAAAAATAATTGACAGGGGCTTTAATTATACCCTACTCCTCTATCCGCAACTAAAACTAAAAATTGGCTTTACATACACTTTATTGTACTATGTTTAGATCCCTTTTAGACATCTTTTATTGGACAGTAAATATACTGTATGTGTATGTCAACAGATTCCCTTTATAGAAAAATTCTCAAATTGACATGATTTATGCCCCTCTTAAGAATTAGGGAAGTCATGACTTCCATGACTTCCTTAATTCTTAAGAGAGGCATAACTGGTGAAAATGGAATAGTTCTGGACGTGATGGATCCCAGTTCTCTGTTTCCTAATGTCCATATTTATGAACTGTGGAGAACAAGGGCCAGTGTCATCCAGAGCTAAAAATGTACAAGTCCTGGGAACAGACTCTATGAATGATGCTTCACAAGCACTCCCTGACGTGTTTTGTCTTCTGAGTTTTCGAAAGTAACCATACGGAATATCCAGCCTATTCCACAGGAAATTCTAATGATGGGAAAGAATTCCCTTTGTTTAAATCATTTCATTTTCATTTCAAACATTGTGTTACAATCTAAAAGGAAAACGGCTGTTGTATGTAAACACTGCTCACATGCTCACATGCTGCTGAAAACTATCTCTGTTTTTTTATATCTAGCAGACTACTTTTTTTACATAGATAACAAAATAAAAATTTAATTGCAGAGCTGATGAGATTAACATAGTCGGTGTTAAACTGTTATTTTTGCTGGTAAAACTTTTAGATATATATATATATATATATATATATAAGAGAGAGAGAGAGAGAGAGAGAGTCCATTCTTCCATAAGCACATTTGTGAGGTCAGGCACTGATGTGGACGAGAAGGCCCGGCTTGCAGACTCCACTGTTCTATCAGGTTGAGATCAGGACTCTGTGCAGGCCAGTCAAGTTCTTCCACCCCAAACTCGCTCATCCATGTCTTTATGGAGCTTGCTTTGTGCACTGGTCGAAATAATTTGGTGGAGGGGGAATTACGGTGTGGGTTGTTTTTCAAGGGTTAGACTTGGCCCCTTAGTTCCAGTGAAGAGAACTCTTAAGGCGTCAGCATACCAAGACATTTTGGACAATTTCATGCTCCCAACTTTGTAGAAACAGTTTGAGGATGTCCCCTTCCTGTTCCAACATGACGGTGCACCAGTGCACAAAGCAAGGTCCATAATGTCTTGCATGAGTGAGTTTGGGGTGGAGGAACTTGACTGGCCCACACAGAGTCCTGACCCCAACCCGATAGAACACCTTTGGGATGAATTAGAGAGGGACCTTCTTGTGCACATCAGTGCCTGACCTCACAAATGCACTTCTGGAAGAATGGTCATACATTCCCATAGGCACAATCCTAAACCTTGTGGACAGCCTTCCCATAAGAGTTGAAGCTGTTATAGCTGCAAAGGTTGGGCCAACTTAATATTGAACCCTACGGACTAAGACTGGGATGCAATTAAATTTCATGTGCGTGTAAAGGCAGGCGTCCCAATACTTTTGTTAATAATATACACAAATATATCATTTATAACACATGGATTTTAATGAACACTGTTGCAGATTCCTGCTTTCTTTTGTTTTGTAGAAACGGTGACAGGCTGTGACAGGTTTTTTTTGGGAACTCAGATTTTGGATTTTCCAATAAAGTCACTATGAGTTATCTTCTTGTGTTGTTTATTTTAGCTTGTGCCATTGAGCTCTGTGAAAACAGGCTTTTTAAAACAGGATTTAAGAAGATATATGAGAACACGCAGAAAGGGAGCTTAAGCTCCTAGGGAGGCAGGATTGCCAGTGATTGCAAACAGCCACCCACACAGGATGTTGATGGCTGTAATACATTCCCATGTATAATAAAATGTACCAGGCAATGTGATTCTTGACTTTGTTGGTCAGGAAATTTAAATTCACAGCCATGGACACCTCTGCTGGGAGGAAGTGCGAAAACAAGCAAGCATCATTTTGCCAGCAAGGGAGCGTGAACATTGCTTAGCCTCAGTACATTAGGTCCTTTACTTGGTAATAAAATCATATCACATTATATCACATGTTTATGCATAATATTGCTGAAAACTGTTGTATATAAACATGATATAATTTTAATAGACTTTTAAATTGATTTAGTCTAGATGTGCAAATGTAGTTATCTAAGGGCAAGTTCATGAGAACTATTAAAATATTTAGGATTATTACTGCAGAAGCAAATGTCCCCTATAAAGAGCAGAGTGACTGTATCAATAACAGGTTTTTATACTTAAGCATCAGTCAGCCAAATTCCCTTATCTATCCCATGGAGCTTTGTAAGTGTATCTGCGCTTTGATCTCCGAGTCAGTTAGATCTAATAAAAATCTCTAATTGTAAAAAAAATTATAAGTCAGGTTGTCCTTTCCTGCCAGAGAAAAAATGGGCCTTTGCTATAACTCAAAAGCTCATCTTTCTGAGTGACCTACACGTCAGAGGAATTACTCCGTATGTTAATGCAATCACAAAAAGAGAAGATAAATGCTCTGCAAATTATTCCCGGCAGAAATCGGAGAGAGAATATCATTAGATTTAATAAAAATATCACACCCTTGATAGAAGCATTAGAATGATAGCTTGCATTTTCCAAATAGCATTTGGTCTTACACCACATTGGTGCAACAATTACATCTTATTAGGCAGGGCACAATAATGTCATCCAACTATGTAAAAATGCTATTGCTTTTATAGGGAACCTGTACTTTGCTCATACGGGTCAATGTAACAAGTTCTCTTTATGGCAGGCAGTGTCAACAATTTTTAAACATTGGCCAATGCTGAATTGATCCACTTTGTCACTGGAGGCTGAAGAAATACCCAATATACACTATATGGTCAAACATTTGTGGACATCTGACCTCATCCTTATAAGCATGTTGGACATTCTACTCCAAAACCATGTATTAATACGGAGTGTGCAACTATACAAGTCTCCAATATCCTTTAAAAGCTTTTACAAGATTTTTTATTGACTTTGAGCTCATTCAGCAAAAAAAGAGCACTTGTGAGATCAGGTACTCATGTTGGATGAGAGGACATGGCTTGTGATTGTCATTCTAATTCTTGCCAAAGGTGTTCAGTAGGGGTGAGGTTTAGGCCACTCACCAAAATAGGCCATCACCAAAATCGTCACACTAAACTTGACACAGTCATGCTGGAACAGAAAAGCACCTTCCCCAGATGTTTCCACAAGGTTGCAAGTGCAAAATTGTCTAAACTGTCTTTGTATACTGTAATGTTAAGGGGACACCTGAAAAGGTCCACTTAATTTTAGCAATATAGTGTATGGGAAAACACAAATGCACACCTCCATTCAGAAAATAGAAATAAAAAGTTGTTGCTAATTAACCTTTTTCCTCTTATAGAGAGTTCCCTGGTATCAGCTGTACCCTAATGCCATGTACACACGGACAGACTTTTCAGCATCAAAGGTCTGACGGTCTTTCCGACTGACTTTTGACAGACTTCCGACGCACTTTTGACGAACTTTTGACGGACTTCCGACGGACTTTCGAACGAACTGACTTACACACGCGATCACACTAAAGTCCAACGCATTTGTACGAGATGACGTACGACCGGATTAAAATAAGGAAGTTGATAGCCAGTAGCCAATAGCTGCCCAAGCATCGGTTTTCGTCTGTTGGACTATCATTCAGACGGGCAGATTTTTCGGCCGGACTCGAGTCAATCGGAAAGATTTGAAACATGTTTCATATCTATAGTCCGTCTGATTTTTGACAGAAAAAGTCAGCTGCAGGTCCGATGAAGCCCACACACGGTCGGATTGTCCAACAGATTCGCCCGTCGGACCAGTCCGGCCGAAAAGTCCGCCTGTGTGTACACGGCATAAGAAGTAATATTGCCTGGTAAATTCAACTCTTAGTAAATCTCAATTTGCTAAGCAATTGCTAAACAATTGAGTATATAAAATAAGAAAATAAAAGGGTTAACCTGACCATAGATGATTTTTTTGTCATTCAGGCAGCAGCAGAGTTCTCCATCCACACAAACAAGATGGATGAAAGAATTCCCCCTGCTGAGACATTCCCTGGAATTCATATAGACTGGCACAAGCAGAATATTGCGAAAGTGTCTAATGCATTCTAAAAGTGGTGAGGAATGCGCCAAATTCATATACCTGTCTAGAACTTGTACTTGAATTCGGCTCATGCTACGCCACTTTTAAAATGCACGAGAGACACCTTTGCTAAATCTGTCTGAGCCAGTTGTTACCTTTGTACGCCAAAAGAGAGTTGGTCCTAATTAGCTCCAATTTTATATTTGGCGCATTCAATGTAAAAGTAGACATGTGCAATTACTTTTATTACAAATCGAAATTCTGAAGAATTTTTTGTTATTCAGAGATTAGAATGTATCTGAATTTCTGAATCACAATAGTAACACATTTCAACAATTCCTAATTAAATTATAATGAAACGAATTATCCGAAATTTGAAAAAAAATTCAAATTTGAATGCAAAAATGAATTTGAATTGGAAATGGAAACATATTTCAATAAATACAGTAAGGTATAAAAGTAAAATAAGATGTTGATTCCTACTTAGGCTGCTGAATAGAATAGAAGATTGCTGTCCTCTGAAATTCAAATTTTTGATAAATTAGAATTTCGAATTAATCAGAAAATAACGAATATGAGAAACGAATCCAAATATACAAAACCAATTCCAAAAACGAATCATTCTAACATGACGAATATGGGGAAACAAAATGATTAACTTACCAAACTAATCCTAAGCAAAAGGAATTTTTCAGTCGTGCACAACTCTGTGTAAAAGTGTTGCATTTAATGCGACATAATATACAAGTGCAGCATGTTAGAACTACCTGAACTTGGTGTAAGAGTCGCTGTCAGAACCAAAAGTGTTGCAAATGCTTTATGAATTTGGGGAAATACATTAAGAAGAGGGATTAACACCCGAAAAATGGTGCAGCATATATACTGATCAGTGGCTACAGTAAATTGGCTGCAACTGCTGATTGACAAAAGTTTTCCAACATTCCCGTTCAACAGTAGCCAATCTAGCGATGGACTTCTGTCAAAAGGGAACGTTTACACATGGATCGAAATTTGTCTGGTCTCTGCTGAACTGGGCGAATTTAGATCCTGTTTTGGTCAGCTTTACATTTCAAAGCCAATTGCAGACTGGTTCCCAGCAGCCTTTCCCAGTCTGTGTTTTTGTATACCCACACCAGTACCTTCTGACCAACGGAAGAGTTTAGGCAAACCAAAATATTGGAAGCTTGTAGGTCTCAATGGACACAAATATTTTGACTCAGATCTACCCTGCTATTAAAGGCAGAGGGGGTGGGTGGTCACACAAGGACCAAGCTTCCCACAAACCCTCAGCAATCTCTTTATTAGGTACACGTGTTTGTTAACAGAAGTCTCAAATTTACAAAGACACACTCAAAAAGTTTTTTATTTCCTCCTCATGCCAACTCACTATGTGCAGGGCTGTCTTAATGCATGGGCACCCCTGGGCACTGACCAGGAGCCCCAGGTGCATGCGAGCCCATGATAATCCTAAATTTCATCATACTTGCCAGCTGTCCCGGATTTGCCGGGACAGTCATGCATTTTACTAAACTGTCCCGGATTGCCTGTGTCCCAGGAAGCGTCCCAGAACCTGTACTGTGCCCCCCCTGATTTCAGTATTGTGCCCTCTTGATCCCCCTGTACTGTGCCCTTCTGCTTTCCTCCTCAATTTTATTGAAAGTACTAATGAATATATGTTTAATTCTATCAACCTTATATATACTTTAAGTTTTGACTGTAGGTGCATAAATTTGGGTGGGCTGGTAGGAGTCTCAGTGCATTACTTTGCCCAGGGGCCCATGATGCTATTAGGATTGCCCTGACTATGTGTAGTGCTGTCACCATAAGCCAAATGAATATGCTTTAGAAAAAAAACCCGGCATAGATCCTGGAGTTAAAAAAAAGGAAGATTACTGCAGGCAACACATGTGGCTAAGATATGAGGTACGTATGGTATAAAAAGGGCTTTATTAAGTTTTAAAAATTGCCAAAATAGTAATAGCTCAGAAAGTATTAAATAACACACACCACCTTAGAAGTGACTTAGCATAAAAATCAAACAGCAATGTCAGAGCTAGTAAGAACGTCCATTGGTGGAACACCGTCAACTGTATCATCACTGACCTGACCACCTAGGATTGAGCATGTGATATATACAGCATTTGGTGATTGGGGAAGAGAACCTCTCAAAATTTCAGCATCACAGGTATTGATGGAATAATGAGATAAACTCCTTAACATAGAAACTGATGGCACCAATGATCTAAAGTACAACGTACCCAGTATGGTTCTGAGTGCACTTATTCCATGCCCACCTGACTAGACCAGTCAACAAGGGGCTTTAGGCTATATAGAACTATCCGTGCCAATACTGGATGTCTCGTGTAGCTGGATAGGTGCTGTAGTTCTAGTAGTGAAAATAGGTGGCTGCAGGGAGACTACCGGTAAACATATTAGTTTCACACTCCATAAAGCCCATATCACTCACTCCCATGGGCACATACCTTGTGGGTATTGAGACATACCTGGGGCTATAGTTATGGGGGATCATTAGAACTGGTAGCTCTTGTGGCAATGTGCAGCCCTCCACATACGGCTATAAAAGGCACAACCACATTATTGTTAGTAAGGCTCCACGCACTTAAAGGTACCGTACCTGCATGGTTTAATTGTAGCTGATGTTCTTATACCATAATTTAGCAGTAGAGCCTCACTAAGGATAATGTGGTTGTGTTTTTGGCTTATGGGTGAAGAGAAGGATCGGGGCTGCTCTGTGCAAAACCATTGCACAGAGTAGGTAAGTATAACATGTTTATTAGTTTAATTTAAAAAAACATGGTGCTTTGGGGGCACCACCCCATGTTGAGGGTATGTGGCCTGGCATGGTTCAGGAGGGGGGAGCGCTCGATCGTCCCCCTCCTTTCCTGACCTGCCGGGCTGCGGGCTCGGATAAGGGTCTGGTATGGATTTTGGATGGGACCCCACACCATTTTTTTCTACATTTTGGCATTTGGTTCCCCTTTAAAGCCATACCAGACCAAAAGAGCCCGGTATGCATGGGGGGAGGGGGACACCACATGCCATTTTCTTTCATTTTTGCTTACAAGTCACACCCAAATTGCATCTATATCATTCAGGTGCCACTTTCAAGCGAGTTTTGAGGGTTTACATTGAGGTCTAAGGACCTCAAGTCACATGAAAGTAGGACCAAAGTAGTGTAGGAACTACTTTGAAGTTGCACAGATATGAATGGTTATCATAGGGAAACACTGGGTGCGACAGGGTCCAAAGTCGCATGACAAGTCACACAAGTGTGAATGGGGCCTTACATGCATTTTGATGCATTTTCAATGCATTCCAATGTGTTTTTTCCACTTTTTTTTATTTTGACACTTGAAAACATTTCAGAACAATGTGGGTTCCAGTGTGTTTTTGGTGAGTTTACATGCGTTTCAATGCATTTGCATGCTTTTTACTGCATACAGAAAAAATGCAGCAGATTCCACTTTGGTTGACTGCATTGGAACTGACTACACTGGTTTGAACTAGGGCCATTGAAATGCATGGAAATCACTGTGCATACGTTTTTGATCAGCCCCGGAAGATTTTCCCCCCTTCCTGACCAGAGCACTTTTTGCAATTCGGCACTGCGTCGCTTTAACTGACAATTGCGCGGTCGTGCAACTTTGCACCCAAACAAAATTGATGTCCTTTTTTTTCCCACTAGTAGAGCTTTCTTTTGGGGGTATTTGATCACCGCTGCGGTTTTTATTTTTTGCGCTATAAACATAAAAAGAGCGACAATTTTGAAAAAAACGCAATATTTTTTTCTTTTTGCTATAATAAATATCCCCCAAAAATATATGAAAAAACTAATTTTTTCCTCAGTTTAGACTGATATGTATTCTTCTACATATTTTTGGTAAAAAAAATCACATTAAATGTATATCCCGATGACAGGGAGCAGTGATCTCTGTCATGTCACAAGGCATAACGGGGAAATTGACATGAGCACTTCCCCGTTCTGCAGCTCCGTGACAAGATTGCCAGGACATCGAGTCCGCGGGTCCCGCTGGCACGGTCACGCTGTATGCGGCGCGTGTGCGCGCCTGCTAGCCCCTCCATTTAAAGGGGACATACAGGTACGCCCATTTGCCCACTGCTGCCATTGTGCCGACGAATATCGGCGTGCAGCGGTCGGCTAGTGGTTAAAACGCAAGGAAGTGAACCAGCCCTTAAAGATAGGCTTATGTACCCTTTATTTGGAAAAATAGTCAAAATGTAAAAAAAGATCATGAACATTTGGTTGGATAATAAAAAAATAAAAATCTAAGTGGTATTCCACTAAATTTGATCAGAAGTCACTGATTTTATCTAATTAAAAACAATTAGAAAAAGTTAAACTTATAATAGAGTGCAATGTGTGTGGGCACTAAATTCTCCCAAAATTAATATTTTAATTAAACTTCAATTATAGCTAGATATAAGATGGGGGCTTGGTAAATGGCACCCACTTTCATTTTTTGTAATGCTGTGTGCACGGGCGGACTTTCCGACCGGACTGATCCGACGGACCGAATCCGGCGGACAATCCGACCGCGCGTGGTCTGCATCGGACTTCCGACGGACCGCTTCGGTTGGAAATCTGACGGACTTTAGATTTGAAGCCTGCTTCAAATCTTTACGTCGTAAATCTGCCGGACTCAGTTCCTAACGGAAAGCCCGTTCGTCTGTATGCTGGTCCGACGGACCAGATACGACGCAAGGGCAGGGTACTGCATCTCGCACTCGCTGCAATAGGAAAAACAAATTTTCCTATTGCGGCGAGCGCGAGGGGGAGGCGACGATGTCCCTTAGGTCTGGTATGGATTTTAAGGGGAACCCCCTACGCCAAAAAAACGGCGTGGGGTCCTGCCAAAATCCATACCAGACCCCTATCCGAGCATGCAGCCCGGCTGGTCAGGAAAGGGGGTGGGGACGAGTGAGCGCCCCCCCCTCCTGAACCGTACCAGGCCGCATGCCTTCAACATAGGGGGGTGGGTGCTTTGGGGGAGGGGGGGCCCGCAATTCACCTTGTCCCCGTGTTGATGAGGACAAGGGCCTCTACCCTGGCCGCTGGTTGTCGGGGTCTACAGGCGGGGGGCTTATCGGAATCCGGGAGCCCCTTTAATAAAGGGGCCTCCAGGTCCCGGCCCCCACCCTATGTGAATGAGTATGGGGTACATCGTACCTCTATCCATTTACCTAGGGAAAAAGTGTCAATAAAAAAAACACACTACACAGGTTTTTAATTTATTAGACAGCTCCGGGGTCTTCTTCCGACTTCGGGGGTCTCTGGGGCCTCTTCTCCCGATGTCCGGTTCTTCTCCGCTCCCTCCGGCGTCTTCTCCCGATGTCCGGTTCTTCTCCGCTCTCTTCGGCCTCTTCTCCCAATGTTCGGTTCTTCTCCCGGTTCACCGCTCACACACCATTACAGCTGGAGAGAGTGTCGTGTCAACATCGGAAGAAGAGAAGAGGGAAAAAGACGACGCAGAAGTCCAGGCCACCGCTAGCAAAAGAGCGACAAAACAGCAGAAGATAGCGGAGGAGCCTGGCAGAAGAACCGGAGAGCGGGAGAAGAGGCCGAACACCGGGAGAAGAACTGAAAATCGGGAGAAAAGGCCGGAGAGAGCAGAGAAAAACCGGACATTAGAAGACGCCAGAGGGAGAGGAGGAGAAACGGTCGGAGAGACCCCCGAAGTCGGAAGAAGACCCCCGGAGATGTCTAATAAATTACTTTAAAAACCTGTCTAGTGTGTTTTTTTTATTTTTTTATTGATACTTTGTCCCTAGGTGAATGGGTAGGGGTACGATGTACCCCATACTCATTCACATAGGGTGGGGGGCCGGGATATGGGGGCCCCCTTATCAAAGGGGACTCCCGGATTCCGATAAGCCCCCCACCTGCAAACTCTGACAACCAACGGCCAGGGTTGTCGGGAAGAGGCCCTTGTCCTCATCAACATGGGGACAAGGTGCTTTGGGGGAGGGGAGCCCGCAGGCCCCCTCAAAGCACCCACCCCCTCATGTTGAGGGCATGCGGCTTGGTACGGTTCAGGAGGGGGGGGCGCTCGCTCATCCCCACCCCCTTTGCTGACCGGCCGGGCTGCGTGCTCGGATAGGGGTCTGGTATGGATTTTGGGGGGACCCCACGCCGTTTTTTCAGCGTTGGGGGTTCCCCTTAAAATCCATACCAGACCTAAGGGCCTGGTATGTCCCGCGATGGGGCTCGCAAGGTGTCAATCTCTATCTTTTATCGGCGAGATTGACTTCCTTTTCTAGTCCCATCGTAGCCGAGTCACGTTCAAAATGAATGGACTTGTTCGTGTGTGGGCAAGTCCGTTCATTTGGAAAGTCCGCCGTAACTCTGTCGGGAAATAGGTCCGCCGGAAAGTCTGGTCGTGTGTAGGCAAGGCCGTCCATAGTCCGGTCGTGTGTAGGGAAATCTGTTCATAAAAAAAGTCCGGCGGAAGTCTGTCAAAAGTCCGTCGGAAAGTCCGTCAGAACCAGTCCGGTTGAAAAGTCTGACCGTGTGTACGTTGCATAACAGTTTTAAGAGAACTGACCCTTTAAATCACGTACAATATCTCTTCAGATGTAAATGTGTGCGGATGACAGGTCCACTTTGCTACTGTTTAAGTTATAGCCAAATGTATTTATTACTCATCACGTCTAGCACTTTTACAGTTAAATCAATCTGTTAAATAACTTAATGTGAGAGAATGAGAATAGATGTCATCGGGAGCTGTTGTAAAAAAGTAATTATACAGCATGTAATTACATTAACATTTCCATATAGACATATATTTCATTTATTATTATCATGTCAGTGTTAAAAGTGCGTGAAATTTGTTATATGGCACTCTTTTAAATAGTTTTCTGTGTGCAGGAAATACAATGATCCAGACATTTCTTTAAAATTATGTATCATTTAACCACTTCAATACCGGACACTTTTTGAAAAAAAAAAAAAATTCTTATTTTTTTTTTTTTTACGATTTTATTTTTAACACACTTTGACTAGAGCAATATAATGTTCCCATAGTAACATTGTACCACTCTGGGAAAGTGATCATTATTTTTTTTTATACATTATGTTTGCATATAACAATGAATTGCATTGCTCTATGCAAGCAATTTACTGAATGAAATTGATTGATTAGTTTGTTTTGTTGCGATTAGGAATGAGCCCGATGTTCGAGATATGCGGTGTTCGCAGCAAATTCGAAAGCCGCCGGAACATCATTAAAGTCTATGGGACACTAACATGAAAAATCTAAAGTGCTCATTTTAAATGCTTATATGCAAATTTTTGTCATAAAAAGTGTTTGGGGACCTGAGTCAGTTTTTTCGGGAGCAGTGATTTTTTTAATGCTTAAAGTAAAACAATAAAAATGAATTATTCCTTTAAGTATCGTGTCTATAGTATGCCTGTAAAGTGGTGCATTTTTCCCGTGTTTAGAACAGTACCACAGCAAAATGACATTTCTAAAGGAAAAATTGTCATTTAAAACTGCTCACGGCTGTTATGAATTATCGGGTCTCGGCAATATAGATAAAACTCATTTAAAAAAAGAGCATAGGTTCCCCCCCAGTCCATTACCAGGCCCTTTGGGTCTGGTATGAATATTAAGGGGAACCACGAACCAAAGTTTAAAAAAAAAATTGCGTGGGGGTCCCCCTAAAATCCATACCAGGCCCTTCAGGTCTGATATGGAAATTAGGGGGAACCCTGCACCAAATTTTAAAAAAATGGCGTAGGGTCCCCCCCAAAACTCATACCAGACCCTTCAGGTCTGGTTTGGATTTTAAGGGGAGCCCTGCGCCAAAATTTAAAAAAAAATGGCGTAGGGCCCCCCCAAATCCATACCAGACCCTTATCCGAGCACGCAACCTGGCAGGCCACAGGAAAAGAGGGGGGACGAGAGAGCGCCCCCCCTATCCTGAACCGTACTAGGCCACATCCCCTCAACATGGGGAGGGTGCTTTGGGGTCTGACCCCAAAGCACCTTGTCCCCGTGTTGATGGGGACAAGGGCCTTATCCCCACAACCCTTGCCCGGTGGTTGTGGGGTTATGCGGGCGGGGGGGCTTATCGGAATCTGGAAGCCCCTTTTAACAAGGGGACCCCCAGATCCCGGCCTCCCCCCTATGTGAATTGGTAATGGGGTACATTGTACCTCTACCATTTCACAAAACAAATGTCAAAAATTGTAAAGAAAGACAAGAGACAGCTTGGGACAAGTCCTTTATTAAAAAATAAAAATGTCCAACGATGTCCATTCATCTTCTATCACGCCCGACGGACCAAAAAAAAACAAAACGGTGGCGTAAAATTACACATTTTTTTTTCGGGTGGGGGGAATCTCTACATTTTTTTGTTTTTTCATTCTTGCTGTAGGATGTGCTACAGCAAAATGTCAACAGCTTTAATGAATGAAACAGGATCTCTGAATGGAGGGCAGGTGGATGATTGAAAGGTCTATTCCCTCCATTCACAAATCACATTTTATTCATAGAAGCTGTAGTGCAGGTTCTATGAATGGAGGTGCTGGACATAAAGGGCGGGCATAGTTGGACACTCTTGATGAGTCTTTGACAGCTCCCTCAGTTCTGTAACCCTGCTGCACTGAAAGATTATGGCAGTGGGGGTGAGGGAGAGCGTTGGAGGAGGAAAACTTCACATAAATTCACAATGAAGATAAATAATGTCCCTTGTGCTTATGTTTATCTATCTATCTATCTATCTATCTATCTATCTATCTATCTATCTATCTATCTATCTATCTATCTATCTATCTATCTATCTATCTATCTATCTACACTACACTACCTTTACACTCACATGAATTTTAATGGCATCCCAGTCTTAGTCTGTAGGGTTCAATATTGAGTTGGCCCACCCTTTGCAGCTATAACAGCTTCAGCTCTTTTGGGAAGGTGTCCACAAGGTTTTGTGTCCAAGGGAATGTTTGACCATTCCTCCAGAAGCGCATTTGCGAGGTCAGGCACTGATGTGGACGAGAAGGCCTGGCTCACAGTCTCCACTCTAATTCATCCCAAAGGTGTTCTATCAGGTTAAGGTCAGGACTATGTGCAGACCAGTCAAGTTCCTCAACCCCAAACTCGCTCATTCATGTCTTTATGGACCTTGCTTTGTACACTGGTGTGCAGTCATGTTGGAACAGGAAGGGGCCATCCCAAAACGGTTCCCACAAAGTTGGGGGCATGATATTGTCCAAAATGTCTTATGCTGACGCCTTAAAAGTTCTCTTCACTGGAACTAAGGGGCTAAGCCCAACCCCTAAAAAACAACCCCACACCATAATCCCCCCTCCACCAAATGATTTGGACCAGTGCACAAAGCAAGGTCCATAAAGACATGGATGAGCGAGTTTGAGGTGGAGGAACTTGACTAACCTTAACCCAATAGAACACCTTTGGGATGAATTAGAGCCGTGACTGTGAGCCAGGCCTTCCCAGAAGAGATGAAGCTGTTATAGCTGCAAAGGGTGGGCCAACTTATTTTTAACAAAACTTTGAGGCCCCTTTCACATCATCGCATGTTGTGTAGGACAGCCTGTTCGCATGAATGGACTTCTTTATGCGCTTTTGTCACCTGAAAAGAACCTCCTGCTCCTTTTTCGTGTGACAAGGCGTGGTTTGCTGCAATTGCTGGTCAATCCTGTCACAAGACATTTGCGACAGAATCGCATCGGGTTTGGGGTGCCATTAAAGGATAATGGCACCCAAACGCGCATAGCTCGTTGTGCTGTGATTGCCATGCAGTTTGGGATTGTGGGCAGAATCATAGTGATTCTGCCTGCAATTCCAAATCGGGAGATGTAATTGGGCCTCAGGCATAAAGAATGTCAGGTCAGGCAGCTATTTAAACACCCTACGGCTGGGTTCACACCTATGCATTTTTATTGCTTTTTGCATTTTGCAGATTTGCACTACAGTCCATTTGACATGGTTTTCAATGGAAAACGTTCTGTAGTGCAAATCTGCAAAATGCAAAAAGCACTAAAAATACATAGGTGTGAATCAAGCCTAATGCCTCCTAATAAAACAAAACAGCCAACCATTCAACTGCTTTGGAAGACAGTGCTGATCCTACAAGGCAGACTTCCACTCTGATCATAGGCGGATTCTGAGCTCACTCTTGCACCATTTAGTGGAACGTAGACTACACAGATGTGGGGAGCGATGCTGGTGCTGGGTTACTGTGTGGCACTCCAAGCTGGCCCCACGCTGTATTTGGATAGAACACAACTGACGGCAGTGATATGGGTCAGTATACAACATCTGCCGCCTTCCATTCCCTGAGGACCAGCTGTCACAGCACAGTCTATTAAAATCAGATAAAACAGCTCATCCAAAGCATCTCTTCTTCTCTTAGAAGCGGAAAATAATAAATCTGCAGCCTGTTTATTAGGTAGTCCCTTTGATGTATGTTACATGAGATAATAACACTTGTTTTAAAGGGAGTGTCGACATCTTGTACGTCTCTGTCACAGTCTTTCAGGGGCATGCGTTGGCAAGCTTGACATCAAACCAGTTTACATGTCACTGATTGGAACATGTCGTACGCTGTTGAAGGTGAAGATCAATGGAGTAAACAAGTGGTGGTGTGCATATACTGTATATATGTAAGATATCCTGCAAAAATAAAAGGATGTGGTAAGCAATACCATTAAAAATGTATAACTAAAATATATATAGCTTTGATTAAATTAGCATTCAGGATCAGTAGATTGGTGCTGGTAGTTTATGTTTCATAGAGCAATGTTCCCCCTTATACTATTCAAAAAAAAAACACAGAACCCCCCCATGCCAGCCATCCCAGTAACTCTCATAGTAACCTTTTCTCTTACCATAACACTAATACTTCATTGAACCTTACAGCAGTATTAAATCTAAAGCAAACATGGTTTATATTGCAGTTTTCTAATTCTTAGATGTGAAGGCTGCATTCATTTTCTTTTCTTAGGCTTTATTTCCTTTATTTTCACTTAGTAACCTGGCCAGTAAGCCTGGTGTACCTAAGTTTGTTAGTACATCTAACACTCCCCTCCCTCAGACTGACAATGCTACTGTCCAATTGTGCCCCTTGTGCTCCTTCATCCAAAGTGGAGGCACTCTAATGAAGGAGGTTTGTTACTGACCAGATCACCAGGTGAAAACAGAGGGGAAAAAAGCCTAAAAAAAGAAAATTCATGCAGCCGTCACGTATAATGATTGCTAGGCTGCAATATATTATTTTTTAGGTTTAATACCGCTTTAACACTAAAACTTTTCCAACCCTAAAATTAACTGTTCTGTTTCAAACCTTGCTTTATGCATTGACATACAGTACCTCCTTAGACCCAATCTGTCCAGACAGTATGGTCACCTGCTGACTTGGCACCATCCGCAGGCAGCTTAACTCTTCAATAAAATACAGAAGTGCATTTTAACTTCAGATAATTGCAGTACAGAGGATGTTTTTCTAGGCTTTTGGAGTTTAAGGCCTGGTTCACACCTATGCATTTTTAGCGCATTTTCAGTTTTGAAGAAACACACTACAGTCCATTTAACATGGTTTCCTATGACAGTAGTTCACATCTGTGCATTCTATGGAAAGGGCCAGCGACTTTTTTCTGGTTTTTGGTTCCATAGATTTCAATGGATGAAAAGCATGTATTGAAAAATGCAAAATGCACCTGCAATATGCAAACTGCTACCTGCATAGGTGTGAATCAGGCCTAAGAAAACAATGACTTTCCTGACCCGTCTCTGTGAATAACCACCACTAGGGAAGCAAGGAAGGAATGGTGAGCTTCTAACTAGGACTAAACAGGACGGGGACGACGGAAGATACCAAAATCACATAGTAAGCGTAAAAGTTGTAGTGGCCCAAAACCACCACTTGATGTCAGCATACAGCATATGGCCTGGAGCTAGGTTGCCAGCATGACCTACAGAAGAGGCGGAGTTTTAGCGGTTGATTTAAAATGATGCAGTCTGCTTAGCAGATTGAAGAGTTCAAGGCAGAGGGTGTGTCCTGTAGCGGGTAGAGAGGAGGGGGGATCGTGTCAGTTCAGTCAGAGCTCATCACAGCATCAGACAGTTGTCTCCCACCCTCCCTCCCTTGTTTGTTTTGGTTTGGGGGGGCCTCCTAATTTCTCAAGGTGCTGGGGTATTTGTAGTGGGTTTTCGGGTTTTATGTTGTTAGCTTGCCATTCAATTTGTTGGTCCTTTTATTTTCTTGTCATTGCAGCAGGCAGGGGGTCTATTGGGTTTTTGAAGGTGGTGCTGGGTAAATAATTGTGGAAAATTGTGGGTTGGGCCTATCTGAGGTATGGGTGTCCCTTCCTTACCATGGAAAATTGTGGGTTGGACCCATCTGAGGTACGAGTGCCCCTTCCTAACTGTGGAAAATGGTGGGTTGGGGCCATCTGAGGTATAGGTGTCCCTTCCTAGCAATACGGTGTTAACATTGGGGCATTCAGATATATATATATATATATATATATATATATATATATACACAAATATATACAGTGGGGATGCAAAGTATTCAGACCCCCTTCAATTTTTCACTCTTTGTTATATTGCAGCCATTTGCTAAAATCATTTAAGTTCATTTTTTTCCTCATTAATGTACACACAGCACCCCATATTGACTGAAAAACACAGAATTGTTGACATTTTTGCAGATTTATTAAAAAAGAAAAACTGAAATATCACATGGTTCTAAGTATTCAGACCCTTTGCTGTGACACTCATATATTTAACTAAGGTGCTGTCCATTTCTTCTGATCATCCTTGAGATGGTTCTATGCCTTCATTTGAGTCCAGCTGTGTTTGATTATACTGATTGGACTTGATTAGGAAAGCCACACACCTGTCTATATAAGACCTTACAGCTCACAGTGCATGTCAGAGCAAATGAGAATCATGAGGACAAAGGAACTGCCTGAAGAGCTCAGAGACAGAATTGTGGCAAGGCACAGATCTGGCCAAGGTTACAAAAAAATTTCTGCTGCACTTAAGGTTCCTAAGAGCACAGTGGCCTCCACAATCCTTAAATGGAAGACATTTGGGATGACCAGAACCCTTCCTAGAGCTGGCCGTCCAGCCAAACTGAGCTATCGGGGGAGAAGAGCCTTGGTGAGAGAGGTAAAGAAGAACCCAAAGATCACTGTGGCTGAGCTCCAGAGAATCAGTCGGGATATGGGAGAAAGTTGTAGAAAGTCAACCATCACTGCAGCCCTCCACCAGTCGGGGCTTTATGGCAGAGTGGCTCGACGGAAGCCCCTCCTCAGTGCAAGACACATGAAAGCCCGCAGGGAGTTTGCTTAAAAACACCTGAAGGACTCCAAGATGGTGAGAAATAAGATTCTCTGGTCTGATGAGACCAAGATAGAACTTTTTGGCCTTAATTCTAAGCGGTATGTGTGGAGAAAACCAGGCACTGCTCATCACCTGTCCAATACAGTCCCAACAGTGAAGCATGGTGATGGCAGCATCATGCTGTGGGGTTGTTTTTCAGCTGCAGGGACAGGACGACTGGTTGCAATCGAGGGACAGATGAATATGGCCAAATACAGAGATATCCTGGACGAAATCCTTCTCTAGAGTGCTCAGGACCTCAGACTGGGCCGAAGGTTTACCTTCCAACAAGACAATGACCCTAAGCACACAGCTAAAATAACGAAGGAGTGGCTTCACAACAACTCAGTGACTGTTCTTGAATGGCCCAGCCAGAGCCCTGACTTAAACCCAATTGAGCATCTCTGGATAGACCTAAAAATGGCTGTCCACCAACGTTTACCATCCAACCTGACAGAACTGGAGAGGATCTCCAAGGAGGAATGGCAGAGGATCCCCAAATCCAGGTGTGAAAAACTTGTTGCATCTTTCCCAAAAAGACTCATGGCTGTATTAGATCAAAAGGGTGCTTTTACTAAATACTGAGCAAAGGGTCTGAATACTTAGGACCATGTTATATTTCAGTTTTTCTTTTTTAATAAATCAGCAAAAATGTCAACAATTCTGTGTTTTTCTGTCAATATGGGGTGCTGTGTGTACATTAATGAGGAAAAAATGAACTTAAATGATTTTAGCAAATGGCTGCAATATAACAAAGAGTGAAAAATTTAAGGGGGTCTGAATACTTTCCGTCCTCACTGTATATATATATATATTTTTCTCACAATAATTAATTTTTCACTACTTCTAAGCATAAGCGTGAGATATTAATATTTATATATTAATTAGGTTGTATCTGGTAATACATAAGTGGTTAATTGTCCTTGAGCCGGTGTAGTTGCGGCTGGGGGCCTTTGATTGGGTGGCAGATACAACCGGTTAATCGTGAGTATATAGGCCTTCAAAGACCTTAGACCGGGCATAAGCTGAGGTTGGTTTATTTTTTATGCAATGACTGTATTATATGCATTGAACTTGTTTTCTTGTGAATGTTCTATTTAATGGTTTGTAATAAAAGGCTGCTATGGCCATTCAACTCAGTGTTGCCAACCATCAGTATTTTTACTGGCAGCCAGTAAAAAAACAGGCAATTTTCTCCTGCCAGTAAGTGCCAGTAAAAGGAAAAAGATGCCAGTAAAAAACATGGCTGTGATGTTCGGCTCGATCCAGAGCCGGCCGAGACCATCCGAGTCCCTGTTACAGTGTGTTCGGGCATCTCTGGTGGAGGCGGTGTCCGAGCGTGTCGTGTGATGTCATGGTGCAAGGGAGCCAAGCAGAGGGGCCAGAGCATGGTGTGCAGGTCTGCAGGACAGGGGCAGGTTGGAAGCGGGACTGTCAGTGTTGTTTAGACTGGAGTAGACTGAAGGGACCGGGAGTCAATTTCATGTGTGTGCCTTCCTATTGTAATTTCATGCCCTCCTGAGTCCTGTCCCTGAGCTACTTACTTACTATATCAAAAAGAAAATAAGAAATATGTTTTTTACCCTAATATCTACCTTAAATCACATTGCTAGTTGCATATTTGCAATTAAAACTGTAATTTTGTAACTTTTGGAAATGCCAGTAAAAACTTGGCTGTGCCAGGAAATTGTGGGTGTCGCGTCAGTTAATTTCAATCTGGTAGGTTGGCAACACTGATTCAACTCCAAATAAAATGTGTCGTCTGGTCATTTTGGAAGGGGGGGATTGGTCAAGTGTTTAATGTTTTATTGATAATCTGAGCCTCTGCATTCTGCAGGTCCCTCAGTCATGCAAAAAGATGATACCCTAATGTATTTCAAGACATAGGAAATACATGAAAGTGGGTCGATTACTCTATGGAATCGTAGCATTAACCCTTCTTCTAACCACAACACTAATATTCCCTGAAACACTAATGCCCTGTACACACGGTCGGACTTTGTTCGGACATTCCGACAACAAAATCCTAGGATTTTTTCCGACGGATGTTGGCTCAAACTTGTCTTGCATACACACGGTCACACAAAGTTTTCGGAAAATCCGATCGTTCTGAACGCGGTGACGTAAAACACGTACGTCGGGACTATAAACGGGGCAGTGGCCAATAGCTTTCATCTCTTTATTTATTCTGAGCATGCGTGGCACTTTGTCCGTCGGATTTGTGTACACACGATCAGAATTTCCGACAACGGATTTTGTTGTCGGAAAATTTTATCTCCTGCTCTCCAACTTTGTGTGTCGGAAAATCCGATGGAAAATGTCCGATGGAGCCCACACACGGTCGGAATTTCCGACAACACGCTCCGATCGGACATTTTCCATCGGAAAATCCGACCGTGTGTACGGGGCATAACACTAAATCTTCTTCTAACCCCAATACTAATACACTAATGGAACCATTAAACTGGCTATACACCAATTATATTTAGTTTGAGCGCCCATAGGGAAATTCTGAAAAATCATTCATCGGAGCATCATTACTTTAATTCAATGAATTTCTCAAAAGTCTTTAAATTTTGTCCAGACCTGCCACTTGAATGGGATTCCTGACATTTTAAACATGTTTCTTCTGTGCCTAGAACATGCACATTAGAAGTTGTACATTTTTTTCTGAATGAAAATCACTTTCACACAATTTTTAATAATTTCAGAAATAATTTCTATTTTGCTCCTTCAAAATGTTCCCATTACTACATTTAAAAATAAACGTTGTTTTGCTCCCACTATCCATTAGAAAACACATTATGAAACTGATAAGACAAAATTCTACTGACAATAACCCGACCCTTTCTGTAACTCTATCTCTAGCCATACCTGTAACCTCCACATGTACCCTCCCTGTCACCCTAATTCCACGTACACGCGATTGGACTTCTCGTTGGAAAAAGATATGACGCCTTTTCCGACGGGATTCCGCTCAAGTTTGCCTTGCATACACACGGTCACGCAAAAGTTTGCTGAAATTACGACTGTCAAGAATGCGGTGACGTACAACACTACGACGAACCGAAAAAATGAAGTTCAATGCTTCCGAGCATGCAACGAATTGTTTCCGAGCATGCATAGGGATTTTGCGCATCGGAATTGCCACAGAGGATCGCATTTTCAGATAGGAACTTTTCCCGACCGAAAAATTGAGAGCACGCTCTCAATCTTTTGCCGGCTGGAATTCCGTCAGCAAAAGACCGATGGAGCATACACACGGTCGCATTTTCCGATGAAAAACTCTCATCGGTCTTTTGTGGGACGAAATTCCGATCGTGTGTACGCGGCATTACAGTATACCTACCTGCAACTCTAATTCTCACACTAAACTTCCCTGTAGTCCCAACAGTAATACATCACGTAACCCTAACACTAACCTTTCCTCTGGGCATACCATTATCCTTACCTGTAACCTTCATGCTAACTTTTAATGCTACCCTAATGTTGTATCTACCAGTAACCCTCACACTAACCCGCCCTATATTCCTACTACTAACCCTCCTGGTAATACCAACACTAACTATCCCTATAAACATATCACTAACCCTCCTTGTAATCCTAACACTAACCCTCCCTGTAATACTAACACTTAATATCCATATAATTCTAACATTAACCCTCCCTGTAACCCTAACATTAACCCTCCCTGTAATTCTAACATAAACCTTCCCTGTAATCCTAATGCCGCGTACACACGGTCGGACTTTCTGGTAAACTAGGTCCGACGTACTTGCCGCCAGGATCCACCGGACTTTCCAGAATCCGGTCTTCCCGACGGACTTCCGCCGGACTTTCAGAATGAACGGACTTTCCCACACACGGACAAGTCCGTTCATTTTGAACGTGACTCGGGTACGACGGGACTAGAAAAGGAAGTCAATCTCGCCGCTTCTATCGGCAAGATTGAAACCTTGCGAGCCCCGTCACAGGCATCCCAGGCCCTTAGGTCTGGTATAGAACTGTAAGGGGAACCCCCTACGCCAAAAAAATGGCGTGGGAGTCCCCCCAAATCCATACCAGACCCCGATCCGAGCACACAGCCCGGCCGGTCAGGAAAGGGGGTGGGGACGAGCGAGCGCCCCCCCTCCTGAACCATACCAGGCCGCATGCCCTCAACATGGGGGGGTGCTTTGGGGGAGGGGGCGCCCTGCGGGGCCCCCCCACCACAAAGAACCTTGTCCCCATGTTGATGAGGACAAGGGCCTCTTCCCGGCAACCCTGGTTGTTGGGGTCTGCGGGCGGGGGGCTTATCGGAATCTGGGAGCCCCCTTTAATAAGAGGGCCCCCAGATCACGGCCCCCCACCCTATGTGAATGAGTATGGGGTACATGGTACCCCTACCCATTCACCTAGGGAAAAAGTGTCAATAATAAAACACACTACACAGGTTTTTAAAATAATTTATTAAACAGCTCCGGGGGGGGGGGGGGAACTTCCTCTGGCTTCGGGAGTCTTCTTCCGGCTTCAGGGGTCCCTCCGGTTCATCTTCTCCTGGCGTTCGGTTGGTTCTTCTCCACTCTCTCCGGCCTCTTCTCCCGGTGTTCCAGTTCTTCGGCCGGCTCCTCCGCTGTCTTCAGGTAGCTCTCTTGCCAGCGGAGGTCTGGACTTCTGGGCTTCTGGGCTTCTTGTCTTCTCTTCTCCAGATGTTGACACGACGCTCTCTCCGGCTGGACTGCTCTCTGATGGCTCCATTGTGACTTATATAGGCGGAGACCCCACCCCCTTATGATGTCACAGTCCCTGGGCATGCTGGGACTGTGATGTTTTAGGGGGCGTGGTCACCGGGTTGACCACGCCCCCTAAAACGTCACAGTCCCAGCATGCCCAGGGACTGTGACATCATAAGGGGGTGGGGTCTTCGCCTATATAAGTCACAACGGAGCCCTCAGAGAGCAATCCAGCCGGAGAGAGCGTCGTGTCAACATCTGGAGAAGAGAAGAGAAGACAAGAAGGTCAGAAGCCCAGAAGTCCGGACCTCCGCTGGCAAGAGAGCTACCTGAAGACAGCGGAGAAGCCGGCCGAAGAACTGGAACACCGGGAGAAGAGGCCGGAGAGAGTGTACGGAGCATAAGATTAACCCTTTCTTTAAACCTAACACTAACCCTCCCTGTAACTAATCTTATAATCTTAACACTATCACCTACCTGTAATCCTAACACTAACCATCCCTGTAATCCTACCACTAATCCTCCCTGTAATCTTACCACTAACCCTCTGTCATGGATCCACAGTAATGTTTGTCTGTCAGCTTACCTCTCCATGTGTTCAGCTTGACAGACCAGCCGCCCTTCACCTGGCTGCTTATGTAATCTCTCCTCAAAGCATGGCTCCACCCCAGACCCTATCAGGGAACTCTATATTAACCTGTGCACTGCAAGCCAGCTCTGCTGATCAATATTTTGGCTTACATGTGCTCCTTGTTGTGTGTTCTACGTCTGATTCTAGTTACTAATCTTGGCTTGTTCTTGACTGTCCTTTTCTGCTTCATATCCCGACCTTGGCGTGTTCTTTGACTATCCTTACCTGCTTGTTGCCTCAACCTTTGGCTAGCTTCTGAATATCCTTTGTTGTCACAGTCTGCTGCTTCCTCTCTACCTTCCTTTACTCTACCATAAGCGTGAGCTGGGAGGCCCTGGGGGTTGTGACCTGGAGCCAGACTGCAGCTAAATCCATCCCCACCACTAGGGGCCTCTGGTGAACATCCAGTGGCTTTTAGATTCCGTGCCCTGGGAAATCTCATGCTCTAGCTTCCAGTATGAGCCGTGTTGGTGCTGCAGAATACCTGCTCTCCTGAATCACCTAGAGCTCCATCGACAGCTGTCAGCCGTAGGGTCCACTACCTTGCGGTGCACTCCTGACCCCAATGGGGTGCATCTGTCACCTGGACTCAGGTGACCTGACACCCTCCTGGTAATACAAATCCTAACATTTACTCTCCCTGTAATTCTAACACTATCCCTACCTGTGTTCCTGACACTAACCCTCCCTGTAAACCTAACACTAACCTTCCCTGTAAACCTAATGTCGCGTACACACGACAGGACTTTACGGCATACTTGGTCCGGCGAACCGGAGTCCGTCGGACAATTCGACCGTGTGCGGACTTTGTTTTCTCAAAAGTTTGACGGACCTAGAAATGAAACATGTTTCAAATCTGTCCGACGGACTCAAGTCCGTTTGAAAAGTCCGCTCGTCTGTATGCTAGTCTGACGGACAAAAACTGACGCTAGGGCAGCTATTGGCTACGAACTTCCTTGTTTTAGTCCAGTTGTACGTCATCACGTACGAATCCGTCGGACTTTGGTTGATTGTGTGTAGGCAAGTCCGCTAATTCGGAAAGTCCGTCGTAAAGTCCGTCCAAAAGTACGCCTGACAAAGTCTGCCGTAAAGTCCTCTCGTGTGTACGCGGCATAACACTAACCCTCCCTGTAATCCTACCACTAACCTTCCCTGTAATTCTAACATTAACCCTCCCTGTAATCCTACCACTAACTATCCCTGTAATTCTAATGCAAACCTTACCCTGTAAGCCTAACACTAACTTTTTCTGTAACCCAGCCAATAACCCTCCATGTAATACATGCAATTCTAACACTATCCTTCCCTGTAAACATAACATTAACCTTCTCTGTAACCCTAACACTAATCATCCCAGTAATCCTAACACTAACCCTGTAACCATAACAAAACCTACCTGTAATACTAACACTAACCCTCCCCGTAATCCTAACACAAACTTTCCCTGTAATCCTAACACTAACCCTCCCTGTAACCATAACACTATTCCTACCTCTAATCCTAACACTATCCCTAACTGTAATCCTAACACTAACTCTCCATGTAATATTAACACTAACCCTCCCTGTAATACTAACACTAACCCTCCCTGTAATACTAACACTAACCCTACCTGTAATACTTATGCCCCGTACACACGGTCGGATTTTCCGATGGAAAATGTCCGATCGGAGCGTGTTGTCGGAAATTCCGACCGTGTGTGGGCTCCATCGGACATTTTCCATCGGATTTTCCGACACACAAAGTTGGAGAGCAGAAGATAAAATTTTCCGACAACAAAATCCGTTGTCGGAAATTCCGATCGTGTGTACACAAAGCCGACGGACAAAGTGCCACGCATGCTCAGAATAAATAAAGAGATGAAAGCTATTGGCCACTGCCCCGTTTATAGTCCCGACGTACGATCGGATTTTCTGAGAACTTTGTGTGACCGTGTGTATGCAAGACAAGTTTGAGCCAACATCCGTCGGAAAAATTCCTAGGATTTTGTTGTCGGAATGTCCGAACAAAGTCCAACCGTGTGTACGGGGCATAACACTAACCCTCCCTGTAATACTAACACTAACTCTCCCTGTAATCCTAACACTAACCCTCCCTGTAGTACTAACAATAACCCTCCCTGTAATACTAACACTAATCCTCCCTGTAATACTAACACTAACCCTCCCTAAAATACTAACACTAATGCCGCGTACACACGGTCGGACTTTCCGCCATACTTGGTCCGGTGGACCAGAGTGTGCCGGACAATCCGCCCGTGTGTAGGCTCCAGCGGACTTTTCCGGCGGACTTTTTCCCAAAAGCCCACCGGACATAGATTTGAAACATGTTTTAAATCTTTCCGTCTGACTCAGTTTCGGGCGGAAAGTCCGCTCGTCGGTGTGCTGGTCCGACGGAAAGCCCACTTGTGTGTATGCTGGTCCAACGGACCAGATAGGACGCGAGGGCAGGGTATTGCATCTCGCGCTCGCTGCAATAGGAAAAACAAATTTTCCTATTGCGGTGAGCGCGGGGCATACCAGGCCCTTAGGTCTGGTATGGATTATAAAGGGAAACCCCTACGCTGAAAAACCGGCGTGGGGTCCCCCCTAAAATCCATACCAGAACCCGATCCGAGCACGCAGCCCGGCCGGTCAGGAAAGGGGGTGGGAACGAGTGAGCGCCCCCCTCCTGAACCGTACCAGGCCGCATGCCCTCAACATGGGGGGCGGGCCCCCCCACCCCAAAGCACCTTGTCCCCATGTTGATGAGGACAAGGGCCTCTTCCCGACAACCCTGGCCGTTGGTTGTCGGGGTCTGCGGGCGGGGGGCTTATCGGAATCCGGGAGCCCTCTATAAGAGGGCCCCCAGATCCCGGCCCCCCACCCTATGTGAATGAGTATGGGGTACATGGTACCCCTACCCATTCACCTAGGGAAAAAGTGTCAATAATAAAACACACTACACAGTTTTTTTTTTTAAATGACGTTTTAGGGGGCGTGGTCAACATCACCCAGTTACCACGCCCCCTAAAACATCACAGTCCCAGCATGCCCAGGGACTGTGACATCAAAAGGGGGCGGGGTCTCCGCCTATATAAGTCACAACGGAGCCCACAAAGAGCAGTCGTGTCAACATCTGGAGAAGAGAAGAGAAGACAAGAAGCCCAGAAGCCCAGAAGTCCGGACCTCTGCTGGCAAGAGAGCTACCTGAAGACAGCGGAGGAGCCGGCCAAAGAACTGGAACACTGGGAGAAGAGAGAAGAACCAACCGGACGCCGGGAGAAGATGAACCGGAGGGACCCCTGAAGCCGGAAGAAGACCCCCCGGAGCTGTTTAATAAATTATTTTAAAAACCTGTGTAGTGTGTTTTATTATTGACACTTTTTCCCTAGGTGAATGGGTAGGGGTACCATGTACCCCATACTCATTCACATAGGGTGGGGGGCCGGGATCTGGGGGCCCTCTTATAGGGGGCTCCCGGATTCCGATAAGCTCCCCGCCCGCAGACCCTGACATCCAACGGCCAGGGTTGTCGGGAAGAGGCCCTTGTCCTCATCAACATGGGGACTAGGTGCTTTGGGGTGGGGCGCCCCCTCCCCCAAAGCACCCACCCCCCATGTTGAGGGCATGCGGCCTGCTACGGTTCAGGAGGGGGGGCGCTCGCTCATCCCCACCCCCTTTCCTGACCGGCCGGGCTGCGTGCTCAGATCGGGGTCTGGTATGGATTTTAGGGGGGACCCACGCCGGTTTTTCGGCGTAGGGGCTTTCCTTTATAATCCATACCAGACCTAAGGGCCTGGTATGCACCGCGACGGGGCTCGCAAGGTGTCAATCTTGCCGATTAAAGCGGCAAGATTGACTTCCTTTTCTAGTCCCGTCGCACCTGAGTCACGTTCAAAATGAACAGACTTGTCCGTGTGTGGGCAAGTCCGTTCATTCTGAAAGTCCGCCGTAACTCCGGCGAAAGTCCGTCGGAAAGACAGGCGGACTTAGCCCGCCGCAAAGTCCGGTCGTGTGTGGGCAAGTCCATCCGTTTTAAAGTCCGGCGCACCTGGCGGACAAAGTCTGTCAGAAAGTGTGCCGGACCAAGTAGGTCAGAAAGTCCGATCGTGTGTACGTGGCATAACTCTCCCTGTAATCCTACCACTAACCCTCCCTGTAATTCTAACATTAACCTTCCCTGTAATCCTACCACTAACTATCCCTGTAATTCTTTTTTTTTTTTTTAAATTGTTTATTTAACATTTTTGCATAACAATTATAATATCGTTAAAGTCACATTCAGAATAAAGAAAATAAAAGAAAAAGAGAACAGAAGGCTTCAATACTGTCTATCAAGAGTACATAACCTTATCAGGGATTTTAGGGCAACTTTACATTATAATTTTGGGATTGAAAATAACACATGGTAAGGACCTTTGGTTACTAATTAAGCGGTGTTACTATGAGTACATCACTTGTCCTACAGGGACCGGAAGTCTTGTTAAGGAAGAATTCCATAATCGAAAAATTGAAATACTCATTAGCTCGAGAGAATAGAAAACGTGCATTACTATATATGTCTGCCTTTTCAGCTCATTTCTTTTGTCATGCTGTTATTATCATAGACATCCCATGTTTGCCAAATGAGAGAAAATTTCTGTAGGGAATCTTCAACTATGGCAGTTAGATGTTCCATTCTACGTATATCTCTTAAGATGGTTAGAGTATGCTGTAAGGTGGGGGGGGAAGTGGATAACCAAAGTTTAGGGATAGTTTTCTTAGCTGCTAATAATACGTATGACATCAGTCTCTGCTTTGCTCTGTGGAGGCCTTGGTAAGGAAGACCTAGTAAATAATATATGGGATCCAGGGGAACGAGGATCTCCACCAGCTTCTCTAGTATTTTTTGGATCTGCTCCCAGAATTGTATAACCAGAGAGCATTCCCAAAAGATATGAAGATGGGTACCTATTTTTTTGTTACATCTCCAACACAGTCGGGATTTAGACGGGTCTCCTGCGTGTAGTTTTTCTGGAGTTTTATACCAAAACATAAGTACTTTGTAGCCAATTTCTTTGTGAGAGATGCATCTGGAGCTCTTGGAAATGGAGGTCCAAATCTTATCCCAGTCTAAGATAGATATGTCGTGTTGGAGAATCTGTGACCATTTCTTCATATAGTGGTGTGTATCTATTTTTAAAGGGGTGGCCTCATGAAGTATTTTGTAGATTGTGGATATCAATTGGGGTTCATGAGGGCCTGTAGCGCAAAGCAATTCAAATTGGGTTGGTTTATCTAGTGATAGTGTGGGGTTTTTGATAGAGAAGAAGTGTCTGATTTGGAGATATGAGTAATATATTGTTTTGGGTAATTGGTGTTGTTTGTGGAGGTCCTCAAAGGACAACAGATGTCTCGTGGCTGGGTTGACTAGTTGTCGTAGCTGGAAAATCCCGGCCTTAGTCCAGGGCAACATGCGTTCATAGGACAGACTATCTGGTATGTCTGGGTTAAAAAGGATATTGGTGAGGGGTGAGCATGTGGATGATAGGGCGTATTTAGTGGAGCATTTCTTCCATATTGCCAGTGTGAAGAGCATTGGGGCTAAGCATATGGATCTCAGTTGGGGCATATATTTGTCCGTGGACGGCCAGAGCATGTAACACGGGTGTACTGGGGATGTTATGCTCATCTCAATGTCCGCCCATCTATTTGGGGCAGTTCTGTTGGTCCACGAGGTGAGGACCCTTAAGTGAGAAGCGTAATAGTATTTAATGAAGTCAGGGGCACCTAGGCCCCCTTTAAGCTTGCGTGCCAGGACCACCGAGCTCGCCACCCTATGTGAGGCGTTGTTCCAGATAAAACGGAGACTTCTCCTTTGAAGATTTTTCAGCTGAGGCATTGGTATTGCCACTGGGAGTGTCTCAAACAAATACAGTAGTTTAGGGAGGATAGACATTTTAAGAATATTTATACGTCCCAGAAGGGAGATGGGCAAAGCGGTCCAATGATTTAGCAAACGGTTAATTTCTTGGAATAGGGGGGGGAAATTCGCCTGATATAATGAGGAATATGATGCTGTAATTCGGACACCTAAATATTTTAAGGATGTAGAGCTCCAATGATAATTGTATTTCTGTTTGAGGGTGGTCAGATTAGTTGATGTAATATTTATGGGAAGGGCTTCTGTTTTGGTGGTGTTGATTTTAAACCCGGATATTTCACTGAACCTGTTTAGGATTTTATGTAGCGAGGGTAGGGACGTGTGTGGTTGGGTAAGTGTTAAAAGAATATCGTCTGCAAAGAGGGATAGTTTATATTCTGACTGACGTAGACGTACTCCTGTAATGGAGGGGTTTACGCGAATTGTTGTAGCTAGGGGTTCTAAACTGAGTATAAAAAGTAGGGGTGATAGAGGGCAACCTTGTCTAGTACCGTTGCTGAGGGGGAATGCGGAAGATAGGAAGGACGCAAGTTGTACTTGGGAGGTAGGGTGTGAATATAAGGATCTAAGGGCCTGTATAAAGGGACCTGAGAAACCATATTTGGTCAGAATCGCAAACATGAAAGGCCAGCTAAGGCGGTCAAATGCTTTCTGTGCATCTAAACTAAGTATTACTGCCGGGGTTTTAGTTTTGGTTAGTAGATCGACAAGGTCTATGGTGCGTCTAGTGTTGTCCCCTGCGTGTCTCAGGGGGACAAATCCAACCTGATCTCTATTTATCAGAGATGGCAAGATTTTTGAGAGTCTGTTCGCTAGAATTTTGGTGAAGATTTTGTAATCGGAATTGAGCAGGGCTATAGGACGATAGTTGTCAGGGATAGAAGGGTCTTTATCTGGTTTTGGTATAACTATGATGTGAGCATGAAGAAATTGGGGATGGGGTGTTGTACCTTTTAGTAAGGAGGCATATAGATTTAACATGTGTGGAGCTAATATAGGAAGGAAGGTTTTGTAGTAGGAGTAGGGGAGTCCATCTGGGCCTGGGGATTTGTGTAGGGGGAGTAGTTTAGTCACTTCGCTTAATTCTTCAGTGGTTATGGGGGCGTTTAATGAGGCGCGCTGATCAGGTGATATTTGTGGGAGTTTCAAAGATGAGATAAATGAGTCGAATTTCTTTTGTGAGAATTGGGTATGTGGGTCCGAGCTTAAACAGTTGTATAATTTGTTGTAGAAATCTCCAAAGACTTTAGACATGTTTTTGGGGCTATCCCTGTAATTCTAACGCAAACCTTACCCTGTAAGCCTAACACTAACCTTTCCTGTAAACCTAACACTAACTTTTTCTGTAAGCCAGCCAATAACCCTCCATGTAATACATGCAATTCTAACACTATCCTTCCCTGTAAACCTAACATTAACCTTCTCTGTAACCCTAACACTAATCATCCCTGTAATCCTAACACTAACCCTGTAACCATACCAAAACCTACCTGTAATACTAACACTAACCCTCCCTGTAATACTAACACTAATCCTCCCTGTAATACTAACACTAACCCTCCCTGTAATACTAACACTAACCCTCCCTGTAATACTAACACTAACTCTCCCTGTAATCCTAACACTAACCCTCCCTGTAATACTAACACTAACCCTCCCTGTAATACTAACACTAATCCTCCCTGTAATACTAACACTAACCCTCCCTAACCCTCCCTGTAATACTAACACTAACTCTCCCTGTAATCCTAACACTAACCCTCTCTGTAATACTACCACTAACCTGCCCTGTAAACCTAACACTATCTCTCCCTTTGAATTTAACACCAACTCTCAATGTAAACCTAACACTATAGCTCCCTGAAATCCCAACACTAACCCTCCCTGTAATCCCAACACTTAACCTCCCTGTAAACCTAACACTAACTCTCCCTGTAATCCTAACCCTCCCCGTAATCCTAATGCTGCGTACACACGACCGGACTTTCTGTGCAGCTAGGTCCGACATTCTTCCCGCCAGACTTTCCGGCGGACTACCACCGGACTTTCTAAACGGATGGACTTGCCTACACACGACCGGACTTTCCGGCAAGCTAGGTCCGCCCGTCTTCCCGACGGACTTTCGCCGGAGTTACGGCGGACTATTAGAATGAACGGACTTTCCCACACACGGACAAGTCCGTTCATTTTGACTAGGGTACGATGGGACTAGAAAAGGAAGTCAATCTTGCCGCTTTTATCGGCAAGATTGACACCCTAAAGTCCATACCAGACCCCTATCCGAGCACGCAGCCCGGCCGGTCAGGAAAGAGGATGGGGACGAGCAAGCGGCCCCCCTCCTGAACCGTACCAGGCTGCATGCCCTCAACATGGGAGGGTGGGTGCTTTGGGGGAGGGGGCACCCTGCGGGGCCCCCCCACCACAAAGCACCTTGTCCCCATGGTGATGAGATGCAATACCCTGCCCTTGCGTCGTATCTGGTCCGTCGGACCAGCATACAGATGAACGGGCTTACTGTCAGGAACTGAGTCCGGCGGACTTACGACGGAAAGATTTGAAACATGCTTAATTTCTAGGTCCGGCGGACTTTTGGGAAAAAAAGTCCGCGGGAGCCTACACATGATCGGATTGTGCGGTGGACTCTGGTCCGCCGGACCAAGTATGCCGGAAAGTCCGCTCGTGTGTACGCGGCATAACACTAACTCTCCCTGTAATCCTTACACCAATCCTCCCTGTCATACTAACACTGACCCTCTCTGTGACCCTTTCACTAATCTTTCATGCTACCTTATAGTTATACCTACCAGTAACCTTCACACTAACCCTCCCTGTAACTCTAATTCTATCCTTATCTGTAACCCTCATACCTACCTTCATTGTGCCTCTAACTGTATACTTGAAACTCTAATTCTCACACTAACCCTCCCTGCAACCTTTAGACCCCTTTCACATGGGGCAGATTTCATTTCCGATCAGCAGGGGAACAGCTCAAGAATCTCTTGCTGATAAGAGCAGAGTGGGAAGACGACTGGAGTAAAAGGATTCCACTGTCCGATTACACCTAACCACCCTACAGTCCATTCAGTTTAAATGGAAGAGGACAGATCCCACTCCACTCCTGACCTGGAAGTACACATTCAGTTTACACCTGCCTGTCAACAGGAACGCATGGACCTTCCAATCAGGTCCACCTGAAAAACTGACAGGAGAACTTGATTGGATCACCAGTGTGAAAGGGGCCCCAATCCTCAAAAAAATGTACTTAATAACATGAACACCATCCCTATTCTGTAACTTTAACGTTACCCTTTTCTGTGACTAACACTAACTGTACTGTGAGTTGTCTTAACCCTTCGTTGGCATACTCACCTCTTTTGAGCCAAAAGATACCAGCACTGAAGTCTTGTTGGAAGTGATACCTGTGAAACTATAACATACATTGGGTGATTAGGGCTGACACTGGTAGAATCTTATACTGTATATAGTGAGATTGCACATTGCGCGTATACAGGGATATAATTGTATAACTTAAAGCCAGCTGTAAAGATGGAAAAAAAACACTTTCTGCACCATGCATGTTTTTTTCCTTCAGAGCATATCAATTATAACCCATAACTGTGTATTGTTTCTTTTTTTGCAAACAATGTAACTATTAGCAAAACTGCATATATTTAGCAAAGCTCACAAATTGCTGGTTTTCAGTCCATTAATGTTTCATCCGTTTTGTACATTCATCAGTTTGTAAAAACTTGTTTAAACTTGAAAGTTGACAAGTGAGATAATTAGTCCATAGGGTTCTGTTACTAATTCATAAATATTTGCTCAAAGCAGGCAGTGGGGAAATCATGTATTGTTAAATCTGCCCTTGCCGATGATTAAAAAAAAAAAAGAGTTAAAGTGAAACTCTAGCCGAAACATTTTTTTTTATAGTGAACCTGAAATAACAAACTGCGTTAATGCTATTGACAGACGACATCATAAAAACAAACAAAGGCGCCTCTAAGTGCAGAAGATAAACAATTTTAATACCCCAACTGGGTTAAAAACACTTACAAAATAGGAGTGGTAAACAGGCACATCGTGGGTAAGGCTGCATTGGAAGGGGTCACGATCAGAGGAAGCCTTCAGGAGGATGGATGTAGTCACTGTCAGCAGCGGTGCAAAGCACAGGGAACAGCTGTGAAGCCGGCGTCGTCAGCGTGTGAGGGCTGCGAACCCGGAAGTGATGTCATCCGCTGAGCGGCTCTGTGACCAGCCTGAACCGCAAACGAAAGGCCAGAGAGGGGATGTGATGTCATCAATGAGGGACGCGTTTCGGAACCTTCATTCGTTCCTTTCTCAACCTCGGATTACACTGATGGCTGGGGAGGATATATACAAGCACACTGGCAGTGGATTGGCCGGGGGGCGGGGACAACAAGGTTAAATAACAAAAGGTCTAATAAACGCATATGAATGTAGACACACACCTGCAATAGCATGCTAAAAAATGAAAAAACGAAACAATTGAGGAAAATAAAATCAAGGATGGTGATAATAAAAGTTAAAAACGATCTGTATGACAATCAGAATACCCAATGTGTAGGTCTGACAAATCATGAAAAATGCTGCACATAACAGATTGTCAGCAAATGGGTAACAGGAAGGGGGAGGGGGAAAAGGGGACCATGCATGACATTAGTAACATTAAAAAATCATCATATAAAAATATATATAAAATGTGACATGAAAACGCCCATAGATTCGAATAAAAGAGGGTACGTTAAAATAAAAAAGTATTAGTGATAATAAAACATCTTTTTATTAAAAATTCTAAAAGAGGAGGGGGGGGGGAAAGCTTAGATAAGTGTGGTAAAGAAATGTATTGTCAAAGTATGGCACTAACTTCGAAGTCCTCATTTAACCCTCCAGGGGCTAAAACATTTAATAGGAATATCCAATACATTTCTCTATGGCATAGTCGTCGGTAGCGTTCAGCTGGGGGGAGATCTTTTGGCATTGCCTCAATAACCCATACTCTGAGGCCGCTAGTGGACTTATCATGGACGTGAAGATAGTGTTTGGGGACACTGTGATTATCTAGTCCGCCTTCAATAAAGCGACGGTGTTCACCAAACCGTTTCCGTAGTGGCCGGATGGTACGCCCTACATAAAATAGACCACAGGGACAAGTGAGGCAATATATGACATGGTCAGAAGAACATGTGTGGAAGCCCTTTATTGGATATGTTTTGCCTTTAACGTGAAAATTTTTTTGGCCATGTGTCACAAACCGACAGGTCTTGCAGAGGGGTTTGTGGCACTGATACATCCCAGAAATAGGAACAGACGACATCATGTATATCAATTTTGATTTTCCCCATATCTTTCTACTTTAACTTTTAGAGACCTCCTGGAGGATCCCTTCACCTTAAAGGGCAGCACTGTAGTCAACCCATTATGTTGGATGACTGTCTACCACACCTTTGATTTTCATTTCTGTACTCACTTTATCACCCTTCAAACAAATTTTTTTATAGTACCATTGGAGGCAAGGAACTCATCCACTGCTCTGAGCTTTGAAACTTTACTGTGTCTTGAAAAAGGTTTTTGGAAATATATGGCAATATAAGGCAAAATGAAAAGTCACAACATCTTTCTATTCATAGGTCTCTGGGACAGTTGATGCACATATTGGGAGGTAGCATCTAGAGATGTGCACAACAGAAAATGTTTTGTTTAGTTTTGTTAAGTTAATCTAGTTTCATCATATTTGTTATGTTAGAATGATTTGTTCTCAGAATTTGTTTTGTACATTCGGAATCTTTTCGTATATTCGGATTTGTTTTGTGTATTCGTTGTTCTGAATCAATTTGTATTTTGGAAGCTATTTCGGAAGATTGACTGTATTAATTTTAACATGGCAATTCGGTATTTTGGGAGATTACTTATGCACTCTGTTCAGGTTGGATGGAGGTGGATCCATCAGAATCTCCAAAGCATAACATAATAAATGGAACAAAATTAATGATTTAGAGATTCCAAAAGATCCACCTCAATCCAACCCAAACTTAATAAGTAGGAATCATAATCTTATTTCACTTTTCAATAGGTTTCCATTTCATATGTAGTACATTTTTTTATAATAATGAAAATTGTTAATGCTCGCAAAAATGAAATGGATCCGAATCAATTCTGATCATTCGTTGTATCGTTAGGTTTCTCTGATGCTTCAAACATTAACATAAGGTCTGAATGAAACGATTGTATACGAATAAATTTCATTTTGGATTATTTGAAATCTGTTACTATTGTGATTCAGAGATTTGAATACATCCAAATTTCAGAATATCACAAATTTCATCCCAATTTTGATTCCTAATGAAACAAATATCTAGTAGCATCCCCATAACACAGTCCTTAACCATCTTCTTCTGCCACCTTTTGTATACCCCAGGAAAAACACAGGCTGGGGAACGTCTTCCCCCTGCGATATCTAAGAACTGAGAGATGGGACTTTCTTCCTTTCAAAGCTTAGTTTTCCCACAGCGCCAGAGACCAGGCCTTCTCTCTTTGACTGCCTTATTTGGGCACCAGTCCACAAAAAAAAGATATTGGGAAACTGGAGAAAGTGCAGATAAGGGTAACCAAACTGATTAGAGGCACAAAGGACCTCAGCTTTGAGGAAACATTAGCAGAGCTGAATTTATTCTCTCTTTTGAGAAGATGTGATAAAGGGGGATATGGTTAGACATGTGCAGTTTGTTTCTTTTCAAATTAATATTCTGACAAATTTTTCGTTATTCATAGATTCGGATATATCCGAATACCCGAATTACAATATAAAAAAACTTTACCGAATGCTCCAAATAACGTAACGAAATTTGTCAGAATTTTGGAAATTCTGACTTAAATTTGAATCGAATTTTACATTGACCTCCAGTTGAATTCTAACTACACATATTGCTGAAATCAAAAACTGCGTGTGTTATTAGAGTACCATTTTGAAATTATTTATTTATTTATTTCAGGTACTTATATAGCGCCGTTAGTTTACGCAGCGCTTTACATATACATTGTACATTCACAATAATGCTGTTTTGTTAAGCCAAAGGTGATTTAAAGAGTCATTGTAATCATTTGATGAAGATTTTTCTTTTGTTTGTTCACTTTGCTGCATTAAAAACGAAAACAATATAACATTTTCGCTTCGACCAATTCAAAAATGTATCGATTTGAACATTTCAAATTGAAAAAAATCATTAAATTTGAAGAAAGTATCAAAAATTCTGAATATGAATTCTGAATGCGAATTGAACGAATCAACCAAATTGAACTAAACGAAATAACTAGATTAATGAATCCAAACGAAACAAAAATAAATGTTTTCATCATGCACATGTCTAGATATGATCAACATGTATAAATACATAAGTCATCCATATAGTAAACTTGGTGTAGAGTTATTTACCTTAAGGTCATCACAAAGGACAAAGGGACCCTCTACGTCATACAGAATATCTTCTTCACCGTAAGAGCTGTGAAAATGTGGAAAAGTCTCCCTCAAGAAATAGTTCTGTCCAACTCAGTAGATTGTTTTAAAAAAAAGCTGTATGCAGTCTTAAATGTGTAATGGTACCCCCGTAGGAGCTGCTGAGTGTTGTAGTCCGTCTGTCACCCTGCCCAGCCAGGCACGCAGCTCTCATTCACCAAGTCCTTGAACTTTGTTTTGTATTTTTATTGATTTATTATAAACTTGGATGGGGATAGGATATTCATGAGATGCCCAAAAACTGATTGCACAAAAATATACATGGGACAGACTATATACACCTCCGGTATATACAACTCCAATCTTCAACTCCAGCACATCACTTGCTTACAGACTATTTCTCCTCAACACCTCCAGCACATCACTTATTTGCACTTCCCGGACCAGCTAGCATTGATTTGTAGGCCTGGCACTGGGTCAGCCAGGCGTAAGGTTAATGCCCTTTGAAGGCAGGGACTGCATGCCCTTTTAGTGTAGCAAAATTGTAGCTAGTCCTAGTGCTAGCTGTCTACGTGGCTACTGAGCCCAGTAGCACATCTTCAGGCCCTGCCAGCCCTCATGGCTGCAGCTGCCTCTCTCTCTCTGCCCGTCACTCCCCAGTCCACTGCTCTGGCTTTGCACCAATCTCAGACTGTACTCTCCCAGTCCTCTCAGGCGTGCCTCCCAGATCTCCCAACTGTGTGACACTCACAGCCCTCTCGGCTGCGACCTGTTGTTCCTCCCTGGAGACTTTGCCTGGCAGTTATCTCCCACTGTCCTCTCCTTGCTCCCATGCCACCTACCCAGGACACCTCTGTGTGTCGTGAGAAGGGTCCTGTCTGCACCCGAGCCCCAGGCCTAAGGTCACCCCCCCCAGACTGGGGCACTCCCTCAAAGGCACCGACAACACTCCATCTCCAGCTTCCACCCCCAGCTGGACTGACCCTAGGTATTTAAGGAGGCCTGCCCCCTGCCAATCCAGATTGGGGATTGGTCAGGGCTCTTTAGAACAACCCAGACAGCACCACCACCCCCCTCCCCCTTCCCTTCCAGAAAACAGTAGAACATTCTGGAAAGAAGTGGGAGGTCTTGGTGATGCTGCCTGTGAGTCACCCAGCTCCAACCCAGAACAAAACACACCCAGGCTTGGCTGCCTGCCAAGCCTGGGAATTTACATACTCTCACAAAAAAACTATCCTTCTAGCAAACTAGAGGGTGCTACAAATGCATAAAATATAACTGGATATTAACATGTATTAGTAATAACACCAGAGATTGTTGATCCAGGAAAAATTCAATACCCTTCAGGGAATTTGGAAGGATTTTTTTACAGCGTAGGAAATAATTGGTCCATGCTTTATGGGGTTTTTTTTGCCTTCCTCTTGGTCAACTGTAGGCATAGAGTTCTGTATATGTGGGTTTTTTTATGTAATACTTTTTTCTATTGCTTGAACTTGATGGACCTGTGCCATTTTTCATCCCTATGTAACTGCCTCATTAGAACCCATCTCCACCCAACATCCAGTGTTTTTTTAGATTGGAGAAATGTTTCCTTAGGACCTTAGTTACTCAGTACAATAGGAGAAAAGAGGCCAAAATGCTATAAGCACCCCTTACTCGACACGTCCCTCTGGGCAGAGAAGAAAGGCTAGGATAGGAAAGTGGAGCTAGCATAATCCATTAAAAAAGTTCTTAAGGAGTTGTTGAGAAGGAGCTGCATCAAAAGGGAGACCAGGGCATGCGCCCTGGATGCCAAGTGCTAGGGACCCCCTGTGTGTCCTATTCCTAGATGTACAAGGAGAAACACGGTGTTCATTCGTTATGTTTTAATACACCAGTTCAGACATGAATTATTCGGTATTAGGTGACTGTAATTTTTCATTACGGACTTGAGTTTTCTTTGGGCTCTATTTTTACTTAGACAAGTTTGAATTTTCGGATGTGCCAAGATGAATTATGCTGCCAGCCAAGCCTGGAAATTTACCTACTCTCACAAAAAAATACACTATCCTTCTAGCAAACTAGAGAGTGCTACAAATGCATAAAATATAACTGGATATTAATATGTATTAGTAATAACACCAGAGATTGTTGATCCAGGAAAAATGCAATACCTTTCAGGGAATTCGGAAGGATTTTTTTACTGTGCTGGAAATAATTGGTCCATGCTTTATGGAGTTTTTTTTGCCTTCCTCTTGGTCAACTGTAGGCATAGAGTTCTGTATATGTGTTTTTTTTTTACATAATACTTTTTTCTATTGCTTGAACTTGATGGAGCTGTGCCATTTTTCATCCCTATGTAACTGCCTCATTGGAACCCATCTCCACCCAACATCCAATGCTTTTTTAGATTGGAGAAATGTTTCCTTAGGACCTTAGTTACTCAGTACAATGGGAGAAAAGGGGCCAAAATGCTATAAGCACCCCTTACACGACAAGTCCCTCTGGGCAGAGAAGAAAGGCTAGGATAGGAAAGTGGAGCTAGCATAATCCATTAAAAATGTTCTTAAGCAGTTGTTGAGAAGGAGCTGCATCAAAAGGGAGACCAGGGCATGCGCCCTGGATGCCAAGTGCTAGGGACCCCCTGTGTGTCCTATCTCTAGATGTACAAGGAAAAACACGGTGTTCATTAGTCATGTTTTAATCCACCAGTTCAGACATGAATTATTCGGTATTAGGTGACTGTAATTTTTCATTACAGACTTGAGTTTTCTTTGCGCTCTATTTTTACTTAGACAAGTTTGAATTTTCAGATGTGCCAAGATGAATTATGTTGTTATTACATAAAACGTCAACATTGATTTAAAGATTTGAAGATGTGAAAAGCCTCCTGTCTGCAAAGTATTATTGTGCTGACATCTTGAGATTGCTGTTTTGACCACACACTTCGGAAGAGGCATTCATTGTTCTGACAATCCAATGGGGAAAATATGGTGATGCCCTTGTATATAGCTTTTGTAGACTTTAACCTTTTTGCTATCACTGCTGTAAATTTTACATCAAGATCATCTTCGATGCAATATTTATGTCATGAAATCTCAGATTTGCAGATAAAATAATGCTTAAAAAACAGCCTCAATGTTTCTTATATGACAGTTTTCCTTTAAATAGGATCTTTAGTTTTTCTTACTGTAATACAGCACAAGTACATATATTAAACTTAGAGCGCAATGTAAATAATTTAATCAATATTGACTAATGTATTATATTAATTATAGTTCTGTGTATAGTTTGTAATTTTTTTATGTACATGGAAATATGCATTTTTACTCATAACTGCTTTCTCTTTGGTACTGTAGGCATGCATAGAGTGCATCTTGCATCCTTTAAACTATAGATTGTCTGCAGTCTCTAAAGACATGAAACATACGCAAAGTTTCCGGTAGCTAGATACCAGGCTGTTTAGGCTGTTGGTTGAGTCTTAATATGATGCACTGGAAGCTTCCTGAATACAGATAACAACTTTACTTACATGGAGGATAGCAAAACATATCTTAACAGCATGGAAACAGGAACACAACAAAACGCTGAGGAAAGCACTTCCTCTCATTGCATCATACAATAGATTTACATGCACATTGCACTATAACACTACAGCACCACCTGCTGCATAGACAGGTATAATGCATATATAGTCATAGTACATAAGCAACTTGCTGTTGCTCTTTCAACGCCCCTTCTCAACAGCATGTGCTTTGTCAAATTACATTCAGCTTCTTCTGGATATAACTATGATGTTTTCTTTGACAAAGGCTTGGTGAGTGCATCAGCAGTCATCTCCTCTGACTGAATGGTATTGAATGTCAATAACACCTTGCTCTTGATTATCTCTCAGTAGGAGATACTTGACATTGATTTGTTTGGTCCCTTTCTGATTGTGTAAGCTTTATACTTTCCTGATTGTCTTCTAAAATGGGAATTGGTTTTGACATGTCTACCCCATGTTCACAAAACATTGACGAATCCATATCGCTTCTTGACACGCGTGTGCTGCTACAATGTACTCTGCTTCAGTTGACGATAGAGCGACAGTTACCTGATTTTGACTAGACCAACTTATGGTTCCTTCCCCATACTGGAAGATTAATCCACTTGTGAATTTGAGGTCTGTGCAGTCTAGGGTTGAGCCGAACACCCCCCTGTTCGGTTCGCACCAGAACATGCGAACAGGATAAAAGTTTGTTCGAACACGCGAACACCGTTAAAGTCTATGGGACACGAACATGAATAATCAAAAGTGCTAATTTTAAAGGCTTATATGCAAGTTATTGCCATAAAAAGTGTTTAGGGACCTGGATCCTGCCCCAGGGGACATGTATCAATGCAAAAAAAAGTTTTAAAAACGTCCGTTTTTCAGGAGCAGTGATTTTAATAATGCTTAAAGTCAAACAATAAAAGTGTAATATCCCTTTAAATTTCGTAGCTGGGGGGTGTCTATAGTATGCCTGTAAAGGGGCGCATGTTTCCCGTGTTTAGAACAGTCTGACAGCGAAATGACATTTCGAAGGAAAAAAAGCCATTTAAAGCTACTCTCGGCTATTGCATTGCCGGTCCGACAATACACATAGAAGTTCATTGATAAAAACGGCATGGGAATTCCCCACAGGGGAACCCCGAACCAAAATTTAAAAAAAAATGACGTGGGGGTCCCCCTAAATTCCATACCAGGCCCTTCAGGTCTGGTATGGATATTAAGGGGAACCCCGGCCAAAATGTAAAAAAAAAATGACGTGGGGGTCCCCCTAAATTTCATACCAGACCCTTCAGGTCTGGTACGGATTTTAAGGGGAACCCCGCGCCCAAAAAAAAACAAAAACGGCGTGGGGTCCCCCCAAGGATCCAAAAAATCCATACCAGACCCTTATCCGACCACGCAACCTGGCAGGCCGCAGGAAAAGAGGGGGGACGAAACCCCCCCCTCCTGAACCGTACCAGGCCACATGCCCTCAACAATGGGAGGGTGCTTTGGGGTAGCCCCCCAAAACTCCTTGCCCCCATGTTGATGAGGACAAAGGCCTCATCCCCACAACCCTGGCCGGTGGTTGTGGGGGTCTGCGGGCGGGGGGCTTATCGGAATCTGGAAGACCCCTTTAACAAGGGGACCCCCAGATCCCGGCCCTCCCCCCTGTGTGAAATATTAAGGGGGTACTTGTACCCCTACCATTTCACTAAAAAACTGTCAAGAATGTTAAAAATGACAAGAGACAGTTTTTGACAATTCCTTTATTTAAATGCTTCTTCTTTCTTCTATCTTCCTTCATCTTCTTCTTCTGGTTCTTCTGGCTCTTCTGGTTCTTCCTCCGGCGTTCTCGTCTTCTGGTCTCTTCTTCTTCTGGTTCTTTTGGCTCTTCTGGTTATTCCTCCGGCGTTCTCGTGGCTTCTTCTATCTTCTCCTTGGGCCGCTCCGCACCCATGGCATGGAGGGAGGCTCCCGCTCTTCTCTTCATCTTCTTCATCTTCTTCTTCTTCTCTTCTTCTTTTCTTCTCTTCTTCTCTTCTTCATTTTCTTCTCCGGGCCGCTCCGCATCCATGCTGGCATGGAGGGAGGCTCCCGCTGTGTGACGGCGTCTCCTCGTCTGACGGTTCTTAAATAACGGGGGGCGAGGCCACCCGGTGACCCCGCCTCCCTCTGACGCACGGGACATGACGGGACTTCCCTGTGGCATTCCCCGTGACGTCACAGGGAAGTCCCGTCAAGTCATCGTGCGTCAGAGGGGGGCGGGGCCTGTTATTTAAGAACCGTCAGACGAGGAGACGCTGTCACACAGCAGGAGCCTCCCTCCATGCCAGCATGGATGCGGAGCGACCCGGAGAAGAAAATGAAGAGGAGAAGAAGAGAAGAAGAGAAGAAGAGGAAGAAGAAGATGAAGAAGATGAAGAGAAGAGCGGGAGCCTCCCCCCATGCCATGGGTGCGGAGCGGCTCGAGGAGAAGAAGATAGAAGATGCCGCGGAGGAGATGCTGGATGAGAACGCCGGAGGAAGAACCAGAAGAAGAAGAAGATAAAGGGAGATAGAAGAAAGAAGAAGCATTTAAATAAAGGAATTGTCAAAAACTGTCTCCTGTAATTTTAACATTTTTGACAGTTTTTTAGTGAAATGGTAGGGGTAAGTACCCCCTTACCATTTCACACAGGGGGAGGGGCCGGGATCTGGGGGTCCTCTTGTTAAAGGGGGCTTCCAGATTTCGATAAGCCCCCCGCCCGCAGACCCCCACAACCACCGGCCAGGGTTGTGGGGATGAGGCCCTTGTCCTCATCAACATGGGGACAAGGTGTTTTGGGGGGCTACCCCAAAACCTTCCCAATGTTGAGAACATGTGGCCTGGTACGGTTCAGGTGGGGGGGCCGCACTCTCGTCCCTCCCTCTTTTTCTGCGGCCTGCCAGGTTGCGTGCTCGGATAAGGGTCTGGTATGGATGTTTGGGGGACCCCACGTCATTTTTGGGTTTTTTTGGCGCGGGGTTCCCCTTAAAATCCATACCAGACCTGAAGGGTCTGGTATGGAATTTAGGGGGACCCCCACGTCATTTTTTTAAAAAAATTTTGGCCAGAGTTCCCCTTAATATCCATACCAGACCTGAAGGGCCTGGTATGGAATTTAGGGGGATCCCCACGTCATTTTTTTTATAAATTTTGGTTCGGGGTTCCCCTGTGGGGAATTCCCATGCCGTTTTTATCAATGAACTTCTATTTGTATTGTCGGACCGGCAATGCAATAGCCGCAAGTAGTTTTAAATGGGTTTTTTCCTTCGAAATGTCATTTTGCTGTCAGACTGTTCTAAACACGGGAAACATGCGCCCCTTTACAGGCATACTATAGACACCCCCCAGCTATGAAATTTAAAGGGATATTACACTTTTATTGTTTGACTTTAAGCATTATTAAAATCACTGCTCCTGAAAAAACGGCCGTTTTTAAAACTTTTTTTTGCATTGATCCATGTACCCTGCGGCAGGACCCAGGTCCCCAAACACGTTTTATGACAATAACTTGCATATAAGCCTTTAAAATTAGTACTTTTGATTTCTCCCATAGACTTTTAAAGGGTGTTCCGCGGCATTCGAATTTGCCGCGAACACCCCAAATTGTTTCGCTGTTCGGCGAACTTGCGAACAGCCAATGTTCGAGTCGAACATGAGTTCGACTCAAACCCGAAGCTCATCCCTGGTGGAGTCCCCTGCCCAATCAGCATTCACATACCTGACCAATTTTGGATTTGATGTTGCTGGTAACCATAACTTCATCTGAATTGTTCCTTTGAGGTACTGTATCACTCTTTTTACTGCATCCCCTCACACTGACAGGGAGCTGAGACTTTCCTGCATAGTATGCCCACTGCTGCTGGTCTTGTCACAGTGGCAAAATATAGCAGCTTACTGATTGCTCTGCGATACATGTCATTATTGGGTAGCACGTTTTCTGCTTCATTGCTCTTTTGATAACCTTGTTCCATAGGAGTTTTCAATTCTTTTGCATCTTGCATATGGAATTGTTCCAAGATTTCAGAGATTTTCTGAGATTGGTTGAGAAGATAACTTCCATGTTCTTTTCTCTCTATTTGGATTCCCAGATAGTAGCTAATGTTCCCTAGCTCTTTAATTTCAAAATTTTCTTTCAGCTTGTGAACTATCTGATTGTAATCCCTCTCTTGTTCAAAACAGGTTATAATGTCATTGACATAGATAGGGATGTATACCCACCTGTTTTCTTGATTCCTTACAGGCATACTATAGACACCCCCCAGCTATGAAATTTAAAGGGATATTACACTTTTATTGTTTGACTTTAAGCATTATTAAAATCACTGCTCCTGAAAAAACGGCCGTTTTTAAAACTTTTTTTTGCATTGATCCATGTACCCTGCGGCAGGACCCAGGTCCCCAAACACGTTTTATGACAATAACTTGCATATAAGCCTTTAAAATTAGTACTTTTGATTTCTCCCATAGACTTTTAAAGGGTGTTCCGCGGCATTCGAATTTGCCGCGAACACCCCAAATTGTTCGGTGTTCGGCGAATTTGCGAACAGCCAATGTTCGAGTCGAACATGAGTTCGACTCGAACTCGAAGCTCATCCCTAGTTTTATGACAATAACTTGCATATAAGCCTTTAAAATTAGTACTTTTGATTTCTCCCATAGACTTTTAAAGGGTGTTCCGCGGCATTCGAATTTGCCGCGAACACCCCAAATTGTTTCGCTGTTCGGCGAACTTGCGAACAGCCAATGTTCGAGTCGAACATGAGTTCAACTCAAACCCGAAGCTCATCCCTGGTGGAGTCCCCTGCTCAATCAGCATTCACATACCTGACCAATTTTGGATTTGATGTTGCTGGTAACGTTTTATGACAATAACTTGCATATAAGCCTTTAAAATTAGTACTTTCGATTTCTCCCATAGACTTTTAAAGGGTGTTCCGCGGCATTCGAATTTGCCGCGAACACCCCAAATTGTTTAGCTGTTCGGCGAACTTGCAAACAGCCAATGTTCGAGTCGAACATGAGTTCGACTCAAACCCGAAGCTCATCCCTGGTGGAGTCCCCTGCCCAATCAGCATTCACATACCTGACCAATTTTGGATTTGATGTTGCTGGTAACCATAACTTCATCTGAATTGTTCCTTTGAGGTACTGTATCACTCTTTTTACTGCATCCCCTCACACTGACAGGGAGCTGAGACTTTCCTGCATAGTATGCCCACTGCTGCTGGTCTTGTCACAGTGGCAAAATATAGCAGCTTACTGATTGCTCTGCGATACATGTCATTATTGGGTAGCAAGTTTTCTGCTTCATTGCTCTTTTGATAACCTTGTTCCATAGGAGTTTTCAATTCTTTTGCATCTTGCATATGGAATTGTTCCAAGATTTCAGAGATTTTCTGAGATTGGTTGAGAAGATAACTTCCATCTTCTTTTCTCTCTATTTGGATTCCCAGATAGTAGCTAATGTTCCCTAGCTCTTTAATTTCAAAATTTTCTTTCAGCTTGTGAACTATCTGATTGTAATCCCTCTCTTGTTCAAAACAGGTTATAATGTCATTGACATAGATAGGAATGTATACCCACCTGTTTTCTTGATTCCTGGAGTAGAGTCAGGGGTCTGCTTTACTCCTTGAGAATCCTTCTCTAGTAAGTACTTCATTCACTTTCTCATTCAACATCCTTGCAGATTGCCTAAGACCGTAGATGCTCTTCTGAGGTTTACAGACAAGGTTGTCTTCTTGCTCAAACCCTGGTGGTTGCTCCATGTAGAGGTCTTCCTTAATGTCTCCATATAGGAAAGCAGTTTTAACGTCTAGGTGTTTGACTTGCATGCCCTTCCTGGCTGCAACGCTAAGAAGTGCTCTGAAGGTGGAGTGTTTTACACTGGGAGCTAATGTTTCATCGTAATCTTCACCAAATTTCTTGAGAGTAACCCTTGGCAACTATTCTGGCTTTATATTTGTGGATATTCCCTTCTGCATCTGGCTTTACTTTGAAAGTCCACTTGTTTCCTATCAATTTGCGGTTAGGGGGGAGCTCTGTGAGTGTCCAGGTTTTATTTCCCTGAAGTGACTAATTATTCTTCCGTTGCCTTTCTCAATTTATTGGTTTCACGTTTTGGTCATTTTTCTGTCTTCCCAGGATGTTGGTTCAAGTATGCTGTGTGTTTTGACAGTGTATGACAGGGTAGTTTGTGGTCCGATTGGATCTTTTGACTTCAAGCAGTTCAGCAAGATCTGGTGGAGAACTTGATTTAGGCACTGTGAGTTCCACCTCTTGTTCTGACTCCTGCACAGGTTCTTTTTGGTCGATTTTTTTTTTTTCTGGTTTGCTGGGCATATTCACTTGACAGCAGGGATCAGTGTTTCTGGTGATAGGCTCTCATCAAAATAAACACTATGGCCTATTGTCACTTTGTCTGTCTTTGGGTGTAGGATTCTGTAAGCCTTATGCCCTGTACACACGGTCGGACATTGATCGGACATTCCGACAACAAAATCCATGGATTTTTTCCAACGGATGTTGGCTCAAACTTGTCTTGCATACACATGGTCACACAAAGTTGTCGGAAAATCTGATCGTTCTGAACGCGGTGACGTAAAACCACGTACGTTGGGACTATAAACGGGGCAGTAGCCAATAGCTTTCGTCTCTTAATTTATTCTGAGCATGCGTGGCACTTTGTGCGTCAGATTTGTGTACACACAATCAGAATTTCCGACAACGGATTTTATTGTCGGAAAATTTTATAGCAAGCTCTCAAACTTTGTGTGTCGGAAACTCCTATGGAAAAGGTCCTAGCACACATTTTCCATCGGAAAATCCTTTTGTGTGTACAGGGGATTAGTTTGATCGCTGTAGCCTACTAGAATGCCCTCTATGACTCTGTTATCCAGCTTGGATCGCTTCTCACTTGGTATGCAGGCATATGCTTTACATCCAAACACTCTGATGTGCCCTATGCTAGGCTTTGACCCATGCCACATTTTGAATGGAGTACTTTTAATTTTCTTTAGAGGGTAGTCTGTTCTGTAGGTAGGTTGCAGTCATGACTGTTTCTCCCCAGTACTTGTGAGGTAGGTTGGCATCCAACAACATGCACCTGGCCATTTCTATAGGAGTGCAATTTTTCCTTTCTGCTACACCGTTTTGTTCAGGAGTGTATGGTGTGGTTGTCTGGTGTACTATTCCTTGTCTCTTTGGGTATGAGGCCACTTCTTTGCTTATGTATTCACCCTCATTGTCGGTGCATATTATTTCTGGTTTCAATTAGAATTCGTTGCTAGACATGGCAACAAACTCTTGAAGTTTCTCCGATATTTCATTCTTGTGTTTCATCAGATAAGCAATTATGTACCTGAAATAATCATCAATGAAAGTCAGTAGATATCTGTTCTCACCTGACGTGGACATTTTAATTGGACCGCATACGTCACTATGTATGAGCTGCAGGGGGAAGGTGTTTTTCTTTTTTTTTTGAGAAGCCTGTGGAAGGGGAGCACCTGTGGCTTTTTCTTCAAAACAGCACTTGCATTTCATGAGCACTTTGCAAGGCATTATTGTCTGTGTCACTTTAAAGGTGCCACTCTATGATGTGTCTGCAGTTTCCTTTGTGGCTGCTTTAACTCTTTCTTTTGTTGATGGCTCCAGCTTTCGCTGCTCGGCTTTCAAGATAGAATAGTCTTTTTTAAGTGACCGGTCCTTTCTCTGCTTTCTTTGTTGTTCTTTGTGCCTTTGTAAATCTTAAAAGCTTTGTCATCATGGTGCGTATTTTCTTTCCTTCTGTCATATTCATCAATTTGCCTTTGACATATTCTAGCTTCATCTCCTGCTCAGGTCTGGTTTCTACACGTAATAAGAGCAGTATATGTCTCTGGAATGCTGCAGAGGAACAGGGCAGCAATATGGTTCTTTGAAGTCCTCTCTGGTGGCGCGTAGCTGCTCTATGATTTCTAGCATAGCTTTCACGTGGTCACACATTTGCTGGCCTTCTTCTAGCCTCATCTTATACAGCTTTCCTAGCAGAAACAGCTTGCTGTTTAGGCTTGAATGCTCATGCAGTTTTTGTAATGAAGTCCACATACCTTTGGCCGTTTTCTCTATTCTTATGTGGATAAGCTGGATATTTTTCACTAGCAAGCTTATAGTTACTTTTGCTTGCCTGTCTTTCCTGTCCCATTCTTCCATCTCTGTTTGTGGGTCTGTCTGTATTCAGCACTTGCCACAAGTCGTCCTTGCTGAGAAGCATTTCTAGCTTGAACTTCCACAGCTGGAAATTGGCATTGTTCAACTTTGCGATTGCAAACTTCACATCTGAATCACTTGCCATCTTTCAGCAGCTTGTATACAGTACTCACTGACTTGTAGTATTCTCTCCAGTGCCTGGGTCCATAACATGTTGTTTGAGTATTAAAATGATGCGCTGGAATCTTCTTGAATACAGGAAACAACTTTACTTGCATGGAGAATAGCAAAACATATCTTAACAGCATCTTAACAGCATGGAAACAGGAACACAACAAAACACTAAGGAAAGCACTTCCTTTCATTGCATCACACAATAGATTTACATGCACATTACACTACAACACTACAGCACCACCTGTTGCATAGACAGGTATAATGCATATATAGTCACAGTACATAAGCAACTTGCTGCTGTTCTTCCAACATGGCTACAGATCACATGATAGAGCTTGACAACACACATGTCTTTTTTTATTGGCATATTTTTTATTTTAATATGTTTTGATATTTATATCGTGTTTGTATTGATAATATATATATATATATATATATATATATATATATATATATATATATATATATATATATATATATATATATATATTGTATATAGTGATATGGGGGATGATTAGCTCAGTGGTAGATGCTTTTTTTTTAGTGAAGGTCGTGTCAGTGAGGACTGTGTTTAAGGGCCTGGAACCTCATTTTTACTCAAAATGAAAAAGAGTCTTTATAACACAAAGTTTTTCACCTCTTCCAGCTTCACACAAAAGAGTGTTAAATGAAAATGTTGAGCCACCTGACTCTCCTGTCAGCAGCACTGCTGCTCACTCCAGTCACCCCCAGACCATGAGCTTCTCTGGCTCATTCAGCCTATGCATGCAGCTGTTATACAGGCCTCCTCCTGGCCCTCCTTGCATACCACTGATTAGGCACACCCTAATCACCGGTGCTGTCTCCCAAGATCTGCCTCGAAATGTTGCATTCAAGAGAGTGTGTAGCTCCTGCTGCCTGTGAAACAGTTTCACAGGCAGCAGATCGTGAGGTTTACCAGAGCCGCTGAGTGTGTAATCTGTCAGATAATGTCACTGCTTGCAGAGAGAGAGACCAGCTGTCAAAATTCAGCGTTGATGTCGGGAGTGGGCGGGACCGAACGGCTATCAAGTACCAGCCAATGGAATGGGGTCTGGGTGGGCCACTACTTTTATGTGACTGTGCCCCCTTTCTTAAGCTGCCCAACCATTGGCTGGTGTTGATAGCTGCTTGGTCCCGCCCATCCCGACATTGCGGCTGAGTTGTGACAGCTCCTCTCTCTCTCCCAGCAAGTAGTTACATTAGCTGACAGTTTCACACACCGAGCGGCTCTGGCAAGTCTGTCTACTCTGCTGCATGTGAGACTCCTCCTCTCTCCTGCCAGTGCCAACCAATGCTGCCTATCAGTGCAACCAGTGCCAACCAATGCTGCCTATCAGTGCAAATGAATGCTACCTATCGGTGCCAGCCAATGCTACCTATCAGTGCCAACCAGTGCCAACCAATGCTGCCTATCAGTGCCAACCAATGCTGCCAATCAGTGCCAACCAATGCTGCCAATCAATTCTGCCTATCAGTGCCAATCAGTGCCAATCAATGCTGGCTATCAGTGTCAATCAATGCTGCTAATCAGTGCTACCTATCAGTGGCAATCAGTGCTGACTATCAGTGCCCATCAGTGCTGCCTATCAGTACCCATAAGTGTTGCCAATCAGAGCCTATCAGTGCTGTCTATCAGTGCCAATCAGTGCCCATAAGTGCTGCTAATCAAAGCCCATCAGTGCTGCCTATCAGTGCCCATCAGTGCCAATCAGTGCTGCCTATCAGTGCCTCCAATAAGTGCTGCCAGTCAGTGCCGCCTATCAATGCCAATCAGTGCTGCCTATCAATGCCACCTATCAGTGCCCATCAGTGCTACCAACTAGTGCCCATCAATGCTGCCAATCAGTGCAGCCTATTAGTGCCCCTCAGTGCCAATCAGTCCCCATTAATGCTGATAATCAGTGCCGCCTATCAGTGCCAATCAGAGCCGCCTATCAGTGCTACAAATCAGTGCCCATCATTGATGCCAATCAGTGCCAATCATTGCTGCCTAACAGTGCCATCAATCAGTGCCTATCAGTGCCCATCAGTTCTGCCAATCAGTGCTAACAATCTGTACTGCCTATCAGTGGACATCAGTGCTGCCTATCAGTGCCAATCAGTGCCACCTATCAGTGTCAATCAGGGGCAGATATTAGTGCCCATCATTGCTGCCAATCAGTGCCACCTATCAGTGGCAATCAATGCCCATCTGTGCTGCCAATCAGTGCCCATCAGTGCCACCTATCAGTGCTGTCAATCAGTGCTGCTAATCAGTGCCCATCAGTGCTCTGAGTGCAGGGATGGGGAGATGAACTCTGCAGCCAGGAACATTGTCCATGGGGAGGGCACAACTGAAACTCGTTGATGTTTATTAACCACTTAACAACCGGCCCATAGCCAAATGACGGCTACAGGGCGGTTGTTTAACTCTGGGAGGGCGTCCAGGGACGTCCTTCCAGAATTCTGCTCTCGCGCGCCCCCTAGGGCGCGCACTCGAGAGCATCCGTGACCGCCGGGTCCAGAGGACCCGGCGCATCACAGATCCCGGTAAATGGCCGCTGATCGCGGCCGTTTACCATGTGATCGCTCTGTCAAATGACGGAGCGATCACATGTCAACAAACCGGCGTCATCTGATGACGCCGGTTCCTCTCCTCCCCCTCTCCTCCCCTCCTGTGTACCGATCGGTACACAGTGACCGGAGAGGCGGATGGATGGATGGCTGCAGCGTTGTGGGCTGCATCTGTAGTGCCCACAGCGCTGCACAGAGACATCCAGCCATCCATCCATCCATGCTCAGCCATCCCCACTACTCTGCATGCTCTGCAATTCCCTCTGCAATGCCCCACAATACTCTGCCATACCCTGGAATACCCCTGCAATACTCTGCCATACCCTGGAATACCCCTGCAATACTCTGCCATACCCCGGAATACCCCTGCAATACTCTGCCATACCCTGGAATACCCCTGCAATACTCTGCCATACCCCGGAATACCCCGCAATACTCTGCCATACCCTGGAATACCCCGCAATACTCTGCCATACCCTGGAATACCCCGCAATACTCTGCCATACCCTGGAATACCCCGCAATACTCTGCCATACCCTGGAATACCCCGCAATACTCTTCCATACCCCGCAATACTCTGCCATACCCCGCAATACTCTGCTATACCCCGCAATACTCTGCCATACCCCGCAATACTCTGCCATACCCCGCAATACCCTGCCATACCCCGCAATACCCTGCCATACCCCGCAATACTCTGCCATACCCCGCAATACTCTGCCATACCCTGGAATACCCCGCAATACTCTGCCATACCCTGGAATACCCCGCAATACTCTGCCATACCCTGGAATACCCCGCAATACTCTGCCATACCCTGGAATACCCCGCAATACTCTTCCATACCCTGGAATACCCCGCAATACTCTGCCATACCCTGGAATACCCCGCAATACTCTGCCATACCTTGGAATACCCCGCAATACTCTGCCATACCCCGCAATACTCTGCCATACCCCGCAATACTCTGCCATACCCCGCAATACTCTGCCATACCCTGGAATACCCCGCAATACTCTGCAATACCCTGAAATATCCCGCAATACCCAGCCATACTCTGCAATACTCAGTGATACCCAGCCATACTCTGCAATACTCAGTGATACCCAGCCATACTCTGCCATACCCAGTCATGTTCTGCAATACCCCGCAAAAATCTGCAATACTCTGCCATAACCCGCAATACTCTGCCATACCCAGCCATACTCTGCAATACCCCGCAATACCCAGCCATACTCTGCAATACTCGGTGATACCCAGCCATACTCTGCCATACCCAGCCATACTCTGCAATACCCCGCAATACCCAGCCATACTCTGCAATACTCGGTGATACCCAGCCATACTCTGCCATACCCAGTCATACTCGGCGATACTCTGCAATACCCAGCCATGCTCAGCCATACCCAGTCTCTGTATGTGGCCAGGCTGTGGAAGTCTCACACATGTGGTATCGCCGTACTCAGGAGGAGTAGGAGAATCTATTTTGGGGGGTCATTTTTGGTATGTACATGCTATGTGTTAGAAATATTGTATAAATGGACAACTTTGTGTTAAAAAAAAAAAAAGCGTTTTAACCACTTCCCGCCTTCCGTCATACGACGTCCTTGACTTTGTGCGGAGATATCTGAATGATGGGTGCAGCTACAGGCATCATTCAGATATCATATTTTTCAGCCGGCGATTCCCTACACCATGAGAATGATCATAGCGGCTGTTACACTGCTTGATCGTTCTTACGGGAGGCGAGAGGGGACGCCCCCCCTCCCGCCGCCCTCCGGTGCTTCTACCGACTCACCGCTACGATCGAAGCCAGGATCTTTTTTTTTTTTTTTTTTTTTTTTAATTTCAGGAACAGCCTAGAGGTGAGATGTGGGGTCTTATTGACCCCATATCTCACTGTAAAGAGGACCTGTCATGCCATATTCCTATTACAAGGGATGTTTACATTCCTTGTAATAGGAATAAAAGTGATCAAAAAAATTTTTTTTTTGGAAAAAGTGTCAAACTAAAATAATTAAAGTAAAATGAACAATAAAAAAAAAAAAAAAATTTTTAAAGTGCCCCTGTCCGTGTGCTCGCATGCAGAAGCGAACGCATACGTACGTCCCGCCCACATATGAAAACGGTGTTCAAACCACACATGTGAGGTATTGCTGCGATCGGTAGAGCGAGAGCAATAATTTTGGCCCTAGACCTCCTCTGTAACTCAAAATTTGTTACCGGTAAAAAATTTTAAAGCGTCGCCTATGGGGATTTTTAAGTGGCGAAGTTTGGCACCATTCTACAAGCATGTGCAATTTTGAAAGGTGACATGTTAGGTATCTATTAACTTGGCGTAACTTCATCTTCATATTATGCAAAAACATTGGGCTATCCTTACTGTTTTGTTTTTTTTTTAAGCAAAAAACTGTTTTTTTTCCAAAAAAAACGCGTTCGAAAAATTGCTGCGCAAATATCGTGCGAGATAAAAAGTTGCAATGACCGCTATTGTATTCTCTAGGGTCTTTGCTAAAAAAACATATATAATGTTTTGGGGTTCTATGTAATTTTCTAGCAAATAAATGATGATTTTTACATGTAGGAGAGAAATGTCAGAATTGGCCTGGGTGCTCCAGAACACCTGAAGGTGCTCCCCTGCATGTTGGGCCTCTGTATGTGGCCACGCTGTGTAAAAGTCTCACACATGTGGTATCGCCATACTCGGGAGTAATAGCAGAATGTGTTTTGGGGTGTAATTTGTGGTATGCATATGCTGTGTGTGAGAAATAACCTGCTAATATGACAATTTTGTGAAAAAAAAAAAAAACGAAAAAAAAAAAACTTGATTTTGCAAAGAATTGTGGGAAAAAATGACAACTTCAAAAAACTCACCATGCATCTTTCTAAATACCTTGGAATGTCTTCTTTCCAAAAAGGGGTCATTTGGGGGGTATTTGTACTTTTCTGGCATGTTAGGGTCTCAAGAAATGAGATAGGCCGTCAGTACTTCAGGTGTGATCAATTTTCAGATATTGGTACCATAGCTTGTGGACGCTATAACTTTCACAAAGACCAAATAATATACACTAATTTGGGTTATTTTTACCAAAGATATGTAGCGGTATAAATTTTGGCCAAAATATATGAAGAAAAATTACTAATTTTCAAAATTTTATAACAGAAACGAAGAAAAATTAATTTTTTTACAGATTTTTCGGTCTTTTTTCTTTTATAGCGCAAAAAATAAAGAACCCAGTGGTGATTAAATACCACCAAAAGAAAGCTCTATTTGTGTGAAAAAAAGGACAAAAAATTCATACAGTGTTGCATGACTGAGTAATTGTCATTCAAAATGTGAGAGCACCAAAAGCTGAAAATTGGTCTGGTTATTAAGGGGGTTTAAGTGCCCAGTGGTCAAGTGGTTAATGCCACATGCTGATCTTTCGTATAATAGGTAATCACCACACTACTATTTACAATAAACTACTGGAGGTAAAATAAAAAAGTGTCAGTAAAAGGCCTGCCGCTAAGCACTGTTACGTGTTCCCACACCACAAAAAAAAAGTTAGTGCTAACTTACTAATCAATAACTTAACAATAATGGTGAAACCCTCTGTATGGAAGTCTCAATAAACTTCAATATTACCACAATACCAGTCTGTGATATGTAACGTCACATACATCAAACTGAAAACAAGATATAACAAATGAAACTTAGCAGGGATGGTGGAAACCCCTCTACAGATAATTGCAATACAAACTAACTTCAAATGCAACAACTTTTTAGTTGGGAGGTTTACTTCATTATAGCACTTTGGAATTAATTTTTTTTTTAGACTTACACTTAATTTTATATGTTTTAGTTACTATTATAATGTGAATTATTGCACTTGAAGTTCATTTTCCACCAGTCCTGCTAAGTCCATGTCTCTATGGACCTTGCTTTGTGCACTGGTGCACAGTCATGTTGGAACAGGAAGGGGCCACCCCCAAACTGTTCCCACAAAGTAGGGAGCATGAAATTGTCCAAAATGTCTTGGTATGCTGACACCTTAATGCTGCGTACACACGATCGCACATTCTGACACCAAAATCCATGTTTTTTTTTCCGATAGATATTGGCCAAAACTTGTTTTGCATACCCACAGTCACACAAATCTTGTCGGAAATTCCGATCGCCAAGAACGCGGTGACGTACAACACAGACGACGAGCCGAGAAAAAATGAAGTTCAATAGCCAGTGCGGCTCTTCTGCTTGATTCCGAGCATGCGTGGAAATTTGTGCCTAGGAATTGTGTACACACGATCGGAATTTACGACAATGGATTTTGTTGTCGGAAAATTTGAGATCCAGATCTCAAATTTTGCTTGTCGGAAATTCCGATGGAAAATGTCCAATGGAGCCTACACACGGTCGGAATTTCCGACAACAAGCTCCCACCGAACATTTCCCGTTAGAAAATCCGACTGTGTGTACACGGCATAGGAGTTCCCTTCACTGGAACTAAGGGGCCAAGCCCAACCCCTGAAAAACATCCCCACACCATAATCCCTCCTGCGCCAAATGATTTGGACCAGTGCACAAAGCAAGGTCCATAAAGGCATGGATGAGCGAGTTTGGGTGGAGGAACTTGACTGGCCTCAACTCGAGGATGAGTTAGAGCCGTGACTGCGAGCCAGGCCTTCCCAGACGAGATGAAGCTGTTATAGCTGCAAAGGGTGGGCCAACTTGTTTTTAACAAAACTTTGACGCCTCTTTCACATCATCGCATGTTGTGTAGGACAGCCCATTCACATGAATGGGCTTCTTTATGTTCTTTTGTCACTTGAAAAGAAGCTCCTGCTCCTTTTCGGGTGACAAGCTTCACACGAGTTGTGAAGGCGTGGTTTGCTGCGATTGCTGCGCAATCCTGTCACATGACATTTGCGACAGAATCGCATCGGGTTTGGGGTGCCATTAAAGGATAATGGCACCCAAACGCGCAGAGCTCGTTGTGCTGTGATTGCCATGCAGTTTGGGATTGTGGGAAGAATCATAGCGGTTCTGCCTGCAATTCCAAATTGGGAGATGTGAATGGGCCTCAGGCATAAAGAATGTCAGGTCAGGCAGTCCTGACCTCAACCCAATAGAACACCTTTGGGATGAATTCGAGTGGAGACTGCGAGCCAGGTCTTCTTGTCCAACATCAGTGCCCAACCTCACAAATGCACTGCTGGAAGAATGGTCAAACATTCCCATAGACACACTCCTAAACCTTGTAGACAGCCTTCCCATAAGGGTTGAAGCTGTAAAGGGTGGGCCAACACAATATTGAACCCTACAGACTGGGATACCATTAAAGTTCATGTGCGTGTAAAGGCAGGTGCCCCAATACTTTGGACAATATAATATGTGTTTGAGCTTTGGGGTTCACACCCTATTGCAATAGGCTGCGCATGCCTATGACAATAGACATGCTAGAACTTCTCAAATGGAACCTTTGAGAATCCTGTGCCATCTCTCTACCAATTTACTAAACTCATACTGTGGTAGGGCCTTGCACTGTCACAACATTTTTATACTACTATGAAAATTAGAAATGTCAAGTTAGCCTTGAACTAATCAGGGAATGAGACTAAATATACCCTTACAGTGGAGACCCCTGCTATGAAAGGTGCAAATGTTAATTTAGTCTAAGGGTATATTTAGGGATGGGATGGGAAGGAATCTAAGAGTAGAGAGGGATGGGAGAGAGATGTAGGACCATTGACCACGGAGGAGTGGGACAGGACATATGATAGGACATATAATATGAGGAACTCTGGTCTCAATTTCCCCCTCACAGAAGATATCCCAACTGTTTTAAATCCATTGAGTATATTATAACCCCCAAAAAATGTTTAAACTTGGGTGGAGACAAAACGACCAGTGCCCCAGATGCAGCGCATCAGGGGACCTTATCCATATGGTATGGAAATACCCAAAGCTATTTAGAGGTCATAAACAGGATAAATAAGACCTTTAAGACAGTAATAATACCGACAGCCAAGACCTGCTTACTGTGGGAAATGGAGGGGGGTAGAATCTCGAAGGACACCATTGAAGCAGTGTTAAGATGCCTATTTCAGGCGATAAAATTAATTGCACAGCAATGGCAAGCACACGAACCCCCGACTGTAGAGAATTGGGTTAAGAATGTCAAATCAATAGTTGGGAACAAGAGAGTGATATTTATTAGACAGGGTAACTACAGGAAGTTTGAGAGAATGTGGAGACCCTGGCTGGATAAGATGGGGTGTCCCCTATAGAGGGAGAATGGAAAATGTATAGAGATTCCCCCTGCCTCCTTCCTTCCTCCCACTTTAAGGATTCTGGACCCCTCTGCTCTGACATTCCTCCCGATCCCTCGGAGTATGACTGCCCATTTATCCACTTCTCTTGATGAATCTAGAGTTAGTGGAATTTATGTATACTTAAGGATGGTGTGGTGTGTGGATGGGGGGGTGGGTGGGAGCTGGGTGGGAGGGAGTGGGTAGGAAAAGTAGTAATAGCACCATGTATTGTAAGACATTGCGCAATATTTTTTAATGTTGTATTTTTTAATCTTGCTTTGTTATATGTATAATAACAACGCAACAAACATATAAAAAAAAGTATTAAAAAAAACCCAAAACATTTAGGGATGCACCGAAATTTCGGCCGCCGGCACATATTGGCCGAAAATGGCCTTTTCGGCTTTTTGCAGAAAAGCAAATCACACTGATAACGGTGCCGAAAATGGGGGCGGGGCCTGGGCGGGCCTGGGTGGGGCCCTGCCCCTGGTGCCGCCCGGTATGGGGTGTCGTTCTGGAGCATTCCCGTCCCCATCCAGCCCCAGTCCAGTCCTCTCCTCCCCTTCCTCCCTCCCTCCTCGACGAGGTGGCTGAAAGCAAAACAGTGCTTTATCTATGGAGGAAAGCTGTCAGCACACCGCATTAAGGAGCAGCTTGTCGGTATGATCAGCGGGAGGAGCATTATCAGTGTGCAGCACCGTGGGGGTTAAGAGTGCAGGACTTGTTGTTTGACATGCTGTTAGAAACAGTGAGCCCGCTCTCTTCACCGAGCGGGATAATGTTTCTAACAGCATGTCAAACAAGTCCTGCACTCTTAACCCCCACGGTGCTGCACACTGATAATGCTTCTACCGCTGATCATACCGACAAGCTGCTCCTTAATGTGGTGTGCTGACAGCTTTCCTCCATAGATAAAGCACTGTTCTTGGCTTTGCCTTGCTAACACTGCCCTGTCCTGATCCTGTCTGACATACTAAGGCAGGCTGCATGATGGGCACCGGTAGGCTGCTGGGCACTGGTGAGGCACTGGTAGGCTGCAAATGATGGGCACTGGTAAGCTTCTGGGCACTGGTGAGGCACAGGTAGGCTGCAAATGATGGGCACTGGTAGGCTGCTGGGCACTGGCAGGCTGCATTTAAAGGAACTTGGTGAGGCTGAATTGATCTCCTGTACCATGTCCCCAGTCTCTGACCATCTCCTGTACCACGTCTGCAGTCTCTGACCATCTCCTGTACCACGTCTGCAGTCTCTGACCATCTCCTGTACCACGTCTGCAGTCTCTGACCATCTCCTGTACCACGCCTGCAGTCTCTGACCATCTCCTGTATTTTGTCTGCAGTCTCTGCCCATCGCCTGTACAATGTCTGCAGTCTCTGACCATCACCTGTACAATGTCTGCAGTCTCTGACCATCTCCTGTATCATGTCTGCAGTCTCTGACCATCTCCTATATTATGTCTGCAGTCTCTGACCATCTCCTGTATCATGTCTGCAGTCTCTGATCATCTCCTGTATTATGTCTGTAGTCTCTGACCATCTCCTGTACCATGTCTGCAGTCTCTGACCATCTCCTGTACCATGTCTGCACTCTCTGACCATCTCCTGTTCTATGCCTGCAGTCTTTGACCATCTCCTGTTGTATGTCTGCAGTCTTTGATTATCATCTGTATCATGTCTGCAGTCTCTGACCATCTCCTGTTGTATGTCTGCAGTCTCTGATTAGCTCCTGTATCATGTCCGCAGTCTCTGACCATCTCCTGTACCATGTGCCCAGTCTCTGACCATCTTCTGTATAAAAATATTTTTTTAAACAGTCATTTTCGGTATCGGTTTTGGTTTTGGGCCTAGTGTATTTTTCATTTTCGGTTTCGGCACCAAAAAACCCATTCGGTTCACCCCTAGATATATTGATTACCTCATTCCTGGCTCTGGCAGGCTTCAGTCTTCCCTTAGGTTCTGGACGCCATATTGCATGGGAGAAGTTGCATGGATTGAGGGACCCTTCAAGAACTAGGAATAACGTAAGTTCCCGTCTAGACTAAATGATCATTTAAGGTTTACAGTGCAGTAGGGGGCGGGGCACTACAAGGGTACATTTTGTCTCATTCCCAGATTTCAGCTTTAAGGGTTAACTGTATCTTTAATAAAGGTAGCCCTTTTAACTTCTTCACCATAACTACAGGCCTTAGATCAGTGGTTCTCAACCTGGGGGTCGGGACCCCCTCGGGGGTCGAATGATGATTTGCCAGGGGTCACCGAATCCTGGGCTGTTCCTGAAGCCTGCACCGCTCTCCCAGCTGGGCTGCCCCTGGAGCCTGTGTCCGTCCACTCAGCCTCTTTGCAGCCGACCATTCAGTTCACGGCATGGCTGGGGGCAGAGACTAGAGGTCAGCTGATTTGGTGAGTAATGTGAAGTGGGAGGGGCTGGAGGAGACCCTATCTCCTGATTTCGGCATAGGTGTCACTACTGCGAGACACCACAGAGCTGGAGACACAGTGAAGTCGGAGACACAGTGAGTAACACTACCTGTGATTATAGTTGCCATTAAAACTCCCCACTACAGTTCTCAGATCAGCAGATGACCTTGATCTAGAGCACCTAAGTTGGTTGATCAGAACTCCCGCACGCACTGCCACTCATCCCAACTCCCCGTCCCTCCAAGGAGTTAGAGAGGGAATATAAATTAGAGAATACATGGAAGGGAGAGGAAAAGAGGGGGAGGAACAAAGAAAAAGGGAGAGAAAAAATAAGAGAAAGAACAAGACAGACGGCTAGAGATATGGATGGGGGGGGGGGGAACAAGAAGTTAGGATAAAGAGAGATAAAAGGGAAAGAGAGAACAAAGAGTGGTACGTCCTAAAATGTACCAGAAGGAGTTTTAATACTGTACGAGTGGAAGGGACTCGGGCAGCGCTAAATGTCCGTAGGTTGAGAGCGCAAATTACTTGTCTTGCCTTGGGTGCTGACAACCCACGCTACGAAAATAATTTTACTGTTGGGGTCCCTACAACTTGGGAAATTTTATCAAGGGGTCACGGCACTAGAAGGTTGAGAACCACTGCCTTAGATACATGTAAGCCATCCTTTTCACTCAACCCCCTTCACCCAGCCTGCACTCAGTCCTGAGGTCTTTATGCTGTGTAATGTTCCTATATTGTATAATGAATAGACCCATATCAAGCACTGCAAATATTTGTTATGCTATATGACCAGGCCAGAACCTGCATCATTGCATCGTCATGACCGGCATATGGAGCACAGGAAGAAAAATTCCTACTGGTTCAGGAATTTTTTTTTTTGTATTGTTTTTTGGTGTTTCTAATCTGGATCTGTCTACCTATGACATTCTATGGAGAAGAAGCGGACACATGCAGGACTTTATTTTTATTTTTTTTAGATTCAATTAATACAATTTCTTTATAGAAAATAAAACTGGACTTGAAAATTATTAAAATCACTTTTAATCATCTAACTTGCTCTAGCTAGCATGTTCATGCATAAATCTCTTCCTTGAAGAGATACGATTTTTGTTAAATTGTCCTGGCCCCAACACACAATTCTCTTATTAACCAGCAAAGCTGAAGATGCGACTTAAGTGAGAAAAAAAAAACAGCTCATCCCATCACCAGGTGTTGACACGTGCTCAAACATAAGCCGTCAATTGCCCTGGCTGGGAGCCTGTAATATTATAAAGTGAAGTGGATTAGAACATAGCGGATGCTAATCACAAGTTTCTGATCCAATTTTCCAAGCAGTTTCATTTTTCTTTTATTTATGGAACCCGGAGAAGACTGTTTTTGACAGATGTGACTTGTGCATAATAAAAGATTGCCAAAGAAATGCAATGAAAATACAATTTGTTAAGCCGCTGACAGGAACAATGCCATGTTCGATGTGTTAATCAAATCAGAAAAATTGCTTTTTGTATCTCAATGCCATCGGAGACTTGTGTTATATGCCATGCATCTCATACAGAGCTTATAAATTTCAGGGCTGGAGGACTATTCAATTAAGAAATTCAACTTCTAAAAAAAAAATAGGACAGAGAAAAACCACTGTAGAAAGTGAGAAGGTGTAAAAGGAAAGGTTCTTACTTTTAGGTATTGCATTTTTTTTTTGTATTTCTACAAGTGAGTTTAAGCTAGCTGGCAGTTTAAATCCACGTGGCTGAATGTAATCTTTAACCCTTTTTTTGAAACGTTATTTAAATAAAAACCCTACTCAGAGGTTTTATTATGAACTGAGAAATTGACAAAAATGCTATTATTATTATTATGATTGTTTTAATTTAAAGAATATACTACCCCAATTTTTCATATTCCTGATATACAGGGCTTTTTTTTTTTTACATGGTAAAAGCTGCTTGCTGTGGGGGCACTAGACAGGAGGGAGGGGCCAGGAGAGCCAAAGAGGGACCCGAGAAGAGGAAGATCTGAGGAGGTAGATATAACATGTTTGTTATTTTTATAGAAAAAAACAGAGACTTTACAATCACTTTAAGGATCCATTTGTGCAGGTAAATATGCTTAACATAGTGTAAAATCCCAATTTACTGTTTATACAAAGTATAAAAATACACTTACATTCTTAAAACCAAACAGCGCTGTATATAAAAACATCCATAACGGGAAAAAACTGCACTTCTGGTAAAGCGGAGCCTGCTGTGACGTCATCACGCTTTACCGATTTGGATTTTGGTCACACTAAAGAAAATTAAATTTGCATTGAAGATTTTTCTTTGTATTATCGCAGACTGTTTTTTGTTTTTTTCACAATTTAATTCACTTGTATTTATTTTAGCACAACACTTAAAGTAGAACTATAGGTAAAACTTTTTTTTCCTTTTGGATAGAAAAAGGGAGTGTTACAACCCATGTCAGATTTTTTTTCGCCATCTGTGCCCCATTGCGGAGATTTTCTTTCACCTCCTGTCCCATAGCCAAAAGGGAAGTGGGAGGAAATTTCTGCAAATTAAGGTAATTCCTTGGGGACCCATGGGTCTCCAGAACATGTGTCCTCATTGGAAGACTTCTCCTATATTACTTTTCTGAGGACAACCAAAATTTGGGATTTTCTTTTACTTTCACTTTCAATGTTAATGGTAAACAGGACAAATAGAGAGGGCTGAATCTCCCCAACAGGGGTACAGACAGCAACAGAAACTGATAAGTGCTCTAATCCCTCTCCGCTCTGTCCAAAACTAAAAAAAATGTTTTGCCTTTAGTTACACTTTAATATGTATATATTTAGTTTACCTTGATAAATATCTCAGGGTGTGCTGGCAAATAAGATTTATTCTGTTTTGTTTGTACTCACGAGTGCGGTGACTTTTTGTATAGATATTTTTTTATAAAGTTACGCTATCACTTTAAGTCTACCTCTACCTATGATCGGCACATTGACAGTTCAGACAGCTAAAGATGGATTATTTGAAGACAGACAGTGTTCTATGATCACTATGGCATAAAGCGTTCACGTGACTGGAAACCAAGATTGATTGCCAATTGCTGCATCTGACAGCAGCTGTTTTCAGATACAAGATTGTCACAAAACTAGGGACCACATGGGTTCCAGCCACTACCACTGCTATGGGATGTATAATCAGCCCTAGGCATCATGTTTAGCCCACTATGTTTGCTCTAACCTCTTTGAAGTCCTCCCACTGTCAGGTACCTGGTTGAGGTCGAACTGAGGAGAGGGCTTTCTCTTACACGTCCTGTCCTGTTTTTCCTGAAGATGGTGACAGAATATTACAAGGGCACGGAGTGGCATGGGTGCCTGGTTGAAGATCCTGAATGGATGGTACTTACAGCAGTTGCCAAGCAGCAGGCAGAATGGTAGACTGGCAGATGCGGGAACAAGGCAACAGGTGCAGAACAGCAGGCATCAACCAAGGCGGTGAGCAAGCGGGTGCAGGATCTCGGGTGGCCAGGCAGGAAGAAGTCAGTAGTGGCCAAGCAGCAGAAGTACAAAATTGGATCCAGAGCAGAGTCAGGACTAGGCCAGGGTTGGTATCAGGTGAGCAGAGAAGGGACTGGAATGGTAGGCAAAAGGCAGAGTCAGTTCACAAGCTGGGTAAGCAACAAGGTATCAGGAATGAGAGTCAAACAGGTGGGATATACACAGAAAGAAACACCGGATCAGGTCACAGACGGTAGAAGCTGACGACCACTCAGCTATCCTCTGGTCTCTGGAGCCACTTTAAATAGGCAAGTAAGTGCCAAGTATTCATGAATGCTCACGCTAATGCGCATGCGCATATGTGAGGACACATGCGCGAGTTGTGGTACGTCTAGTTGTCACTCGGGAAATATTATGCCCATGCATGCGATTTAGGAAACCTCTAGTTGTCACTTGAGAAATATTATGCGCATGCATGCGATTTAAGAAACCTTTAATTGTCACTCGAGAATTATTATGAGCACGTGCACATCTTCGCGCACATCTTCGTGCACGATCGCACATATGATTTCCCTGACGCCCACACAGAATTCTTAAGAAACTACATAGAGTATATGGTACATATGTTAATTCTAGGTGTCTTTTAGCTGGTTAATAAACAGGGTCCTTCCTCTTGTCTGGTAGTGGTGTGTGAACGCATTTTGTAAAGCAATACAATGTGAGCCCAGGTTGGCACCCCACCTCTTCAGTGGGTATGGTTATGACATCTTAGACTTACAGAAAATGATTTGAATTGCTCTGGGAGTATTCAACTTGGGCGAGGACTAGCAACAAGAAGTCACAGCTGAGTATCTTTGTAGAACAGCTGTCAGAGAAGGTGAGTACCGCAGTAAAAGCTATTTTCTACTTCCATGGGTATTGGGACAATTAGTTTCTATTTATTTTGATAAGCAAGAGTTCCACTTAAACGTTGGAGTTGGACTTTAACGTAGTGACTGCTAAAGCGGAAGCCTGATAATTGTTCATTAACTAGTTTTGTAGTGTGTGCAGTTTAAAATACACCTGACAATGGATACATTTACCAAGCTGGCCCTTTTTTTGTAATTCTTTATTTTTCAAAGGTACAAAAACAGGTAAAATTTACATCAAGTAAATACAAGTTTCAGGTACATACGTATGCATGAGATTAAACAATACATATAGTGCCTTGCAAAAGTATTCACCCCCCTTGGCTTTTTACCTATTTTGTTACATTACAACCTTTAGTTCAATGTTTTTTTTAATCTGAATTATATGTGATGGATCAGAACACAATAGTCTAAGTTGGTAAAGTAAAATTAGAAAAATATATACATAAAACTATTTTTCAGAAATAAAAAACTGATAATTGCCATGTGTGTATGTATTCACCCCCTTTGTTATGAAGCCCATAAAAAACTCTGGTGCAACCAATTACCTTCAGAAGTCACAAAATTAGTGAAATGATGTCCACCTGTGTGCAATCTAAGTGTCACATGATCTGTCAATACATATACACAACTTTTTGAAAGGCCCCAGAGGCTGCAACACCTAAGCAAGAGGCACCACTAACCAAACACTGCCATGAAGACCAAGGAACTCTCCAAACAAGTAAGGGACAATGTTGTTGAGAAGTACAAATCAGGGTTAGGTTCTAGAAAAATATCCAAATCTTTGATGATCCCTAGGAGCACCGTCCATTCTATCATAACCAAATGGAAAGAACATGGCACAACAGCAAACTTGCCAAGAGACGGCCGCACACCAAAACTCACAGACCGGGCAAGGAGGGCATTAATCTGAGAGACAGCACAGAGACCTAAGGTAACCCTGGAGGAGCTGCAGAGTTCCAAAGCAGAGACTGGAGTATCTGTACATAGGACGACAATAAGCCGTATGCTCCATAGAGTTGGGCTTTATGGCAGAGTGGCCAGCAGAAAGCCATTACTTTCAGCAAAAAACAAAATGGCACGTTTGGAGTTTGCGAAAAGGTATGTGGGAGACTCTCAAAATGTATGGAGGAAGGTACTCTGGTCTGATGAGACTAAAATTGAACTTTTTGGCCATCAAAAAAAACGCTATATCTGCGCAAACCCAACACATCACATCACCCAAAGAACAACATGATGGTGGCAGCATCATGCTGTGGGGATGTTTTTCAGCAGTCAGGACTGGGAAACTGGTCAGGGTTGAGGGAAAGATGGATGGTGCTAAATACAGGGATATTCTTGAGCAAAACCTGTACCCTGTGTGTGATTTGAGGCTAGGGCGGAGGTTCACCTTCCAGCAGGACACCCAAACACACTGCTAAAGCAACACTTTAGTGGTTTAAGGGGAAACATGTAAATGTGTTGGAATGGCCTAGTCAAAGCCCTGTCCTCAATCGATTAGAAAATCTGTGATAAGACCTAAAAATTGCTGCTCACAAGCGCAAACCATCCAATTTGAAGGAGCTGGAGCAGTTTTGTAAGGAGGAATGGGCAAAAATCCCAGTGGTAAGATGTGGCAAGCTCATAGAGACTTATCCAAAGCGACTTGGATCTGTGATAGCCGCAAAAGGTGGCTCTACAAAGTATTGACTTTAGGGGGTGAATAGTTATGCACACTGGCTTTTTCTGTTATTTTGTCCTATTTGTTGTTTGCTTCACAATAAAAAAAAAACATCTTCAATGTTGTGGGCATGTTCTGTAAATTAAATAATGCAAATCCTCAAACAATCCATGTTAATTCCAGGTTGTGAGGCAACAAAACACGAAAAATGCCATGGGGGGTGAATACTTTTGCAATGCACTGTATTTTATACAAGGAAATATGATGGTATTTAAAGCAGACTCGCTATTTCAAAAATAGTAGGTAAAGATTGAGCAAGTTAAAAATAAAATAGGTCAGTAGGTTTCTAGATCTGTATTTTAGACTAGTCCCATAACTGTAGGGTATGTAGGGCATAACTGCAGTAACTAGGACCAGGACTGTAAAGGAATGAGAAACAAAAACAGAAAAAAAAGGAATGAGAAATGAATAACAAAATGAGAAAAAGGAAAAAAAAAAAAGCGGGAAGCGGAGGGCGGGGAGCGGGGAGCGGGGGGCGGGGAGCAGGGGGCGATTTCATCTTCCCTCTGCAGCAAATCTTGATCAAAGTTGTCAGGTATTAAAGTGAGTTCCTGTATAGTAACCATGGTGTCCAAGTTTTAAAATGTTTGCCAGACTTGTTCTTAATAAATGCTGTAAGTTGTTCCATTTGTTGAATTTCAGAAACTCTTGCTTGCCAATATGCTAAGGTTGGTGGGTCTGCTTTTTTCCAGAGAGCAGGTATGCAAGCCTTCGCTACGTTCCGGAGGTGTTTGGGAAGTGAGTTTTTATAACGTTTGAATGACAGTTGTGTGTCGTGCAAAAGGTGGGCGGCTGGTGTATTCGGAAGAGACCAGCCTGTCAAATCTTTAATGGAAGTCTTGACACTAGACCAGGAGTTGGCTAACACTGGGTAGTCCTAGAAAATATGTAGGAGAGATCCCTCCATTTTAAAGCATCGCCAGCATAAAGGGGACAGATTCTATGTAAACTCTGGGGAGTCTTATACCATCTCGTAAGTTTTTTGATACCCATTTTCTTGATAATTATTAGCTAATGATGCTTTTTGAGCAAAAAAGAGAATTTTGGTTTTTTTTGGGGTTTGGGAGAATGTTCTGCAAAGGTCTTTCTCCCATTTAATTAAGAAATTAGGTTCTTTTTGATGTTCTCCAGAAATGAACATGGAATGTGATTGTGATAATACATGTCTAATAGGGGCAGCTTCTTCACAAAGTTTCTCAAATGGTGTGAGCATTTAAATAGTTTGATATGTGGGAGGTAGCGATCTTAGGAAAGATCCAAGTCGTGAACAACAGATATGATCGAGATCAGGAAAAAAATATACTTTAATTCTCGCTTCGGTCATTGGTTTATTTTCATAGGAAAAGTGAAATATACCCTTGGTAGATAAGGTGTTAAGTTGAGTCTGAAGAATAAAGTGGAAATTGGGATGTGTCAATAATAGGCAAAAGTGGACTAGGGTGTGGGGAAAGAGAAGTTTCATGGTGGATCCAATTAAGAGACGGGAAGAAATTATTTGTTTACTGGCGGTTGGAAGTGGTGACCAGGCCAAACCTTCAAGGGAAGGGGAAAGTAAAGCCTGTTCTAGGTCTAGCCAAGGTTTATGATCTTTTTGGGTACACCAGTCTTATGCCGCGTACACACGAGTGGACTTTTCGACCGGACTGGTCCGACGGACTTTCGGCGGATTACCAACGGACTTTCCCAACGAATGGACTGTAACTGTAATCAGATGTAGAACACACAGCAAGTAGCACACGAAAGCCAAACACACAATATTGATCAGCAGGGCTGGCTTGCAGTTAATATAGTGTTCCCTGATAGAGCCTGGGGTGGAGCCATGCTTTGAGGAGAGATTACTTAAGCAGCCAGGTGAGAGTGGCTGGACTCTTAAGCTGAACACATGGAGAGGTAAGCTGACAGACAAACATTACTGCATATCCATGACAGCCCTAAAGGAGCATAGAAAAGGTTCTAATGATAATAAAAAAATTAAAGGGGATAAAGAGCATCCCGGACATGCTCCATTGCTGATTGAGAAAGGTTGAGAAAATGAAAAATTAATGCAAACAGTGGCCGTATGGTGCAAATATAAGGTCCTCATCCAAGACATCATATTAGACCCTAAACCTATGTGCAGTAGTGTATTTAGGTTTTGTGCTGCCCTAGGCCTGACTAAACTCGTGCACCACCCAATTTTAATATGACCCACCCCTTTCTGTCAAGGCCACACCCCTTGCTGTTTAAGACCCACCCTGAAATTTTCGAGTAGGGACACTAGTTCTGAGGGCCTGGGGGGGGGGCAATGGATTCCCTTAATTTGCATAGATTTCCTCTCACTTCCTGACAGGGGCTATAACCCTCCCTTATTCTATCCAAAATGAAAAAAAAAAAGTGTTGCCTATAGTTCTACTTTAAGCACAAATTTCTGATAATTTTATGGAGAGGACTAAGAAGATATAACCATGCCAATGGTGCAGCAGAAAACATATAGCACAGGGAGGAAGGTTTCTGGTCCAGGATGAGAGGAAAGTCAAAGTTAGAAGCGGCACCCCCCCCTTCCCCCACAGTTGCGGAATGCCAGCTGCTCACATACCGGAAGCAGTGCGGCCCCTTTATGGGGGCGCTAGACTAATTTGCCCCCCAGCCCAGTCTGCCCCATAGGACTGGTGCTACACTAACAGTGTAGCACAAGCCAGCGGGGACTCTTTCTGTGCTGCCCCCCTTCAAAGTGCTGCCCTGGGCCTGGGCCTTGTTGGCCTAGGCCGGGATACAGCGTTGGTGCCACCTCATTAATGCCCACCAGTTCAGCCTATCAGTGCCCATCAGTGAAGGAGAAAAATTACTTAGTTACAAAATTTACTGACAGAAACTAGTAAAAATAATTTTTTTTTCAAAATTTTTGGTCTTTTTTTTTTTTTTTTTTTTTTAGTAAAAAATAAAAAACCCAGCAGTGATTAATTACCGCCAAAATAAAGCTCTATTTGTGTGAAGAAAATGATAAAAAAATGTGTTTGGGTACAGTGTAGCATGACCGCGCAATTGTCATTCAAGGTGTGACATCGCTGAAAGCTGAAAAATGGCCTGGGCAGGAAGGGGGTGTAAGTGCCCTGTAGGCAAGTGGTTAATGTCCTGTGCAGTTTTCTTGTGAATACTTTTAAGCATTCTGATGCATGTAATTAACCACTTACGGACCACCCACCGTCGTTTTACGTTGGTTCTTTGAAGAGGATAATCGTTGTAATGGCAGCAACTAGCTACCATAACCCCGGTATCCTCTTCTTCAGCGAGCGGTCCGCTTTCAGATAAAAGTGGTTTTCACGGCAGACTCGACGTGAGATCACTTTTATCGGGGGCAGGAGAGGGGGCCCTCCCGCCACGCTCCGGGGGTCTCCGACGCTTACCGAACCCGCCGGTAGCGATGGAGATAATCGCATCCTTCCCCCTGGTGGCCTGGCTGCCGAGTGAAGGGAAAATGGCCCCCACCCATTTTTAAGACATCCTGTCATGCTTTTTTCTATCACAAGGGATGTTTACATTTCTTGTAATAGGAATAGAAGTGCCCTGTCCTGCCGAGCTCGCGCACAGAAGCGAACGCATACGTGAGTAGCACCCGCATATGAAAACGTTGTTTAAACCACACATGTGAGGTATCCCCGTGATCGTTAGAGTGAGAGAAACAATTCTAGCCCTAGACCTCCTCTGTAACTCAAAACTGGCAACCTATAGAAATTTTTAAACGTCGCCTATGGAGATTTTTAAGGGTAAAAGTTTGTCGCCGTTCCACGAGCGGACGCAAATTTGAAGCATGACATGTTGGGTATTACTTTACATAAAGTATTACAATGACCGCCATTTTATTCTCTAGGGTGTTAGAAAAAATTATATAATGTTTGGGGGTTCTAAGTAATTTTCTAGCAAAAAAAAAAAAATATTTTAACTTGTAAACACCGAGTCTGAAAAATAGGCCCGGTCCTTAAGTGGTAAAAAGAATCAATTTGTCCAGATATTATTTTTTTCCTCTGAGTAGCTAGTTTTATTAGAGTGCCCCTTATGAAGCATTTATGTGTTTCCCAGCTCGGGAGAGGGGAAGAGGCAGTGCTAGAGTTGATAGTCTGGTCCAAGCTGGTCCTAGGACTAATATTAAGGCACTTTTAAAGGTCTTCTTGAGCACCCTGACAGCTCCTAAATCTTTGGGTGCTCAGATGTGTAAATTTCATTGCTTCGTGGGGAATGCTGGCCTGTCCCTACCTACTTCACTCACTTTCCTATTATGCCTTTTCTATATTGAGTGGCCTTACAGGCTGGTGAAAGGTTTGGGAGGCAGAAGGGGTGGCACTTGACACTTTTAGAAGGCTTTGAAAAGTGTTTGTATGAGGTGGAGCTCCTGTCATGGTTGAGAAGACTTTTATGCATACCTCCCAACATTTTGAGATGGGAATGAGGGACACCTACTAACAAATGTATGTAGGCATAGGACACGCCCCCTGCCACACCCCCTTAAGGGAGAATTAACCACAAAAAAGTTTAATTAAATCCACAAGTGTTTTTTTTTACCACTACTATTCCTTTATATTGGCTTTTAAAATTTACAAATGAAGCAATTTAGAAATTTAATGGTTTAGCACTGGGAAACATTTTTTGAAAGATAAAATGTGCATTTTATATACAACTATATGGATCAGACCAAAATGAGGGACAAATGAGGAGGAAAGAGGGACATTGCTCGAAATCAGGGACAGTCCCTTGAAATCAGGGACAGTTGGGAGCTAAGTTTTATGGGTATGTACAAGCACTGCTGGGTTCCTACATATTTCTAGTGGAGCTAGTTTGTAAAACTATATACTGAGAGTTGTACTTGAAAGGGAACCTGCAGGCAAGTCTTTAAAAGTAAAATTACATTATAGATGATAGTTATCCCTGAAAAGATGTATATCTTATGCAAATCTATGACCTCATGGCTGAGGAATACCATCTGTTACTTTATGCAATGTCATTAGCTGATTAAGCCCCCCACTGTCAAGACACTCCCCCTCCCAAGTGGCTCATTGCAGAGTTTCGGCAAGCTGCTGTCTGATGCAGGGGGGCAATGTAAATATTGTGTTATAGGAGCACGCACGTATTCATTTACCCAACGTGTTCAATATTTTGTAGGTGTTTTAATCTAATAAAGAGGCATAAATGCAATGTCTTGGATGGGTAGGCACTGATTTACAGTAGCTCCTTTCCCCTGCTATCCAGGTTCCAACAAATAAAGAGGCAGCCATAGTACAATTATCAGTTCTGGTGTATACTGTGAGAAAGGGACCTTCTGATGCCTTACATTTGTAGGTGTTTTTACGGTTTTATGTCTGGTCACAGGTTTGCCATACTTGCTGTCCTTTGCAAAGTCTTCATTTAAAAAGGAACAGTGGCTTTGTCTTCATGTGAACAGTTTTGAACGTTACATAAATGAGGCCTATTGCTGCTGTTTGATGAGGCTGTTCATGACCCGCACTGTATGCTCAGGGGATTTACCGGGAATGTGTAGCAGTTCTGTACATAGTTCCTTTAATATGGTCAAGACAAAAAAAGTAAACATTTTTAAAATATGTTTTCTTTTTTAAGTGAGCTAAATATAGAGTATTACTTTTCAAAGCCAAACTCTGGATAGATATAAAAGGCAAGACAAAAGAGACAAAATAAGACAAAAAAATATTGTAGTTAGATATGTATTAATCAATCAATACATTTATTTTTTCAAATGCAACTAGTGTAAGTATATGAATTTGACTTGGTATCAGCCTCTTGCAATATCCTATAGTGCAACACTAGGAAAGGCATACCTCCCAACTGTCCCTGATTTCGAGGGACTGTCCCTGATTTGGAGCAATGTCCCTCTGTCCCTTATTCCTCCTCATTTGTCCCTTATTTGGTCTGATCTATATAGTTGTATATAAAATGCACTTTTTATCTTTCAAGAAGTATTTCCCAGTGCTAAACCGTTCATCCAATTTCTTAATTTGCAGCATTTGTACATATTAAAAGACAATATAAAGGAATAGTAGTGGTAAAAAAAAACACTTGTGGATTTAGTTAACATTTTTTGGGGTTAATTCTCCTTTAAGGGGGTGTGGCAGTGGGGCGTGTCCTATGCCTACATACATTTGCTAGTAGGTGTCCCTCATTCCCATCTCAAAATGCTGGGAGGTATGGGATAGGGAAGGACAAGACAGAACTGGCCAGTTGGATGCTCTGCTAAAAAATATGCTGACTGGCAGAGTGAGCAGACAAATCACCTCATCTGTCTGCCGCTGCTCCTTCACTGTCTCTTTCACTAGGTGGGGAGGTGACATTGATGTATCCCTGCTACAGCTTAAAACTCTAATAGAGAAAGTGGTGTCATCTGCCTGGTTGTGACGTCTGGAAAAGACTGTGTAAATATTAGAACTAGGTGGTCAGAAATACAAATATTTAGGCAGATACTGTAATACAAACAGACCCCTTACATGTATTTATTCTCTGCATTTGTTTGTCTGTGGTTCAGCATTAATATTGTGTAGTCTCCTATCCATTCAGCAATAGTCTCCTAGATAGGTATTCGGTTTATTGGATAGCTCAGTACGATATTTTATTCAGACAAAGGGAGCTGCAAATAAAGCTGTGCTGCAGTCTCTTTAGCTAATCCGTACTACTCTGAGAATCTTTTATCATGTATTAAATATTTATTTGTAAAACAAAGATAGTTTATGCAGTATAATAAGAAATCGATATAAAACAACAGTTAAACTTAAAAAACATACAAAACAAGACCAATACAGTTTCCCTGTAAAGGCAAATTGTGCAAATCAAGTATATGTGGAGATTCTAAGTGTGAATACATAATAAGACCTATTATACAGTGCATCCGGAAAGTATTCACAGCGCTTCACTTTTTCCACATTTTGTTATGTTACAGCCTTATTCTAAAATGGATTAAATTCATCATTTTCTGGTCTGATGAAACAAAGATTGAACTTTTTGACCTGAATGGTCAGCGTCATGTCTGAAGGAAACCAGGCACCGCTCATCACCTGGCGAATACCATCCCTACAGTGAAGCATGGTGGTGGCAGCATCATGCTGTGGGAATGTTTTTCAGCAGCAGGAACTGTGAGACTAGTCAGGATTGAGGGAAAGATGAATGCAGCAATGTACAGAGACATCCTTAATGAAAATCTGCTCCAGAGTGCTCTGGACCTCAGGCTGGGGCGAAGGTTCATCTTCCAACAGGACAATGACCCTAAGCTCACAGCCAAGATAACAAAGGAGTGGCTATGAGACAACTCTGTGAATGTTCTTGAGTGGCCCAGTAAGAGCCCAGACTTGAACCCGATTGATGTTACCAGTACAGATTATAGAATAAATTATCTGGTAAGCATGGTTAGAGCAGGGCCAAGCGGGTCTGTAAAAATTTAAAGATTGTCTCACACTTGGAGTTCACTTGTTAATCACTTGCCGACTGCCGCACGCCGATGTACGTAGGCAGAAAGGCACGGGTGGGTTCCTCCTTCAGAGCAGGCTAACGGGCGCGCGCCCCGCTGCGGAAGCGTGCACGCAGACTCAATGTCCACCCGTGGCAGAACAGGTTAATGTAAGCAAGGCATTTCCCTGTTCTTCTGTCTAATGACATGACAGAGATCTTCCGTTCCCTGTCATCGGGAACAGTGATCTCTGTCATGTCCTAGTGAGCCCATCCCCCCTACAGTTAGAACACACTGAGGGAACACACATTTAACCCCTTGATTGCCCTCTAGTGTTAACCCCTTGCCTGCCAGTGACATTAATGCAGTAATCAGTGGCTATTTTTAGCTCTGATCGCTGTATAAATTTCAATGGTCCCAAAATAGTGTCAAAAGTGTCCGACCTGTCTGCTGCAATGTCGAAGTCCCAATAAAAATTGCAGATCACCGCTATTACTAGTAAAAAAATAATAATAATAAAAATGCCATAAATCTATCCCCTATTTTGTAGACGCTATAACTTTTGCGCAAACCAATCAATATACGCTTATTGTGATTTTTTTCTAAACTGAGGAAGAATTGTTTTTTTTAGATTTTTTTGGGGGGATATTTATTATAGCAAAAAGTAAGAAATATTGCTTTTTTTTCAAAATTGGCAGTCTTTTTTTGTTTATAGTGCAAAAAATTTAAACTGCAGAGGTGATCAAATACCACCAAAAGAAAGCTCTATTTGTGGGAGAAAAAGTACCTCAATTGTGTTTGGGTAGAGCGTCGCACGACCACGCAATTGTCAGTTAAATCGACGTAGTGACAAATCTCAAAAAATGCTCTGGTCATTAAGGGGGCAAATTCTTCTGGGGCTGAAGTGGTTAAGATCAGTCTGCATTCTGTGAAGGAGCGGAAGTTTCTGGCATAAAGCTCTGAGAGGTGAAGGATGGCAGGGAGGTGGTACAATCCAAATGCCCAGGAGTTTGCTGGGCATTCAGATTTTTAAAGGGAGGCTCTCCAGCGATCCGCAGATTCCGACTCCAGATGTCCTGTGCCTGCTGCTGCCTGCACCTACACAAGATTGGCTGGGATCCACTGAATGTTGTTGAGATCAACTTGTGTGGTATCCTTCCCCTCCTTGGGTATCATGGTTATGTGAGTTTCTAGAAGTTGTGGAGAAGCAGTAGGGTGATCAGAGAGAGAGAGAGTTAAAGGCCTGAGGAAAGCATGGAGCCAAAATGTCTCCAAAGCATTTGAAATATTGAACTGTAAGTCCATCAGGCCCAAAGCTTTTCCCAGGCTTCATTTGTTTCAAAGTCCAGAGGAATTTTTCTGAAGTGATAGGTCCTTCCAAGGCCATTGCTTCTGATTCAGATAAAGCAGGAATGCCATATGCCAGTATTCTCGGAGATGAGAAAGACGTGCCTCGCAAGACATATGGTGAGATGTGGTATAGGTCATAAAGCTGAGCATAGTAAGTATGATATAGATTAGCAATTTTTTGAGATATTGACATCCTCATATCGCATGGATCATATCTGCTCTTTTGGCTTGTAAGAACCTTGCTAGGAGCCTCCCATTTCTTATGTCCATAAAATATTTTATGAAAAAGAAGGAAATGTATTTTAGTGGTTTTACCAATGTCTTCGAGAAACAAGGAATGGGTCTTCATGAGGAGTGAAAGGGTGGATGTCACCCATGTTCAATGTTCATTTATGAGCATCTCCCAGCTTTCTAACCCACTTGGATTCTATAGGCACTAAGCCAGCTCCTGCCACCAAATCAAAGTCACCCTCCTCCAGTAAAGTGCTTACCTTTTACTTCACAAAACTACCGGCATTAGACTGGTGGGCTCCCTCAAGAACTAGTTATGGCTAGCTCAGTAGATTGTTTTACAAAAGGGATTGATGCATTCCTAAATACATACAATATAACTGGATATTTACATTTATTGGAAATAACAGGTAATAACACTAGGGATTGTTGATCCAGGGAATATCAGATAGCCTTCTGCGGGGAAGTAATTTATTTGTCCCCACTGGAGCAATTTGGACCATGCTTTATAGGGTTTTTGTCTTTATCTGTATCAACTATGGACATAGGATTCTGTACTGTATATGGAGGTTCCTATTTATTTACAAAGTTACATAGTAGACGAGGTCGAAAAAGACACAAGTCTATTAAGTCCAACCTATGTGTGTGATTATATGTCAGTATTACATTGTATATCCCTGTATGTTGCAGTTGTTCAGGTGCTTATCTAATAGTTTTTTGAAACTATTGATGCTCCTCGCTGAGATCACCACCTGTGGAAGGGAATGCCACATCCTTGCCCCACTTACAGTAAAGAACCCTCTACGTAGTTTAAGGTTAAACCTCTTTTCTTCAAATTTTAATGAGTGGCCACAAGTCTTGTTAAACTCCCTTCAGCGAAAAAGTTTTATCCCTATTGTGGGGTCACCAGTACAGTTTTTATAAATTGAAATCATATTCCCCTCTCAAGCGTCTCTTCTCCAGAGAGAATAAGTTCAGTGCTCGCAACCTTTCCTCATAACTAATATCCTCCAGACCCTTTATTTGCTTAGTTGCCCTTCTTTGTACTCGCTCCATTTCCAGTACATCCTTCCTGAGGACTGGTGACCAGAACTGGACAGCATACTCTAGGTGCGGCCGGACCAGAGTCTTGTAGAGCAGGAGAATTATCATTTTATCTCTAGAGTTGGTCCCCTTTTTAATGCATGCCATTATTGTGTTTGCTTTGTTAGCAGCAGCTTGATGCTGATCATCTACTAGGACCCCCAGGTCCTTTTCCATCCTAGATTCCCCCAGAGGGTCCCCCCCCGTGTGTATATATTGCATTCATATTTTTGCCACCCACATGCATTATTTTACATTTTTTCTGCATTAAACCTCATTTGCCATGTAGTTTCCCACCCCATTAATTTGTTCAGATCTTTTTGCAAGGTTTCCACATCCTGCAGGGAAGTTATTGCCCTGCTTAGCTTAGTATTGTCCACAAATACAGAGATTGAACTGTTTACCCCATCATCCAGGTCGTTTATGAACAAAATAAATAGGATTGGTCCCAGCACAGAACCCTGAGGGACCCCACTACCCACCTCTGACCATTCAGAGTACTCCCCATTTATCACCACCCTCTGAACTCACCCTTGTAGTTTTCAATCCATGTACTCACCCTATGGTCCATGCCAATGGACCTTATTTTGTACAGTAAACATTTATGGGGAACTGTGTCAAATGCTTTTGCAAAATTCAGATACACCATGTCTACAGGTCCTTCCTTTATCTAGATAGCAACTCACCTCCTCATAGAAGGTTAATAGATTTGTTTGGCAAGAACGATTCTTCATGAATCCATGCTGATTACATGCTTGTATATAGTCCCTTATCCTCCCCTCCAAAAGCTTGCATACTATTGATGTTTGGCTAACTGGTCTGTAATTCCCAGGAATGTATTTTGGGCCCTTTTTAAATATTGGTGCTATATTGGCTTTTCTTTAATCACCTGGGACCATTCCAGTCAGTAGACTGTCAGTAAAAATTAGGAACAACGGTCTGGCAATTACTTGACTGAGTTCCCTAAGTACCCTCGGATGCAAGCCATCTGGTCCCTGTGACTTATTAATGTTAAGTTTCCCAAGTCTAATTTTAATTCTGTCCTCTGTTAACCATGGAGGTGCTTCCTGTGATGTGGGATAAGGATAAACACTGCAGTTTTGGTTACTGAAGCCCTCCGATTCCCTCGTGAAGACTCCCTATCCTTTGTAACCAGCTGTCCTTCTTCATTCTGTCCTCCCTTTTTTACTATTTACATACTTAAAGAATTTCTTAGGATTTTTTTTGCTGTTTTCCGCTATGTGTCTTTTGTGTTCTATCTTACCTGCCCTAATTGCACCCTTACATTTCTTGTTGCATTCTTTATAAAGTCTGAATGTTGATGACGATCTTCTAACCTTGTATATTTTGAAGGCCTTCTCCTTTGCTTTTTTATGCATTTTTACATTGGAGTTAAGCCATCCAGGACTTTTGTTCGCACTTTTAAATGTATTACCCAATGGGATGCATTGGCTAATCCCCTTATTTAATATGCTCTTAAAGCAAACCCGTCTCTCCTCCATGTTCTCTGTTCCTAAGATTTTATACCAATTCATGCCTTCTAACAAGGTTCGTAGTTTAGGGAAGTTAGCTCTTTTGAAATTCAGTGTCTTTGTATTCCCCTTATGTTTCCTATTTGTGTGATTTATACTGAAGCCAATTGACCTGTGATCACTGTTTCCTAAATTGCTCCAAATTTCCACATTCGTGATCAGGTCTGTATTGTTGGTAATCAGTAGATCCAGTATCGCTTTATTTCTAGTTGGTGCGTCTACTATCTGAACCATGAAATTGTCCTGCAAGACATTTAAGAACTGGCGAGCCTTAGACGAATGCGTAGTTCCCTTGGCCCAGTCTATGTCTGGATAATTAAAATCCCCCATTATGATAACACTCCCATCCTTGTTGCTAATCCAACTTGTGATAGGAGATCCATCCCCCCTCCTCCCTCAGGTTAGGGGGGATATAGCATACTCCCAGGAATATTTTCCCCTTAGCTTCAAGCCTTTTGAGCTCTACCCTCAACAACAATACTCAACAAGACAATACACAGGTACCCAACAAGACAATACACAGGTACCCAACAAGACAATACACAGGTATTGGCTGACCAATGTGCACTCGCAAACCAGCGTGCACTCGTAGACCAACGTACGCTCACTGACCAACATGCACTTGCTGACCAACGTGCACTTGCTGACCAACGTGCATTCGCTGACCCACGTGCACACACACACACAATACACAAATACTAACGATCCACACACACTACTCAACACAGGTACTACCTGACACTAATACTCAATACAGCCCACATGCACTCGCAGCACTCAGGTACTTGACCCCTGTTACAACCTCTTGTTTTAAACTCTGTTTTTTTTAACTCACCACTTAGTCCAGTTCCACTTGGTCTGAGTTCCAGCAAGTTTAAAGTTTAGCAGGCTCACAATGAGTTCTACAGAAGGTTATATAGGCCTCAAGCACCTGTGACCAATTAATCACTCCCCTTAATTAGTAGGCTGAAGGAAGCAAAGAAAAAAAAAGCTGTTTAAAAAGTGACAGAAAAAGGTGTTAAATAGCTACAAGGAAAAGCCCCAAAAAGAACCTAAAAATGCAACCCAGCAATCACCAGTAGTCAAAAAGCTTGTTCACACTCTCCACTCAAGGTCCCCACTGTTTAGCTTCCAACCAGCAGTCTGGTCATTGGTCATGGTTATTCTGTTATTTATTTATTTATTTATTATTATTGCTTAAACTAAGTGAACTTTTTTGACCTGAGTAACTATGTAACTATATATCTATGGAATGCCACATCCTGCTTCGTTAGCTCTCTAAAACAGAGGTTTTTTAACTTGTGTTATGGAAATCAAATGATGGGGGTATGGGGTTAGATCCATAATTAGGTTCTAAAAAATGGAAACATTATTTTGTACATTAATGAATCTGAAATCAAAGTAGAAAAGTTGACTTGATTGCATCAAACCAACAGCACAAATCTTACTAGGGATACCTTGTGTATTTGTGATTTGACATTTATATAAATAAATATGATAAACTCCATGATGATCTTGATGACTTTCAGCTCGTCTGTTCTTAGCTATTCATATATACATTAAAACCACTTTTGACATCTTTTGACATCTTTAAAATCACACTGGTACCTAATAGAACTGATGAGGATGATGATAATGACAACGATCTGGTGAAGGGGCATGGGGCCATATTGGGCAATCTAGGGTCTGTAATCATAACAGGTTAAGAACCATTCTTTAGAAAGCATAACTTTGGAAAGCCTGTTGGCTTTTTCAGTATCTGCTTCATCGCTCATATCACAAAGACCCCATAAAAAGGTTGTTTTTTCCGCATATAAGGTAAATACTGTATCCGTTTAGGGAAGATCCCTATAAATCTGTATCAAAATAAAAAAAATCATTCTGTTTCCTTGGTCTAAATTAGCTATAAAAACATACATGAGGAAACCCCACACAAAGCTAAACACTTTTGCTTCTGTAGCAAACATAGGGACTGGAGCTTCATCCAAAGATGCTGGCACCCTTAACAATCTTGTATCGTAACGCAAATGCAATGTTTGTTATTCCATTGGCTTTACCAGTATCCAAGTGACATAGATCACACCTAGTTAGCACCGACCCAATCCTGCCTACTTAACTAGATGTAAATTATCAAGCAAAAGGTCAACAAGATCATCAAGTGCTGCTGACATTAAGTAGACTCTAATCATTTCTTTCTACAGTGTATGTTCCCAGGAGATATTTATGTGTATTTTTCACTGTTATCTTTAGACGCCACATACGTTTTATAGGTTGCCTAGCAACGTGATTGCAGGCAGGACCGATTAGAAGACTTTCTATATAATTAACTCTTCTGCTTTTTTTTTTTTAAGTACACAGCAGAGCTTTTGCAGAGGATGATGTCAAAGTTTCAGTTTGAAGGAGGCTGAAGCCATTTTCCTGGTAAAGTAAAATGACAGACAGGAAGTGGGAGGATGACAGGTTCAGATGAACGCTACAGACCTATGATTTTAGTTAAAGGTTATGGGGGCGTCCAATCATTTTCCCTGCAGATGCTAGAGAAGCTGACTTAGAAAATGAACCAGAAAAACAGAGCAACTCATATAATCAAAACGAATCTAATAAAAACAAAATAACTTGAGGTAATTTCATAAGAACCATAGCGCTAGGCACAAAAATTCCCAAACTCTTTTATTTTGAACATTATCATGACAATGTGCTGTCATATATTTTCTTGTAGAAGCTTGCTCATATTATGTAAAATTGTTATAGAACCAGACTGTCTCTTGTCATCAAATGCTCCCTCTGTACAGAAATCTGTCACTATGTCATTGGTTGAAAGAGCTTGCAAATGATTACTGTGAGTTGGGTTTCCTTTATTTGCCGGGAACAAAAATCAGACATTTACATGAGTATGCAGCTTTGGCCCTGTAAAGCTGAACAAAAGTATATAGCATTTATTGTATTTAATTACTTTTCTTATTACCATTTCAAACACAAATACAAAAAGAACAGAAAAATATAGTCAGGCATTTTAGCACTTGCAGAAAAAAAGGGGGGGGGGGGACAATTCAAACAAACAACAAATATGTTATTTAAATATTAGTATCACTGTTTATAGAGCAATATTTTATTTTTACAAAAACAACAAAAGCAAAAAGAAAAAGGAGGAAGGAAAAGGAATAGGGAAGGAGGAAGGTAGGGGAAAAAAAAGGGGGGGGGGGTTATAGCGCTTATTGTACTGCCATGGTTGACCCAGCCTATTCATTGGTGGTACTCATGGCTGAATAGCCCCATATTGCAAGACTAAATTATACTAGGGGGTTTATTTACTAAAAGCAAATAGGCTGTTCGCTTTGCAAGGGTATTTGGGAATATAATTTACCCTTAGCTTATTGAATACATTGGCTTATTGGTTGAACTAGATCAGGGGTCTCAAACTAGCGGCCCTCCAGCTGTTGCAAAACTACAAGTCCCATCATGCCTCTGCCTGTGGGAGTCATGTTTGTAACTGTCAGCCTTGCAAAGCCTTATGGGACTTGTAGTTTTGCAACAGCTGGAGGGCCACCAGTTTGAGACGCCTGAACTAGATGGACTAACCAGACTAACTTTGGAACTATATAACTATGAATTGGATGGTGGAAGTCAGCAGAGCTTCACATCATTGACTAAGATAAGGGAAATTTTCCTTGCACGGTGCAAATTTCCTTGCAAAATGAAAGTTTATTTGCCTTTATAAATCCATACCTATGCCGGAAAGCAAATTCTGTACTTTTAAATGAAGTGTTTATGTTTCTATTTGGTTGCTGACAAAGTCCCAAAAGAAAGTTGTACAATTGTTATGTTGCTTTTTGAGTTAATACCTGTCCAGAGGGCTATGACAGAAAGTGGTCTCAGTCATCTTAGGTCATTAGAGATACATCATTTAAGAGAGGAAATGAGTCACTAAATATTGGCTGTACTATGCTGTACCTGCATAGAGAGTCTTTGTGATCTGGCAATTAACTATATGTGCATATTCATGAAAAAATATTTTTTTCTACAATGAAGACATCTGTTTCATATATGCACCACCTGAGCAGCAGCCATCTAATAAAATTCTTACTTTTAGACCGGCCCTCAAATATTTTACTATGCACACTGGCCCCCTGCTGCACAGCTTTTACAAGCAAAAATCCTGGCTGCTAGCAGGCCCTACTGAACACACACCCTACCCATTCATTTCTATGTTTGGAACCGTACTTTGGATGGCATGGAGCCAGTATGAGCACGGACCAAAAATTTTCTGTTAATTATTTTGGCACGAGGCAGGGCAGAAGAACTCAAGAGTGGGTTCAAAGGTAAGTTTTGAGACAGGGAGTTGCCACTTAGAGGGGTGATGGAAAACATTTAAAGGACAACTTCACGTTTAATGAAGATGGCCTTTAAATACACCATGGTAGAAGAACTGCATTACTCTGCAATCGGGTTAAAAACAAAATGATTTGTATGCTGAGAGTTAGGCATGGAAATAAAATTTGTATATCTGGCTATAACTAGAAGATGCAGGAATTGAAGCTTAGAAAGAATCCACGGAAGCTGTAAACAAACACTGGGGACAAAGTGAATGTCTGCACATATTTCCCAAATCGGGAACATTCTCATTAAAGCAGTTTTGCAGCCTGGGTTTGTAAAATGTGTCATGTTTATGACTGTGTTTCGCCTGCATAATTCAGGTATCTGCTATCTAGAGATAAGAAAAATCAAATGGAAACACCAGCTATGAATTCTTTAAGCTATACTGTCTGTAAGATGAAACACTTCAATTATACAATCCCTGCTAGTGAATGGAAATCACCCAGAGTCGGGAAAATAATGGACTGTTTTAAAAGGTTTCTGCGAGTCTTAAGACAATAATTGGACTTCAGTCTAATATGTAGGTAAAAAGCAACATTGTATATCAAGGAATAAGCCTATGGTCCTATCCATTCATCTGAGGAGAAAAAAAGAGAAGTGGACAGTATAGTCTTTTTATGTATGTTTTGGTTTAGCTGAAGTTCCACTATACTTAAAAATTCACAGTGTAGTGGCCGGTCTGGACACCAAAAGTTGAAATGCTTGTTTAGTCTAGGTCAGCCTTTCTTAAACTTTTTACCCCAGAAGAACCCCTAAAATAATTTTCAGCTCTTAGCGAACCCTTACAGAAATCACTTCATTAGAAAAATGCCTTATACATTACTCAGTAGGATGAATAAAACTCTTAGACCCCTTTCACATTGGAGGCATTTTTCAGGCGCTAATGGGCTAAAAATAGCGCCTGAAAAATGCCTCCTCTGCAGCCCCAGTGTGAAAGCCCCAGTGCTTTCACACTGGAGCGGTGCGCTTGTAGGACGTTAGAATAATTCCTGCAAGCAGCATCTGTGGAGCGGTTTAGAAGTGGTGTATACATCGCTCCTCCACCGCCCCTGCCTATTGAAATGAATGGGCACCGCTGCTGAAGCGCCTGCAAAGTGGTTCAGCAGCGATGATTTTTGGGTGCATTTTACCCTTTCTTTGGCAACTAGCAGGGGTTAAAAGCACCCCGCTAGCAGCCGAAAAGCGTCACTAAAATGACGGTAAAGTGCCGCTAAAACTAACGGTTGCTCTACCGCTAACACGGGAATGCTCAAAGATAGCTACAAAGGTCATTGGTGTCATGCTGCTGGCTTTGCCCAGCGGCGTTGGCCCTTGAAATATGAAGGCACCATCAAATGGCAGATCAAACAGCCAAAGCTCAAAGAACCCTTAGCAAGCTCCAGAGGAATTCTAAGGTTCCACGAAACCCTGGTTGAGAATGGCTGGTCTAGGTGGTTATGAGAAAGGTTAAACAATTACCTTATAAATACTTACTCCCTGTATTACTTGGGGACAACCAGTCCTCCAAAGCCACTCCTTTTGGCTGCTTGACCGGTTTCAGCTCTCCCACATAATCAAGGACAATTCAGGTTTTGCATTGTATGTGAGGATGGCGAGAACCCTCTGAATTATTAAGGACAGCCATTGGATAAGAGGCAAAAAGGAAAAGGACCCTGATCTTCATCTGCTCAGCCTGAGGATATCTGGAATGGGTAAGTATAAAAAAAAAAATAAGAAAGCATAAAATACAAGTTGGGGGAGCTTCAAAGGAGGAGCGTTGTGGAAGGGGGAGTCTGGTACCTGGAGTTATGCTTCATATGGCTAAAACAATAATTTTATTCAACAGAAATAGCTTCTAAATATACAACTACCTCCAGTCTCACAGAGGAGATGAGTTTTAGCAGACAGTATTCTTGGCAGTAGCATTGGGCTCATCAGTCACTCAGCGTTCCGTAGATGTGGTTTCTTGGCGTTTTACACAACATTCCACTCTTAAACATTTATTAAGGTGGCACAATATGTTACAAGTCATCATGGATAATAAGAATGATTGAAAAAATTCTGACAATGATGTGGATGAATGATAGGTAAGACATTTAGAGGGGAGGGGGGAGGGGGGGTAGGAAGACATTATAAATTAATTATGATGAAGCCTTTAAAACAGTAAATTGTTTTTTTAATTGCCTTTTTATTTTCAAAAGTCAGGAGATTGAAATGGTGCAAGGGAATTATCTTGACTGTTTCAAAGCACTGATGATTATTTATATCAGATTTTATAGTAGAATCAATATACAGTATATTAGAATAATTTTAAACTCAAGTTGCTTAAACATTTAGGTTTATGTAAAGTTTATAGAATGACTGCAGACAAATCCTATACTTACTGTAAAAAAATAATAAAGGGAATAAATCAGAGTTTCAGTTCCCCCTTAGTTTTAGACTAATAGAAATATTGCGCGTTGAAATTGATAACCTTAAAGCTCAATAATTTTGTTACAATCCTTATTTAATGCGGCATATAGGCATTTTTGGGAACTCTCCAGCTTTTATCTGGAAACTAACTAATCAGCTTGATAAATGAGTCTAGTTTGCTGGGAGTAACCTCTAGATCTGCCGATTATAAGTCACTAGTCCTGTTATGCTGCACCCAACGAGGAGAGTCGGTGCTGAAGATGCTGATCTCAAATTGGTCTCAGCATGGAGCTGGCTGGAAGCTCTTACTGGAAGTAAAGAAAAGTGCATGAGGGTAGACAGACTGGGCACCAGTTATTGTTAATCTTATTGTCACTGTTATTGTCATTATCTACATATTAATACTATTGCTCATTTGTTGCCAGCTTTATGTAATGATTGCCCATTTGTTGCTTTTGTATTGTAACAAGTGTTCAATTGTTGCCCACATATAAAGTATCTCACATAAGTGAGTACACCCCTCACATTTTTGTAAATATTTTATTTTATATTATATATTTTATATTTTACTTTCAGTGCAATTTCAAGTGCACTTTGCACTTGTAGTTTGCACTTGTAGTGCAAAGTGGATTTGCCTTTCGTAAATAACCCCCCTTGCTACTATGTAAAGTAGTGAGTGTACAGCTTGTATAACAGTGTCAATTTGCTGTCCCCTCAATCTAACTCAACACGCAGCCATTAATGTCTAAACAGGGTGACCGAGAACCCCAGTTGGGTCTGCTTAACCCAACTCACCGTACAACCACACCAGACTCAGCATTTCCTTTTGACACTATGGTCCTGGATTCCGTGTGTGGTTTGTGCTGAAGAAGTGAAGGGGCTCTTTTCACTTGGGACAATAATGTTTGTGAGCAATATCCTTCACCTTTAAGACTGCTAGAATCTTGTAGGAGTATTTCACAGACCATTGCTAGATAGTTTGAGGTGGGGTGGGGGTTGTTACGTGTTAAGTGCCTGTATCTTATTGTTCTATTGTTTGTGTCTGCCTTGGGAGCAAAGTATTATGGGAAGTATGTCTATGTGGATTAGCTGTGAGAGGAGAGAAGGGGGGGATTTCTCCAGCAGCCTCTCCCAAAGACAGTCTACTGATGAGAAGTGGAATCCACCTGTGTCATGCTACTGGTGGAGGTAAAGTATACCCTCCCTGTTTCATTATGCCTTGGGAGGGGGGAATTCCTCCATCAGCTATCCTTGCTGATTGGACAGTTTACCCCACCCTGAATGCAAAAGGAGGGGTGATTGTCCCCTGAGTTTATATCTGTTGTTACATGTGTTTGAATAAACAGGCTGATGTTTCCCCCCCCCACAATGCTGTCTTGACAAGTGACTTGGTGGGCTAAGGGACCTTGGATCATGCTGGTTCCAGACAAAGGAAGCATTTATGGTGGACAGACTCATCTTGAGTACGGGGTCCATCACACAAGGTCTCAGGTGTGAATGGGAAGCAGATGTGTTTAATTTACTGTTATCGCTCTCTCTCTCTCCCATACGTTTTCACTGGAAGTGAACATGGCACCTCATGGCAAAGAACTCTCTGAGGATCTGAAAAAAATAATTGTTGCTCTACATAAAGATGGCCTAGGTTATAAGAAGATTGCAAAGACCCTGAAACTGAGCTGCAGCACGGTGGCCAAGACCTTACAGAGTTTTAACAGGACAGGTTCCACACAGAAAAGGCCTCACCATGGTTGACCAAAAAAGTTGAGTGCACGTGCTCAGCGTCATATCCAGAGGTTGTCTTTGGGAAATAGACGTATGAGTGCTTCCAGCATTGCTGCAGAGGTTGAAGGGGTGGGGGGTGAGCCTGTCAGTGCCCAGACCATACATCGCACACTGCATCAAATTGGTCTGCATGGCTGTTGTCCCAGAAGGAAGCCTCTTCTACAATTGATGCACAAGAAAGCCTGCAAACAGTTTGCTGAAAACAAGAAGACTATGGACATGGATTAATGGAACCATGTCCTGTGGTCTGATGAGATCAAGATAAACTTATTTGATACAGATGGTGTCAAGCATGTGTGGTGGCAACCAGGTGTGGAGTACAAAGACAAGCGTTTCTTGCCTACAGTCAAGCATGGTGGTGGGAGTGTCATAGTCTGGGGCTGCATGAGTGCTGCCGGCACTGGGGAGCTACAGTTTATTGAGGGAACCATGAATGCTAACATGTACCGTGACATACTGAAGCAGAGCATGATCCCCTCCCTTCAGAGACTGGGCCGCAGGGCAGTATTCCAACATGATAACGACCCCAAACACACCTCCAATATGATCACTGCCTTGCTAAAGAAGCTGAGGGTAAAGGTGATGGACTGGCAAGCATGTCTCCAGACCTAAACCCTATTGAGCATCTGTGGGGCATCTTCAAACGGAAGGTGGAGGAGAGCAAAGTCTCTAACATCCACCAGCTCTGTAATGTCATCAAGGAGGAGTAGAAGAGGACTTCAGTGGCAACCTGTGAAGCTTTGGTGAACTCCATGACCAAGAGGGTTAAGACAGTGCTGCAAAATAATGGTGGCAACTAAAAATATGGACACTTTGAGCCCAATGTGGACATTTTCACTGAGAGGTGTACTTGTTGCCAGCGGTTTAGACATTAATGGCTGTGTGTTGAGTTATTTTGAGAGGACAGCAAATTTACAGTATTAAACAAGCTGTACACACTACTTTACATTGTAGCAAAGTGTTATTTCTTCAGTGTTGTTACATGAAAAGATATAATAAAATATTTTAAAAAATGTGAGGGGTGTACTCACTTTTGTGAGATACTGTATATTGCAACATTTGCCAGTTTATTGCCCAGGTATTGTAACACCTGCCCAGTTGTTGCTGATGCATTTTAACAATTATTATTTTTAAGTTTATGTAATGCTAGGATCGTCTTTATTTTGCTAACTTATTTTCAAGATATTTCCGTTTGTTTAGAGGACCATATTTGTATATTAAAATAATGAAATTCCCTGCTGGCCTGGTATTAATAAACCCCATGTTTCGCAGCAGTGCATTAGTGCTCTTAAACCCTTCCATTCGCCACTGCATGCTGTTATCACCATAATTTACCTCTGCATGTGCTGCCGTCATTCCTGAATACTACAAAAGAGCAGGTTGTGTGGTTTTGCTTAGGTGCTTAGCTACAGGAAATAGATGGATAGGGAACAAGTAGAAACGCCAGGACTTGGTGAAAACCTGAAGTGAAGTGCTTGCTCCAAGGAAAAAATGTACATTATTGGTAATCGAGTGATCTTGCACAATTCCTCTATTGCTTCTATGTGTAATCAATCATGCACCTAAAAAATAATGAATATACTAAATCATTAGTGAATCAAGCTAAATGATTCACTGAACTAACAAAGTGTCCCAGTGATCAATAAAATGTGTAAAGTCCTTCTTAGTTGGACTTCCAACGATCACAGTGCTTTCACCAATCACCTCAGTGCTCCCAGAACTCTCACCTCATAACTGTGAATTGAAAGCCTTAGGGACAGATACATGGGCTGGTGATCCTTCCTTGGTGTATTCCTTTCTTTATCTCCTCTGTATGGAATCCAGGATCCAGGCTCTTGAAGTACCACTAATGACTCCAAACCACATAAGGTAATGAAATAGATAGACTACCTCCCATAGTGTGAACTTAGGCAATTTATTAAAAGACAATTGGATGCTTACATCAATACAAGTTAAAAAGTGCATAAAAGCTGAAACAACAGCGTTTGATTACCTCTCACGTCACTTCTGGTCGGCTGTTTACTCAAGCCATGCCCTACGCATTACGTCACGTGACTTCATCAGGGGAACCGGATTGGTTGTTTAGTGATTGTATTTATCTGCTGGGGACAGGAAGTCTAACAGCCGCCATTTTGTTGAAGCTAATGTTTGCAAAACATTTTTGGCCATTTTCTAGATGATCTAATAACTGATTTTGAAATGGTAGAGGACCAGGAGAGAAGTTACTGTGGCCATTTTATTGTAGTACATACTACATCCCATCTGTCGTTTTCTTAAGGATTCATGTGATGAATGAATATCAAAGCTATCTAACCTCAAAAACTTAAATTAATATATAGAAACAAAATTCCATTGATGTGTATATATTGCACAAGAAGTAGAAGCAAACAGGGTCACTTATCCAGCGCTCAAGATAATAGGTATATAAAACTAAGCAGCTGCTATAATCAGATATAACATTAAGGAGAAAGCAAAAAAGTTCCAAAGAAACAGGTTCTTTCCAGCTTAAGCAGCGCTAAAAAAACCCACATAAATAAATAAAAAATGAAATGTCAGTAAAATTGCATATGAGCAACCAGCACTTTAAAAATATAAAAATTGTGACAGTCCAGGCGTTGAGTAATTTCTCATATTAAGTTCATATCACTGAAGCGATGTTCCACCATCACCACACCTTGTGATTCCACTCCCTATAGGAATTGCATTTACCGGACTCATATTTATCAATCGCCTTAGTGACTAAATCCAGCTTTATCTCAGCAACTAGAGGACATCAGCATGCGATTTCAACATAGGCCTATTGACAAAGACAGAATGTGGAAACGCGTCTAAAGGAGATCACATGGATTGCTGCATTGGGGGATTTGTTCCGAGTCTCTCCCGGGACCCACCACAAATGATCTGCTCCTTTCTGAGGTGGTGAGATTATCGGAACTGCGTTCACCAGCAGTGTATGATTTACCTGAATGCTATTTTAAATATAATTTTGTGTAAGTGCAATAGCTTAAGAATCGGGTGTTTTTGGGACAATAAAAGTTTGCAGTTTCACACTATGAGGATTCCTTTTCCTTCTATATGTTTGAGTGGAATAAGAGGATTGCAGGTGTGTTCAGTCTGGAATGTTCAGGATAAGGACACCATATCTCTGTCGGTTTGATCGTTACTGAAATCGCATGCTGATGTTCTCTAGTTGCTGAGATGAAGCTGAATTTATTCACTAAGGCGATTGATAAATATTAGTCCGGTGAGTGCACTTCCTATATTGAGGGGAATCACAAGGTGTGGTGATGGTGGAACATCGCTTCAGTGATATGAACTGTTTTATTAATATGAGAAATTACTCAACACCTGGACTGTCACAATTTTTATATTTTTAAAGTGCTGGTTGCTCATATGCAATTTTATTGACATTTCATTTTTAATTTATTTATGTGGGTTTTTTTAGCGCTGCTTAAGCTGGAAAGAACCTGTTTCTTTGGAACTTTTTTGATTTTACTACTAGTAATAGTTGAAAATTAGCCCACACACCGGAAATGAAATGTAAGGTGTACATAATGACAATACATAATTTCCATAGCAGATAGGTTTTTTTCTAAGTGAATCCAAATTAATATAAATGCAAACAATTAGGGTGAATAGTATGACACAATCATTACATAGCAATGGGGGGTAACCAATGAGTGGAAAAGGAAAAAATCTTAGTAGTTGCTTAACCGCTGGAAGATTACACCCCCTTCCTGACCAGAGCACTTTTTGCGATTTGGCACTGCGTCACTTTAACTGACAATTGCGCGGTCGTGCGACTTTGCACCCAAACAAAATTGACGTCCTTTTTTTCCCAGAGATTTCTTTTGGTGGTATTTGATCACGTATGCTGTTTTTATTTTTTGCGTTATAAACAAAAGAAAAAAAACGCATAATTTTTTACTTTTTTGCTATAATAAATATCCCCCAAAAATATATAAAAAAACTATTTTTTTCCCCAGTTTAGGCCGCTATGTATTCTTCTACATATTTTTGGTAAAAAAATCGCAATAAGCCTATATTGATCGGTTTGCGCAAAAGTTATAGTGTCTACAAAATAGGTGGTTATTTTCATGGCATTTTTAGTTTTAATTTTTTTTTATTAGTAATAGCGGTGATCTATGATTTTTATTGGGACTGCGACATTATGGCGGACACATCGGACAATTTTGGGACCATTGTCATTTATACCGCGATCAGTTCTATAAAAATGCATTGATTACTGTGTAAATGACACTGGCAGTGAAGGGGTTAACCACTAGGGGGCGATGAAGGGGTTAAGTGTGTCCTAGGGAGTGATTCTAACTGTAAGGGGGATGGGCTTCAAGTCACATGACAGCGATGACTTCTCCCAATGACAGGGAGCGGTGATCTCTGTCATGACACTAGCCAGAACAGGGAAGTGCCATGTTTACATAGGCACTACCCGTTCTGAGGCTCTGTGACACAATTGCCGGGAGACCGGCAGACATCGAGTCCGGCGGTCCCGCAGGCATGGTCACTGTATACGCAGGGGGGGCGTGCGCCTGCTATTCCCTGCTTTTGAAGGGGACGAACAGGTATGCCCATTTACCCACCACTGCCATTGTGCCGACGTATATTGGCGTGCAGCAGTTGGCAAGTGGTTAAAAAGCAATAAAGGTCGAACTCAACGTTCAAACCTTCTGGCGTACGGGGCCCAAAGTGTGTATGCATTTAGATTCCTTCTGACTGAGGGTTCTTACTTTGTAGCTCCCTCTCCATGCTTTGTTATATCTTTCTATACCCCACATTTGTAAATGTGCTGGATCTTTAATAATAAAGTACATAAGTAATAGTGAAAAGTGCGTAGATACACTATGTTTGGGGAAGCCTTTCACAATATTTTGTATGTGTTCCTTTATTCTGATTTTTAGTGTTCTTTTTGCTCTTCCAACGTATTGTAACTTGCAACTACATTCAAGGACATTTACTGCCCCTTCAGTATTGCAGCTTATAAAGTCCTTGATAGGATAAGTGTACCAGTTCTAGTAGCCTCACATTCCATTCTTTTCTTTTGTGGTTTCTTATGCCCCGTACACACGGTCGGATTTTCCAACGGAAAATGTGTGATAGGACCTTGTTGCCGGAAATTCCGACTGTGTGTGGGCTCCATCACACATTTTTCATCGGAATTCTGACACACAAAGTTTGAGAGCTTGCTATAAAATTTTCCGACAACAAAATCTGTTGTCGGAAATTCCGATCGTGTGTATACAAATTCGACGCACAAAGTGCCACGCATGCTCAGAATAAATTAAGAGACGAAAGCTATTGGCTACTGCCCCGTTTATAGTCCCGACGTACGTGTTTTACGTCACCGCGTTTAAAACGATCGGATTTTCCGACAACTTTGTGTGACCGTGTGTATGCAAGACAAGTTTGAGCCAACATCCGTCGGAAAAAATCCTAGGATTTTGTTGTCAGAATGTCTGATCAATGTCCGACCGTGTGTACGGGGCATTAGAGTGTTGGCAGGCATAGACGTATTTACAAACCTTTCCCTGTAAAAAAATTAAAATCTATTTTAGGAGGTGGTTCCACAACATTTTTCACGATTATATCTCTTAATGCTTGGGCTGTTTTGTAGACAATGTTGTTTTTTTTCAGTAGAATGCTATATAAAGGTTTATCACTTTTCAATATGTGCCGGTGTCGTTTAATTCATTTTTCTACTTCTTTATGTTGAACATTGACATCCAATTATTGACATTAAGCATCCGGATGCTGTTGAATCCTTTTGCTAATTTGTATCATAGATGCCCTGTCCATTTTGTTAACAAGTTCAATTTGGTTCTGTATAAATGGTTGGGTATAACCCTTATCCTTGAATCTGTTCCCGATTAATTTAGCCTGAGTCATGAAGTCTTCTTCCTTCGTACAATGCCCTCCTAATTCTGTTAAGTTGACCTTTTGGAATATTAAATAACTGTGGTTTAAAATGGCTAGATAGATATTAGCATCTATGTTTTTGAAATGTGTTTTGTTAAGGAGTTTATTCTCATCTATTCTGATATCTAGATCTAAAAAGTTGATAGGTTTCTCACCGATGTTCCATGTTAAACAAAAAAGCGTGAACTATGTGTATCATCACAGGGTGATACTGTGGATGCACAAGTAGCAGTGTGCCAATGTCCCGATATAGTTTGGAAAGAATTCCAAATGGAGAGTAGAAACATGGACTATATAGGAACACGTGTATATTAGGTACAAAATGTAAAGTTTTTAATAGGATAAAGTTAAAACCATTGCAAACAAAAACATTAAAAAACATATAATTGAGTGACCTCAAGGACTCTCATACCACCTCTAATATATATATATATATATATATATATATATACACCACATGTAACAAATACAAAGGTTTGAAGTACGTAGAGTGATATAGTTCCAATAGTTGTTTGGATACGTGAAGAGGTTAAGTCACGTTCAGAGGTCGCTCAGAGAATCGCTCTACATGTTACGCGCAAGGGTGCTTGCATATCTAATAAGCATGTAAGAAGGTATTATGAGAATACATCATAATATCCAGAAAAAACATGATTATATCAAGATAAAAAAAGATATGACAGTCACTTAATGTTCCATGTTAGTCATATGTTCTTAGCGTAATATTTAATTTAAGTAAAAAAATCTTCTGATGAATTTCTACTTCCATTCCATACGATAATCAAATCGTCTATATACCTTTTAAAGAAGGTCAACTCCACAGGAGGGTTTTTGTAAACGCTTTCTTCTTCCCATTGTGCCATAAAGGCATTAGTCACGCTGGGTAAGCTTGTTCGTGCCAAAAATAATTATTCTTTAGACAGAATTCAACACATTTGCTAAGATATTTTCCCTATTTGCATTATGTTGACTGTATTCTCTAAATAACATTTTGTTACCTCACAGGCCTGATGATGTTGTACAATAGTGTAGAGGGATGATACGTCCGCCGTTGCCAATATAGTTCTACCCTCTATCACCGGTATTATTTCTAACAGTTGAAGTACATGTTTCGTATCCTTAAGATAGGCTTTTGTTTGTTGTACAACTGGTTGTACTAAGTTGTCTAAATACTGCCCCATTCCTGCTGTTAGGGAGTCTATTCCGTTACCGATAGGTCTTCCCTGTGGATTTTCTTTATCTTTGTGTATTTTTGGAATAGTATAAATGACTGGTATTCTACACGACTCAGGTATAAGGTATTTGGCTTCTCTCTTATTGAGTATGTCCTTGGTTTTTAAAATGAATTGTTGGATTTCCCAAAAGCTTCACATATGTGGTCACATCTTGTAATTGACGGTTAATTTCTCCTTTGATTGAATCACTACACCCCCTCCTTTGTCCGCTGGGCGTGCAACAATGTCTTTCCTCTCTGTCAAGGTGCGCATGCCTTTTTGTAATATGAATGGGATCCGAGACTTTCTTTATGTTAATTTGATCTAAATCCTGTAGTACTCATTTTTTGAAAACCTCAATATGTTGATTATCATACACTTAGGGTTATATAGAGAATTATTGCGACGTGTACTATGCTGAATTTCTGCTGGAGTTGTGCATGGTCTAATTATACGTTCTTGTGGATTACGCAAAATATATTTTTCTATATTGATTTTTCTCACATATTTCTGAATTCCGATGTATGTGTCGAATTTATTTAAGTTCTTAATAGGAGCATATTTTAATATTTTAATCCTTTATCTAACACTGTTAGTTCCTCTTTTGTAGTTTCTTTTCCACTCAAGTTAGACACCTTCTCCTACTGTTCTCTATAAACACGTTTTTGTATAAGTTAAAGCTTATGTAACAGTCCACTAAAGCCCTCCCCCATGTCTCTAACTTATATATTTTAAGGAAGATTTAAAGCCCAACTCCATTAGGGTCCCTCCATAGCCCCTCTTTGTAATACATTTTGCAAATATTTCAGGGACACAAATACCAAGTGTCCTTTGACTGGCCACATGGCCAATAGGGTCGTTCTTCTGCTCTAGTGTTGGCAGTGAGCGTTCCTCACTGTTCCATGGCAGCCTGGACTCTCAGAAAGCTGGTTAAATGACATTAGCCATGTCCTCCACAAAGTTTAACCACTTCAGCCCCGGAAGTTTTTACCCCCTTCGTGACCAAAGCACTTTTTACAATTTGACACTGCGTCACTTTAACTGACAATTACGCAGTCATGCAATGCTGTACCCAAACAAAATTTGCATCCTTTTGCTTTCTTTTGGAGGTATTTGATCACCTCTGTGGTTTTTATTTTTTACGCTATCAACAAAAAAAGAGTGCCAATTTTTTAAAAAACTATATTTTTTTACTTTATGCTATAATAAATATCCCCCCAATTTAAAAAAAAAACAAACATATTTCTTTATCAGTTTAGGCCAAAATGTATTCTTCTACATATTTTTGGTAACAAAAAATCGCAATAACCGTGTATTGATTGGTTTGCGCAAAAGTTATAGCGTCTTCAAACTTTTTATGGCGTTTTTATTTATTTATATTCTTTACTAGTAATGGCGGTGATCTTTGATTTTTAGCGGTATTGCGACATTGCGACGGACAGATCTGAGACTTTTGACACATTTTTGGGACCATTGACATTTATAGAGCGATCAGTGCTATAAATATGCACTGATTACTGTATAAATGTCACTGACAGGGAAGGGGTTAACACTAGGGGGCAATCAAGGGGTTAACTGTGTGTTCCCTCACTGTGTTCTAACCTTGTGGGGATGGGACTAACTAGGAGAGATGACAGGTCGCTGTCCCTACTTTGTAGGAACACACAATCTGTCTTCTCTCCTCTGACAGCACAGGGATTTGTGTGTTTACACACACAAATCCCCGTGCTGGTTCTCGTGCATGTGATTGCGCGTGGTCAGCGGCGATTGTGCCCGCCGGTCACACGTATCGGGTCCCCCACTGTGCAGCGCACGCGCGTGTGCTTGCGTGCCCTCTGGTGGCTCTCCTGGGCAAAACCGTATATATACAGGATTTTTCCCAGGAGAGCCATTTAGTATATCTGCGTGAGCCATCAGAAACCGATCAATTGTTCAAGCTGAAATTACACACACAATTGCAAAAGTCAGAGGCGTGCATCCTCCCCCTTTCTTCTCCCCCTTGCTTGCTCAGTTCAGATAGTTTCATTCAAAGTTTTATCCTGAACCTGAGAGTCTGAAAGAAAACAACTCCCATTCTGCTGCCTCGGTGCACATAAATAATAATACTCAATTCCTCTCTGATGCTATCCCCCATACACTGCTCCAGACATCCAGTAGAGCTTATCCTCACAGTTGACTGATGGTCAGTGTTACCCAACCCACTTCCTGTGAGCTCAGGCTGTCATGGCATGGGCACGCCATAAAGAAACAACTTAGCTGTGCTGAAGTGTAACAAAACATGACACAGGATCCTAATAATTATAAGGAGGCTTGCTCCAATGGATAATCCACTCACGGCCTTGCTGCACTCTTTAAATTGGGAAACTCTATAGATCCAAAGGAAAGCAAGAAAAGCGGGTGCACCATCTTAGTGCATTATCATAAGCACCTTTTTTTTTTTTTTTTTTTTTTTTTTTTTAATAAGAAGAACATAAAAGGATACTCACAAAGGTAGTAGATACACAAGCTTGTGATAATTCCAATAGCAACAGTATCTTGGACCTCTATCACTTGGGAGACCTTAGCAACATCACACAAACCATTGCAAGAATTCCAACGTTTTTCAATTTATATACCTAATGATATACCTTCTATTTTTTTTTAATGAAATCAGAATATGTAAAGTATATCAAACAGAGCTTTGAGGATAAGGGTATATCCTTTGAAACACCTTAACATTCTTGCAAAGGTTGGTGGGTTGGTGTGATGATGTTATTCAGGTCTCGCAGGTCATAGAGGATCAAGATACTGTTGTTATTGGTTTTATCGCCAGCTTCTGTAGCTATTACTTTTTTTTATCAATAATGTTGCGTGTGATAATCACTAGGCAGGCGCGCCCTTTTTTTTTGTTTTTCTTTCTTATGAACCCAGCCCCCTGGGGAGCAGTCTGGACCAACAGTACTTCTGAGTTGAGCAGCAATTTATCAATGGACTGCCCTGAGAACTGCAAGAAAAAATTTAAGTATAATATGATTTTTAAAACACAGACCAAGGGAAAGGAAAAAAATCAGGAAAGCTGGAGTTTGATTTAAAACATAATTAACATACAATTGAGTCCCACTTTTATAGCTTTCCCTAAAAGCAACCAACTCCCCCTTTGGCATGTTCTGCGAGCCTGCAAAATAACGCGTCTACAACACATGTAGGTGCATAAGATCCATGAAGACTCCCTAACTACAAACACTTTGTAATCTGGATTTTTCACCTGGCACTCCAATTACAGGCTTGTTTGGCTCTGATGCTATCAGAGTAATGTAATGCAGTTCAAGCTAATAACAGTGATGTGCAGTCTATCACCAAGACCCGTCTTTGTACAAACAGAAAATAAGGTTTCATCTATTCCCTCCTGGAGTATTCAGTACTCACAGCTTGACTTGATGCAAAATGATTTTTGTTTTATTAAGGGGTCAGGCAAAACCCAGGAGGATCCCAGGCAGATGGGTTTGTTTGTAATTGACGGTGGCACTTCATAAAATGTAACAGAATAGACAAAGATCAGGAGATAATGAATTGCTCAAAGAATATGAAATCAGAATATGTAAAGTGTATCAAACAAACAGAGAGCGTTTCACAGATTAATGGATTACAGCTCTCTGCGTTCCTCCTCTTAGCAGTTGTTGCTTTCTGTTCTTGTGCCTTAAATTGAATAATTATGATTGTCATGCAATTAGCAAACTGCCTAAAGCCGAAGAAAGAGACGTCTCTTATTATATAATACAGGCATAACATTTCTGCTTGTATACCTTCTTGTAGTTCTAATCAAATAAGTGGGTATTGGCGTCACTTCAGAATTCATTAAAAGGATCATGTCAGAGGTTCTACCTGACAAAGAGTGTTGTTATAAGGGTGCCCATAGATATAACATGACAGTTGTTTCCAGCCGGAGCCGACATTATCCTCATTTCAAGTGGGAGCTCCTGATAATAGAAGCCAGGCGCTGTCGGGGAGAGCAATCCATCAGATAGAAAACCTGGGCCAATTGCTATTGGTCATCCCAATAAGACAATACTAACATTTCTGCTTGTTATCCTTCTTGTAGCTCTAATCATATAATTGGGTGATGGCATTTCTTAGGAGCTCATTAATATAATCATGTCAGAGGTTTTGATGGACAATGAGTGTCATTAAAAGAGGCCCCATGGATTGGACATGACAGTTGTTTTCAGCTGCTTTAGACATTGTCCTCATTTCAAGTGGAAGCCCTTGACACTAGAAACCAGGCACTGTTGAGGTGAACAACCCATGAGATGGAAAACCTGGGACAATTGCTATTGGTCATCCCAAAAAGCCAATAATAACATTTCTGAATAATTGAGTGATGGCATTACTTAGGAACTCATCATTATAATCATGTCCGAGATTTTACCTGACAATTTGTGTTGTTAATGGATTGGACATGACAGTCGTTCTTAGAAGGATCAAACAATGGTCTTATTTTAGGTTGGAGCCCCTGATCCTACAAGCCAACCGCTGTCAGGGTGAGCAACCCATCAGAATGAAATCCTGGGTCAATTGCTACCGATCTTCCTGAAAAGCCAATTCTAGACTGCTCTGTTTTCCTGACCATCCCTCGCCATTGATATTACATTGTCAGTTTGCTAAAACAATTTTAAGTATGTCTAATCCAATCACTAAAATTTCATATATGTTTTAATATGCCAATGTAACTTCCAATATCTTTAAATTTGCAGTTTTCATTAAAGTAATACCTGGTGATCCTGCCATGCAGATTCTACTACTTCTCATTAAAGGGTGACAACATTCCCTGTCCTTGTCTTCCATTTGTGTTTTTGTGTTGTCCCTCGGAATTCCAATGGAGACTACATGTAACCATATCAATGCACGTTGCTCAGGCATGGTCCACTGTTCTCATCATCAAGAAACACATTCTGAGAATAGATAGATGGCTAGCACTAAGACAGGAAGTGGTTGCAAAAAGAGGTGTAGATAACCACCAGCGGTGCTGAGATGAAACAAAGAATAAAAAAATAACTGTGCGTTTGTTTTTGCTGTCTAGGTCGCTTTGGGTAGACTTTCCAAAAAGAACTGATCCTAGCACAGATGTGTTATAGCAGGGATAAGCAATTAGCAGACCTCCAGCTGTTGCAGAACTACAAGTCCCATGAGGCATAGCAAGACTCTGACAGCCACAAGCATGACACCCAGAGGCAGAGCATGTTGGGACTTGAAGTTTTGCAACAGCTGGAGGTCCGCTAATTGCATATCCCTGTGTTATAGTATCAGAAGCCCAGTTAGGACCAGGAAAACTAAAAATCCTTTAGTGTAATAGAGATGATCCCAGCAGGGATATGTTACTCAAGGCACCAAAAGTTGTGTTCCGGTGGCTTTCACCAATGACAATCTGGCATTGCTCTTTTTACTTTTTTCAATTTTTTTCAGTATTGTCAAATACTTCTCAGGCCATGAGTTGCATTCTATGTTCAAACACCTTTACTGTGGACAACCAACAGCTATTTTGCATACAGTCTCTATCCTTTGATAGTGCAAAAATAAGAGGACATATTTTACAGCCTGTGATAAAATGATTGCACCTCTTAAATATTTATCACCGTTTAATTAATCTAGGCCGCAGTTTCACCTTCCTCCTCCTTACCAAATCATTTTCCTCTTCCTCTCTGGAGAAAATGATAACGTTGATGAGACAAGCAATTTTTCAGCGCTTTGATGAATAAAACAAATAATTAGAAAACATGAGGCAACGCTGAGTATTCCCTGTGACCTTACCTGCCAGGCATAACACAGCAATGGTAATTTACGGTCCCTTATAGAACATGGCATCGCTAATGTTTTTATTTATGACGGTGACGCTGTAGGAGCTGGGCACTCTGCCAGATTTCACAGGAATTGTCAAGAGGAAAGGTTCTGGTGAAAAGTGAGGTAGAGAATAGCTCCCAGAGACACTATTTCCATTAAAATTGGCCATATAACATAAAATGATTTCTGATTTAGAAAAAAACATCAAGGGCTTGTTCACAGCATAGTGCATGCAAGTTACACTAAACCAGGGTTAGGCAACCTTTCAGAGGTGGAGATCTACCTGAACAACCTAAAAGAGATCGGTGCCCTTATTTTTTAAAAAGAAATTGACTAGCAAGGCTTAACTAAATAGTAGGGAAACATATAATAAAACAAATGTCACAATAAAAATATAAACCTAGCCTATCTTAAAAGTGGACGTATCAGTAGGGCAGTGGATGGTGTCAGTAAGTAGGGAAGTGGTTGGTGTCAATAGGAAAGTGGTTGGTGTCAATAGGGCAGGGGATGGTGTCAGTAGGGCAGTGGATGGTTTCAGTAGTTTTTATTTTTATCATCTTATTTTTTAATTAATTTGTACAACTTTTTTAAATGAAATTTTACAATATTATTGTTTAGGAGCCCTGTTGGGGGCTTTGGTGAAATAACAGGGGTCTAAACAGACCCCTGATGTCTCAATTTTGAGACAGAGAAAGGGACAGATGGCAGATTCCCCAGCGTCTCTTTCTGCAACCTCAACTGCAAGTGGCTGGAGATTCGAAATTTACTACAACCCCCATACCCTGGCGCTCTAAGGCTGCTGCCTAAGCAGCCTTATGCTGGCACTGGCCCTGTCCACAGTAATGACCTCTGCACCCCCAACCGGGAATGACATCTGCTCGCCTTCACATCACCCCTCCCCACAGTAGTGTCTTCTGGCCCTCTGCCCCCTCCCATAGCAGTGTCCTCTGCCCCATTCACATTATCCCCCCAGTAGTGTCTTCTGCCCCTCTGCGCCCCCCCCCCCATAGCAGTGTCCTCTGTCTCCTTCACATAGCCCCTCTCCCCACAGTAGTGTCCTCTGGCCCTCTGCCCCTTTGCCCTCCCCCTCACAATAGTGCCCTCTGCCCCCCATCCCTATAGCAATGTCCTCTGCTCCTTTGAAATCCCACCCCCCACAATAGTGCCCTCTGCCCCTAAACCCCCATAGCAATGTCCTCTGCTGGTTTGACATCCCCCCCACAATAGTGCCCTTTGCCCTCCATCCACATAGCAAGGTCCTCTGATCTTTTGAAATCCCACCCCCCACAATAGTGCCCTCTGCCCCCCCCATTAATATAGCAATGTCCTCTGCTCCTTTGACATCCCCCCACAATACTTCCCTCTGCCCCCCATCCCCATAGCAATGTCCTCTGCTCTTTTGAAACCCCCCCACCCCCATATCAATGTCCTCTGCTCCATTGACATCCCCCCCCTCCCCAGCAGTGTCATCGGCCCTCTTTACGTCACTCCTCCTTCCCACACACACACATACATACAGTAGTAAAAAAAGACAGCTTGCTTCTCCTACCTACATAGGTGTACACAGGAGCCCGCACATCTCTGGACAGGGGGCGGGGCCACAAGCTGCCGGCGCTAACTTTCTATAATACCAAGCTGGTGATTAGTTTCTAGCACTGTCCCATGTTCTGGCAACCAATCATCTGCCAGTTATCTTCAAAGGTAACTTGGTCAGCTCCCATCGTCCATTGCCCATCCAGACATGTGCAGTCTCCTGCTCTCCTGTGAGGAGAGCGAGGAGGCTGGGGGAAGAACTGGTGCTGAGGAGGAATAGATGAGCGAGAAGCTTGGGGGAAGGACTGGTGCTGACAGGTCGACTGGGATTGACAGGTTGCCAACCCTGTAAATTAGTAAATTTACTGACAGTTTGTAAAAATCTGTGATTTTTTTTACAACAGTAAATATCGGGGGCTGAGCATTTCATGCTGTGTTGACTTTTTAAGTGTAAATCTAGCAAGTTACTTTGTTATAGGTATTGTCAGTGTTTCCATATCATTGTTTATACTGTTCAAATATTCACTGTGTTAGTTTTCAATAGGAGTTCTGTCGTTTCTCAGGTTGCCAGTAAAAAATGTGCTCCGCCAGTAAATTTTCCATGTTTTGTCAATAAGAAATGCTGCGAGAGGTTTGCAACCCTGCCCCACACTAAACCATGTCAATATGTTTTTTTAAATGCATGTTGTGATGCGTTACAGCATATCAAAATAAAGTGCACAAAAATGCAACATTTCTTATTATTTTTTTAGCACACATTTCAGTGTGTTGATGTGAACTGAAACCATAAGACATAGGTAAATTGTCCTGCTCTTGCACTGGGACTGTGTTGGGCAATGTGGCAAGGTGAGTATAAAGGGAGCAAGGTGAGTATAAGGGGGCTAGAGGAGTCATTTGTATAGACACTAAACGGGCAAAGTAACCGTGTCTCCTCAAAAATATCTAAAACCCCCAACTTTTTCCTTTTCATTTTGGATAGACTAAAGCTAGAGCTGCTGTACCAAGGCTGCATTGGAGTTCTTTTTTTAATGGTAATGAAGCGCTATCAATGGCATGTTACCAAATGGGCACTTTACAATGGATGTGTTTTTTTTTTGTTGTTTTTTTTCATATAATGCTCGCTTTACACCAGTAGACTTTTGTTTGAGTGCTTAGAAAAGAAAGTATAAAAATCACTTGTCTAACAATTTGATAGTGCCTTTATGGGCCCAACTAATTTTGACCAAATTTTTATTTGAGTAACACGCCAGTTTCTCAATTTTTGAAGAATTTTTTCAAATTAGAAATTCATTTGTTCCCAGTAGATTGGACAAAAATTCTCCATCCTTTTTCAATTTTTTTTCCTGCTTTGATGGAAACAATTGTCGAATCGTCCCTTTTAAACTCATAGCTTATTGAACAAACATTCTAAAAAAATTACACAAAATTATACAGGTGTAAGCCAGCTTTAGTCCCTCTATTTGTCTCAGTGACTATTGTGATGGACAGTGATAACTCGCTAGTTTACACTTGCTTCAAAACATGGCTTCGGACATCCTTTGTTAAAGCTGAACGCCAGTCAAAGCTCCTGTCACTAAAATGGTTAGCTTACAGTCCTGTTTACACCTGCTTTTGCTTGGTGCTTCAATGAGGCTTCCATGAGGCTTCGGTAGGGCTTTGGTGGGGTTTCGATGAGGCTTCGGTGGGGCTTCAGTGGGACTTCAAGCGAGCTTTGCCATAGACATCTATGGAGGCTTTGAAGATGCTTTGAAGCACCACTAAATCTACATGGGGTATAACTTTTAAAGCGAAGCCGAAGCAAAGCAAAGACAAAGCAGGTGTAAACAGGACTATAAGCTCTGTTAAAGCTCAGAGAGCTTTAACAATGCGTGTCCGAAGCCTTGTTGAAGCCTTATTGAAGCTGTGTAAATGAGCCCTTAGAGAGCATTTTTTTAAATTTTCTTTCTTTGGAGAGATTTCTTCATACTTCCTTTTGGTCTACGGAACAGGAAGTGTAGTAAAATCTCCCCAATGGGGCAGAGATGGCATTAAAACCTGGCCTGGTATTATCCATTCATTATCCAAAATAAAGAAGAACATTTTGGCTTTAGATTGAGGTGCCATTCAGAATGAATGGTATAACGTGTGTTGGCAATGCAACAATGTCAATCCAGCCTTAAGGTAATAACCAAGACACAAAGGGAGAAAACAAATTACCAGCACTGATCTTTGTGAATAGACAGAAAGAGATATAATCTGCAACTTATAGTCAGTCCTTTGCTCTATTACTATGGTGATGTGCCAGTTTATTACCATGCCATTAGTAGATCGTAAGGACATTATAAAAAAAACAGAGCTGCCACAGAGCCTTGGCACATGTCCAACCTAATGAACAAAAATATAACTAAGAATTATTATTAGAGGGACAACTGATATTCTAAGTCTATGTTTTATGTGCTTTAGGCTGCCTTTAATTATGACTGACCTTTCTCTTCTGCGTCCTTGAATGCTAATCTGAGCGCCACCTTACTTATTCTCTGTGGCTATATTATCTAAAGAAAGTTAATTTACCTCATATTTTCTATCAAGATTCAGGATTAACGGCATTGGCTTGAGCTTTTTCAGAGCCCCAACAGACCTTGTTGCATGGAACACATTTGATTGAGGGAAGATATAGATAGGCTTTTACAAAAAGTGTTTTATGCCATTCTTGCTGTTAAAGCATTTGTTAACCCCAAAAAAAAATATATAGATTTTCTGGTACCTTAAAGCAGATTAAACAGCACAGTGCTTGTGCTGTGTAATCTGCCCCCTTCTAAAGTATAACAAAAAAAAACTAAATATGGCACTTCCTGTATCCCCTCTCTAATTAGACCACGAAAATCAGGGCAGCTCTGCCCTGATCACCGTGGTCTAATTGCGGGCCACCGTTATACGCTGCTACCCTTTCTGCTCTCCTCTCTCCCCCCTCATCCCCTCCTTCCTGCAGGTCAGCTTGTGTCTGTGTCTCCGTCTCCGCCCCCCGCCCGCCGCTTCTAGTACAATGTAAAATCTTTTCTCCTTACTGCAAGCAACTCCAGCAAGCGCTGTAAATACTGTTTTAGCGCTGTCTTCAGGCCGGTTACGTGACTCTCGGACGGTTTCCATGGCTACTGCAGGAGAGGCTGAGCGGCCATGTGAGCTCCCGGGTTGACGTCAGAGGGAGATCACAGCCCTTCCTGCAGTATCTATTCATCAGAGCTGTACAGCGGCCGCAAGTCATGTAACCGGCCTGAAGACCGCTCTAAATCAGTATTTACAATGCTCGTTTTTCTATAAAATAGGTACAGTGTGCTCTGCCAGGCTTTAATAGAGAGTCTGGCAGAGTTTGAGTTATATGGGTTAACAAACCATTTTGTGCCCACCTTAAAAAGTCCCCAAGAAGATTTACAAGTATTTTTCAAGTAGGGCGAGTATGCTATTTGTAATATGAATGAGCACAATAGTAAAACCTTGAAAATGCCAAGTTCCATTTTTTTTTTTACTAAAACTCCTTTCTATCTTTGGTGCCCCCCACACCGACCTCAGATGGGATGTGAACCTACTCCCCACTGTCCAACCCTCTGCTGGGTCAAGCAGTGTTTATATATTTTTTTCAGGTAAGTTATGCCCCTGGTGCTGCATAGAAGAAAAAAAACAAATTGAAACAAACATAAGCATTACATTTACTTTTGCAGTAATGTCCTTTTCAAGACTATGGGATGTAGTTGCACAGGATTGGACAGTGCCACACTAGGTTAAGCTGGTTGGTGTGTAAAGAGCCATTGAAAGAGGTAAGTAAGCATTTGGGCGAGGGGAGGGTTCAGCTTAGGAAAGTTTGGGGGCTAGGGAGGAAGGGCTGGCAGGTGAACTCTTTATCTTCTGTATCTTCTGGGCACTAGTGATGAGCTGAATGTACCTGGGTTCAGTTCAGCATAGGTTGGGAAACGTTACGAAGTTTGGATCCCAAACCAAAAACCTCCTTGAAGTCTATTGGAGCCAAATCTTGGAAATCGATAATGGCCATTTGAATTGCTAATAGGTAAAGAATTGTCACACAAAAGGCATAGGGAGCTGTGCAGCATCCTGGGGGTCAAATACCCATGCAAAAAAATATGTAGCTGTATCATTCAGTGGGGGGGAGGGTCCTTTCAGGTGGCTAAAAGGGCACAATGAAAATACATATGGGAAATATTAAAAAAAATTTCCAGGGATGAGGGCTGCTCTCCAATATCTAGACTGGGAGGGGGAATATTTGCATCGATGAACACAGGACAAAATTGGAAATTCTTAAATGCGACTGTATGTGAACAAACTGCAAAGTAGATTCCCATGGGCAATAAGTTTAAGAGGCTAAAAATAAAACCAAAAAAAGCTATAAATAATAAGAAAAGAGCTTTTAAAAATATAAAAAATTTGGGAACACTATCATTGTTTAAATGTTACAAAGAATATAACAGAATATGTAAAAAAAATACAAGAAAGGTCTTGTGAGCTACCAAATCAAAGTTCCCCTATCTTATAATAGTATAATACAGCTGCTAGCTGTCAAGTCTCTCACTTACCAGACCGGAGAGTCCACTTGGGCAGAGGGTAGGCTCCTTTACGTATCCGACTCGCGGCCCCTGGTAGAGCAGACAGGAGGCCCACGAGTGCGGAGTGGTATGAGAGCCTGTGCAGGAGTCCGTGTTCCGGAGGTTAGCAGTCTTCAAACAGCAGATGATAGTCAGCGGCACAGACAACAGATGCTGAACAGGAGCTGGAGACAGGTTAGTGCACAAGCTGGGTTTGGCAACAGGCGGGCAGCAGAGGTACAGAAGGAGCAGGCAGAAGCGAAGTCAAAACAGGCCGGGGTCAAATGCAGGCGGAGGTCAGGAGAGTCCAAAAGGCAAGCCGGGTCGTCAACAGATCAGGAACACAGGAATCACAGGAACTAGGAACAGGAAACAGGAACTAGGCACGGAGCTGTTGATCAGGCAGCACTGATCAGAGGGAGAAGCAAGCCTAAATAGGCTGATTGGCGCCAAACGCCGCGTTCGTGTACGCACCATTACGCACAGGCGCCCGCATACCCGCACGCGCCCGAGCGTGCCCCCGGACAGCGGCATGCACACCAGCGCCACCAGGCGAACGCATAGCAGCGCCCATAGGCTTACGTGCCCGTGCACCACCGCGTCCACCATGGCCAGCCGGCATGCCAACACCAGTGCCTACAGAAGCAGGCACCCGAGCACCCGCAGGAAAGCCCCGGCGCGCGACGACGCCCAATCAGGTAAGCTCTCTGACACTAGCACTAATCAAGTCCCATACTAACGTGTGAGAATCACAGATGAATAAATAAATCATGTGCTGCGCTATCCCCTTAATGATCTGCTGAACCTGTAGCAAAAATCTAAAAAACAAAATTGTTAATTAGAGTGATGTGCCTATAAATTAAATCCAAGGATATAATAATAATATATAAGCGACTAAAGTCGTCATTAAGCTTTGAACATCCTATAGCGTGAATGTACACACATTTCATAAAATATAAATATTGATACAAAAGTGTTCAATAAAGTGCTCAAGTGCATATAAGTCCGTGATACCCTGACCACCCAGGATCAGTTTTCAGTGAGTTTTCAGCAATATTAAACGTGACTTGATAGGTGACTGTGAATATAGCGATCTGCAGCAGTGATTAAACTCAGGTGCTCCCCACCCCAAGGTAATAGCCGCTTACCTCAGAGAGTGTAACTTCGCAATAAAGTTTGATCAAGACACGCTTTTGAATCATCAAAACGGATTCCAGGTCAGGTTGCAAGGTCTAAACACTGCTCAAAGATGTAGCCTCCTCACATATAAATATCAAAAAGAAACTCTATAGTGTAATACCATTTTAAAAGATTTTATTTACTGCAAACAAAGCCCTATTATAGGGTACTCACATGGGTCTGGTGAATTAGTGCACTGCTCTATAGCATGCCTTAATAGCGCCAAGCTGTGGATGAGATTGTGTGCTCCTTCTCCATAAGGTAGACCAACTATCTCCTGCACCGTCCAGTCCCCTCCCCTACATGTGTCGATACAAGGGAAATATCGTATCTTCATCATCCCCCTGCTGATGAAGATACAAGAGAGAACAATCTCTATTGTAAATTGGAGAAGTGCAAATTCCATCGTGAACAGGTTAAGTTCCTGGGTTATGTCATTTCCACTGCTGGTTTTTCAATGGACCCAGAGAAACTTTCAGCAGTCCTACAGTAGCCCTGGCCTGTGTGTTTACGTCCTCTGTAGCGTTTTCTGGGCTTTGCCAACTATTATTGGAAATTTATTTGTAACTTCTCGTCTCTGGTCAAGATCTTGACTCATATGACCAGAAAGGACGGTAACCCACAGAATTGGTCTCCGGAGTCCGTTAAGGCCTTTGAGAGTCTCAAGGCTGCCTTTGTTTCTGCTTCTGTGTTGGCACATCCTGATCATACGTTACCTTTTACCCTTGAGGTTGATGCTTCTGAGACTGGTGTTGGCGCCCTTCTGTCTCAACGTCCTACTTCTGAGAGCGTTATGCATCCTTGTGGCTACTTTTCCAAGAAATTGTCACCTGCGGAGTGCAATTACGAGACTAGTGACAGAGAGCTGCCAGCAATCATTTTACATTTTAGCCCTGAAAGAATGGAGACATCTCCTCGAAGGTACCACTGTGCCGGTTCTCATTCTTACTGACCATAAGAATTTCACTAAACGCCTCTCTCCAAGAAGGGCGCAATGGGCTCTTTTCTTGTCAAGTTTCAATTACATTGTCTCATTCTTACCTGGTACTAAGAATGTAAGGGCTGACGCTCTGTCACAACATTTTTCCTCCACTTCCAAGATGGAGTCAGTTCCGGTTCCTGTGATTCCTCCTGATCGTATTCTGGCTATGGTTCACACCAGTCCCACCTTTGGGTGACAAAATTCTTGCTGCTAGAGTCCTTGCTCCTCCTGGGAAACCTTGTGACCGCTGCTTTCTCCCAGAGAGCCTCCGTACTGCAGTGCTCCAGACTTACCATTCTCCCAAGGCTGCTGGCCACCCTGGGAAGAATCTACTCTTTTAGGCCATTTCCCAACAATTCTGGTGGCCTAGTCTATGTGCTGATGAAACAACCTTCGTAGCCGCTTGTTCCGTGTGTGCTCAAAGTAAGACTCCACGACACCTTCCAGTGGGCCTCCTGCAACCCATACCCAATGGAGAGAGGCCCTGGACCCACCTGTCTATGGATTTTATTGTGGAGTTACCCAATTCCCAGGGCAACACAGTTATCCTTATGGTGGTTGACCAGTTCTCAAAAATTTCTCATTGTATTCCACTTAAGAAACTGCCCACTTCTAAGGAACTGGCTTCCATTTTTGCTCGGGAGATCTTTCGCCTACATGCGCTACCCAAGGTGATTGTCTCAGACAGGGGTAGTCAGTTTGTGTCCCGGTTCTAGTGAGCCTTTTGTGCAGCGTTGGGAATTCAGCTTTCTTTTTCCTCTGCGTATCACCTGCAGTCTAAAGGGGCCAAAGAACTAGCCAATCAGTCCTTGGAGCTATTCCTACGTTGCTATCTTTCTGACCATCATAACAACTGGTCAGACCTATTACCGTGGGCAGAGTTTGCTCACAATAGTGCCTTGAATTCTGCTTCCCGATTGTCCCCATCTATGGTTTCCAACCTTCCATGTTGCCTGACTCATTTGTTCCGCAGAGTATTCCTGCATTAGAGGAGCATCTCTGTGGTCTTCGTTCCACTTGGGCACAAGTCCAGGAGGCTTTGCGACATCCTCGGAGGTACATACCCCTGTCCTCCTCTGTGATTTCCATAGATGTTTTCCCCTCAAGTCTGGTGATCCTCCGAGGGGGAGGGGTCATTGAAGAGGGGGTACTGTCAGGGCTGGGCTCAGCCCTTCATTCTCTGAGATGGCCGCTCAGCTGTCGGCTAATTGCCAGCTCCTATCTCTCCACAGCTTCTCACCTGTTGATATCCTGCTTGTCATACCTGCCTACTTAAGCCATCCAGCCCAGAGGATCTCTGCCTTCGCCTTGGTCAACATCACAGAGACTATCTCCTGCGTTACTGTTTAAAGACTTGCTTGGCTGACATCCCTTCTGGCTCCAGATCCTGCTTGCTGTTCCACTACACTAGTCCCTGACTCTCTGACTTGGCTGACTATCCTTTCCGGTTACTGAATTTTGGCTATGTTTTGACTAAATTTGGTCAATACACACTTTTGAATCATCAAAACGGATTCCAGGTCAGGTTGCAAGGTCTAAACACTGCTCAAAGATGTAGCCTCCTCACATATAAATATCAAAAAGAAACTCTATAGTGTAATACCATTTTAAAAGATTTTAAAGCCACATTGCAGAGATGAGGCAGTTGTTATGACAAACTTAAAAAATAATGTCATGTTTCAGAAACAACAGACAAATATACAGCACAGTGCCTGGAGAGTAAGGAAGCAAATCTGGGCCTGGGGCAGCAGTCGAAGAGAAAGAGGGTTTTTTTCTTCCTGAAATAATAATCAGAGTGTATTATTTCAAAAACAGTAACCATATACATTGTAATGACTCACTGCACATTGTGCAAGCTTTTGTACCTAGCTACTATGTTAGACAAATAGATGAGGCATATGTTATTCTGACAAAAATAATCAGTTTATTATGCCACAGTTAGGAAAATTATTTTGCGGACATGCTGCACACCATCTACATGTTTTTATTAGGCTGCAAGAAGATTTATGAAGCCTTTTGTTATTTTACTATTTCAGAGAGAGAGCAGGCAGAGTTAAAAAATAAAATAAACTGTCTATTTTTAAGTATGGAAGACTGAAAAATTGTACAGATTTGTAGGACACTTTTTAAGCCTTTTAAGAGGGAGAGAATAAGCACATTGCAAATTAAAATGAAAAATGAATGCATTTTTAGAACAAACATGCACTAATGGAAGAAGCGCCAGACCAAAGTATAAAAGAGTCCAAATCTATTTATTAGTTTATACTAAAAAAACTGCCAATGTGCTTCGAAGGTCAGAAGAAACTGCCACTTCATTTGGGCTTTAGTTAAAATAATAACCTTGTATGGAATCAAAATAAAGCTTTCCTGTGTAAGGTAGCTAAGTGCTGGATCAGGAGAATTACTGGCCAGCAGTGTCTATATAAACAATCAAGCATCTTGATTGCTCACGCAGACACTGCTGGCCAGTAACTCTCCTATTCCAGCAATTAGCTTTCCTACACAGATTCAGGCTAGGTTCACACTGCTGCGAATTCTATTGCGAATTTGAGCCGTTGCGATCGCTCAAATTCGCAAGTCATTTAAATTACATAGATTAACATTAGTGCCGTTCACATTGACGCGTTGCGAATATAACCTGCGTGAAAAAAAGGTCCTGTGCGAGTTTACTGCGTTGCGTTGCGAATTTAGTCTCCATAGACATCAATGTAAATCGTTCTTGAATCGCATTGATGGTTCACATATGTGCGAATTCCACCACACTACTCTCCACAAAAACCAGGAAGTACACAGGAAGTTAAGACCCTTTTTTTTTTTACATTATGATTCCATTGGCTAGACTATCAATCGCAGCTATATCCAACTCCTGAAATTCGCGGTAAAATCGCGGTAAATTCGCGGTAAAATCGCGGTAAATTCGCGGTAAAATTGCGGTAAATTCGCACTGCAGCAGTGTGAACCTAGCCTCACACAGGAAAGCTTTATTTTGAGTCCATTCAAGGCTCTTGTTGTAACTAAAGCCCCAGTGAAGGGGGAGTTTCTTCTGACCCCACAACACGTTGGTGGTTTTTTAGTAAACTAATAAGTGAATTACCCACTGAAGGGTAGCCTTGTCTGTTATGAGCAGCCGAACCTGAGCCAGTGAGCTCTCCAAATGTTTTTGTCCTCTTACTACTTAAACTCACATCAGAGTCCCAGCACCTCTTGGATGCTTTTTTCTTCATTAGTGTATTTTTTAGGAGACTAAAGATAGAAAATGTTGCAGATATTCACTATAGCTATTAATCCTGTATGGACAGGCCTACATTTCAGTGCGATTGAGACTGACAAGACCAACATCTGACTGTTTTGCTTGAAAGATATTAGGCCTGTATGGACAGGGTGAAATTTCTGGGCGACATATTGCATCTGTCAATAAAAACTTAAGGTTTTAGCTGTTAATCTCAGGAAGTAAAAATGTAAAGTTTAGCACCATAGCTATTAAAGTAGAACTAAAGGCAAAACTTTTTTTTCTCATTTTGGATAGAGTAAGGGTGGGTTATAACCCCTGGCAGTTTTTTTGCCATCTGTAACCCCATTGGATAGATTTCCTTTATGTTTCCTGTCCATAACCAAAACAAGAAGTGAGATGAAAAACCAGGAATCCTTGGTTGTTCCCAGGGTCCCTATTGAAAACATTTTCCTCTACTCCTATTCTGGTGACAATCCAAATGTATTCACTTTTGATTATAAAGGCTTTCTTTTTCACAAACTGAATAAAGAAAAATTAAACTGATCCGCCAATAAACTTGTATTCCTTTTCAGCCACACAAATAAATTGCAAAAATAGCTAAAAATAAGAAATTATTATTTTTTCCATTAAAGAATCAAGGTGGTACATGTTTACAGGATAGCACCACAGCTTTTGAGCCTGATTGGACTGGCTCCTACATTTTGACCATACGACAAGCAGATTGCCTTCTCCAAAAAAATAATTTATTTTAAGTCTTTTTTGATAGACAGCTACTGTATTTCTGAGGGAGAGAGCAGGCAAATTTCAGCAATAAGTATAAAAGTAGACAGAACCTTTGAGTAGACATATTAAATATTGTACAGATTTGCCGCAGAGAATCTCATGCTTGTTAGTGGGAAAATATTTTTTTAGGCAGAGATCAGGCCTATTTCAGCAGGAAATATTACCTGAAACTGCATTGTTTCAGATATAGATTTTAAAGATTGCACATATTTGCAGAACAGAATCTAATCCTTTTAAGTAGGGGGAATATTTGAAAGCAAAGAGTCAGCTTCTTTTCAGTCAAAGTTTGTCTAACAAATATACTTTCTGAAATGATACTATAAGAAAATTGTATGATTTAGCTCAAAATAATTTTACCTCTTTGAATGTGAGGTAATCTTAGAGACAGGGATGAGTCCTCAGCATTAACTTCAGCATGAAAAATTAAGATACCATATGTAATTTGCATGGATTTATTTAACAGATTCTTATCCATTTTCATGGGAAACAGTTTAAGATGCAGGAAATTAACACATTCAGCCATAAAAATGATTAAATGAAACTGTATTGTTTGCAAAAGTATTTTAAAAACTCAATTACAGGTGTAGCCCACTTTTAAGTACGCAATAGGGTTTATTTACTAAAGCTAGAAAGTGCAAAATCAGGCTCACTTCTGCATAGAAACTGCATAGAAACTAATGAGCTTCCAGGTTTTATTACCAAAGCTTAAAGAGGTTGTATACTCAAACTTGCAACTTTCAATGCAATCATGTCTCCTAACATCCCCAATCTATTGCCATTATTATTTTTTTGCCTACCTGCTTCCTTCCCGTATTATTGCTATATTCCCGACTAATAAAGTAATACGCGCATGCGCCGTATCATCGATAAAATCCGGCAACTCGAGACCCTGCCGGAAAGATTCTTGTGTATGTCGGGGCTGCGTCATTTCCTGTTGTAGACGTTGTAGACGTCAGCCCTGACATCCCGCGATGGTTCCTGAGATTTTTCGTCCCCAAGAGGATCATGGTTACCTTGTGACTCCTACGTCACAGGGTGAAGGAGACAGACGGCGAGACTTTCAAAGAAGAAGAACAGAGAGCTGCATGGCTATGTTAGTGCACATGCGCGGGATTACCAAGACGATTAGGTACTGTGGGTGGAAATATTTATCATAGCAGACGCGGAAGACCACAGTGCAGATGGCGCCAGCAAAGAGAGAAGATAAACGGGGGAAAAATAACATATAACTAAAGTAAGATAAAGATTTTATAAATACACATCGTTTGGTAATTATGATGTCGTTTATAATATTAGTAAATTTTAAGTAATTTGGGAGGGTTTACTACCACTTTAATTGAACAAGCTGAGGTTAGAAGCTCATTGGTTTCTATGCAGAAGTGAGCCTGATTTTGCACTTTCCAACTTTAGTAAATAAACCCCATTGTGTACTTAAAAGTGGGGTATGCCAGTATACATTGAACTTAATCACAATCTATGGGATGTGATAGCATTTGAAGGCAAAGAGTAGGCATATATCACCCACAAATATTATATAAAAATGTATTAATGTGTAAACACTGTACACATTTGAGGCACAGAATCTCATCCTTTTTAATAAGAGGCAATTTAGGAGGCAGGAAGCAGCATTAATCAGTCAAAAGTATAAAATAAAATGTGTTCCCCAAATATTATATAAAAATTGAAAAAAAATGATGCACAAAATCACATCTTTTCTAAATATATGAAATTTTAGAAGTAGGAAATAGTCACATTTTAGCGAGAAATAAGCAATGAGTGTTATTTTTCAAAGACACCTATTACCTATTTTTTTTTAATAAGATGGAGTATTCCTATTACAGTTATAACAATAAAATTAAACAGTGATTTCTTTTTAGAGACAGATTAAACAGATTTCATGTACAGAATATCATTCTTTGAAATAGGATTACATTTTGGAAGAAGAGAAATGTTATATTTCAGCCTAAAATGTACTGTAATTTTTTTTTTTTATGGATACATGATTTATAAATTATACAGATCAGCTGCATGAGAATATATAATTTACCATAGGAGGTAATTGAAGAGGGAAATAGAGGCAGGCGTTATCTTTAAAAAATAAAAAAAAACATATTTCTCCTGTGCCAGAGTAAAAGCGTGCACAAATTAGCAGCCAAAATATAAAGTATTTTTTTGGCAACAAAATTCTGAGTTTGGGAATGAGAACAGGTGGTTCCTATTTAACGAATCACTGTTAGGCCACACTACTCTGATTGTGTATCCAAAATAATTCTGAATTGTGCCAGTGTACTTAAGTAGGGTCAAAAGACTGATAAAAACAGCTTGGCCTACACGAAAGCCCAAAAAAATTCCAAACTGAGGAAAATGATGCAGAAACATAAAGTTGACAATGCACTATAATGAAATACAAACAATAATGGCCAACGCTGTAGTTAGCCAGCCATAAAATATGTAAAAATGTGTTATCTTTGGGAAACAGCTGTCTAAAAATTGGGTTTTGAGTGCCAACACACCATAAACCAGCTCAAATGATCTTGGAAAGCACAGGATGTTACTTGCCCAAAAATGTACACTCCTTGCAACTGTAAAACAGCTTCATAAAATAAGATTTGGGGTGTTAGTGGTGGCAAAACACCATAACCCTACAGAAATATTTATACAGACCACACAAGGTTACCTGCCCCAAAATTTTAAATTCTTTCCAACAATGGAAAAATTGGGTGTGCCAAATTAAAAGGGCAGTTGCAATAATCAACAGCAATAGGACCAGTATGATATGATGATGGTAGCATACCTATAGTGGTGGCAGTGGACTGCCAGGCCAGCAGGAGTAGAAAGAGGTGTTAATGGTGACTGGGCGTGCTCATTGGGCAATGGTGCCAGGAAGTAGAATTTATTTCATCTGCAGTGATGAAAGAAGAGGTTTTATTTGTACAGAAAATAAATACTTTGGGTGACACAACCACCCCCTCAAAAAAAAATCTTATTTGCAGCAGAGGCTTTCTAGTTGCTGATCAAGAACTGGTTCATTTTAACAAATGTGACTTTGTGACTCTTATCTGTCATAATGACCCTTACAGCACATTCAGCAAGGAAGCAACACTGTGTGACATCATTTTACCTGAACTATTGCATAGCCTCTTGAATGTTTGTGGGGGACTGGTTGTACAGAGGATGACTTGCCTGGAGAAAATATTGGGTAAAAGGAGGAGATGGAGGTGGTGAGTGGAGGAGATGGCGGTGGTGAGTGCGCTGTCTCCATCACATATCGCATATACAAGGTTCCATCGCATATACAAGGTTCCACTTGAATCTTCAATTGTGCACAAATAACCATCATCCGTACATATGAAATTAGTTACCGGTAATCTTCAAGTTCCTCCACCTTTGTGACCTATTTCACCCAGTGTTTTGTAGAGGAATGCTTACTCACCAAAACAAAACGACCCCCTTATAATAGGCTGGTCAGTATGCACTCTTTTAAACTGCCAAAGGCTGTTGCTCTCCTGTTGCTCCAGAGAAGTTTAATTCCCCGCCGTTCAATATTCCTACAATACACCATACCTCTCCTACTCTTCACAATGCCACCAAAGTTCCACAGAGACCAACAAAAAACAACTCTCATAGTGTAGCACTTATTAACAAATCCACAAAAAACGAAATAAATATATTTATATATATACACTACCGTTCAAAAGTTTGGGGTCACATTGAAATGTCCTTATTTTTGAAGGAAAAGCACTGTACTTTTAAATGAAGCTAACTTTAAACTAGTCCTAACTTTAAACAAATATACTCTATACATTGCTAATGTGGTAAATGACTATTCTAACTGCAAATGTCTAGTTTTTGGTGCAATATCTACATAGGTGTATAGAGGCCCATTTCCAGCAACTATCACTCCAGTGTTCTAATGGTACAATGTGTTTGCTCATTGGCTCAGAAGGCTAATTGATGATTCGCAAACCCTTGTGCAATCATGTTCACACATCTAAAAACAGTCTAGCTCCTTCCAGAAGCTACAAAACTGACCTTCCTGTGAGCAGATTGAGTTTCTGGAGCATCACATTTGTGGGGTCAATTAAACGCTCAAAATGGCCAGAAAAAGAGAACTTTCATCTGAAACTCGACAGTCTATTCTTGTTCTTAGAAATGAAGGCTATTCCATGCAAGAAATTGCAAAGAAATTGAAGATTTCCTACAACGGTGTGTACTACTCCCTTCGGAGGACAGCACAAACAGGCTCTAACCAGAGTAGAAAAAGAAGTGGGAGGCCGCGTTGCACAACTAAGCAAGAAGATAAGCACATTAGAGTCTCTAGTTTGAGAAACAGACGCCTCACAGGTCCCCAACTGGCATCTTCATTAAATAGTACCCGCAAAACACCAGTGTCAACATCTACAGTGAAGAGGCAGCTGCGGGATTTTGGGCTTCAGGGCAGAGTGGCAAAGAAAAAGCCATATCTGAGACTGGCCAATAAAAGAAAAAGATTAATATGGGCAAAAGAACACAGACATTGGACAGAGGAAGACTGGAAAAAAGTGTTGTGGACGGATGCCAAAGGTGTGCAATGCTGTAATTCCTGCAAAAGGAGGATTCTTTGATGAAAGCAAAGTTTGATGTAAAAACAATGTTATTTCAAATACAAATCATTATTTCTAACCTTGTCAATGTCTTGACTCTATTTTCTATTCATTTCACAACGTATGGTGGTGAATAAGTGTGACTTTTCATGGAAAACACAAAATTGTTTGGGTGACCCCAAACTTTTGAACGGTAGTGTATATAAATATATTAATATATTGTACTTACAATTACTTTACACTTACTTTCGTTTTTTGGAAGTGCCTCTGCCCCGCTCTCACCTGGAGCCGACGTGCGCTCCAAATGCCAGAAACCATATCACCAAATGTGACGTACCCGGAGGCGGAAGTGATGACCAGAAGTCCCACCTCTACATGTTTTGTCTATAGTGACATCCTCAGGAAGCTGTCTGTCTAGCATTTTTATATGACAATGTGTCACTGGCGCAAAATTAAATCCAAATGTGTAACCTCCTATTCACAAATGACCAGATGCAAGCTAAAGTGACTCCATTTTGATTTGATGGACATTCTTTTATTTTAACTTATTTTATTTTTTGACACTATTCAGATATATGGTACAGAGCAATTTGGTGTTATCACAGTATTTGGTAGGTAATATTAGGGTTTGAATCTGTTAGCGTGGCTTCTTTAACTCAACACATGTCCACCATTTTTCCATTTTTTGACTTTAATACCCAATGCTGGTTTATTGGTTCTTACTAAAACTCATTAATGTTTGGCTGATTTTGTTTGCGAGTTGGGTTAAAAAAAAAAATTAACATACTGTAACATTTAATATATATTGGGGCAGATCGAGGAAGAAGTCACTATTAATCATAGGACTCAACGATCACAGAGTGAGCTGCGCGATCACAGGAGGACGTCTATGGACGCCCTCCTGGAACTGAAGGCCCTGGGGCGGAAAGTGGTTAAAATGAACCTATTATGATAAGATAAGGGGGACTGCCATTGTTTGGCTTCTTTCCTGACACACTGGGAGAGATTTACTAAAACTGGAGCACTCAGAATCTGGTGCAGCTGTGCAAGGTAGCCAATCAGCTAACTAGCATGGCAGACAATCTAACTTTAGCTTGTTCAATTAAAGCGGGATTCCGGCCTGAAAAAAAAAATAAAAGTCAGCAGCTACAAACACTGTAGCTGCTGACTTTAAATAAGTACTTACCTGTCATGGGTGCCCGCGATGTCGGCCGCCCGAGGCCGACCCGTCCCGGCACCGCCATCCAAGGTAAGGGAAACAGGCAGTGGAGCCTTGCGGCTTCACTGCCAGTTTCCTACTGCGTGGCGCTCTGTGAATGGCCCCGTGGTGTTCTGGGAACACACACAGTGCCCAGAAGACAGCGGGGCCGCTCACCGAGGAGAAGAACACACTGCAGAATAGGAAGAGGCAGATTAGGAAGACTGCCTAGCAACAAGGGTTTAGGTAAGTTTAAACATTTTTTTTTTTCAAATTTTTTTTTTTTATTTTTTTAGGATTTTTGGTGATTTTTTTTTTCAGGGTGGCCCTCCACTTTAAGCTGAAAACCTGGTAGGTGATTGATTTCTATGAAGAGCTGCACCAGATTTTGCATGCTCCAGTGTTAGGAAATCTCCCCACTGGCTTCTGTACTTGTTACTTAGTACTGCAAAACGAATACACAGATAAATTCAGCTGTTCTCTTTTGCTCTGAATCAGTTTTTAACCACTTCAGCCCCGGAAGGTTTTACCCCCTTCCTGACCAGAGCACTTTTTACAATTCGGCACTGCGTCGCTTTAACTGTTAATTGCGCAGTCATGCAATGGTGTACCCAAACGAAATTTGCGTCCTTTTCTTCCCACAAATAGAGCTTTCTTTTGATGGTATTTGATCACCTCTGCCGTTTTTATTTTTTGCGCTATAAACGGAAAAAGACCGAAAATTTTGAAAAAAAATGATATTTTCTACTTTTTGTTATAAAAAAAATCCAATAAATTCAATTTTAGTCATACATTTAGGCCAAAATGTATTCGGCCACATGTCTTTGGTAAAAAAAATGTCAATAAGCGTATATTTATTGGTTTGCGCAAAAGTTATAGCGCCTACAAACTAGGGTACATTTTCTGGAATTTACACAGCTTTTATTTTATGACTGCCTATGTCATTTCATGAGGTGCTAAAATGGCAGGGCAGTACAAAACCCCCACAAATGACCCCATTTTGGAAAGTAGACACCCCAAGGAAATTGCTGAGAGGCATGTTGAACCCATTGAATATTTTTTTTTTTTGTCCCAAGTGATTGAATAATGACAAAAAAAAAAAAAAAAAAAAAAAATTACAAAAAGTTGTCACTAAATGATATATTTCTCACACAGGCCATGCGCATATGTGGAATTGCACCCCAAAATACATTTAGCTGCTTCTCCTGAGTACGGGGATACCACATGTGTCGGACTTTTTGGGAGCCTAGCCGCATACGGGGCCCCGAAAACCAAGCACCGCCTTCAGGATTTCAAAGGGCATAAATTTTTGATTTCACACCTCACTACCTATCACAGTTTTGAAGGCCATAAAATGCCAAGATGGCACAAAACCCCCCCAAATGACCCCATTTTGGAAAGTAGACACCCCAAGCTATTTGCTGAGAGGCATGTCGAGTCCATGGAATATTTTATTTTTTGACACAAGTTGCGGGAATGTGACAATTTTTTTTTTTTTTGCACAAAGTTGTCACTAAATGATATATTGCTCACACAGGCCATGGGCATATGTGGAATTGCACCCCAAAATACATTTAGCTGCTTCTCCTGAGTACGGGGATACCACATGTGTGGGACTTTTTGGGAGCCTAGCCGCGTACGGGGCCCCGAAAACCAAGCACCACCTTCAGGATTTCAAAGGGCATAAATTTTTGATTTCACACCTCACTACCTATCACAGTTTTGAAGGCCATAAAATGCCAAGATGGCACAAAACCCCCCCAAATGACCCCATTTTGGAAAGTAGACACCCCAAGCTATTTGCTGAGAGGCATGTTGAGTCCATGGAATATTTTATATTTTGACACAAGTTGCGGGAAAGTGACCATTTTTTTTTTTTTTTTTTTTTTTTTGCACAAAGTTGTCACTAAATGATATATTGCTCAAACATGCCATGGGCAAATGTGGAATTACACCCCAAAATACATTCTGCTGCTTCTCCTGAGTATGGGGATACCACATGTGTGGGACTTTTTGGGAGCCTAACTGCGTACGAGGCCCTGAAAACCAAGCACCGCCTTCAGGATTTCTAAGGGCATAAATTTTTGATTTCACTCCTCACTACCTATCACGGTTTTGAAGGCCATAAAATGCCAAGATGGCACAAAACCCCCCCAAATGACCCCATTTTGGAAAGTAGACACCCCAAGCTATTTGCTGAGAGGCATGTTGAGTCCATGGAATATTTTATTTTTTAACACAAGTTGCGGGAATGTGACAATTTTTTTTTTTTTTGCACAAAATTGTCACTAAATGATATATTGCTCACACAGGCCATGGGCATATGTGGAATTGCACCCCAAAATACATTTAGCTGCTTCTCCTGAGTACGGGGATACCACATGTGTGGGACTTTTTGGGAGCCTAGCCGCGTACGGGGCCCCGAAAACCAAGCACCGCCTTCAGGATTTCTAAGGGCATAAATTCTTGATTTCACTCCTTACTACCTATCACAGTTTTGAAGGCCATAAAATCCCAAGATGGCACAAAACCCCCCCAAATGACCCCATTTTGGAAAGTAGACACCCCAAGCTATTTGCTGAGAGGCATGTTGAGTCCATGGAATATTTTATATTTTGACACAAGTTGCGGGAAAGTGACAATTTTTTTTTTTTTTTTTTTTTTTTTGCACAAAGTTGTCACTAAATGATATATTGCTCAAACATGCCATGGGCATATGTGGAATTACACCCCAAAATACATTCTGCTACTTCTCCTGAGTATGGGGATACCACATGAGTGGCACTTTTTGGGAGCCTAGCTTCATACGGGCCCCAAAATCCAATCACCGCCTTCAGGATTTCTAAGAGCGTTAATTTTTGATTTTACTCCTCACTACCCATCACAGTTTTGAAGGCCATAAAATGCCAAGATAGCACAAAACCCCCCAAAATGACCCCATTTTGGAAAGTAGACACCCCAAGCTATTTGCTGAGAGGCATGGTGAGTATTTTGCAGCTCTCATTTGTTTTTGAAAATGAAGAAAGACAATAAAAACATATTTTTTTTTTCTTTTTTCAATTTTCAAAACTTTGTGACAAAAAGTGAGGTCTGCAAAATACTCACTATACCTCTCATCAAATAGCTTGGGGTGTCTACTCTCCAAAATGGGGTCATTTGGGGGGGTTTTGTGCCACCTGGGCATTCCATGGCCTCCGAAACTGTGATAGGCAGTGAAGAGTGAAATCAAAAATTTACGCCCTTAGAAAGCCTGAAGGCGGTGCTTGGTTTTCGGGGTCCCGTGCGCGGCTAGGCTCCCAAAAAGTCTCACACATGTGGTATCCCCGTACTCAGGAGAAGCAGCAGAATGTATTTTGGGGTGTAATTTCACATATTCCCATGGCATGTTTGAGCAATATATCATTTAGTGACAACTTTGTGCAAAAAAAAAAAAAAAAAAAAAAAAATTGTCTTTTTCCCGCAACTTGTGTCACAATATAAAATATTCCATGGACTCAACATGCCTCTCAGCAAATAGCTTGGGGTGTCTACTTTCCAAAATGGGGTCATTTGGGGGGGTTTTGAACTGTCCTGGCATTTTATGCACAACATTTAGAAGCTTATGTCACACATCACCCACTCTTCTAAGCACTTGAAGACAAAGCCCTTTCTGACACTTGTTGTTTACATAAAAAAATAATTTTTTTTTGCAAGAAAATTACTTTGAACCCCCAAACATTATATATTTTTTTAAAGCAAATGCCCTACAGATTAAAATGGTGGGTGTTTCATTTTTTTTTTTCACACAGTATTTGCGCAGCGATTTTTCAAACGCATTTTTTGGGGAAAAAACACACTTTTTAAAATTTTAATGCACTAAAACACACTATATTGCCCAAATGTTTGATGAAATAAAAAAGATGATCTTAGGCCGAGTACATGGATACCAAACATGACATGCTTTTAAATTGCGCACAAACGTGCAGTGGCGAAAAACTAAATACATTTTAAAAAGCCTTTAAAAGCCTTTACAGGTTACCACTTTAGATTTACAGAGGAGGTCTACTGCTAAAATTACTGCCCTCGATCTGACCTTCGCGGTGATACCTCACATGCATGGGGCAATTGCTGTTTACATTTGACGCCAGACCGACGCTTGCGTTCGCCTTTGCGCGAGAGCAGGGGGGGACAGGGGTGCTTTTTTTTTTTTTTTTTTTTTTTTTTATTAATTTTTTGATTTTTTATCTTATTTTTAAACTGTTCCTTTCATTTTTTTTTTTTTTTTATCTTTTTTATTGTTATCTCAGGGAATGTAAATATCCCCTATGATAGCAATAGGTAGTGACAGGTACTCTTTTTTGAAAAAATTGGGGTCTATTAGACCCTAGATCTCTCCTCTGCCCTCAAAGTATCTGACCACACCAAGATCGGTGTGATAAAATACTTTCCCAATTTTCCAATGGCGCTGTTTACATCCGGCGAAATCTAAGTCATGAAATGCTCGTAGCTTCCGGTTTCTTAGGCCATAGAGATGATTGGAGCCATTCTGGTCTCTGATCAGCTCTATGGTCAGCTGGCCGAATCACCGGCTGCATTCTCAGGTTCCCTGTTGGGACAGGAGAGCCAGAGAAAAACATGGAAGACGGTGGGGGGGGGGGGGGAATCCCTCCCACTGCTTGTAAAAGCAGTCTAGAGGCTAATTAGCCGCTAGGATTGCTTTTACATGAAAGCCGACCGCTGGCTGAAAAGAATGATACCAAGATGATACCTAAACCTGCAGGCATCATTCTGGTATAACCACTCAAAGTCCAGCAACATACCAGTACGTTGCTGGTCCTTGTATTGTAAACTTTTTTTTCATGCAGCCTGTGGGCTGAACGAAAAAAAGATATTGATCGGTGGGTATGCCCACCATTAGAATACCTCCCTTCATCCGCCCACTTCTAATGATGGGCATACATGCACCATTTATATATGCCGAAGCATGGGGGCATCCTCCCGCAAAAGGCAGGAGCAAATTGCTCCTCCACCCACTACTGCCCCCACGCTTCGGCATATATGCTGAAGTATGGAACTGTGGTGGTGAAATCACCTCCGACAGCGCTGGAGTCACGGCTTTATATATCGTGGGAGCAAACGCTTTTGCTGTCAAGATAAATAAATCCGCGCTGCAACTGAATGGCGTACCTGCTAAGCAAATGATGGTTAACAAAAAAACAAAGTAACATTACAGTATAACAGTATACCTTACCATACCTGCAAAGCAAATACAAAAAAAAACATAGTAAAAAATAAAACATTTAACGCAACCTGTGCCTACCTAAAATATATATATGCCGAAGCATGGGGGCATCCTCCCGCAAAAGGCAGGAGCAAATTGCTCCTCCACCCACTACTGCCCCCACGCTTCGGCATATATGCTGAAGTATGGAACTGTGGTGGTGAAATCACCTCCGACAGCGCTGGAGTCACGGCTTTATATATCGTGGGAGCAAACGCTTTTGCTGTCAAGATAAATAAATCCGCGCTGCAACTGAATGGCGTACCTGCTAAGCAAATGATGGTTAACAAAAAAACAAAGTAACATTACAGTATAACAGTATACCTTACCATACCTGCAAAGCAAATACAAAAAAAAACATAGTAAAAAATAAAACATTTAACGCAACCTGTGCCTACCTAAAATATATATATGCCGAAGCATGGGGGCATCCTCCCGCAAAAGGCAGGAGCAAATTGCTCCTCCACCCACTACTGCCCCCACGCTTTGGCATATATGCTGAAGTATGGAACTGTGGTGGTGAAATCACCTCCGACAGCGCTGGAGTCACGGCTTTATATATCGTGGGAGCAAACGCTGTTGCTGTCAAGATAAATAAATCCGCTCTGCAGCTGAATGGCGTACCTGAAAACAAAAAAGTGGTTAACAATAAAAAAGTATAAAAAAATTGCATACCTATAAAGCAAACCTGATAAAAACATAACAATAAAACATTGCAGTATAGAATACAATAGAAAAGAGCAGAACAATAGAGAGAGAATAGAGAGAGAGAACAATAAAACGACAACTATTTTTGGTTTTTTTATTTTATATTTTTTTTGTATTTTTATTTTTTTATTTTTTTTGTATTTTTTTTTTTTTTTTAACACTTTTTTTAGTAACTTTAACTTTTAACTGTAACTGTACCAGGTTTGGGTCTCTCAAAATGCGATGGCATCTTGGGAGACCCTGTGTTAGTGTGCCTAGTCTGTGCCGTGCTGAACCCTACGCTAATACTCCACTAGTGTATGGTAGCGTTCAAAACATTCACCAATGCATAGACCAGGATTGTCAGGACAGGAGGGACAATAATAGCGGGTGTCACGCCTATATCCGCGCTTGCTGCAGACACGACATCTTTTTTGGGGGGCTCGTTGGGTAGGGGTACTCTGGAGGACATAAGGAAAATGCCTCCCATGCAGCCGGCTTACTGCATTTGGATTGGGAAGGTGAGGTGGAGCACCATCTGGATACAGAAGGGCTCTGACGATCTCTTCCTGGAATTTAAGGAAGGATCCAGTCCGTCCTGAAGCTCTGTATAGCACATGAGCATTCAGCAAAGCCAATTGAAATAAGTAAACAGACACTTTTTTGTACCAGCGTCTGGCCTTACGGGCAACTAAGTACGGCGCCAACAACTGGTCGTTGAGGTCCACCCCTCCCATATTAAGGTTGTATTCGTGGACACAGAGGGGTTTCTCCACAACACCAGTCGCCGTAGGAATTTGGGTCGTCGTGTCTGCATGAAGGGAGGTGAGAACGAAAACATTCTTCTTATCCCTCCACTTCATAGCGAGCAAATTATTATACTGCAAGCAGGCTCTCTCCCCCAGCCTAAGACGGGACTCTACAAGCCGCTGGGGAAAGCCCCGGCGATTAGGTCGCACGGTGCCACATGCTCCAATCTGATGATCAAACAAGTGACTAAAAAGTGGCACGCTCGTATAATAATTGTCCACGTACAAGTGGTACCCCTTTCCGAATAAGGGTGACACCAAGTCCCACACTATCTTGCCAGCGCTTCCTATGTAGTCAGGGCAGTTTATCGGCTCTACGTGACTATCTTTGCCCTCGTAAACCATAAATCTACATGTATAGCCTGTGGCCCTGTCACAGAGCTTATACATCTTGACCCCGTATCTGGCACGCTTGCTGGGAAGGTACTGTTTGAAGGACAAGCGGCCAGAAAACTTAATCAGGGACTCATCAACGCAGACAACTTGATGGGGGGTAAACAAGTCTGCAAAACGTTGGTTGAAGTGGTTTACGAGGGGCCGAATTTTGTAGAGCCGATCGTATGCAGGGTCTCCACGAGGACGACAGAGTTCATTGTTGTTGAAATGCATGAACCGCAAAATCTGCTCGTATCGTGCCCTGGCCATGGAGGCAGAGAACACGGGCATATGGTGAATTGGGTCAGTGGACCAATATGACCGCAACTCACTCTTTTTGGTTATGCCCATGAGGAGGGAAAGGCCCAGAAAGATCTTAAATTCGGAGACCGTAATTGGTCTCCAATCTCTGGCAAGGGTGGACTGGGGAATAGTGGCGATGTGTTGACCAGCGTACAAATTGCTTTGGTCCACAATAGATCTATAGAGATCTTCGGTGAAAAACAGCGAATAAAAATCGAGTGGCGTAAAGTCAACTGTTTCCACCTGAATTCCGGGTTGGCCAGTGAAAGGGGGAAGTACGGGTGCTGCAGAAGTGGAAGGTTCCCAATTCGGATTGGCCAATGCAGCAGGAAGGGCACTATGGGCACGACGGGCCTGTCTTTGTCTTCTTGGTGGCAGCGGGACACTACTACTGCTTGCCACCTCGCCAGCTTGAACTGCACTTATGGGACTCGCCACGTCACCACGTGATACTGCAGTGCTGGATGTACGACCAGGGTGTACTAGGCCGCTGGTGCTTGCCAGTTCACCAGAAGGAGTAGCGGCACTAGTACCTCTCTGCTCCCTACGAGAGCCCTGCGGTTCATGCACTTCAAGGACAGCATAAGTTCGGGGTCTGGTACGCCTGACCCTAGCAGGGACCACAACTCCGTCGTCAGAGCTATCTGTCATGGAGCCGCTGTCCTCTACAGGTTCGTATTCTGAGCCTGAACTTGACAGATGAGTGACTTCCTCTTCACTATCTGTCATACTCAGAATCCTGTAGGCCTCTTCACTAGTGTACCTTGGATTTGCCATTTTGGCCTCTAAATTTAGGGGTACACTAGTGAGACTCACAGGCAAAAAAGCTCCTGACTGTTAGCGACTATCAAAACGCTACCAAAAAACTGTTAGCGATCGCAGGGATCAGGCCTGACTCTGCGACCGCTGCAGTTGTGTGCTTAGTGTTTTGTAAGTGTCAGTTATCGATCGATACTGCACTTGGGTGGGCTGGGCTGGGCTGGGCGCAGAGGCAAAACGCAGGTGCTAGCAGGTATCTGGGCTGATCCCGCTAACACTGTGTTTCAGGGAACCCTAAACTGCTGGGGAGTATAGATCTGATCGGATCAGATATCGATCCGTTCAGATACTATAGCACTAAGGGAGGTGTATGCTGCGTGCGTGGGTTTTAGCGGTACTAGCGCTAACCTGACGCTGCCTGGGGCGACGCAGACCTTATCAGATCCTAAAAACTTAACTTCTATCACCGCCGGGCAATTAGGGGGTTAAACCTTTATAAGGTAATAAACGGCGGGTGCCCTAAAACTATAATAAACTATAATAAACTGTAATAAACTATAATAAACTACAAAAAACAAACTATCTAACCAGCGTCACCCGTAACACTTATACGGTGATCGCTGGTGAAAGGGTTAACTAGGGGGCAATCAGGGGGTTAAAACCTTTAGCAGGTAGTATATGGGGGTCCCTGTCGCTATAAAACACTGACAGCAAACCTATATACTCACCTCCCTAACTAGCGTCACCTGTGTCACTAATACAGCGATCAGAAAAACGATCGCTTAGCAACACTGGTGACGGGGGGTAATCAAGGGGTTAACTTTTATTAGGGGGGGGTTAGGGGGTACCCTGGACCTAAGGGGGGGTACCCTAGACCTAAAGGGGGCTAACCTAACTGCCCTAACACTTATAACTGACAAACTGACACCAATGCAAAAAAAAAAAAAACACTGCTATTGGTGTCAGAGTGACAGGGGGTACAGGGGGGTGATCAGGGGGTGATCGGGGGGTGACAGGGGGGTGAAAAGTGTGCCTGCGTGTTCTACTGTTAGTGTAGTGTTGGTGCACTTACTTGGATGTCTTCTCTCCTCTGCGCCGGACGAAAAGACCGACTCGAGGAGAGATGACATCACTTCCTTTCCCTCTGTTTACATTACAGAGGGAAAGGAAGCATTTTCATTCGCCGGGAGCGATCGGGAGGGGGTGGCCATCAATGGATGGCCTCCCCCTCACCTCCCATCGCCCGCGAACGAGAGCCGACCGTCTATGGCACCGGGGGGGGTCCGATCGGACCCCCCACCCGCGGAAGGCAAATCACGTACAGGTACGTGATTTTGCCTGTCCGTGCCACTCTGCCGCAGTATATCTGCGTTAGGCGGTCGGCAAGTGGTTAAAGCCACGTACACACGATCCAACAGGAAATGTGTGATGACAGGCTGTTGGCGGAAAATCCGACTGTTTGTATGCTCCATCGGACAAATGTTGTCGGATTTTCTGCGGACAAATGTTGGATGGCAGGTTTTAAAATTTTCCACGGACAAATGTCTGTTGTCGGATTTTCCGAGCGTGTGTACACAGGTCCATCGGACAAACGTCCAAAGTACAAACACAATAAGACAGAAGAGAGAGGCGTCTCTAAGTGCAGAATTAGTAGCTGTTTATTTCCCCAAACAAGATTAAAAACACTTAAAAAATCTGGCAAATTAAAAAGTGTGTAGTCATTGATAATGCAAATGGTCCTGCAGGCGGATGGGTCCCCGGCATGTAAAGACTCTCACAATTGTGTCCTGTGCTGTACCAAAAACATAGAGCTAATGGTAAGCTGATGAATGGGTACACACACAAGTTCATGATGGATGGAGATCCCAGAAGTGATGTCAGCAGTGAGAGACAGGAGCCAGCATAAACAGGATGTAGTCATCAGTAAGGGACGCGTTTCGGAACATTAGTAAGTTCCTTTTTCAACCTAATGACTACACACTTTTTAATGTAAGTGTTTTTAATCTTGTTTGGGGAAATAAACAGCTACTAATTCTGCACTTAGAGGCGCCTCTCTCTTCTGTCTTATTTTGTTTCAGAGTTTGCTCCTCTTTTATGAGTGCAGCCCTCAGTGTTGGATATATATCATTGGACCCTTGCCTCTCTAGAGATACTGTCTGCTTGGTCCTCATGCTCAGAGCACCCTTATACACTGTACCTGCAAAGTACAAACACGCATGCTCGGAAGCAAGGACGAGCCAGAAGCGGTCGGTCTTGTAAACTATCGATCGTAATGGAGAATTAACATTCGTGACGTGGCAAATTATGGAATCTCCAAATGCAGCGCACAATTCTCTTCTTCTTTAATGGGATAATAATGAAGCTGCTTTGCTGGTGATACCGATGGAGTTATTGCAAACGTTACCACAACACCATTATCCCGTAGTTTTTAAGATCAAAGATACAACTATGTTGGTGTCCCTTGGTAATTTTACATTGTATTTTTTTTAAATATAACTGCCTACTCCCAAACTGTCATTTGAAGTAAAACACATAGCCAAGTATTATTCTCCACAATTTTTTTATTCTGCATTAAAAAAAGAAAACAAATAAATTTAGATATGCTATCTGCCAATAGAACTTAACCAAAAAGTGCATTCTATGCGTCCAAACATATAGAAAATATACCAAATCAAATCATTATCATTATTCAATAAAAAAATTAAAAAATAAAAGCCTCATGCATGTGTCCTGCTTCTTAATATAGGGGGTCAACAATGCCAAGAGTTGGTGAAAGCAGGAGTCCGTCATCTGGAGGTAATTCCGAAAATCATCCGGATTATTCTCCTGGAGCTCCCGCAGCAAAGGCATATGACATAATTGGTCACGATTAATAGAGCAACCAATTTTTGGTCCGAGAACTCCTCCTTCTGTTCCTTTACTGGACTTGGGTCAAAGCAATAACTCCAAGACCAATAATAAATAACATGTTATCAACATCTGGTTGACGAACGGCCGTTCAGAAACTAACTGAAAAGCACGAAATGAAAAGCGCTAAATGAAAAGCGCAAACTGAAAAGCGCAAATCAACACTCATCCAACTTCTACTAACACGAAATTAGCAGAAGGAGCCCAAAGGGTGGCGCTAAAGAGCTGAAAAACCACATAGTACGTCACTACATTCGTGTTTGTTAGCCAACAATTCCTTGCCGTTTGTATGCAAGACAAAATCCAGGTACATGCCTTCGGACAAAAGTCTGAGGTTTTGTCTTCGGGAAATCCGATTGTGTGTATATATATATATATATATATATATATATATATATATCCTGGGGCCCTTTACTATGATCCCACAACGGCCCTTTCACATGTTCTGCAGTGAGCTCCCTTCCTACTGTATTGGGCCCCCCCCCCCCAGGGTGGCAGAAAACAAGAGATATATGTCACCAGCATACCAAGAAAATATAAGGGTCCGAAGCAGTGGGAGAACTATCAGGGTTGCAAAGGTTGTCTTGCCACCGGGCCCTGGTGTTCTGCCACTGTGGGGTTCCCCAGCCTCCTCTTGCTGTCCTGCCCCTGTTATTGACGCTTTCCCTCTTAGACATTGCCTTTTTGTAAAAAAAAAAAAATTATTTTATTGGGGGGCACATGGTGGGGCACAGCATAATGTTGAGGGGGTCAGGGCCCCCTCTGCCCCCCCCAGGGACGCCATTAATTAAGTCCAACCTATGTGTGTGATTATATGTCAGTATTACATTGTATATCCCCGTATGTTGCGGTCGTTCAGGTGCTTATCTAATAGTTTTTTTTTAACTATCGATGCTCCCCGCTGAGACCACCGCCTGTGAAAGGGAATTCCACATCCTTGTAATGTCACAATTTCAGAGGGTGACCAAGGGGGCAGGAAAACTGTGACTCAGCCACTTGTTATCACCCCCTAGCTGCCAGTGTGAAAGAGCTCTAAAAGCATTGAAGCCATAAGATGCACTTAGTTGTAGGCTATGATAAGATGGGTACGGAGGAAGAACCACAGTAGGATATGTTACATGCACAATTAATGTGGGGGGGGGAGAATAAAAATAAAATACTGTCTACAGCAAAAATGATAACTGCTCTTGTGAGCACATGTGATAGATTCCCTGTGCATTTTGTAGGTATGATGTATAATGACCACTGTGCAATGCTCAAAGAAATGTCGAGATCTTTGTTAATTATTCTATGAAAAACTTTAAAAAATATCATTGAAACATAAAAGCATTGAAGCAAAATGGCTTGACAGCCAGGCAATTAGCATTTTCAGAAAAATAGGACAGCAATTGCGGCCCACACATTTCGTTCATGACAAGATTCCTTTAAGAATAAAAAAAAAACAAAAAAAAACAAAACTGGTGATGTGGTCCTGAGCGAGTTGTGATTGTCACTATGTTATATTGCACAGTTAAATAAGAACTGTATGCTGAGCAGAATGGTATGAGTGGATTCAAGACGTTGCTTCCTTACCAGCCTTCAAATATAGTGTAGATAATATATTCATACGAAATGAGACATGCTGAGTAGGTACACCTGATTTTATTTATTACCCAATATTCTTATAGACAAATAACATACTGCAGTCTAATCATATCAAGCAATGCCAAGGCACACATAAAACCAAAATGAATCTTGCACCGAGTGCCTCTCTGCATCAAACCTCTCTTGTCTAGCATTAAGGATTAGAGACATTTTTCCAGCCCGGCAAGTGACATAAATGCGTATGAATAATGCCTCGGACTGGCACGGTAATTACCGACATGCAATTTTAGCTTCTTTCTGCACTTATTCTTATTTGTAAATGCCTTTCTGACTCATAAAACCCAGCCGTAATAAAGGACCACTAAGCGTCAAAGTGCTCATTTTGTGGTTTAGGGCTATAGAATGCGTTAGAGCGTTTATGTCTCATTTACGGCACATATTGTGACTGGTAAACACGGCGGTGGAGGGGCAGACGGGCGCAGATGAAAACCACAAAAAAGCCGAGAACAGCAGTGAAGAAATACAGGCGCCCTAAACCACAAAGGGCGCATTTTCTGTAATGAATACGGTTTCAGAATCGTTTTTTTTCTGGGTCTGTTTGCTGAGAGGACTTAGAAGAACCTATTACACATTTATAAACTTCCTCGGAAAGGTTGCTGTGCTTGCCTTGGGGGGCCAGCAGTTTGCCCCTAATAATCAGCATTGCAAAACTATAGGAAAGCAGTATAAGGTACTGTATATTACTTATTTTCTATAGTAAAATGACGAAAAGTCATCAGCAACTATGTCACCTTGAGGAAGGGCCCCTGGGTGGTCCCGAAACGTTTTCTTACTTGACTGACATTGCACTAATAAAAGAGTACATGTTGCATTGGAGAGCTGGTGACGTCTCCTCATTTCACTGCTGCTTGCTTGGCGCCATCTGCTACAATCGCTATGAGAACGTATTTGTTACCAAGTCACTGCAAGGACTGTAGTCCTCATCTTCTGATTTACTTACTTCTACTCGCTCTTGTAGGCAGGTGCCTACTTAAGATTTCCATTTTATAACTTATTGCTGGTGCTGCAGGGGTTATGGGTATTGGGCAGAGTCATGTCCTTCCCTGTTTGTGACTCATTTCTCTTGAGAGGTGATATACAAAGGGGAAAACAATATACATTATATTACCAAAAGTGTTGGGACACCTGCCCTTACATGCACATGAAATTTAATGGCATCCCAGTTTTAGTCCATAGGGTTCAATATTGACTTGGTCCACCCTTTGCAGCTATAGCAGCTTCAACTCTTCTGGGAAGGCTGTCCACAAGGTTTAGGAGTGTGTCTATGGGAATGTTTGACCATTCTTCCAGAAGAGCATTTGTAACGGTCAGGCACTGATATTGGACAAGAAGACCTGGCTAGCAGTCTCTGCTCTAATTCATCCCAAAGGTGTTCAGGCCAGGCTGGGGTCAGGCCAGTCAAGTTCCTTCACCCCAAACTCGCTCATTTGTGTCTTTATGGACCTTGCTTTATACACTGGGGCGCAGTCATGTTGGAACAGGAAGGTGCCATCCCCAAACTGTTCCCACAAAGTTGGGAGCATTAAATTGTCCAAAATGTCTTGGTATGCTGATGCCTTAAGAGTTCCCTTCACTGGAACTAAGGGGCCAAGCCTAACCCCTGAAAAACAACCCCACACCATAATCCTCTCTCCACCAAATGATTTGGAGGGGTGGCCCAATACTTTTGGCAATATTGCGTGGATGAGCGAGTTTGGGGTGGAGGAACTTGACTGGCCTGACCTTAACCCAATAGACCAGGGGTGTCCAAACTTTTTTTAAAGAGGGCCAGATTTGATGAAGTGAACATGTGTGAGGGCCGACCATTTTGCCTGACATTCTTTGAACCATTAAAATTCAGTCCAATGCCTCCTACACATGGTCGGATTTTCGAACGGAAAATGTTCGATGGGAGCTTGTTGTAGGAAATTCCGACCGTGTGTAGGCTCCATCGGACATTTTCCATCGGAATTTCCGTCACACAAAATTTGAGATCTGGGTCTCAAATTTTCGGACAACAAAATCCGTTGTCGTAAATTCTGATCCTGTGTACACTATTCCGACGCACAAAGTTCCACGCATGCTCGGAATTAAGCAGAAGAGCCGCACTGGCTATTGAACTTCATTTTTCTCGGCTCGTCATGTGTGTTGTACGTCACCGCGTGCTTGACGTTCGGAATATCCGACAAGATTTGTGTGACCATGTGTATGAAAGACAAGTTTGAGCCAACATCCATCAGAAAAAATCCATGGATTTTGATGTAAGAATGTCCATTCGTGTGTAGGAGGCATAAGTGTGTTCGTCCGAGCACTAATACACCGCCCAACAAGAATTCTCCTGCCTTTGTGGCTGTGTGTGGTGAAGAGATGAGCTTGGGCTTGTTATTTGGATATACCGTATTTATCAGCGTATAACACGCACCTTCACTTTAAGAGGGAAGTTTCAGGAAAAAAATTAAAATCTTAAATTTGAAATAAAGAACTGTGAAGCAAAATAAGGGTCAGTGCCCATCGGCAACCTCACAAGTGCCATGAATGCAGCCCCACCATTGCCATGAATGCAGCACCCTTGTTGCCATGAATGCAGCACCCCCCATTGTCATGAATGCAGTACCCCTGTTGCCATGAATGTACCACCCCTGTTGCCCTGAATGCAGCACCCCCTTTGTCCTGAATGCAGCACCCCCATTGTCATGAATGCAGCACCCACATTGTCCTGAATGCAGCACCCCCATTGTCACGAATGCAGCACCCACATTGTCCTGAATGCAGCACCCCCATTGTCATGAATGCAGCACCCCCTGAATGCAGCACCCCCATTGTCACGAATGCAGCACCCACATTGTCCTGAATGCAGCACCCCCATTGTCATGAATGCAGCACCCCCATTGTTCTAAATGCAGCACCCACATTGTCCTGAATGCAGCACCCCCATTGTCATGAATGCAGCACTCCCATAGTCCTGAATGCAGCACCCCCATTGTCATGAATGCAGCATCCACATTGTCCTGAATGCAGCACCCCCCATTGACATGAATGCAGACTCATGATTGCCATAAGTGCAGCCTGATTCATACCCATCTGCAGCCTCGAAGTAGACAGGGAGGGGGTGGGACGACATACTGGAGAATTTCCTGTTTTATCGGTGGCTTCTTTAATAGAAAGTCCCACCTCTTATGATGGACAGAACAGTCATACAATGCAGAGCAGGAGACGGGACTTCCTTTTACAGAGGCCGCCGTGTAAACAGGAAATACTCCTGTGTGTACGGCACTCATCCCACCCCCTCCCTGTCCCCTCCAAGGTAGCCAGCATGTATATCTTTTGTAAATAAAAGAAATAGGGAGTGGCGCTGTGCATAAAAGATTTGTTAGCATATATTAATTTTAGTGATGGGTGTGTCTGTGTGACATACTATAGGAACGGCAATACACGATAAAACTTTAAATACAATAGTGTATATCCCCTCCGATGATGTCCGTGTGACGAAACGCGTAAGGCGGGACTATCTTGGCACGTACAACGTCACTTCCTGTTATTGTGGTTTCTGCTAGCTGACCGGTGGAACGCAAGCGGTAGTTGCAAAAGGCGCAGTATATGAGCATTTACAAATAAACTTTTTTAAAAGAAGTTACGCTATGTGGATTACTTCTTTACTTTCATATTATACGTTGGAGCGAATGTTCGGCTGAAAATAGGATAGCAACAGGGGAGTATCATCTTCCCCTCATCTCCTTCCTTTGTACGAGTGGATGATCGGGATCGAGGAATCGGTTTGGAAAGGATATCAACACACACCCGGATCTGATCGGCACCTGGAATACAAACATCTTATGCTTATACCCCTGCAGGGGTATAGCGCTCTGGTGAGTGAAATCACATCAGGGGGAGTGTGTTTAAAATCAGGAAGAATTCGGGTGGAAGACATCATATGAACTTTTGTTATTTCACATGAGACTTATTGTTGTTATTAATTGAAATTACAGCGAGTTTATTAGAGAAGCTTACATATTAATTTATTAACAATAAGTTTTTATTTCCATATTTATTCAATATTTATTAAATTTCACTTATATATATATATATCTTATATATATATTATTTATACACACTTTTTTTTTTTTGGGCATCTTTAGCACTTTACCACAGAGGGTTGCGGACACCCTCTACCTTGTACATTATTTGAAGTTTGCTTTCACCATTCAGCAATTGCTGGAACACTGTCAATTGGACTACACCTGACACTTTTTTGCACTATCACCTTTTTGGGGTCTGTCTAGTCATATAACAGACCGATATTAACATTATACTGTTTATCTTTGCACATGGGATTAGGGTCACACTAATTATCTACTCTAATCGTTATCAATTTTAATCTTTATTTTATTTTTATGTTTATTAATCAGCACTTACCAATTTTCATGTGGAATATACACTATTGTATTTAAAGTTTTATCGTGTATTGCCGTTCCTATAGTATGTCACACAGACACACCCATCACTAAAATTAATATATGCTAACAAATCTTTTATGCACAGCGCCACTCCCTATTTCTTATACTTATCCTTTTGGGGGTACACGTTAGTGTCCCCTGCCTACATAGGGGGGCTGCAGTTGCAAATATATCCTGTAGCGCGGATCCACTGACAATACAAATGTATATCTTTTGTGGCAACCAGAGCTCGGGGATTTGTTGGGGACCACAAAAGATACATGTCAAAATTACCAGGCGGGCCGTCCAAAACCAGAACACAGGCCAGACTTTGGACATGCCTGCAATAGACACACTCCTAAACCTTGTGGACAGCCTTCCCAGAGAAGTTGAAGCTGTTATAGCTGCAAAGGGTGGACCAACTCAATATTGAACCCTACAGACTAAGACTGGGATGCCATTATGCCCTGTACACACGGTCGGACTTTCCGACATGATATGTGCGATTGGAGCTTGTTGTCGGAAATTCCGACGTTGTGTAGGCTCCATTGGACTTTTTCCATCGGAATTTCCGACACACAAAGTTTGAGAGCAGGCTATAAAATTTTCTGACAACAAAATCCGTTCGCGTAAATTCCGACCGTGTGTGGACATTTCCGACGCACAAAGTGCCACGCATGCTCAGAATAAATTAAGAGACGAAAGCTATTGGCTACTGCCCCGTTTATAGTGCCGACGTACGTGTTTTACGTCACCGCGTTCAGAACGGTCGGATTTTCCGACAACTTTGTGTGACCGTGTGTATGCAAGACAAGTTTGAGCCAACATCCGTCGGAAAAAATCCATGGATTTTGTTGTCGGAATGTCCGATCAATGTCCGACCGTGTGTACGGGGCATAAGAGTTCATGTGCATGTAAAGGTAGGCAATACTTTCGGTAATATAGTGTAAAAGGTATAAAGTTTCGCGCAAAAGATTATTCTATTCAAAATCCACTGTCTCTTTAAAACCAATCACCAAAGTGACTTTTATGCAAACTTGCAACTCTTCTTTTGTCTTCACTGTTGATAGGGAAATCCCAGAACTTAGGGGTTTCCAATAACATTTTGACTGCTGAACCACATTCAAAAAGATGTATTTAATATTCAAGCCTATAGTTTTAGCCATAGGCAGGGGAGCAAACGTATACAGTACATAGTGACATAATTGCCCTAAAATGCCAGAGAACCCTGTGATACAATTTATACATTCTGAAGGGGTAGGCACCTTGGCAACTTGGCAACTTGGACTCTTTTGAAGTCCTGATCAATTTGTTGGTTATTTACATTGATAAACAGATGGTCATTTAGCACCTATACATCACTTCTCTGGGAAAATGCCTTTTCACAGCTGGAGGTGTGAATGGCATTTGACCACAAACACAAACAGCTTCTAAATATGCCTAACATTTGTAACAAGTATATCTGCTTAATCAAAATACATGTTTTGATCTCATAACTAAATGTTTGATAAATAAAATGGCTATTCCATTTACCCGATCAATCCCATCTCTTGGTCAAATTAAAAATTGACCACATAACTAACAAAACATAACATAACAGCACTATAACAAACAATTCATACACTGGTTGTGTACAGTTGGGTTCTTGACTATTCAGTGTAGAGTTTCTTATGGTGACAATTAAAGCTGTGTAGGGCCTAACTAGATGTGAATATTAATTGTCATGATAATGGGGAAGATGGAAAAAACTAAGTCTCATAACACATACAAAACCTAACATAAATGGCATTTAAAAGAAAAGCAGATACAATTACAATTCCTATCAATCGCTCCAACATTCCAACATCTCCCTCTAACTGCCTAATCCTAATTTAAATATTTATTTTTCTAGTTCATATTCCTCCTAATTTATGTACCCAATTTACTGCAGTCAAAATGTTATTGGAAACCCCTAAGTTCTGGTATTTCCCTATCACTGTGATATGCATGCAATCCACCACAAGCAATATCATACCTCCCTATTTGACCTCATGGACAATCAAAGTCAAATAGCACTTTATATCGCCCATTTGCCTTGGGCTACCAATAGAACCCTTTACTTATCCTCCTGGCTCCTCCTCTACTTCAGGACCCCCAAGCCAACTCACAATGCCACGTTGTTATATACAAAACTAAAGAGGGGACTGATAGTGCTCTCTGTATGTCTTTTAATATTTCACTCAAAGGTTTCAATAACACTTATGTTATTAAAAAAATTAAAGTGCATTTAAAACAGCATCTTGCTCTCTAGAATGGCAATGGCAGCATTTAACAATCTCACCCTCCAACTATACAAGATGGCCACCGAAAATATGTCACCAGTTTGGCTCCACCCCCCCATACCCGTTATGTCCGGAGCCAGACTTCTTCAGAAGGCACAGAGCCTACATCAATTAAGCAATTAAATAGCCTCCCCAGCCATCTCCATAGTGACGATGTAAACAATATATCGAAAATCGCAGGATGCAACTTCCTAATAAGCCGAGTAAGCTGCTGGGATACTGAATAGTGTTGAGCGGGCAACTATATATTTTTGATTTGTTTACCTGTTTTTTGTTTTTTTTTGTGAGATTTATTTTTCAAGGTACTCTGGATTGCATTTCTTTATACCTCTGATCTACACGGGGAGGACGAACCTTGTGGAGCAATCCGGACATTGGTATGCTGTAGAGATGGACTTTCCTTAAAAAAAGGGGTGGACAGCACCATGGTGAAAGTGCAGCCAATTGCACAGTTCAGCCATAATGTAACATGTTGCACTATGTAAGAGGGAAGTGTTGTATTAAAGATTGCCATGTCACCTAAACTGTACCACCCAGGGCTGGTACAAGGGGGGGGGCGGAAGGGGAGGATGCCCTGGGCGGAACTATTTAATGGAGGAAGAGGGGCGCAATAGAAGCGCCAGTGAACCGGTGTTGTCTGTAGGCGCTGTAGCTTTCACAGCGGTGGGGGGGGGGGGGGGCGCAGTTTTCCATCTTTGCCCTGGGCACCAGATGACCTTGTCCCGGCACTGGTACAACCTCAACATGTACTTACTACTCTATTCACTAAATAGCCTGGTATCAGCCATTTCTAAAAAACTGGGGAATGGAAAGTAAAAAAAGTCATGATTAACACTCCGGGTTATATAGTAAAAGTGTACAACAGAGTAACCCTTGAGGTTTTGGGGAGGAGAGCAGAAATAAGGCAATGCATCCAGCTTGGGGGTGGAAGTGGTGGTGGCAGGTGATGGAGGTTCTATCAGTGAGAGGTTGCCTGGGTACTTTGTGCACCTCACTATGCAGTAGGGTCTCTATCATAGAGCCCTCTGCAGAACAGAACCCTCTTAGTGACCAAACCTGTAACCACCTAATGCAAGGCCTTGCAAATAGATGTACAGTGGCTTCCCTCTTTGCTTTAGGGCTGAACAAGGGTAATGGTACTGTGTACTGTGTCATCATAAGCTGGTGGAGTCAAGTCAGTGTTCTGCACTACTTTTCCTAAAATGACTTTGAAGTCGGTGCCAGGACAGGAGTCACTGGCAGAACAGAGGATGCAGTCCTTCTGTGGGCATGGGGCTCTGCAGCAAGGTATGACTTTCAGCCACAGAGTGATCTTAACCCACATAGATGAAGTGTAAAACTGTGAAAATACTAATGGCTTGCAGTTTCCCCCTTCAGCCCCTAGAGACATCTTGCCAACACAACACGCTATTACTGCTCTGATATGCCACCAACTGGTCCAAAATTCCAGCATTCCAGTTTTGACTTGCTGACAAACCCCCCCAACATTTTGAGATGGGAACGAGGGACACCTACTAGCAAACGTATGTAGGCATAGGAAGACGCCCCCCTGCCACACCCCCTTAAAGGAGAATTAACCAAAAAAAAAGGTTAATTAAATCTACAAGGGCTTTTTTTACCACTACTATTCCTTTATATTGGCGTTTAAAATTTACAAATGCAGCAATTTAGAATTTGGATGAAAGGTTTAGTACTGGGAAACCATTTTTGAAAGATAAAAAGTGCACAAAGGGACAAATGAGGAGGAATGAGGGACAGAGGGACATTGCTTCAAATCAGGGACAATCCCTCGAAATCAGGGACAGTTGGGAGCTATGCTTGTTGATCAAAGCTTGTAGAGACTGTGCACTCTACCCCTGACAACAGCTTCAGGCATGGTGAATGGGCACTGAGAGCACTAGATTATAGGGGAGGGACATGTGTTCACTCAAAATCAGAAGTACCCAGGGTTAAATGACACCCAGTGCTATTCAACCCAGAGGACTTAGGACTTAGTGGGTATGTCACCCTGGTCTCTTGCACACACAGTGTAATGTTGTAGACAGAGGTACTGATGTGAGCACCACTCTCTGCATCATTGTTGACCTCTCACTGGTAGAAGAAGATCAAAAGAGTTAAATGTCCATCATGTGACCTACATCAAGACTTCAGGAAAAGGTAAGTATATATTTATTAAAGAAAAAACAAAACATACACAGGGATAGGTCCTCTTAGGAGGGGGGGAGGGTACATAACATCTACTGAAACTTTAATAACCTTGCTTGCAATATGGACCATCATTAATATATACATAAAGCATCTGCATATGAGAGTGATTTTAAAAGCTGTAGCATGTACTAGGGATGCACCGATACAATTTTTTTTTTCAAACGACTATGAGTACTGATACTTATTTTTTAGTATGCGCCAATCAATACCAATTACTAATACCTACCGCAACTGTTTTGTTCACACTTCGGCTGTCTGGAATGGTACAAAGCATTGAAAAGTTATTTACAAATAATATAAGCTGCGCTTTTTTTTTTTTGTGTAAAACGTGTAAATATATGTTAAAAGTGTAAAAATATTAATGAACAAAGCAAACAAAAAAGTTTTAATCATTAATAGTTTTTAAAGTAGAAGTGAACAAAAAGAAACAGCAGGAAAGTAGTAATTAAATGGAGAAGGAGAATAAGGAGTTAATTAAGGCTGATTAAAGTAAATTAAGGGTTAATAAGGGGTTAAACAGAGGAACATTTAAATAAAATTTTTTTTTTTTGCATACTTGACAGGTTGCTTTAAACTGACTTCATCTGCAGATCGAAATTCATTCCTTTGATCTGCAGATGAATAAACAGAAATATACAAAAAAAAACCAATCCTTTAATCCTTTCCTTTAATCTTCAGCGGCTGAGCAATGTTGATAAACATTAAACATTGCCAGGCTGCTTTTTTTTTTTGGACAGCTCCAATTGCCGGGACTTCATTTACACGTCAGCTGTCAACAGTGGGACCCCACTGACAGCTGAATGAGTCATCGGTTGTAAAGGACGGGGCAGCCCCGCTCCTTAACAACCGATAATTGCTGGCTTTTTTTTTTTTTTTTACACTTTAGCTGTCAGTGGGGGGGAATCCTGCTGACAGCTGAAAGAACCGAGCCTGAAAGTATCGGTTTCAGATGTCGGAGCATTTGCACGAAAAACCAATACTCTTGCAAATGCTTAGTATTGGCAACGATACCAGTATTGGTGCAACCCTAGTATGTACCCACCAGATGTAGTAGGTTCGAAATGCAGAGTGGAAGAATTGACCAGGAAAACACAGGCTTTATAGGTTTTACAGGTTCCCTTAAAAAAAAAAAAAGAATACCACCCAGGCTTGTGCAGAAGTGCGGTAACAATTCACAGATTGTTTTTAGCATATTCAGTCTCTGTTTGGAGCAACCTCTCCAGGTTCTCTAGTCCTTGAGGGAGATCTTGAGATGAATTGCATCTTCTAAGTGGTCCTTATTCTGGTTAGAATTTGAACAACTTGTCTTTTTTTTTCTTCTTTGCCGTAAACATATTAGAATTAAAGATTGCTACGAAGAGGTGGCAGGTGTTCCTTTACTTCTTTCCAACAATGTGGGAACCTGTCTTTAAGTAGCACTACACCCACAGGAGCCGCTTAGTAATTTGGGTTCTCTGTTCTGCACCACGACTCTAAGGACAATCTCAGCCCCTCTGACACCTGGTTGAATGAAAGTTACTGCAAGCACTTATAAGATTACAAGTATGAATAACTTAAACTCAACTGTGAATTAACACCAGGAAGTAAACACCAGGCTGTTTAGTATTGGGGCCCAGTGGTACTGTTGGTGCACATGAGTACAGCCGCAGTCGCAGACAGAAAATAAGGCTACTAGAAGTCTGTATGTTCAGTTCCTAAAGAACTCACTAGCGATATTGCAGCTTACCATCTGGTCACACACTGCTCTGCACCTCCAAAAGCACCCTGAATCCCGCTTAGGCTGCTGATATGCAGCTGTGGTGGTGCACAATGTACAGCGATGTGCACTCTACAGGTCCCCCTCATGGCAAGAGGGTAGCAGCTACAGAGAGCAACTGCAGCAAATGTTTCTCTCACTCTTCATTCTTAGCCAAGCACCTGGCTACATTTAATAGTGAACAGACTCACTGAAGATGGGGCCAGCATTCTGTGTGTATGTCCAAGAGGAAGCAAGGCAGACACCTACAGAAATTAGTGTGCTGGTTCTTCGTTAGAGGAGTCAGTGCTTTGTCACAGCAGAAGGTTTATAGTGCCCTGGCCATATTCATGGATCATTGATGTAGCAGGGACAGTGCTGCACGATGATGAGACAGGGTAATCCTTCCAAAGTGAACTAATGTAATCCAACATTTTTGGGTGACCTGAGCCAGAAGCTGCTGGGCTTAGATTGTTGTTCCTCCAAGAAGTGTAGAGTGCAAGGAGATGCCCCTGAGGATCCAGTAAGGCTAATTGGCGATGTACAATATGTATTTATATCACAGAGCCAAATTGGAATAAAGTAATTGAACCTATCCAGCTATCTTATTTGCCAAGTCCTGATTTAGAATAATAATGTAGGCTGTCTGTCGACTGGTTGAGGAAAACTTTTTACAATTGTTTTATGAAACTTGTACAATTGTCGCTTCTCCTAAACAAGTGCTGATATTTCTCAAAAACATCTGCAGATAATGATATTCTGTCAGAAAGCTGCTGCAGATATGACTCTTGGTCAATATAGTGGTGGACATATTGCTGAGCCTTTCTTGTTTTACTGGACAACAGAAGCTCAGAAACAGGAAATGACATCATAACCATTTAGGTCTGCAAGAAAAACATTAATTGAAGCAAGCATTAAACACTACCACCTAGTGGTAGAACTAATAATCACAGTTTAATAGGTGAGGATGGTTGTTGCACCTATCTCTATATAAACGGCATGCTAACTTGTTCCAAAATGTTCCAGAATATTGGAAAATTGTTTCGACCTATTCTCCAATTTTACCTACTGGGGGCGATCATTTTGTACCTAAAGTAGATGTTAAAACAAGTTTAATTTGCTTATATTTTTTCTTCCCTGGTTCCTCCTCCATCAACATCATTGAATTTTTTTAAAGAAAATATTTCCATTTTCATGTACCTTATTTTGGACCCAGTGACCAGGGGCATAGTTATAGATCATGAGACCCCCATAGTAAATTTTTTAAGGGTTCACCACTGACCTCTTTCTGTGAATCCTGGCAGTGTCAAGTTGTCAGAGAAAAGAAGAGCAGCATCTAAAATCTAAGCTCTCGCACGTATGACAGCACCACAGCAAGCAAGTGCTGAAAGAGAAGGTCTAGTAATCAGTAGAAAAAAAACACCCAAATCTTAGTAGTAATAGGAATAGTAATAATAATAATAATAATAATAATAATAATAACAACAATCATCACAATATTTTATATGATTACATCATTATTATTATTTTTCAGCACACAATTACTTTTTAACCCAAACTTCTGAAACTTTGGATTCTTTTGTTTTTTTGCAGAACTACAAACCTAAGCTGTTACATTTTAAAAATATCCTTAAGATTTTCTCGTTAAAAAAAAAAATATCCTTAAGATAAAGGAGTTGTAAACATCACATATATACATATACTATACGCCTACATATACCTTGTATATACCTAGTGAAGTGACTAGCATCAGATGATACACAGAGATTAAATAAATCATCCTATATAAGTACCTGTTTATCTGCAGCCTTCTCTTCTCTACATAAGTTCACAGTACAGAATTTACACAGGATCTCTCAGCTCTGAAAAGCAGGGGGCCGGAATCTGACGTCTCACAGTGCAGAGCTCAGTGAGGGGAACTCTGAGCCCTGATTAGAGGGAAGGTACATACACCCCTCACACAGTACATGGAGAACACACAGAGCTAAGTATATTAGTCACAGGCTGTGTGCTGCAGCTCTCTCCCCCTTCACCCTTTTATCTCTTATTTCGCGTACACACAATTGAATTTTTCTGACAGGAAATGTTGGATGTGAGTTTGTTGGCGGTAAGTCCGACCGTGTGTATGCTCCGCCAACAAATGTTGGCTAGCATGTTCTCAAATTTTCCACCAACAAATGTGTGTTGTCAGATTTTCCGATCATGTGTACACAAGTCCGTCGGACAAAAGTCCAAAAGTACAAACACGCATGCTCGGAAGCAGAAGCGGTCGGTCTTGTAAACTAGCATTTGTAACATTCATGACATGGCAAATTATGAAATCTCCAAATGCAGCGCACAATTCTCTTCTTCTTTAATGGGATAATAATGAAGCTGCTTTGCTGGTGATACTGATGGAGTTATTGCAAACTAATTTTCAAAGGCTTTTATTTTCTAGTGATATCAAGAATAATATTATTATGCTTTTTTTTTTTTAATTGTGCAAGTTACCACAACATCATTATCCTGTAGTTTTTAAGATCAAAGATACAACTATGTTGTTGTCCCTTTTTCATTTTGCATTGTATTTTTTTAAAAGTGTAACTACCTACTCCCAAACTGTCATTTGAAGTAAAACACATAGCCAAGTATTATTCTACACAATTTTTTTTATTGTGCATTAAAAAAGAAAACAAATACATTTAGACATGCTATCTGCTAATAGAACTTAACCAAAAAGTGCATTCTATGCATCCAAAAATATAGAAAATATACCAAATCAAATCATTATTCAAGCAAAAAAAATAAAATAAAAGCCTGCATGTGTCCTGCTTCATAATATAGGGGGTCAACAGTGCCAAGAGTTGGTGAAAGCAGGGGTCCGTCATCCGGAGATAATTCCGAAAATCATCCGGATTATTCTCCTGGAGCTCCCACAGCAAAGGCATATGACATAATTGGTCACGATTAATAAAGCAACCAATTTTTGGTCCAAGAAATCCTCCTTAATGGGATAATAATGAAGTTGCTTTGCTGGTGATATTGATGGAGTTATGGCAAACGTATTTTAAAAGGCATTTGTTTTCTAGTGATATCAAGAATAATATTATTATGTTTGTTTTATTTTTTGGGCAAGTTACCACAACTCCATTATCCCCTAGTTTTTAGGATCAAAGATACAACTATGTTGGTGTCCCTTGTGAATTTTACATTGTATCTTTTAAAATGTAACTGCCCACTCCCAAACTGTCATTTAAAGTAAAACACATAGCCAAGTATTATTCTACACAATTTTTTTTATTGTGCATTAAAAAAAAAAAAAAATTGGACATGCTATCTGCCAATAGAACTTAACCAAAAAGTGCATTCTATGCACCAAAAAATATAGAAAATATACCAAATCAAATCATTATTCAACCAAAAAAATAAAGTCAAAGCAATAACTCCCAGGCCAATAATAAATAACATGTTATCTCTTCTGATTCCGCAACATGGCTGGTTGACGGACGGCAGTTCAGAAATGAACTGAAAAGCACATAATGAAAAGCGCTAAATGAAAAACGCGAAAAGAAAAGCGAGAATCAACGCTCACCAAACTTCTACTAACACAAAATTAGCAGAAGGAGCCCAAAAGGGTGGCGCTAAAGAGCTAGCTGAAAAACCACGTAGTACGTCTAGTACGTCACTACGTTCGTAATTGTTGGCCAACATTTGTGTGACCGTGTGTATGCAAGACAAGTTTGAGCCAACACCCTTCGGACAAAATTCCACGGTTTTGTTGTCGGAAAGTCCGATCGTGTGTAGAGTTGAGAAAACCTGTCAGAAGTGACTCATACAGATAACAGAGGAACAAGGCAGCAGAGAGAAATCACATTTAGAGCTTAGGATAGAGGCAAGTACACACTATAGAGGGATATGCTTTGTTCATATTTCATGTCTGAGGTTTACAACCACTTTAAATGAACATGTTATAACATATATGAGGTTTCAGTAGTAAAAACATTTCTCGAAAACTTCTGCAGAGAATGGTGTTCCAAAACGTTGAAAAATCATTTCTCTCCAGAAATATGGTGCCATCTTTCTTCAGGCATCATCCGTGATCAACATCTACGTCCTAGAGATAGATATCAACTGTAACAGAGATTACACTGCCAGGTAAATTCTGGTGCTTGCGCAGTTCTTGGCTGTGTTAATAAACATCTGACACCATCAGCCCCCGCTGTGGCCTCTTACCTTGTGACTAGGGATTAGCTTGTGTTAGTTCCAAACCAGATTCGCTCTGATCCCGAAAAGTTAGCTATTATTCCTGGACCAATGGGCTGCCGCATCGTGGGGAGGGGGGGAATCCACACCTTGCAGCTGACGTACATAAAGAGGTGGGGATTCTAGCAATTCCATGGATCATAGATTAATGAAATTAAACTAATATTAATCTCCCAAAAATGCCTCTAATGGGCCTTGAGAGGAGTGCCACCATCCCTGCTACATAATGCATATATCTGAAGTATCATTAAATGGGTCTATCCTGGCACAAAGTACAAATCTTCAACATTATATATGCTTAAAAATCATTCATTTTAATTACAAAAGTAAAAAAATAATATACATCAATGAAGAAAAAAAATATAGGCCATACAATTTTCATAATAGACAATAACACCAACTTTAATACACAAACCCTGTTTGAATCATACTTGATCATACAGATTAAGCACAGTATATATTATAGTGGGACTGTATTCTCTCTATGCATTTTGTGAAATGTAACTACTTCCTCAGCAGAGCAAGGATGGAGCTATGTCTATATTATATAACAATGTCATCATTTATAATTATCTCATAAGTCCAAGCCTATGGTTAAAAGAAGATCTTCACAAAGTTACATCGACACAGCATACCCTAGGAAATATAGCATTATGGTGGAGTCAATGAGGATAGAAGGCGTTATGACCATGTTTAATACCTGGTCAGGTGTAGAATCTATGAAAATATTGTATAACCTCATCAGTCATTGAGTCAGAAAGTCTTCCAATAAGTAGGCCAAGCCCTACGTATTGATGACTGACGACTGACTGGAAGCTCATTCCTAATTATGACATATGCAACACCCCTCTGACACCCAAAAGGCAGGATAGCACCTCCAGAGGCAGGGGCGGGTTAGCATTTCACCCCCGGGTCCATGGTTAAAATGAGGAGACCGAGAAAGGCTATGGGGCGCCAGTCACTTTTGTCTTTTTTAAAGTTTTATTGCAGAACTGGGTTTGCAGATACCGTAGCAGATCATTTACAGATTTCCAGATCAATGTCCAGCTTTACAGTGTCAGAACCTTTAGGCCAACCAGGCAACACTAAGCCCCAAATTTCAGTGCATCCTCCAAGTGAGCCTCTAAGCTCTTCTGCAAAACCAGCCATCTTTCTGGCTTTCTCCAACAAGGGGCCTCCCCTGGGTCTCCTCCTTGGCACAGATTCCTCCTGACCTGAGAGGACAGCTTCATGATCACTTTAGCACACATTAGGCCTCAAACTAGACTATTGGGCCTAACAGGAGAGCTCCATACAGCAGCACCTCCTCAGACCTCAGCGTGAGCCTAGAGAGCACATGGCCTATCCTACCCCGGCATGCATAAACTTCCTACTGGATTAGCTTACGAAAATATACATATTCATAACATAGTTTTGTTTGTGAAATCTCATACTATGACCACTTACGATCACCCTTTGATGAAGTCACATGTTCAGTGACGCAACGCGTCAGGGAGGAGCCAGGTGTCATCACTTTCGGTCGTGGCCGAGACCAGAAGTACTCTTTTGTAGTCGGAATTTAGGAATTTTAACTGTAAGTTACTGCGTGTTCTTTTTATTAAATTTGTTGGAAGTACTACCCGATGGAGCCATCCCTCTTTATTTGATGTCCTCACCATACTGGATGAGCCTGAAGCCATCTTCCAAACATCGGTATTGTTGTGGCGATCGCTGGAAGTCGATTGATTGATGGGATCCCGTTTTTATTCCATACTAAGGCTCGATTTGACCCGTAGGGGTCTCCATTTGAGGTGAGAGACTGGGGAAACGAGTGGCGCACTACGGATGGTGTTAGTGATTGGAGGAAGTGGACACCGATCAAATACATTACACATGCACTTTTTTCTCTTTTTGCATGAACTATTGTATGGAGATCTGCACCCTCCTCATTGGAGTTTGATTGCACTTTTTGGACAATGCACTTTATTATGTTGTATGCACTTTACGTGAATATTGGACGTTTATAGATCATATATCGCACTATTTTTGCATTTTTTGATATCCATCTGCACTTTATTGAATTATTTTGTATAGTCTATATTCAACGTTTTATTGTAGATTTGTCACGTTTATGTGCTTAGACACTGGCCGCAGCACATCCCTGTTAGTGGCTGGCAGTCAGTGTGTTTATATTTTGTCACTTGATTTTGTGTATTTTAGTTAGCGCCACATACCTCTTATATTTAATAATTCTTTCTGTGTGGGATTTGGTTTTGCGCATTAGTTCCCCCTCCTTTTACTGTATATATACTATGACCAGTGATGCCAGTGACATATACTGGCGACTGTGAGATATCACAAGCCAACAAAAGCTTAGGGAAAAGCCAGTTGAAAAACGACACAATTGGTCTGGGCTTACTACCACCCAGCCAAAAATCTAAATTTAGGCTAGTAGCCCCTGTTTAGGACAAGTTACCAAGTTACAACATTGCAGCCTGATCAGTGGGGAAGAGAAGACTGAGGAAATGCTTCTTCCTGCCTGCAGCAGACTGATGACATCATCTAAGCCTAGGCAAAGTCACTGATTGGAGCTCAAGGGTGGCTTTTTAATAATAAACATTTAGACTTTTTTGGCAAATGTTACTGTTGCTGAATGTTGTGACATGTCAGGAATGTACTCCTGAGGACTTGTAAAGTTAATGGACTTTAATGCTGCAATGTCATTTGCATATTTTGAATATTTAAACAAAAGTAAATTAAATCTGTCTGTCTATGGCCAACTGTACAGTTTACAAAAGACCCAAAAAACCAAAGAGCAGAAATGTTTTATGTTGCTTTGAAAATATCAACTAAGCGCAGGGAGCGATTATTCTAAGAAAATATAATTTCAGTAGTTAAATTTTACAGCATCTGCAGACTTGTGTTCCTACATTTTTAAATAGGGGTCACTTGTGTCAGGGAAAAAAATGAAAAAGCACAGCTTTATGTAAATGACGTTAAATTGCTAGTTTTATCCTTCAGCTGCTGCAAAAGGTCCTCCTCCGATTCACTGCAGAGGAGGGGAGGAGGAATATTGCAGATGCTGAGTTTGATACAGGGGTACATTATGTTCCTGCTTGTTAAGTGGATTCTTGGTTGTTACACGGAGGGATGAATTTCGGTGAAACTCAAACTCCAGTTGGGCAATGAAAGATTGGATCTGATTGCTTGGTTGGTCTGAGCTGTCTAAGGCTAGCCACAGTAAGATTTATTTGAAGGATAGAAAGAAAAGAGGGCGCACCAGCCAAGTGCTTAATGCCAAATGTGTTTTTTTTTTTCTTTTCTTTCTATCTTTCTAGTGACAGTGAGGACAGCCCCCGTGCTAGATGGCAGCAAGGCCAAATACAATATCTCTTGAGAAGTGGATCATCACTAGGGATGAGCCGAACACCCCCCGGTTCAGTTCGCACCAGAACTTGCGAACAGGCAAAAATTTTGTGCAAATACGCGAACACCGTTAAAGTCTATGGGACACGAACATGAAAAATCGAAAGTGCTCATTTTAAATGCTTATATTCATGTTATTGCCATAAAAAGTGTTTGGGGACCCGGGTACTGCCCCAGGGGACATCAATGCAAAAAACAGTTTTAAAAACGGATGTTTTTTCAGGAGCAGTGATTTTAATAATGCTTAAAGTGAAACAATAAAAATTAAATATTCCTTTAAATATGATGCCTGGGGGGGTGCCCTTAGTATGCCTGCAAAGTAGCGCATATTTCCCGTGTTTAGAACAGTACCACAGCAAAATGACATTTCTAAAGGAAAAAATGTCATTTAAAACTGCTCAAGGCTGTAATTAGTTGTCGGATCCCGGCAATATAGATAAAAAATCATTGAAAAAAACGGCATTGGGTTCCCCTCCCAGTCCAATACCAGGCCCTTTGGGTTTGGTATGAATATTAGGGGAACCCCACACCAAAATTTTAAAAAAATTGCATGGGGGTCTCCCCAAAATCCATACCAGGCCCTTCAGGTCTGCTATGGATTTTAAGGGGAACCCCGCACCAAAATGTAAAAAAAATGGCCCTTATCCGAGCACGCAACCTGGCAGGCCGCAGGAAAAGGGGGGACAAGAGAGCATCCCTCCCTCCTGAACCATACCAAGCCACGTGCCCTCAACATGGGGAGGGTGTTTTGGGGTCCTCCCCAAAACACCTTGTCCCCATGTTGATGGGGAAAAGAGCCTCTTCCCCACAACCCTTGCCCGGTGGTTGAGGGGGTCGTGGGTGGGGGGGCTTATCGGAATCTGGAAGCCCCCTTTAACAAGGGGACCCCCAAATCCCGCCCCCCCTATGTGAATGGTTATCGGGTACATTGAACCCCTACACATTCACCAAAAAAGTGTCAAAATGGTAAAAATGACAGTAGACCATAACATCTGACCACAACACTTTCAGACAGTTCTTTTCTGAATCATTCAGATGTTCATTAGCAAACTTCAGACTGGCCTGTACATGTGCTTTCTTGAGTAGGGGGACCTTGTGAGCACTGCATGATTTCAGTCCTTCCTGGCGTAGTGTGTTACCAATTGTTTTCTTGGTGACTATGGTCCCAGCTGCCTTGAGATCATTGACAAGATTCTCCCGTGTAGTTCTGGGCTGATTCCTCACCGTTCTCATGATCATTGAAGCTCCATGAGGTGAGATCTTGCATGGAATCCCAGACCAAGGGAGATTGACAGTTTTTTTTTTGTTTCTTCCATTTGCAAACAATCACACCAACTGTTGTCACCCTCTCGCCAAGCTGCTTGGCGATGATCTTGTAGCCCAATCCAACCTTGTGTAGATCTACAATCTTGTCCCTGACATCCTTGGACAGCTCTTTGGTCTTGGCCATGGTGGAGAGATTGGAATCTGATTAATTGATTGCTTCTGTGGACAGGTGTCTTTTATACAGGTAACAAGCTGAGAGTCTCTCTTAAAGGGAGTGCTCCTAGTCTTAGCACGTTACCTGTATACAAGACACCTGGGAGACAGAAATCTTGCTGATTGATGGGGGATCAAATACATTAATTTCACTCATTAAAATGCAAATCAATTTATAGCTTTTTTGAAATGCGTTTTTCTGCAGTTTCAATGATCATGAGAACGGTGAGGAATCATCCCATAACTACACGGGGGGAATCTTGTCAATGATCTTAAGACAGCTGGGACCATAGTCACCAAGAAAACAATTGGTAACACACTACGCCACAAAGGACTGAAATCCTGCAGTGCTCGCAAGGTCCCCCTGCTCAAGATGTACAGTCCTGTCTGAAGTTTGCTAATGAACATCTGAATGATTCAGAGAAGAACTGGGTGAAAGTGTTGTGGTCAGAAGAGACCAAAATCGAGCTCTTTGGTATCAACTCAACTGTGTTTGGAGGATGAAGAGGAATGCTGCCTGTGACCCCAAGAACATCATCCCCACCGACAAACATGGAGGTGGAAACATTATGCTTTGGGGGTGTTTTTCTGCTAAGGGGACAGGACAACTTCACCGCATCAAAGGGATGAGGGATGGGACCATGTACCGTCAAATCTTGAGTGAAAACCTCCTTCCCTCAGCTAGGGCATTGAAAATGGGTCGTGGATGGGTATTCCAGTATGACAATGACCCAAAATACACGGCCAAGGCAACAAAGGAGTGGCTTAAGAAAAAGCACATTAAGGTCCTGGAGTGGTCTAGCCAGTCTCCAGACTTTAATCACATAGAAAATATGTGGAGGGAACTGAAGGTCCGAGTTACCAAAGGTCAGCTTCAAAACCTTAATAACTTGGAGAGGATCTGCAAAGAGGAGTGGGACAAAATTCCTCCTGAGATGTGTGCAAAACTGGTGGCCAACTACAAGAAACGTCTGACCTCTGATTGCCAACAAGGGTTTTGCCCCCAAGTACTAAGTCATGTTTTGCGAAGGGGCCAAATACTTATTTCACTCATTAAAATGCAAATCAATTTATAACTTTTTTGAAATGCGTTTTTATGGATATTTTTGTTGTTATTCTCTCACTGTTAAAATAAACCTACCATAAAACTTATAGACTGATCATTTCTTTATCAGTGGGAAAATGTACAAAATCAGCTAAATAGATCCCATGTATTTGGGTTAAAGTCCCCTTTCTAGTTTTTATGTTGGTATGCTGTTTTTAACCATTAACTACTACACTATAATAAAAAACAGAATTAGAATTTGATGCAATGCTAGTGTACTGTATTCTACTTAAAGCGGAGTTCCACATAAAAATGGAACTTTCACTTTAAGGGAAGGTGACCCCCTGACATACCACATTTGGCATGTCATTTTTTTTTTTTAGAGGGTTCCCGCTCCCAATTCCTCCCGGGGCTCCGCGGTTCCAGAAGTCAGTTCACCTCTCCCCCCTCCCTCTTGGCAATCATCTGGGACACGTCACAGGTTCCAGATGATTACCCGTCCAGTCACAGCGTGCCGCGCAGCTCGCAGATTGCGTGCCTGGCTGTGAAGCCACAGCCGGGCGCCCACAGTGACAATGCCGGCGCCGCAGAGAGAAGGGGGAGACCAACGAGGCTTCGTTCCCCCGCATCGCTGGACCCTGGGACAGGTAAGTGTCCGACTATTAAAAGTCAGCAGCTGCAGTATTTGTAGCTGCTGACTTTTATTTTATTTTTTTTTAAGTGGAACTCCGCTTTAAATAAATATGCGTACCGTATAAGATTAGTCCTCTGGATATTTAAGGTAAAAAAGTACAAAGTACTTCAGGTAATTGCAGTTTAAAGTTTTAGTGAATATATATGAGCATTAAACAGCCATTATCTCAAAAAATATAGCATTCTGATATCTGTATGCCGTTAATGTATATGTAATGATAGCTTTCTAAATGTGAATTCCTTTCATTTCACAAAAGTAAAAGTGACACTAAACGATATCTTTATTCTTCAAAAATAATACATACATCCACTACTTAAAGGCCATATTCCATGTGCCATTACATTGTTCCCTCTTGTGTTTTTCTGCTGTCTTGTAACATCTTCATGACCTCCCAAACCTCTCCTTTTCCCCGTGCTTTTGTTTGGAACAAGCATTATACGTTAGTTATGGTCATGTTCACTGCTCTATGCACACTACAAACCCCATAGTCCATCTCAGGAGTGAATCTCAGGATAGCTGCAGTCCTACATACGGTGGGACCATGGAGAATGAACATAGCCCCCCTCTAACAGGAAGTCAGGTCACAGCAGCAAAAAAAAACAAAAAGGATTTGGAGGAGGCTGAGAGCAATAGAAAAGTCTTTTCTGAGTTAAAGTGGTTGTAAACCCTCACATATGCCCAGTGAAGTGACTGGCCTCAGGTGATACACAGCGATTAAACAAATCATTATACATAAGTTGTACATGTTTATCTCCAGTCTTCTCTTCTCCATATCTGTTTGAAGTCCAGAATGTTTAAAGCTTGTCTGAGCTTCCAGAAAAAAAGGGGGCAGAGAGCTGAAGTTACACTCTGCAGAGCTCAGTAAGGAGAGCTCTGAGAGCTGATTGGAGGGAAGGAACACACTCCCATCCACACAGCACACAGGAACAGAGCTGAGGCTGTCAAACAGCTGGAGGTCCCTCCCCTGTCACCGTTTTCTCTTGGTGTCAGGAAAACTTGTACACTTGTCAGAAGTGACTCATGTTGATGGCAGGGGAACGGGGCAGTGGACAGAAATGACACTTAGTGCTCTGGGTTGTTGTGGCTTGATCTAGGGTAAACATTGTTGGATATCTTTGCTGATATTGTCGCCAGTAAATGTTGATTATATCTGCACTGTGCAATCGCAGGGTAACTGATGTCAATCCTCACACTGGTCTATTGATCTCAGGCTATCCACTGCTTTTTCTGTGGAGGATAGCTGAGGTCCCAATAAGCCACTTCACCACTGATTCTTACTTGAATATCATCAAGGATTTAATTGGATAATTAGTCAGATTGAATGATACGGCATACTGGTTATTAACCCTTATCCCGATGTAGGGACTCTGGGGATACGTCTGCCCAAATGGGACATTTAGATTTATTGGCTGATTGATCTGGGGAGGATATTCGCTGATCCAGACGCCTTTGGATAGCACATGACATGTTACATATATGAGGGCTCTCTCTGATACAATCCCTCTGCTTACAGTCAAGGAATTAAGGTCCTGAGGAAGCATAAAGCGAAACGTGGACCTCTCTGACCTAGCAGTAATAGGGATCCAATATGTCATATACATTATGTGGTTATATCAATGAGAGCTTTAGTTTTCTTGCCTTTATCTTGTACCAATTTTGACTTTTGTAATATATTTGTAATAAATTGAATTTCATAAGATTATGTAGTGTTACTTTTCTGACACTGATAAATTCCGCTCAAACTGTCCTATATCTTTACTTAATGCTCCGGAGTGAGACAAGTACACACTATAGAGCAATATGCTTTGTTCTTATTTCATGTCTGAGGTTTATAACCATTTTAGGAATTTAAATTTTTTTAAACCAGAGTTTAGCGTCACTTAACCACTTCCCGACCGGCGCACGCCGATGTACGTCGGCAGAATGGCACGGCTGGGCAAATGGACTTACAGGTACATCCATTTGAATTCCCCTCCGTGCCATTGCGTGCTCGCCGGCTGGGAGCTCCGTGAGTCTGGTCGCGGGTCCCGCGGACTCGATCGCCGCGGGGATATCCGCGATCGCCTCACGGAGAGGACGAACAGGGAGATGCTGATGTTCTGCCTAATGAACAAGTGTCACTGATCACAGCTCCCTGTCATCGGGAGCAGTGATCAGCGTAGTGACACACACAGCCCATCCCCCTACAGTTAGAATCACTCCCCTAGGACACACTTGCCCCAGATGACGTCATCGTATGAAGAAACGCGCGTCGGGAGGAGCTGACGTCTCGCGTGTGCCGTTCGTGGGACGGGTGTCTGCATTAGCCGGCCGGCTGTTTGCTTTTATAATTCTAGATCATTGTAAGTGACATTCTTTTTTATAAAATAAATATTGATTATCAGTATTATGCTATGGTGATCCTTTCTCGTTCTGGGAAACATCTGAATGGTACCACAATCTGCCCACATATTTGATCCATGACTGGAGAGTTTGACGGGTTCTGCTCTGTATGCTGACCATCTTGTGGGGTTTGCCTGGATATCGTCCTTTCGGTCCTTATTTGGATAAAGGCCCTGGCCGGGTACAGGTCGCAGGCTCATAGAGCTTGCCGTTCGGTAAGCAAGCATTTTGTGTGGTGTATCACTGGGGTTGCGGTGGAGGATGTATCCAACCAATTGTACTACACTCACTTTGCGGATAATTGTTTGAGCACTGCCTATACTATATAGATGGACATTTATTTTATTTAGTTTTCACATTTACGTTTTGATACTGTATATTGTAAAACACTATTGGTATTTTTTATTCAATAGTAGGTCTAGTGCTGCTACTTATTGTCCTATTTACACTTAACCCCTCCCCGCCCCCTAGTGGTTAACCCCTTCACTGCCAGTGTCATTTACACAGTAATCAGTGCATTTTTAATCGCACTGATCGCTGTATAAATGACAATGGTCCCAAAAATGTGTCAAAAATGTCCAACATGTCCGCCATAACGTCGCAGTCACAATAAAAATCGCTGATCGCCGCCATTACTAGTAAAAAAAAAATTATTAATAAAAATGTCATAAAACTATCCCCTATTTTGTAGACGCTATAACTTTTGCCCAAACCAATCAATAAGCGCTTATTGCAATTTTTTTTTTACCAAAAATATGTAGAAGAATACAATCGGCCTAAACTGAGTAAAAAAAATTTTTTTTTATATATTTTTGGGGGATATTTATTATAGCAAAATGTAAAAAATAATGCGTTTTTTTCAAAATTGTCGCTCTTATTTGTTTATAGCGCAAAAAATAAAAACCACAGAGGTGATTAAATACCACCAAAAGAAAGCTCTATTTGTGGGAAAAAAAGGACGTCAATTTTGTTTGAGATTCACGTCGCACGACCGCGCAATTGTCAGTTAAAGCGACGCAGTGCTGAATCGCAAAAAGTTCCGGAGATGAAGCGGTTAAAGTGGAGTTCCACCCATATAAAAGTCAGCAGCTACAAAAAGTGTAGCTACTGACTTTTTTTAATCACACGCTCACCTGTCCCATGGTCCAGCAATGCAGGCGAACGAAGCCCCGCTTCTCTCCCCCTCCTCTCTGCGGCACCGGCATTGTCACTGTGGGTGCCCGGCTTTGGCTTCATGACCAAGCACGCACTGCGCATGCGCAAGCCGCACTGTGACTGGCCGGGCAATCATCTGGGACCAGATGATTGCCGAGAGGGAGGGGGGAGAGGCGGAGTTCCTTCCGGCGCCGTGGAGCCCCAGGAGGAAGTGGGAGTTGGTTCCCTCTAAAAAGTGGGTATCTGCCCCCCCCCCCCCCAAAAAAAAATTACATGCCAAATGTGGCATGTCAGGGGGTCACCTGCAATTAAAGCGGAAGTTCCATTTTTGGGTGGAACTCCGCTTTAAACAAAAACGTACGTTTGTTTTTTGTTTTTGTTTTTTGCATGTATTAAAGGACTTGTATATGTTTTACACCTACCTTCTTCCCTCCTACTGCCTGCCCCAACATTCATTTTTTCTTTTACCTTAGTCTTGTAGCCCCACCCTAAAAAGGAAACCAACCCCTCCTATAAATACAAAAATTCATAACAAAGAAGCTAAACCCCAAATTACTCAACAGTAGCTGTAAGAAGCAGTAAACAACTTGGGCCTAGGCACACACAGAATCACAGGAACACTTATGCCGCGTACACATGATCACACATTCCGACAACAAAATCCATGTTTTTTTTCCGACTAATGTTGGCTCAAACCTGTCTTGCATACACACGGTCACAAAAAACTTGTTGGAAATGCCAAACGTCAAGAATGATTCCGAGCATTTGTGGAACTTTGTGCGTCGGAATTGTGTACACATGATCAGAATTTACGACAGCGGATTTTGATGTCGGAAAATTTGAGATCTAGATCTCAAATTTTGTTTGTCGGAAATTCCGACAGAATATGTCCGATGGAGCCTACACACGGTCGGAATTTCCAACAACAAGCTCCCATCGAACATTTCCCGTCGGAAAATCCGACCATGTGTACGCGCCATTAGTCTGTCTAAAGCCTAACTGATCCCTGCTGATCCCAAAAATAATAAAGACACTTCTTGCATATGGCAAGGTCCTGACAGTTTATTGAATATGATCATTGCATGTATAAGGCCCCTTTCACACGGTCGGACCGTTCAGATCCGGCGTCAAAACTGACAGGCGGATCTGAACGGGCGCGCCATGTTAGGCTGTGGAGCGACGGATGTCAGTGGTGATATGTCCGCTGACATCTGACCCGATCCGCTAAAAGCAGACGGATGCCCCAACGTTCGCATCCGTCGCTGGCAGATCGGATCGGGTGAGATCTAATGAAAACGGACATGCTGTCTATTTTCGTCCGAACCCTCCATAGGCAGCAGCGGCGCCTGACAAGCCCCTCCCCGCTCAGTGAGCAGAGAGGAACCTGTCATCCGCCGGCTCAGCAGAGATTAACGGAGAGATCTCCCGCTGAGCTGGCGGACAGAGGCGGACTCCGAGGCAGCGGATACGCCTCGTGGGAATGATGCCTTAACCTCATAAATCTATCAGAGTACAATGTTTATTTTTTGGAAAAGTGGAAATGTTAGTATATATATATATATATATCTATAGCATGCAACTAAAATGTAAAACGTACCATTTGTCTTGGCCAGGCAGATAAAGTATCCGCCTGTTGGCAACTCTTGTCATAGGCAACATGGCGTTCCTATTGGAAAAGCAGGACGGCTGGTTATACTTCTTGTCTATATTAGAAGCGTGCTTTGTGCACTCTATTGTGGGTGTTGGCAAATTGCTTGCAACAGCAATTGTTAAGTCCCAGATGGACTGGCCCTCATGTTTATACGCTCAAATGTACCAGCTTAGAGACCTTATTAAAATCAACTTGATATGTCAAATGAAGTCATATATTATCATGTTATTCAGCCATATCATCAGAATATTTCTCATTACTCAAAGCAGCTGCTTTGATCTGCAATACTTGTAAATATTTATTGCCAGCAAATTGGGCTGCTGAACGAAGGGAAACGTGGCATCCTGTAACGTCACACCATATGCCAGTCAATATTTCAAATTACATTTTAGAACTCTGATTTTCTTTTAAAGGGAACCCATCAGAATAGAGGTACTGTATGTAAGCTGTCATTGCTGACTTGTATTGGGACCCTGTAATCAGACCCTCAACTTGTATCCTGTTTTCTTGATTTGCCTGGGCAATTTTGATTATTAGACTAAACTGTCAAGGAGAATTCCTTAGGATGCTTTGTTTCGCTCGATGTCTTGGGTAGTGATGACTGATTTCACTGTAAAACAAAATTTCACCCGAGTGAGAATTTTTCACTTACTGGGCTGCTTTGGCAAAATTTATTTGAAAAAAAAAATAAAATCCCTTTCACACAAGCTTTCAGATCGGGTCCACCTGTCAGTATTTCCGTTGGACCAGATTGGAAGCTCCATGTAGGTCTATGAGCATGTAATCAGGTGCTTCCAAGTGTTGGGGTTGAGCAGATATGTTCCCAAGGCTGTCCGGGGGGAGGTTATGCTAGTCACGCAGTTTTCCTGTGTGGGAAGTAGTCAAGAGGCAAAGCTGGGAGATGTGACCACTAGCAATGTGCAGAATACCCTCTGAGGAAGATTCCCAGAGCTAGGACTCTTCTACATCATGGACTCTCACCTTGGGGAAAGGTGTGCACCAGACATCCTGGATCTAGTTAGTTAGGAAAGCACCAGGACTGAACTGTTGGACTGTGATATTGAGTGAGTCTAGTAAAGTTTCCTTAACAAAAAAGCCTGGTCTGAAGTTACTGTAAAGGGGTGCATGGTTGTACATGGCGTGTTTAGAAGAACAGGGCCTGTAAGCACATACAGGGGTGAAGAGGAAGGAATGGAAGGCTGTCATAAAGCGTTAACTCAGCAGAGGAGCTGATGGGAAGTGTGTGATCGCTATGGGTAATCATGAACTTGTGGGAATGTAATGGCAGCCAGACAGCAGAGAGTGGTAGCGGGCATGAGTGATAGATCCTCTGGTAGCAAGGGGGTTGGTACTCTCGCTCCCTCCCTAGCAATCAGTGCCCCAAGAGCAATTGGGACTGAACCTGTGGTACGGAGACTCCATGAAACTAGCAGCAGGTAGCTTGAGTAAGAAGTTAAGTGCACACATGAGGTCTGCGCTCAGTGCATGGCAGAACCCCATTCTGTCACTGGGAGTGAGGTGCCAGAGAAATGCTGGACTGGTGGAACAGGACACAGGCTTAGTGGTGTCCCCTTCCAAATGCTACATTCAGAAGACAAGGCGCGCAGCGACATGGAAAGGAGTGGTTCACAGGAGGAAGTTGCATGTTGTTTCATGGCTGCACAGGGTGTACGGCTCAATTCTAAGATGGGGTTCCACTTTAGTGTTGAATCCACAAGACCATGGCACTGGCATTAGTGAACACATACACGAGAGAGGCACCCCCACATGCAGGGCAAGTAGGCCCTGCCCTCAAGCAATCTGCAGTCCTCCAAGTCCGTTCAGATTAAGATTGCTCAACAGCAGCTGGCAGGAGCAGTGAGCAACTTGATTCTAGGCACATACAGATTTAAAGAAAGCTTAGTCTGACTACCGCCTAAGGCAGGGATCTCCAAACTACGGCCCTCCAGCTGTTGCGGAACTACACGTCCCATGAGGCATTGTAAAATTCATTCACAGACATGACTAGGCATGGTGGGAATTGTAGTTCCTGAACAACTGGAGGGCCATAGTTTGGAGACCTCTGGCCTAAGGCTTCATATACAGTGCTGCTGGTAAACGGACGTTTAGAAGCAGTTGGGCATTTTTTTTAGCTGCCCCTGAACTCTTCTTAATGTTATCTTATCAGTACATGTACACAGAGTCGTTTATAGTTGTTTCTAGGCAGTTGAGTCTAAAAAGCTTTTTTTGGAAAGCAAAAAAATGCATTCCCGGGCAGAGGCATTTGAAATGACAAATGCCCGTAACAGCTTGTAAACTAGTGTAAACTCGCATTTAGCCGCGTTTCGTTTACAGACATTTTTAATGGAGAAACATTTTTGACTATTTTCAATGTAAAAACCGCTTCTAAATGCAAACGCGGCTAAATGCTGCTAATTGCGGCATGTAAATGCGGCACACAGGACATTTTTAAATGTCGGTTACTATCTGTCAAGTTGAATCGTTCAGGAGAGGTTTTAAAACGTCCCATATACATGAAGCCTAACTGCTACCTATAGATCATAAAAATAATAGTTTCACTTATTTCACTTATTGGGCTGCTTGGCAACATTTTTCGAAAAAGCACCCTTTCACATGTGCTGTCAGATCTAGTCCGACTGTCAGTTTTTCAGGTGGTACTGATTGAAAGCTCCATGAAGAGCTCCATGAGCAATCTGCAGTCCTCCAAGTCTATTCAGGTCCAGAAAAAAAAACAGAAAAGCCGGAAACGTTTTCTGTTTTCTGGACCTAAACATGATGGATTGGAGGAAGCATGAAGAAAAAAGTCCACCAAGTCTTTTTACATCCGGCAGTCCATTGATCCAATATGCCACAGTCAAAATATTATTATTATTATTATTATTATACAGGATTTATATAGCGCCAACAGTTTACGCAGCACTTTACAATATAAAAGGAGACCATACAGTTACAATACAATAAAATACAAGAGGATTAAGAAGGCCCTGCTCAGAAGAGCTTACAATCTAATAGGGTGGGGCAGGTGGTACAAAAGGTTGTAACTATGGGGAATGAGCTGATGGAAGTGGTAGGAGATTGGAGACATGATAGGCTTTCCTGAAGAGATGAGTTTTCAGGGATCGCCTGAAGGTAGCAAGAGTAGGGGATAGCCAGACCAGTGGAGGTAGCAAGTTCCAGAGCATGGGAGAGGCTCTGGAGAAATCCTGGAGACGAGCATGGGAGGAGGAGACGAGAGAGCTTGAGAGTAGGAGGTCTTGAGAAGAGCGGAGAGGACGATTTGGGTGATATTTGGAGATAAGATTGGTGATGTAGCTCGGGGCAGAGTTGTGAATGGCTTTGTATGTTGTGGTTAGTATTTTGAATTTAATTCGCTGGGTGATTGGGAGCCAGTGTAGGGATTGGAGGAGAGGATTGGCAGACACTAAACGGTTGGTAAGGTGGATGAGTCTGGCAGCAGCATTCATGATAGACTGAAGAGGGGATAGCCTATGAAGAGGCAGGCCAATGAGAAAGGAGTTGCAATAGTCAAAATACTGAAAAGGGGACAGATGTCACAAAAGTGACATCCTTCCTAGTCAGATCCAATTCAGCAGGGCATCTGCTTATGGATCTGCTGCTGAACAGAGTGGAGTGGTTCCGTTTTTTTCATTTAGTATTTTTTATATCTGTGGTTTTTTTATCGCTAAGAGTACATTTTGATAAAGTTCACTTGCGGACAGGCCATAGTAGCAGCAAATAGATTTTCAGAAAGGCAGATTTTTCATTGGGCTGTGAAAATCACTCACCAACCCACATCCCTTAACAGCATCACAGAAGAACTACAGGGAGCACTGCGTGCATCTAAAATGTCCCTTAAACACAACCCCATTGTAATTTCAGAGTAACAGCCCTCTCAGCGTGAAAACGTCGGCTGCATGCACCGCAAACCTGCTGGATGAGAGCCGGAAGCACAGGAGAGCTTTGTTCTGCACCAAAACTATTTTTAACTCTACTATTGTGAAGCTCGGTTGTAAGAAAAAGTTTGGTCAACCCTGGTCAGATCGCGGCTTTTATTGATTTTTTTTAAAAAACGTTAGCACAACAGCATCTGGGAACAAACTTAAGCATAACCTATTTCTGAAAATCCTATTCATTTTTTGAAATGTAAAAGATTGAGGGGAAAAGAAGACAAAAAAAATAGAAATTCAGGCTTTACACGCTATCTGAAGCTGTGTGCAGACCCCTGTGAAAGGCAGTGTGCCAATCACATAAGCAGGAATGAGATTTCTGGGATGATAGGGTAAAAGGTCATGGAGAATTTTGAGAATATTACAACTTTTCTGTATTGCGTGAAGTTTTGCTTTAAATCCCATGCACACAGCCATAAAAAAAAAAAAACTAAATTTTTAGAACCATTTTTCATTTTCTTGCCGCAGTGTAGCTCTTTCCTGCTCCAAAATTGGGTTTTCAGGTACGCTTACCTTTTTACAATGCATTGCATGGAAGGTGAAACTGTTTTAACCCATAGCAACCATTTGGAAATCACCATTTTAATTGATCTGGATACAGTACCAGTTACTGCATTTTGCTCAGTGATTAACAGGTTTCTGTTGTTCTTTTCACAGCTGTGAAGTGCCTGCACACCTTAAATGACCAGATATCCCATTTTATTGTGGCCCAACCATCCCCTCTAGAGGACAATGAAGACATCTTCCACCCGGCTGAAAAGGAATCTTTAAAGAAGTCTATGATAATTATGAGACAACTCTTACTGGAAGCCCAGGTGAGCAATCATATCTCTGCCATTAAATTGTTGGATAAATCCAGGGATTTTTTTCAGCGGGAACATGGGGGAACGCAGTTCTGGCACCTCCAGCACTGAATGTATGCAATGGCAAGGGGTAGTGGGGTATGCTGAAGGGTCCAATGATGCCAGCTGCTGGGGATCTGTTGCTGGGGGGTATTATGTTGCTAGTGGGTCAATTGTTGCTGGGCGGATCTACTGTTGAGGGAGGAGTCTATTGTTGCTGGCTGCTGGAGGGTCTATTGATGTTGGCTGCTGGGGAACCTATTGTTGCTAGAGGAGATCTAGTGTTGTGGAAGGGGTCTATTGTTGCTGGGGGGGGGGGGTTCTTATGTTGCTGTGGGTCAATTGTTGCTGGAAGCGATCTACTGTTGAGGAGGGGTCTATTGTTGCTCACTGCCGGGAGATCTATTGTTGCTGGTGGGGTCTATCGATCCTGGGGTACCAAATTCAAACTCCATAAAGATTGCTTGTGTAAAAAGAATACTTGTGCAAATCTTGCGCTTACCCTACACATCAATCTAATTATTGAATAAAATATAGAGGTGCCGAAACTCATAAAAGGCTTAAATACTCAACCCAAATACATATACGAAAAAATAAGTAATAACCAATACAAATAAATTGATATAAAAAGTGCTTGAAAAACCTATATGTGTATACATAAAGATTACTTAGCACCACAAAAAGATACTTGGTTATGTTTTCTTTAAAAGAGATGGTTCTGGGAGATAGGTAGGGGGGGGGGGGGCAAGGGAAGGTGCTTGGAGGTGGGTAGGGGGGCACTGACAGATGGTGACACAGGAGAGGGGAGTTCCTGCACCTATTCTCTGAGAAAAAAAGCCCTGGGTAGAACTGCCTTATTTTTTTCCTATGGGGTAAAAAAAAATCTATCTCTCCATCTTGCTAGCTATCTATCTATATGTGTTTTGCATAAATGTAACAACTTAGGTCCTGAAAACAGATCTTTAGTTACCTTAAAAAATAGAGGATTGTAGGGATAGAGGAGGTGAAGAGGAGAGGTCAGTAGTACTCTTTCGTGGCCTTGATCCTCTAGGCGCAGGCCCGGATGCACTCCCCTGTTTTCAGCATATCTCAGGTTGTCAAAAACAAATTCTCACAAGGGTGTTATGGGGTTGAGTATAGGAAGCGTGCTGGAGTTGAATGCAGGGGAAAAGAATGGGCTGTTCCATCAGTAGACCAGAATCGTGCACATGACTACTAGGCCAGCAATCCTTTCTGCCCACCCCCGCCAAAAGACAATCTTTCATTTTTTTAAGGCAACTGGAGGTCAGTTATGTGCCTGCACTCCTATGCATCTGGTTCCTGGGGTAGGTGCTGGTTTTGAGGCGGGGCTCACTTGTAATATATCTCTGGTAAAGTGGACGTAAAGTCCCTACAGAAACACAACCTTCCCTTTGCTGCAAAGTAAAGTCACAAAAAAGACACCATTGGACCACCTAAAACTTAATTCCAGGTATGGCAATTTTTACATGGTCACATAGGTCCAGCTTGGACCAATATAAATATGTACTGCATGTGTCATACCTATGGGATCCCCCTTGAAGCTGGAAATCACTGTAGTAGGCACTGGCTTTCATGTCCTGTGGCAAGTGGCTGCCCTGCTGCTTACTGAAGACAGGAGGCCGTCTGTTAGACACGGGCACCATTCAGGGAACAATTTGCTTTTTCTGAATGAATGCAAAGTGTTTCAGCAAAGGGAATCATTATTTCTTTCAATTGTTCAACGCAAAGTGTTCTCTAAATGGGCAGAGTGGATTTGAGATGTCACCTCCCTGCATTGCCACCTTGTTCTCCTGTGTTCATAATGTTGCAGGACAGCCACTCGGCGTGCAACTCCGAAGCTAGTGGAGACCACTGCAGCAGCAGTGCCTACTATAATTTTTTCCAGCTTCCACGGGGATTCCACAAGTATGGTATATACAGTTACATTGACCCAAGCGGGCCCAGTGTAACTATGGAAAAATGCCATACCTGGACTTCATAAATAATGCAGAAGGCAGGAAAGGATGGACAAGTTTTATCAGAATGGCCTAGGATTTGGCTGTAGGGAGAGGGTCTTGGGTGACGATGCTTGTCCACCTGTTATTATGGCTGGATAGATGGGAGGGATCTGTATGAGGCACCTTAGGTCTACTTCAAGAGGTGCTTCAGAATACCATTACTCCACAGAATCCTAAAAGCAGACAGTACACTTTTTAGTGCAGGACATAAAATATTTAACTACGAAGAACAGGGGTGTGAATCCAGTTTATGCTTTCTGCTTTTTTAGCAAAATGCAATCAATTTAGTAAATGGTGTTTAAGCATTAAGCTGTGTCGAATGCAGATTTGCAAGCACCTCAGTTTTGATCAAAAACCTATTCTTTTCTTTTATTATTGCCACTTTCAATAAATAAAATCACCTAGATGTCATGCAGCAAACGAAGGTGTATAATATATCACTGTGTACCAATTGCCTGGGATGGAAGCACAAGGACAAAGCACAATAGTAAAACAGATGAAGGGGAAGTCAATACAGCTGTAAGTTCTTTTATTGCTATGGCCAAGACTCTGCGATTACCAGGGGGTATAGCAGCAGTGGGGGCCGAGCCAACAATTTTATTTTATGGGCAACTGCCCAGAGAACTATGGACAGTTAAAGAACTGCTGTAGCAGCATTAAAGTGTTAAAAAAACAACCACAGTGATATAGAATCCTCTAGTTTGTAAGAGATGTTTTTTTGGGCAGGAAGTTGGGAAGATTGTCTGTCCACCAATTGGCTTAGCAAACACACCTTCTGTATGCAGACAAATCTGCATGTAGACAGGTGCTGCTTGTTCAGCTGCAGACATAGGCGTATGCACAGGGTGTGCTGGGTGTGTCTGGGCACATCCTAATCACTTTGTGCAATGCAGATTTCCCCTGCCGAATGGCCCTAACACCATGGCAGTTGAGGCTCCAGAGAAAGGTACTAGGGAATCACTGTCTTCAGTCCCTTTCTCTGTTATTTCACCAAAGCCCCTCAATGGGGCTCCTAACAAATTGAAAAAATAAAAAATATTATAAAAAAATAATAACAAAATTAAATAATAAAAACAAAAAACTACTGACCTCAATCTCATCCCTACTGACGCTGTCCTCTGCTCTACTGACACCGTCCTCTGCTCTACTGACACCATCCACTGCTCTACTACGCATGTGTGTTTGCGCTTTGGGTGGACACCCTAATGCAATAGGCTGTGCACACCTATGGCTGCACTTACTAAGCTGGGGGTGGCACTGCTGCTCAGGTTAGCAGGGCAGAGGAGTGACACAACAATCATAAGATAGCTCACTCACCTCTTATATGGGAAAGGTGACTGCTGTTGCTTACCCCTGCTACTAGAGAAGCCTGTCTGAGAACAGATATATCCTTTTCATAGGTGTGCATTAGGGTGCATTAGTGCATTAGGGTGTGCACCCCAAAGCTCAAATACATATGCATGTGTATATGTACTGATGGTGTCAGTAGGGCAGTGGACAGTGTCAGTAGTTGTATTTTTATTCTTTTAAAATTATTTTATTTTGTAACAATTTTTTTTTGGATGAAATATCAGTGGTCTAAACAGGGGGGAATATGTACCACACAAGGCGATTAGGGTGTGCCCAGGCACACCTGGCACACCCTGTGGACACGCCTATGATCTTTTTTACAGTACTCCTGGGGGCCATCTTGGGAGAGTCTTATGTCTTAATTGGACACAAGTTCTCCCAAGATTTTGGCAGCCATCTAGGTCCGCGAGAAAAAAAATCTATGCACTGCTTAGGCTATTAGGTGCTCCTGCTGTGTAGGAGTAGTTAGAGAGAGGAACCTGTCTGGTCAGGGACACTTAGGCTTACTGCAGGGAAAGACTCCTGCTGTATAGGGATAGTTTATGGACCTTCTACATCCCATTCTACTGTTTCTGAACCGAGTGAAAAGCACCCCAGATCTATTGATCAGATACCAGTTATTCCTGCTGACCAATGAAGAAAGACGCTAAGACACCTCCCTGGCCTGAGTCCTGTTGCATGGCCATGAGGAATCCCACTTAAGGACACAAGCCCCATCCACAAGGAATCCCTCTGAAGCATGGAAGCCCCCTTCCAAATGCCATTTATATACTTTAAAATATATCTAGAGCCAAAAGTTTTTAGTTTTGGATAGAGTAAAACCCCTGTTAGGTCATGTGCCGAAAGGAGAGCACCAGAAGCCTTTTTTTTTAAGTCCAGCAAATGTTTTTAAAAGACACATTCAGCTGAGGCTAACACATGTAAGAGGTTCATCGGGGCTTGATGAACGTTGCATGAAAAGAGTATAAACTGCACAAATATTTGTAGAATGATCTTGAAGGATAGGCTTCTAAAGCCGTTTCTAACTGAATCAATAATTCAGTCTTCTCTTAAAACATTCACAAAGCCCTGTTAAATAGCAATAAGATTTGAGCTTGCCACTGCCATGGGTTGAAGGCTGCAGGTTTGAGATTTGTGGTTCTGGGAATTTTTTGCCCAGATTCACCCAGGCTGATTTTTTTAAACCATATGCATGACCTGTAAAGTATGGCCATTAGGGTTAAAAGGGCCAATCAAGGGGCTTTGGATAAGCCAGGATAAGGAGGATAGGGAGCAGTTAAAGCTTCAGTGTATTAGGAGCTGCTGTAAGGAAACGGATAGCGAAAGCTAACAAACCGCACAGGTGCAGAATTTAATTATTTGGAAAACTGTATATTGATTCTAATTGCTATCCTTTAGCAACTCAACTCCTTTGTTACTTTCAAATGCTGCCCCATCCATAGAAAACTTTTTTTGTTTGCTGCAAGGCTTTCCTTTCAAACTTTTGTTTTTGTTTTAGGGAGTATTATTTGGGGATTTACACTTATTTGGGGGTATATTGTTTTTATTGCATGCTGGTATATCGAAATGGGCTTCCTTTACTGATAGGATCTTTTTTTTTGTTTGGAGTGCTCAAAAAAAAGCATTTACTTTTTACTGGCTTATTGTTCTTGTGTTCTTGGAGCTGCCTTTTGTTTACAGCACACCAGTGCATCATTTGAAATGAAACAAACTAAGAGCAGGAACAATGTGCACTTAAGCCACCTAACATCCTCACATTATATCAATCCCATTCAACACGCCCTCCTGTCTCCATATTTAAAATAAAAGTTAGCCGTACACCAGTTAGGCTTATTATCTCTAATTAAAACTGTTCTACTGGTGGCTAATTTTACACTGCTGTCTTTTCTGTGGTATCTTACTTCTTGTAGTAAAGCTTCAACCTGTGCTCTTTGTCTCTAGTAAATTTGGGCCTAGCCTTTCTATTTAAAATTTTCCTACTGCTGGCCAGAGAATATAGATTAAAGGATTACCTTACCACTGATTTTTGTCTGAAGTGCCTAGGGTAGGGTGATTTTGCAGTTCTTCTAATGAGATCCTAAGAGGCGCTCCTGCACTGTGCTTATACTCATCCTTAACATGTTCAAGGTCAGTAACTAGGCAACTAGCATTTTTAGAAGATAACGCAATGCTAATGACAGCTCCTGTACTTCACTAATAAGAGGCGTTCTTTAAGGGGGAAAAGCCGGTAAAAAGAGCTGTTGGAATTACCTGCAGCAACTAATTAGATACAAACCAATGATTTTTCAAGTGTGGAAGAGAAAAAAAGGCCTAAGGGCTCTTTCACACAGGGCGGATCAGTGATGATCCGCCCCGTGAACACCCGCTTGCTCAGTGGGGATCGCTCCGCCGATCCCCGCTGAGCAGGAAGATGACAGGTCTGTCTGTGCAAACTGTGCAGCGACGGACCTGTCAGAGCGCCGCTCTCCCCTATGGGGGATCGGATGATGACGGACCGTAGTGTCCGTCGTCACCCGATCCGATCCGAAAACGGATGGAAAAGTAGAGTTTTCCTCCGTTACATCAGAATCCACACTTCTCCTAATAAAAGCAGTAAAGTATTCATTGACAGGTTACAAATCAGCCCTCGGGATCCAATTGGTTGACATAGGTTATAGTCATATAGTCATAGGCAATATTATTTTTCAAAAGAAATGCTGCTCCCAGGACCGGCACACGGGAACAGAAGCTAATGCCCCACTCCGCCTCACAGGTATTGGCTCTGCTAGATATATGAATAAAGAGGAACAATGCTGGACGGCCGCACTCAATGAAAAAAGGAAGCACCTGGATGGATGACACAGGAATAGCAGCTAACGCGTTTCACATCTACTGATGCTTACTCTTAGCCCAGATCAACTTAGATCATCAGAATCCACACTTCTCCTAATAAAAGCAGTAAAGTATTAATTGACAGGTTGCAAATCAGCCCCCCGGGATCCGATTGGCTGACATAGGTTATAGTCATATAGTCATAGGCAATATTATTTTTCATTTTGTTATTTATCTATACAAGAAAAGACATGAAACAAAAGCTTTATAAAAGCATTATAAATATTTTTTTATTCATTACAGAAAGTCCTTCTTAAGGATGTTCTCTAAGTGATCATTCGGTATTCTGATCTACAGAGTTCCCTTAAAATATTGCTCAAGTAATAAAGCATTTTGTAGCATTTCTGCTAAATGAAATTGAGCAGTTACAAGTGGCGTTATGTAAAGTAGCTGGCTTTGATTAGCTCTTAATCTCCCAGAAATGTTTCTTGTGATTTGTACAGCTTGTTCGTCAAAGGAATGGACAGTATTTTCTCAGAATATTATTGTAAATCAGAACTTCCGAAGGGAGGCAGAGCTATATAAGCTATGTTATGGATCACCTTTTTATATTCTCCACTATATTTATTTAGGATTTGGAATCTCTTGGGGCCCATTCAGACCTATCCGGTTAGTTATAATGGACACATTGAAGTAAGGCAGCCCATTCATTTCGAATGGGCTGCCAACTTGACAGATCAGTCAACCTGCAGCTTTCCATCTGTTACACAGCAATGCACCACAACAAATGTAATGAGAGTTCACCACTATGGTCCCTGAGATATAGAAGAAACTGCTAGGCAGTTTAACTTTTTTAAATGATGCCCCGGCTAGAATAAAATAAAAATACAGCTCTGTCTGCAATACTCACCTATCCTGCATAGAGCCCCCGCAATAAATCTTTTTTCACCACGAGATGTCAGAAGTCTTCTGGGTTGAATGATACCCAATGTCATCCAGTCCAGCACATGACTTGACTGAAGATGTCCACAACATGAATTTATAAAAAAAGCAACAAAAAAAAAAATACTTGTGGAGGAACACAAAGCCAAGAGCTAGATTATGAATATCATTTATGATCGGACTGACCTTTTAATACAACCCCTTCATTTGGACTTTAATTTTAAACCCTTCTTGTCATATTTTAATGATAACATTTTGTTTATAAATGTGTATCCACTAGAGGAAGTACCTGTATAATCTAATTAGTACTCCTCCTGAACAACAATGGTTATACTGTAAAAGCCACTTGAAGGCCCCTTTGACATTTACCTTGGGGGTTATTATAGTACCCTTTGAAAACTGTTAGTGAAGGGTATGTCCCAAGGCCAGTCTTCACAGAAGATGTAGGCAGTCCATCAGGACTCTCTATGCATGACTGCGGGTGGCTTCAGAGGGCACAGCAAAAAAAAAAAAAGCAGTTTATGGATAATCACCATAAATCTGTAAAAAAAAGAGGCAAATATTTCCTATGAGAGAACCAAAACAACAAAATGATTCAGTCTGGTGTTGTGTTTTTGTGATTTCATTCTTGTCACATAAAGTTGTTGCCATTCAAGGCATCTGTCTTTCAGTCTGTTTCCTGTCAACATGAAATGTGCAATGTGGTTTTCCATATGTTTGTGTGAATTTACACACTGTGCGTTCTCAAGTGGCCAAATTTAGCTTTATTTGTGTTTAATATATATTTACTCAGCATGTCATTCATAGCTGCATTGAATTTAAGGCCCAACTCTATACAAAACTATTTAATTTATATTTGAATAGAGGAGGGTGGGTTAGAGCCCCTGTCAAGTTATTTTTGCTGTCCGTGAGGGAGACTAGTGAGAGGACATCCCAGAGGTACATGGACAAAATTAAAAATGCATTTAACCAATTGCCAGCCAAGAAAGGCCTTGTTTACATGGGGTGTCATGTTAATACACCTGTGGAGGGCCATGCTTACCCACACAAGGATGCACAGGTGTTGCATTGGTGTTCTGTGCATTGCCGTGAAGGCAGTCCCATTCATGTCAATTGCGATGCAGCGGATGCACAGACACAGCCACTGCTCCCAATGTGACATCTGTGAGGATGCATGGGCCCAAACACATCCAAAACTTGTGGCAGGTTGGTGTGGAGTTTTATTTAGCAGGAGTAACCTATACCTGGTAAGCTATAAATCCACACAAAGCAATAGCATGAATCAGAATAACTATGATTATTAACAATGCTGTTATAGCTTTCCTGCAACCAGTATACTATGCTCTAATAGTGCACTCTAGAAATAATTATTCTGAGACCCATGTCTACTGCAACGATACCGCTTATTATAAACAGTAAATAAAGTCCTTGTAGAGCAACTTATCTAAAGTGACAGTCCTTTGCCCTAGTTCTTCATCTTCAGCTGGCTAGCATTGGGGCCTAGTCTTTATGGTGGTGCACATACATACAGTCCCAGTAAATTCTGAATGCAATGGTAAAGGCTGCTAGTCAAATGTCCAGTCCCTATGTGATTAGTCCCTACTATCAGCAACCAATCCCAAAGATACAGCCGCAATGTTCCCGCTGTTCCAATGTCCTCTGGATATGCCTAACGTGGCTCCAGTCCTCAGCCCATAGGTATATAGTGCTCCAGGTCTCTCTACCACAAGGGTCTGTTTCCCGCCAGTAGCTCAGTCCTAAGCTCCACTCAGATCCACTCTCTCTGGTCCACAGCACAAAAGACCCAGATCTCTGGCTCAGGTCCATAATATGGTCCATAAGATTCCACAACAAGTCCTTCCAGGACTTCAACTCCCACAGTTCAATGTGGCCAGTACAAAGTCTATGGAGCTCCTTTGGCTTGTCTTCTCCCCCTGCTGGTGGAAGGAAGACAGTGTTGCTAGATCCAGCATGTCAGTTCAGTGAGGACATAGAGAGCAGCTACAGCACTGTGTTCTAACTCGCTCTCTATCTAGCCAAGCACCTGGCTACAAAAGAAAATCTCAAATGTTGGGTTGTCCCTAAAACAAGAATAAAGGACAAATCTTCTAACTGGCACACTAGTTCTGATGACTCTGGTGACAACCAGGGATTCTCTCACTTTAGCTATAGGACAGGCAGTGAAGGGAAATCTCCAAAGTGGGACACAGATAGCAAAAAAAACCTACATGGGGTTATAACCTTCACTTACATGCACTCTTCCACTATGGACTGCAATTCATTACTCTGGACCATCTTCCTGACAATGGCATTGGTAGACCATGGCTGCATAGTATATGTCTGCACAGCCGCATGTAAGCTCAACCAGACGCACATGTGACAGGGTGACAATGCAAGAGCCTATATGGGAGACAGTTATAACCCCTTCACTGGAACAGCCTAATCAAAGACCTTCATTGCAGGATCACAGGGTAATATTTTAATAATAGCTGCAGATTGAAAAATACTGAAAACAACGTGTGATTATTATAATAACAAGTTAATATTTATAAAAGATTTTAGTGACTGAGTTTAGATCTATGCAAAATGTTTTCAGGTAAACCTAATTCCAAAAAATGTAAACACACCAATTACATCTTATTAAATCTTTTAGTGCTCAACATGGATGCACGGAAATATGCATTTGCAAATTAGAGCTCAATAAATCTACATTCAGGCAGCCGAATATCTGCGGATGGGGCAGCGTCCATCATGAAGCGATAGATTTTTGCAGACAGTTCTAAATGCTGCTTACACCCAACTGTGTGCAACCAGCAGTAGCTGTCAAAACCCCTCCCCGGTCGGTCGATTGACCAGCAAACACTTACCCCATCTAGGTCGTGGGCCTGTGTCTCCTCCTCTGTGTCTCCTGTTCAGTGTCTCCTCCTCAGCGGCTTACCCTGCGTTTCCTCATCCTCGGCGGCCAATACAATCGTTTCTCCTCCTGGCCAACTGGGTCTTAGGACCCGCCTCCTGTTTGGAGGGGTGGTGAATCAGGAAGACGATAGTGAATATTAATTTCCTGTTGTCACACAACTGGGTGGGCTCAGGGCGCAGTGCTCTGTGTCCTGAGCCCACCCTTTTTTAAACCCAATTGGAGCCTCAGGTTCTAATTGACCTTACATACCGGTGTTTTGGCTTCAGCTAGATGTCATAACCCCAGTATTTTCTTTTCTCTCAGGCGCCGGACTTTCAGATAAAAGTGATCCCCGAGGCAGATTCGCCATGGGATCACTTTTAAAAGCAACGGGAAGGGTGCCCCCCTCCTGCCGCTTCCCAGAGGTTCCCGAGCTTACCTTACTAATCAGTGAGCCCGGTACTCAATCCGACACAAACGGTGGCTTGCCATAGAGATAAGCAATGGAAAGATGGCCGCTGCTAACAAGACACGTGGCCATTAAAATTAGAAGAAAAGAGGTTTACCTTAAACTACGTAGAGGGTTCTTTACTGTAAGAGCGGCAAAGATGTGGAATTCCCTTCCACTGGCGGTGGTCTCAGCGGGGGGCATCGATAGTTTCAAAAAACTATTGGATAAGCACCTGAACGACCACAACTCACAGAGAATTACAATGTAATACTGACATATTATTAATATTATTATTATTATACGAGATTTATATAGCGCCAACAGTTTACTCAGCCCTTTACAATGTATAAGGGGGACAACACAATTACAGTACAGTTCAATACAAAAGGTACAGGAGGGCCCTGCTCGTAGAGCTTACATTCTAAAGGGAGGGGGTGGTGGTACAAAAGGTAATAGCTGCAAAGAATGATTTGATGGGGGTGGCTCAGGGACAGTTATGTGGGTGTGGGATAGGCTTTCCTGAATAAATGAGTTTTCAGGGATCTCCTAAAGATGGACAGGGTAGGGGCTGATCGGACATACTGGGGTAGGGAATTCATATAAGGACATATAATCACACACATAGGTTGGACTTGATGGACTTGTGTCTTGTTTAAACCTCACCTACTATGTAACTAACTATGTAACTATGTATGCCCTTGGAGGACCGGAGTGACGTTATGACATCACCTTCGGTTTCCTAGGCCATGTAAAAATGTTTTTTCTTAAAGCAAACAATATATATATATATATATATATATATATATATATATATATATATATATATATATATATATATAGATAGATACAGTGGGGACGGAAAGTATTCAGACCCCCTTACATTTTTCACTCATTGTTATATTGCAGCCATTTGCTAAAATCATTTAAGTTCATTTTTTTCCTCATTAATGTACACACAGCACCCCATATTGACAGAAAAACACAGATTTGTTGACATTTTTGCAGATTTATTTAAAAAGAAAAACTGAAATATCACATGGTCCTAAGTATTCAGACCCTTTGCTCGGTATTTAGTAGAAGCACCCTTTTGATCTAATACAGCCATGAGTCTTTTTGGGAAAGATGCAACAAGTTTTTCACACCCGGATTTGGGGATCCTCTGCCATTCCTCCTTGCAGATCCTCTCCAGTTCTGTCAGGTTGGATGGTAAACATGGTGGACAGCCATTTTTAGGTCTCTCCAGAGATGCTCAATTGTGTTTAAGTCAGGGCTCTGGCTGGGCCATTCAAGAACAGTCACAGAGTTGTTGTGAAGCCACTCCTTTGTTATTTTAGCTGTGTGCTTAGGGTCATTGTCTTGTTGGAAGGTAAACCTTCGGCCCAGTCTGAGGTCCTGAGCACTCTGGAGAAGGTTTTCATCCAGGATATCCCTGTACTTGGCTGCATTCATCTTTCCCTCGATTGCAACCAGTCGTCCTGTTCCTGCAGCTGAAAAACACTCCCACAGCATGATGCTGCCACCACCATGCTTCACTGTTGGGACTGTATTGGACAGGTGATGAGCAGTGCCTGGTTTTCTCCACACATACCGCTTAGAATTAAGGCCAAAAAGTTCTATCTTGGTCTCATCAGACCAGAGAATCTTATTTCTCACCATCTTGGAGTCCTTCAGGTGTTTTTTAGCAAACTCAATGCCGGCTTTCATGTGTCTTGCACTGAGGAGAGGCTTCCGTCGGGCCACTCTGCCATAGAGCCCCGACTGGTGGAGGGCTGCAGTGATGGTTGACTTTCTCTAACTTTCTCCCATTTCCCAACTGCATCTCTGGAGCTCAGCCACAGTGATCTTTGGGTTCTTCTTTACCTCTCTCACCAAGGCTCTTCTCCCCCGATAGCTCAGTTTGGCCGGACGGCCAGCTCTAGGAAAGGTTCTTGTCATCCAAACGTCTTCCATTTAAGGATTATGGAGGCACACTGTGCTCTTAGGAACCTTAAGTGCAGCAGAAATTTTTTTGTAACCTTGGCCAGATCTGTGCCTTGCCACAATTCTGTCTCTGAGCTCTTCAGGCAGTTCCTTTGACCTCATGATTCTCATTTGCTCTGACATGCACTGTGAGCTGTAAGGTCTTATATAGACAGGTGTGTGGCTTTCCTAATCAAGTCCGATCAGTATAATCAAACACAGCTGGACTCAAATGAAGGTGTAGAACCATCTCAAGGATGATCAGAAGAAATGGACAGCACCTGAGTTAAATATATGAGTATCACAGCAAAGGGTCTGAATACTTAGAACCATGTGATATTTCAGTTTTTCTTTGTTTAATAAATCTGCAAAAATGTCAACAATTCTGTGTTTTTCTGTCAATATGGGGTGCTGTGTGTACATTAATGAGGAAAAAAATGAACTTAAATGATTTTAGCAAATGGCTACAATATAACAAAGAGTGTAAAATGTAAGGGGGTCTGAATACTTTCCGTCCCCACTGTGTGTATATATATATATATATATATATATTTAAAAAATCCAAAATCAAGGGATTGCTGCACAAACCGTATTTATTTTGAAATTTTGAAAGGGCTTTATCTACAATAGCCCGAAAACATTTATTATGTATGCCTGATTTTATGGATGTCGTGGTGATGTCCTTTTGAAGAGCTCAAAATAAATACGGTTGTGCAGCAATCCCTTGTTTTTGGATTTTTTCTATGTCGAAGCCTGTAGAAGGGCTTGATTGCTAAGCACGGCCATCTGAGACTGTAGTGCACCTCACCCTTCTGTTATTTATATATATATATATATATATATATATATATATATATATATATATATATATATATATATATATATATATATACATTTTTTTTTAATATTTTAAGGGTAGAGAAGAGATTTGGGGTCTTTTAGACCCCAGATCTCTCCATAAAGAGGACCTATCATGCTGTATTGTTGTCGGAGAGGATCTTTACATTCCTTGTGACAGCAATAAAAGTGATAATTTTTTTTTTTTAAAGGAATAGTGTAAAAATTTAAAGAATGCAATAAAATAACTGAAAAAATAATTTCTAAAGTGCCCCCATCCTCGCATGCTCACGCGCAGTAGTGAACGCATACGTATGTCACACCCACATATGTAAACGGTGTACACATCACAGATGTGAGATATTGCCGTGAATGTCTGAGTCAGTGTCTTCTACCACTAGACCTCCTCTGTAATCTTCAAAAAAATTTAAAGCATCACCTATGGAGATTTCTAAGTACAGTGGTTTGTCGCCAATCCACGAGGGAACGCAATTTTAAAGCATGACATGTTAGGTATCTATTTACTTAGCGTTTCATCCTATACAAAAAATTGGGGTATATATTATGTTTTATTTTTTTTTAAATTCATTAAAGTGTATGAAAAACGCTGCGCAAAACCCGCATGACATAAAATATTGCAACGACCGACATTTTATTCTCTAGTGTATCTGCTAATAATATATATATATATATATATATATATATATATATATATATATATATATATATATATATATATATATATATATATATGATGTTTAGGGGTATTAAGTAATTTTCTAGCAAAAAATACTGATTTTTTACTTGTAAACAACAAGTGTCAAATAAAGGTCTGGTCCTTGATTGGAGGATGACGTCGCCAAAAGGGGACCAACCGGCACAAGCACATCTGCAGTGCTGCCAACGCTTCCAGGAATGGCACTGACAGGGAACATGTACAGCAGACTTCGGTGAGTATATCCCTGTTCCAGTAGGAAGAAAAAATACTCTTCATGAGTCAGAGGAGGGTGGAACAGGGTTTTATTTGTGCCTGGGGATTGACTTTAAAATAAAATTTTAAAAAATGTAAATTTTATAATTTATCATTTTTTTTTTAATTTACCATGGCCCCAGAGAACTGTCCAGTCCAGACCACTTATCCAGGCCAGCAGCCCTCCCCCCAAGGAACCCTCTTCTTCAAGTTATCACATAACTGCTTGCGCATGTTCTCCCACAAACAATTCCTGCAATTGAACAAGCATGATTTTGCTACATATTGGTGCCCAAAAAAAGTTTCTGTAAGAACAAAGTTAAGTGAATTTTACTTTTGTTTCTTTTTTTCTTTTGGTGAATAAAGCTGATTATCTTTCTGCACAATTCAATTGTACTCTAACTAACCCTGACCCAGCACAAAGTACCCAAGCTGAATGCCAGCCATGCACTCAGTCGTTTTTTTTTTCATTTGCAACCAGTGTCAATCAGCCCTCATTTGAAAAAAAAAAAAAAAGTGTCATCAAACAAACCAAAGAAATCGCCACACGCCATTTCAATCAACTTTGGAAGGAAAATGAAAAAAAGTTGATTGAAAAAGCAGACAGGAAAAACAACTCGATTGAACGAAAAAATATTGAACGCGGAGAAATCAAAGAAAATTTGATAGCTTTTAATGCTTCCACCACAGTTGGTTAAGGTTTGTTCTGTCTGGTCGCCGTTAAATTAATCGTGAAAGAAAGCAAGGACTGTCAATCTGTCTTTTGTTTCAGTTTAAAATTGAATTGAAAGACACAGCAAAAGACCAAATTGTTGTGTACCTAGTCTACCATGACCCAACCAACTACATAGTCCACTTATGTGCAATCTAATTCTAAAATAAAGTGTACCTGTCATAACAGAACTATTAGGACCACCATTGTTAAACTAGTTCTGAAAATCAACATTGCCAGGCTGTGTCTGGCCTCAATACTTTGTTACAAGCCTGAAACAAGCATGAAGGAGGAAGAAGAAAGGGAAGAAGAAAAGTCAGGACTCCTGACCTGAATATATCAGCATAACAGCTGGGCAGCTAGCATTTTGAATAGGCAGTCAGCAAAGACAGTCCACTCTTGGTAGTCCCATCATGAGAGGTTTAAACCTAATCTTAACCCTGTTAGCTTAACGCCTTTTCGCCTATTAATTAGGATAAGAAAAGAAATCTTAATGCCTAAGCACAATTTTGCAACTTTGACATGTGTTAGTAAAACCGTACATATCATTACAACTACTGCGTGCATCCAGGTGGATTATACCTTGTTTTTCCAGGGAAAATGTGGGCTTTTATTTGGTGGTAAGTGGTAATGGAAATCTCCTGATGTTTTTTTCAATATCAAAGGAAAACTGGCCCAAAATAGTAAAAAATATATTTATGTTTTAATTTAGCTGTATATTTCTTCCTACTACCATAAACTTCCACTAAAGAACAACCCAAAATAGATTCTCCAGCTCCTGACGATCACAGTGATACCTCATACAGTATGTGTATTTCAGTTGTTGTTTGTACCCGTAGTACGGCCCACAAAATAATAGTGCACATTTTGCTTTTTTTGTTTATCCTACCTAAAACACAGAGACACGGATAGTAACTGACACTAATACTAATAAAAAAAAAAAATCCTGTCCAAAAAAAAATACTGGCCCTGAGCCTTGACCCTTACCTTGACCTTTGACCTTGATCTTGACCCAAACACTAACCCTGGCACTGACCTAGATCAAACCTTGATCTAGGTATTTATTTTTATTTTTTTTTTATTATTATTATTAGTTTTTTCTTTTTACACACTTTTTTTTTTCTTTCTGCAAGGAAAGAGAGAGGTACCATGTATACCTCTCCTCCATTCACAGAGAGAGAAAACACGGGGCGGACTTCACAGTGACTGATCACTGTGATAGCCAGAGGCTATCACAGCGATCTGGTGAGCCGGAATTGGGAGTTCCAAGTCCCAATCGTTAGTACAGGGCCCAGGGCTCTCGATGAGACCCGGTCTCTGTGCTGGGAGGGTGCCAAATATGCAGCCCCACGGAAAAAAGCTGAGTCCAGTGGGGCCACATATTATGAGGTCGGCATCAAGGGGTTAAACAAAACCCTAAATCAGTGTTTCTTAAACTATAAGTCAGAGCCCAAATTGGGTCGCCCACATGTTTATGATGGGTCACCACATCAGTGGCAAGTATTATAGCCCACAATATGTATTTAGTGTTCTCATCATATACTACTATGATCACTGACGTAGCTTGTAAACAATGGAGTTAATATATTAGAGAAAATGTTTGTTCTACTGGATGAAAACATAATTAATATTCCCAACCACATCACCAACATCCCTCTCAAAACCCATGAAACAATGAATGTATATGTAAATCCAAAACCTTTTTGTTCGTTTTAGAGTAGAGAAGAGCCTGCCCCCTACTAGGTTTATTTTTGCTGTCCTGTTCTGCTAGGGAAATATATATATATATATACAGTATCTCACAAAAGTAAGTATAAGTATACCCCTCACATGTTTTATTGTTATTATACAGGATTTATATAGCGCCGACAGTTTACGCATCGCTTTACAACATTAGGGCAGACAGTACAATTACAATACAATTCAATACAGGAGGAATCAGAGTCAGAGTCAGAGTCTGACAGATTGGGGTAGGGAATTCCAGAGGATGGGCGAGGCTCGGGAGAAGTCCTGGAGGCGGATATGGGAGGAGGGGATGAGGGAGCTAGAGAGCAGGAGGTCTTGGGAGGAACAGAGACAGCGATTAGGTTGGTATTTTGAGACTAGGCTAGTGATGTAACTGAGGGCAGAGTTGTGGATGGCTTTGTAACTTATTGTTAGTATTTTGAATTTAATTCATTGGGCCAGTGGCAGCCAATGGAGGGATTGGCAGAGAGGGGTAGCAGACACTGAGCGCTTTGTAAGGTGGATGAGTCTGGCAGCAGCATTCATGATGGACTGAAGGGGGGGATAGTCTATTTAAAGGTAAGCCAATGAGAAGGGAGTTGCAGTAGTCGAGGCGAAAGATAACCAGGGAGTGAATCAGGAGCTTTGTGGTTTCATTGGTTAGATGGTTAGAAAGGGACGTAGTTTAGAGATGTTGCGGAGGTTGAGGCAGCAAGCTTTGGAAAGTGATTGGATGAGGGGCCGAAAGGAGAGTTCAGAGTCCAGGATAACACCTAGCACCCTGACGTGGGGAGGGGTGTATGGTTGTGCCATTGTTCTTGACAGACAAGTCAGGGGAAGAGGCACGTGGGGGAGGAAATATTATAAGCTCGGTTTTGGACAAGTTGAGTTTCAGGAAGTGGTGTGACATCCATACAGATATGTCGGTTAGTAAGTTAGTGATGCGTGAGGAGACTGATGGGGTGAGTTGATGGGTGGAGAGATAGATTTGTGTGTCGTCAGCTTAGAAATGATATTGAAAGCCATGAGAGGCTATCAGCTGACCCAGGGAAGAGGTGTAGATTGAAAATAAAAGAGGTCCAAGAACAGAACCTTGGGGGACCCCGACGGAAAAGGGAAGAGGAGTGGAGGAAGTAGAATTGTAAGTGACACTGAAGGTGCGTTGGGATAGGTAGGATGAGAGCCACTGAAGAGCACAAAATAATTCAACACACAGCCATTAATGTCTAAACCGCTGGCAACAAAAATGAGTACACCCCTAAGTGAAAATGTCCAAATTGGGCCCAAAGCGTCATTATTTTGTGTGGCCACCATTATTTTCCTGCACTGCCTTAACCCTCTTGGGCATGGAGTTCACCAGAGCTTCACAGGTTGCCACTGGAGTCCTCTTCCACTCCTCCATGACAACATCACGGTGTTGATGGATGTTAGAGACCTTGCGATCCCTCCACCTTCCATTTGAGAATGCCCCACAGATGCTCAATAAGGTTTAGGTCTGGAGACATGCTTGGCCAGTCCATCACCTTTACCCTCAGCTTCTTTAGCAAGGCAGTAGTCGTCTTAGAGGTGTGTTTGGGGTCGTTATCATGTTGGAATACTGCACAGTCTCTGAAGGGAGGGGATCATGCTCTGCTTCAGTATGTCACAGTGCATGTTGGCATTCATGGTTCCCTCAATGAACTGTAGCTCCCCAGTGCCGGTAGCACTCATGCAGCCCCAGACCATGACACTCCCACCACCATGCTTGACTGTAGAGAAGACATACTTGTCTTTGTACGCCTCACCTGGTTGCCACCACACACGCTTGTCACCATCTGAACCAAATATGTTTATCTTTGTCTTGGTTCCAGTAATTACTTGGTTCCAGTAATCCATGTCCTTAGTCTGCTTGTCTTCAGCAAACTGTTTGCAGGCTTTCTTAGACATCATCTTTAGAAGAGGCTTCTTTCTATGACGACAACCATGCAGACCAATTTGATGCAGTGTGCGGTGTATGGTCTAAGCACTGACAGGCTGACCCCCCACCCCTTCAACCTCTGCAGCAACGCTGGCAGCACTCATACGTCTATTTCCCAAAGACAACCTCTGGATATGACGCTGAGCACGTGCACTCAACTTCTTTGGTCAACCATGGCGAGGCCTGTTTTGAGTGGAACCTGTCCTGTTAAACCGCTGTATGGTCTTGGCCACCGTGCTGCAGCTCAGTTTCAGGGTCTTGGCAATCTTCTTATAGCCTAGGCCATCTTTATGTAGAGCAGAAATTCTTTTTTCCACAGATCCTCAGAGAGTTTTTTGCCATGAGATGCCATGTTGAACTTCCAGTGACCAGTATGAGAGAGTGAGAGCGATAACACCAAATTTAACACACCTGCTCCCCATTCACACCTGAGACCTTGTAACACTAACGAGTCACATGACACCGGGGAGGGAAAATGGCTATTTGGGCCCAAATTGGACATTTATACTTAGGGGTGTACTCACTTTTGTTGCCAGCGGTTTAGACATTAATGGCTGTGTGTTGAGTTATTTTGAGGAGACAACACATTTACACTGTTATACAAGCTGTACACTCACTACTTTACGTTGTAGCAAAGTGTCATTTCTTCAGTGTTGTCACATGAAAAGATATAATAAAATATTTACAAAAATGTTAAGGGTGTACTCACTTTTGTAAGATACTGTATATAACTTCTTGCTGTTCCTTCACAATTCAGTCATAGCCTGGGTGCGTCCATTGGTTCATGAGCAAGCTGTATTTTTTAATTAGAGTGGAGAAAAGTGATGTCAGGGACCTATTTGCATGTGGCAGGAGTGATTGATTCTCAAAAGTAGCCAAAGAGAATTACAAAGCTTTTGGTAAGTAAAAAGCTCACTTACATGTTTTGCATCTGTGTATTTAGCTGCCTCTGCTTTAAAGTGTATGTAAACTCTAATACTACATTTCTCTTATTTGCTCCCTTTTGGTCTGTTAAATATTCAATTGAAAGCCTTTAATTATACCTGTTCAACAAGCGAAAAAAAAAAAAGTAGCTGCTCCTCCAAGTAGAAATCTTGTGATCTGATAACTTCCTGTACTCTCTGCCTCTGGAATGTTATCTGTTAGCATTGTCCCTTGCTATTTCTTTGGACTACAAAACACCTCCCCTTGTTATGGTGAACAAATGCATGTATTGTGTAGTCCTAACACAGTGTTATGTAGTGCTAACACACTCCCTGTCCAAGGGTGACGACGTTGCTTTGTACGGTTGTCATCCTAGGACAGGAAGTGTGTGATGGCAGGGTCAACAGGTAAAAATAAAGGGGAAAAACTAACGAAAAAAAAACGAACAGCATGGTCCTGAGGTCAGTATTAAATAAAAATCACTTTATTAAAATAAGCATTACACTTAGGCCCCTTTCACACAGTTCAGGTCCGCCTGTCAGTTTTTTCAGGTGGACCTGAACAGATGCTCCATGCAATTCTATGGAGCGACGAATGTCAGTGATGACATGTCTGCTGATATTCGATCCGATCCGCTCCTCTACATCCAGACGTATGGTGGTCCTATTTTCCATTTGTCTGGCGGATTGGATGAAAATGGACAGGTGGTCCGTTTTCATCCGATCTCTCCATAGAGAAGAGCGGAGATCTGACAGGTCCATCTCTGCACAGTGTGCAGAGATGGACATGTCATCCGCTGGCTCAGCAGGGATCAGCGGAGTGTATCCTGCTGAGCAACCAGAGTCTGTGAAAACAGATGCACATGTGTGAAAGGGGCCTTCCATTAAAGTTAGCATGAAACAGCATGGATAGGGAACACCTGAGACCAAGCAACTGTGATCAGTGTGAGGCCTCACACTGATCACAGCTGCTTGGTCTCAGGTGTTCAATATCCATGCTTTTCCATGCTAACTTCAATGTAAATGCGCTACTTATTTTAATAAAATTATTTTTATTTGATACTGGCCTCAGCGCCCTGCTGTTCATTTTCTTCTACATTGGGGTGATCCTACCCAGATCTTCTGCGGGAGCTGCAGGGGTTCCAGTCTCGGTTCCTTCTCCTGCTCAGCCATCCATCCAGTTGCCTCATCCCTTCCTCTACCCTGTTGATGGTCTACAGATACAGATGAAAGTTCATAATAGACCAAGTGACTCTGCACTTCTAGGAGTGCCGGGTGTACTGTGTACTTGTACACTCTTTGGATTTAAAAAAGTAATGTAATCACCAACTCTAATGCCCTGTACACACGGTCGGACATTGATCGGACATTCCGACAACAAAATCCATCGGATTTTTTCCGACGGATGTTGGCTCAAACTTGTCTTGCATACACACGGTCGCACAAAGTTGTCGGAATTTCCAACGTCAAGAACGCGGTGATGTACAACACATACGTCTGGACTATAAAAGGGCCAGTAGCCAATAGCTTTCATCTCGTAATTTATTCTGAGCATGCGTGGCACTTTGTGAGTCTGAATTGTCTACACAAGGTCGGAATTTACGCGAACGGATTTTGTTGTCGGAAAATTATATAGCCAGCTCTCAAACTTTGTGTGTCGGAAATTCTGATGGAAAAAGTCCGATGGAGCCCACACACGATCGGAATTTCCGACAACAAGCTCCGATCTCACATTTTCCGTCAGAAAGTCCGACCGTGTGTACAGGGCATTAGGATAAGCTGCAATAATATCAATTTATGTTCTTGATATTAGATATGCTTTAATGATAGCTTAGAAAATTAATACAAATTGACCAATCAGATATCACCTGTCATTTATCAACTGTAAACTCAAAAAGCATCCCCCCTACTGTTCGCGATGGGTAAGGACTCAACTTTTCTTTCCTGCAGTCTTTTTTTTTTATATATATCACCCCTTCCAATAATTGAGCTTTTAAAGCTCTTATAACTTAGCATCTGGATGTCTGAAATGCAGCAGTAATAAATCAAGCCATAGATTTTTTCCTCCTTAGCTAGGGAATGCAGACACTATTTAATGCATAATTAATTATGTCATTTAAAGTATTTACCTACCAGAGAGCAATTAAAAATGTTTTCAATTTATTTCTATTCACCAGAGAAGGAAATTAACTAATTTATGTCTGGATTACACTGCAGAGCAATGCAAAGTAACATCTCTAAGCAATATAGAGAGATTGATAAGAGATATAAAAAAGAAGGATTTCCATTCCCTTCAATATTTGTAGCAGAGTGAATGAAGGGCTGTTAGTTAAAGCCAGGCATTCAAAGTATATTGCCATTTCTAAGTGAATTTCCAGGAGAAAATGTTGAATAAATACCAATTTTTATTCTATAAGTTTTTTTTTTTCGTTTTTTTGTACCTTTGCCAGTACCTCTGATAGACGTTGCTACTCTGTTTTATTCTGCATGCATAAAAATGCTTTTTCATATTCCGTATTTAGGGAATACGTTGTGGTTTTCTTATATCTTTTTATTATGTTAGGCATTAGCAGAAAGTTGTTTTGATTTTTCCCATGTTTAGTACAAACATTTTGTTTTGTTCTGTGCAATTAAAAAAATGTGAACATTTTCAAAACAAAATTTCATATGTATCACTTGCAACCAGCAGGTGGCAGATTCCAAGCACAGCACCTGCTTTTAAAAGAACATATTTACTGTAAGTAGCAAATCAATATATTGTGTGTGCGCATGTAGCTAAATGACAGTGAAGGGACCCCTCCCTCCTAGCAGAATAGTTAGTTTACACAAGGCTGCCAGCAAACAGGCAGCAAAGTTTTGGGTTACTGCAAAAGCCAGATTTCTCTGCAAATTGAGGGACATGGATGCACCAATTGGTTGTAACCCCTTAGGCTGCATTCACATATGATCGACGTGATTCCGCCCTGTGATTTCAAATGGCTGCAAAACGCAGGACGTGATTGTGATGCTATTACTTCTAATGGCACCCCAATCAGGCAGTGATTGTTCAAAATGGAATATGAGCTTCTTTTGGGTGACAGCATCGCAAAGTTGCAATTTTCTGCAATTGCGGCGCAATTTACCACGCAATAGGGGGGCCATTAGAAGACATTGCAATCGCGTTCCTTGTTTTACAGCCATTTAAAATCGTGGCGATTCTGCCCATGATCACGTGTGAATGCAGCCATATATATTCCTAATGAAGTGACTGGCTTCAGGTGATACATAAAGATGAAACAAATCATCCTACATAAGTTGTACCTGTCTATCTACAGACGGCTTTCCCTTACGTCCAGTCAAAGTGCAGAATTTACACAGCATCTCTCAGCTCTGCAAAGCAGGGGGAGGAGAGTTGAAGCTACTGAGAGCTGATTGGATGAATAGGAACACACACCCCTCCACACAGCACACAGGAACAGAGCTGAGGCTGTCAATCTGCTGGAGCTCCCTCCCCTGTCACCATTTTTCTCTTGGTGTCAGGAAACCTTGTCAGAAGTGAATGATGCTTATAGCAGATGAGCGAAGCAGCAGAGAGAAATGACACTTAGTGCTCTGGCTTGAGAATAGTACACACTATAGAGAGGTATGCTATGTTCATATTTCTAGTCTGGGGTTTACAACCACTTTAAATGTTTTTGTATATATCGATTTGATATGAATAATCTAAAGAATAATATACCGTATAATGATAATCTAAAGTCCAAAAGACAATTTGCATTCAAATTGACTATAAACTATTATATCATCCTTAAAATGTAGACATGCCTGCCATCCCTGTAGAATTTAAAATATATCCAAAGCCAAGAAAGAGAATTTAAGATGTTAGCTCTTATGGCTGCATTCATTTTCATTTAAGGAAAACTATAAAAAGCTTAATCAATTACATTTTTTTATAAAATGTATATAATTTTTCTTCATTTCTATATATTTATATTTATTTAGTACAATGTATATAAAATCTTTATTTTACAAATACATTTTAAACACTAGCCATCTAAGAGGAAAGAAAGCAGGAGCTGTTTGACTTTAGACTCTCTGTCACTGATAGGATACACGGCAAGGGAGGGTAAGCTACATGGTAAGGGAAAGGAGATTGGCCACTCCACTGATTCATTCAGTGTGAAAACTTTAGCTTCAGGTATTGAGCTCTGTAAATAGTAGCCTTATTTTCGACAAGGCGGGTATGACTAATCAGGCAAACGCGTGAAAGGAAACTCATGACTCCACTTTCTGTCTGAAAATGAAAAATGGTAATGTGAAATATTATCTATTTTAACCACATGCGGGTATTTCGCTTGACTTGACTTGAGTTATACTGGAATGATGCCTGCAGCTGGCCTTTTTTAGAGCTGGTGGCTCTCTTGTAAAAGCAATCCTAGTGGCTAACTAGCTGCTGGATTGCTTTTACAAGCTTTCCTCAGCTTACTCGGGCTCTCCCGTCCCACCGAGAAACCAGAGCAACCAGTCGGTGTGTCCATCAGCTGGCTGGACAGCCGAATAAAGTCGGGATTGACTTTGATCGGCTCTTTACTATGGTAACCTGTAAGTGATGACCTGACATCACATCCAGTTTACCTGGATGTCAGCGGGGCCATTTTTTCAAACTCAAAAATATTTAAAAAACACTTATCCTGGTTTTTTTTAATGCTTTTAAGGGCAGATGGGGGATTTGGGGTCCTATAAAACCACAGATCTCTCCATAAAGAGTATACCTGTCACTGTCTATTGCTGTCACAAGGATGTTTACATTCCTTGTGACAGAAAAAAAAGTGATAAAAAAAATAAAAGCAACAGTGTAAAAATAAAAAATTAATAAATCAATAATTAAAAAAAAAAAAATGAAAGTGCTCCCATCCCCCCCGTGCTCAAGAAAATAAAAAAAATACGTGCATCGGTCCTGCACACACGCAAACAGCGATCGTCCCACACATGTGAGTTTTTACTGTGAACGTCAGATCGTGGGCAGTAGTTCTAGCACCAGACCTTCTCTGCAAAGTAGTAAACTGTAATGCCCCGTACATGCGATCGGACATTCCGATAACAAAATCCATGTTTTTTTTCCGACGGATGTTGGCTCAAACTTGTCTTGCATACACACGGTCACACAAATCAGAAATTCCGAACGTCAAGAACGCGGTGACATACAACACGTTCGACGAGCCGAGAAAAATTAAGTTCAATAGCCAGTGCAGCTCTTCTGCTTGATTCCCAGCATGCGTGGAAATTTGTGCGTCGGAATTGTGTACACACGATCGGAATTTACGACAACGGATTTTGTTGTCGGAAAATTTGAGATCCAGATCTCAAATTTTGTGTAACGGAAATTCCGATGGAAAATGTCTGATGGAGCCTACACACGGTTGGAATTTCCAATAACAAGCTCCCATCAAACATTTTCCGTCTGAAAATCCGACCATGTATACGGGGCACAAAGGCTTTTAAATTGTCGCCTATGGATATTAAAATTTACGTTGTTTGTCGCCATTGCACGGGCGTGCGTAATTTTAAAGCATGATATGTTTGGTAAATATTTACTTGACCTAACATCATCTTTTATATTTTACAAAACAATTGGGTTATGTATTATGTTTTTTTGCATTAAAATTCAAAAAAGTATATTTTAAAAATTGAGTTTGAAAAACTACTGTGTAAATACCGCATGACATAAAAAATTGCAACACCCACCATTTTATTCTCTAGGGCCTCTGCTTTAAAAAAATATATACTGTTTGGGGGTTCTAACTAATGTTCTAGCAAAAAATACTGATGTTTACATAAACAAAAGTATCAGAAAAGGCCTGGAGGTCAAGTGGTTAAATCATTTATTTTTTTAATTCCTTATCATAATAAGTAACAAAAAGAAAATAAATATAGCACCATTATTCATTTTCAAATAAAATATACAAGAAGTGTTTAAAATGTATGCTTTTTCTATACTATGGTATAAATATTTGATTCGGACTTTAGGGACTAAATATACATCATTAGAGTGCTGAAGACAATTTATAACAAAATTTAGATGAGCGCAAAGAAAAGCAATCTTGGTCATAAATGAATTGTGAGCTGGAGATATGGAAATTAGAATCCATGTATTACAATAGGAGAAGGTCATCAGAGTTAATAAATGACTGGATTAAAAATGTATGGAGTTTGCATGACAGGTGTCAAAATGATGAACCGTGCACTAAATGTACGTGAGAAGCTGCACTATAGGCAGATATAATGGACAAAAAGGGATGCAGCCCTGTAATCATGAATATATCATTACATTTTTTTTAAATGAGCAGTGTAAGTGCCTGGATTTGAGCTCGTATCAGCCTTTAAAGTTCCGCTTTAAAGTGATTGTAAAGTCTCCGGGGTTTTTTTTCTTGAAAAATAACAAACCTGTTATACTTACCTGCTCTGTGTAATGGTTTTGCACAGAGCAGCCCCGGTCCTCCTCTTCTCAGGTCGTCCCTCATGGTTGCTCCTGGCCCCTCCCTCTGGTCTAGTGCCCCCACAGCAAGCAGCTTGCTATGGGGGCACCCGAGCCGAGTCGCTGCTCTGTCTGTCCATTCAGAGACGGAGCCACGGTTCGGCCCTGCCCTTTCTCTCTCCTGATTGGCTAACTGACTTTGATTGACAGCATCGGGAGCCAATGGAGCCACTGCTGTGTCTCAACCAACCAAGAGAGAGAGTCCCGGATGGCTGAGGCACTCGTGCACATCGTTGTAGAAAGAAGGGGCTCAGGAAAGTATTAGGGGGGCTGAGTGGGGCTTCTGCACACAGAAGGATTTTTATCTTTAAAAATCTCCTGCCTTTAGAATCACTTTAAGAACCCCTCCATTTAAATGCAATTTTTTTTTGGGGGGGTATCTAGTTTTGTCCGCACTGGGCACTGGATGACTTTATCTCAGAGCTGCTTCCAGTACTCTTCTTTACACTAAAGATATACTATATTTTCAAAAGTTTTGGGAAGGTCCATAAAGACATGGATGAGCGAGTTTGGGGTGGAGGAACTTGACTGGCCTACACAGAGTTCTTACCTCAACCCGATAGAACACCTTTGGGATGAATTAGAGCTGAAACTGTGAGCCAGGACTTCTCGTCGACATCAGTGCCTGACCTCACAAATGCTCTTCTGTAAGAATGGTCAAACATTCCCATAGACACACTCCTAAACCTTGTGGACAGCCTTCCCAGAAAGTTGAAGCTGTTATAGCTGCAAAGGGAGGGCCAACACAATATTGAACCCTACGGACTAAGACTGGGATGCCATTAAAGTTCATGTGCATGTAAAGGCAGGCATCACAATACTTTTGAACTTTTGACAATATAGCGTAGTTCTTAATGGCAATGGCTGTATGCTTGGGGTCTGTGTTCTGCAGAATAAATTCGGGGCCAATCACATGCCTCCCTGATGGTATAGCATGATGGATACGTATCTGCCTGTATTCCTCAGCATTTAGGATACCATTGATCCTGACCAACCATCCTAACCCTCTCCTGCCAATGATGCAGACCAGGGCTACACCATCTTCTTACAGAATTTTGAATTCTGGAAAACTGGGGGGCAGGGCAATTATGTCAGCAAAAGCAATTTGGCCACACCCACTGCGCTGCGGCACGCTATGTGCACAGCATTACTACTCTCCTTGTTGGGGTTTGGCTTAAGGAAAAGGTGGCAACCCTACGCTGGATGTCTCTCCTGCTCAGAAGTTCCCCAGGAATAGCAGACTGCAATGCCAGTGTGTGGAGCACATAGACCAGGGATTTCCAAACTATGGCCCTCCAGATGTTATGGAACTACACGTCCCATGAGGCATTGTAAAACATTCACTGACATGACTAGGCATGATGGGAATTGTTGTTCCTGAGCAACTGGAGGGCCGTAGTTTGTAGACCCCTGACATGTAGCAGGAAACAACAGAGTACATTAACGTGAATCAATTCCACAAAATCCTTTTAATAGTGAGGTAGGAGTCAGTCTACCGCAAATCGCCGTAGCTGTACGTCGGTACTTTGACGATAAATACCATTGTTATGGCAGCAGCTAGCTGCAATAACCCCGTATTTTCAGAAACAGCGAGTGACTCTCTTTAAGATAAGAATGGTCTCTGCGGCGGATTCGCCACAAGATCACTTTTATCAGGGGTGGGAGAGGCACGCTCTGGTAGTCTCCGCCATTTACCGGGGCCGTCAGTAGCGGCGGAGACAATTGCGTCCTCTCCCCTGACAGGCCTGGAGCCGGGTGAGGGAAAGATGGCCCCCACTCGGCTCCATAAGATTAGATGGCGGAAACAACATCAAACATCACTTCCGCCCAATGTTTTTTTTTTTTTTAATCAAATCATCTTTTTATTCATTTTATATACACACACACAACAGGAAGGAAAAAAAAAAACACACAGCAAAAAAAAAAAAAGGGACAAACCTCAAACCTACAACCCCAGCCCGTATTAAGAGGGAAAAGGGAAAAAAAAAAGCACCCCTGGCACCCATGCTCCCACTCCCCCTCCCCCCATTACTCATACATTGATCCTCTCCTCTCTCGTCATACCTCCAAGGTATCAAACCACCTTTTCCATATTTTTTCGATTTTTTTCTACCCTGCCTCTATGTAGAAAAATATATTTTTCCTTAATTAAAGTTGCCCTTACTTGTATTTTCAATTCTGTTACAGTAGGTGGATATGATGATAACCATTTTTAGTGCTATGAGTTTACGAGCCTGGAATAGACTTCTATTTATTGAAACAATATATTCCGCTAGACTTCTTGATTCATCCATTATACCTAGAAAGAGAGTCCCGGAGCTAAGGACAGGAGGGAAATGGGCGCAGGGACGGCATGATAGTGCTGAACAGCACAGTTGCCATTTTAAGAATGGAAAGTGGTGTTTCCCCTTTAAATGAATAGGGGGAGGGGCTGGGTAAGGGCGGCGCTCGAGCTTGTGAGAGGAAGAAAGAGGGGGAAGTGACGTCAGTTGCAGAACGGAGGAGAAAGCGATTCCCACCCACCCGCCCTGAGTTGGTTAAAAAAGGGGTAAGGGATAGGTCAGGATGACTGGCAGTGTTGGGTCGCTTGGAGAAGGAGAAGATAGAGGTTACATTTATGGAACATGTTGTACCCATCCATAGGATTGGGGTTGTTTCTGGTACCCATCCATGAAAGGATGGGAGTTGTTTCTGGTACCCATCCAGGAAAGGATGGGGGTTGTTTCTGGTACCCATCCATGAAAGGATGGGGGTGGTTTCTGGTACCCATCCATGAAAGGATAGGGGTTGTTTCTGGTACCCATCCATGAAAGGATGGGGGTTGTTTCTGGTACCCATCCAGGAAAGGATGGGGGTTGTTTCTGGTACCCATCTATGGGATGGGGGTTGTTTCTGGTACCCATCCATGAAAGGATGGGGGTTGTTTCTTGTACCCATCCATGAAAGGATAGGGGTTGTTTCTGGTACCCATCCATGAAAGGATGGGGGTTGTTTCTGGTACCCATCCATGAAAGGATGGGGGTTGTTTCTGGTACCCATCCATGAAAGGATGGGGGTTGTTTATGTACTTCCAGGTTACGAGGGGTTAACCTGGAAGGGTTAATAAGGGTAGGCCACTGCGAAGGTTGGGTACCGCCTCTGAGTCAGGGGTTTCCAACTGGAGGCCTAAAGTTTAAAAGAAGTTGTTCGCAGTGACCAGTGGTATGTTGTTTTCCTATATGATACTAAGAAAGTATATTAAAAGTTTAATGGTTATTTATGAAGATGTTATTTGTTTGATTTTATAATTTGTTAATAAAAAGTCCGTCAAGGCCATTTGCTCCAAAACCTGGTCAAGTCATTTGTGTAGGGTTTGGAGGGGGGGGAGTTTTTGGGGGATATAAGGTGTGATCAGGAGACTGGGCTTAAGTCCTACAAATGTCAGGCATCCCCCAGGCTCCATAGGCATCCCACTCTCAAATACCTTATTGATCATAGATACCACCCCCGACCAATAGCGATAGAGTTTAGGGCATCTCCATAGCAAGTGTATTAGATTGGCTGCTCTCCCTTTACATCTAGGACATTGGTCTGTATCTCTGCGTTCCCTTTTGAATAATTTCTGTGGTGTGTAATGTGCCCTGTGTAAGATAAATAATTGTGTTAAATTTTGTGTTGGAGATAAAGAGGCCTGAGGTATTGCGGATAGTGCCCGTGCCCACTGTTCATCTGAAATTGGCCCTATGTCGCCCGTCCAGGCTAATCTAGCTGGTATATCCACAGTGCATTTAAATTTATCAAACAATATATCATATAATTGTGATATCAATCGCTTTTTTTTCCCCATCTTATCCAACAAAGCTATTACCCCTGGCTTATTAAACTTCAGTTCATGCGATCTACTCTGTATTTTTAATGCATGCCTGAGCTGTAGAAATTGAAAAAATCTTTGATTTAGAATATTATATTCTTTACTTATTTCACTAAAGGTTTTCAACGCATCATTCTGAAATAGCTGTGCTATGTTCCTTAGTCCCTTCTGCCTCCAAGTCTCAAACCCTTCCAGTTTCATCAATTCCTCATAGCTGCTATTATTCCATATTGGAGTATATGACGTATATATCCATTTATCTCAGTAATCTTCCTCATTTCCTGCCATACCTTGTCAAACAATTTACCCGTAAAAAAATCCTTTATCACGCAGTTGATTTCTCGACTCTAATAAAGAAACCAATGGATATACTTCATAAACTGATAGCAGCAGACTCTGTGTAGGGTTAGAGTCCAATGCCCAATGGTTTTAAAGGGGAATTTTTTTTTTTTTGCAAAAAAAAAAAAATTACATTTAATTATTTTTTTTTTTTTATTGCATTTAAGTGTAAATGTGAGATCTGAGGTCTTTTTGACCCCAGGTCTCACATTTAAGAGGACCCGTCATGCTTTTTTTCTATTACAAGGGATGTTTAGATTCCTTGTAATAGGAATAAAAGTTTGTTTTTTTTAAAAGGACAGTGTAAAATAATAAAATAAAAAAAATAAGAAAAAAAAAAGTAAAGCGTCTCGTCCCGCCGAGCTTGAGTGCAGAAGCAAACGCATACGTAAGTCGCGCCCCTATATGAAAACGGTGTTCAAACCACACATGTGAGGTATAGCTACAATCGTTAGAGCGAGAGCAATAATTCTAGCAAATGACCTCCTCTGTAACTCAAAACTGGTAACCTGTTGAAATTTTTAAACTTCGCTATGGAGATTTTTAAGGGTTAAAGTTTGTCGCCATTCCATGAGCGGGCGTAATTTTGAAACATGACATGTTGGGTATCAAGTTACTCGGTGTAACATTATCGTTCACAATATAAAAAAAAATTGGAATAACTTTACTGTTGTCTTATTTTTTAAGTCGAAAAAGTCTATTGTAAGACTGCTGCACAAATACGGTGTGACATAAAGTATTGCAACGACCGCCATTTTATTCTCTAGGGTGTCTGGGGAAAAAAAAATTTTATGTTTGGGGTTTCTAAGTAATTTTCTAGCAAAAAAAAAAGATTTTAACTTGTAAACAACAAGTGTCAAAAAGGGGCTCGGTCCTTAAGTGGTTAATAAAGCTGGGAAGCACAGGTTTATAACAACCAATCCTCATCATCTCCTTTTTATTTTATTTTTAGCCCTGGAAATATGTACTGAGAATTGGGCTGAGGCAGGGCGACAAGCAGCTTCTCTCTCAGACACAATCATACGTAAGGCCCAGGCCATTTGGAAAATGACTGTCTGGGATTTCTAGGCTGACATATTGGGCCTTTGTTTATTGCGGATTTGCTCCCATTACCGACTCTGTAAAGCTTTTATGGTTGCACATGAAAAGCCCAAATGGCTTCTATAAATGTAAATGTGTAGATATGGCTGGGTTTCTATTTACAATAAACTATGATGACTTGTCTTACTAAGGAAAAGTAACTTTATAAATTAACTATATTTTCTAGTGCATTAGGAAAACAGCAGCTATGATGTATAAAAGTAGATGGGTAGTAGTGCTTCCCATAGAGGCCATTCAGAGGCTGGCTTTTTTTGTTAATCTGAAGTTGAAAAATTCAAAAGAAAAGCTTACTACTGTTCCTAATTTTCTTAATATAAAGTGGTATAAAAACAAAAATGTAATTTATTGCAGTGTTCCAATCTCTAAGGCTACTTTCACACTCAGACCGCCCTAGTTTTAGCGGCGCTTTACCCGCGATGTGCGGGAGGAAGCGTGGTACTTTTAACCCCAAAGAGGTGTCACAGCCGGGTGCCTACACTAGTAATGCCGGCGCCGGAGAGAGAAGCGAAGGTTTGGGTGGCTGCATCGCAGGATCGTGGGACAGCCGAGTGTGTCTTTATTAAAAGTCAGCAGCTACATTTTTTGTAGCTGCTGACTTTTATTAACCACTTCAGCCCCGGAAGATTTTCCCCCTGTGCAATACGGCACACTGCGTCGCTTTAACTGGCAATGGCGCGGGCGTGCGACGCTGTACCCAAACACAATTGATGTCCTTTTATTTACCACAAATAGAGCTTTCTTTTGGGGGTATTTGATCACCTCTGCGTTTTTTATTTTTTGCGCTATAAACAAAAAAAGAGCGACAATTTTTAAAAAAAATATATTTTTTTTTTAATTTTTGCTATAATAAATATCCAAAAAAAATGTAAAAAAACACATTTCTTTATCAGTTTAGGCCGATATGCATTCTTCTACATATTTTTGGTTAAAAAAAATCGCAATAAGCGTATATTGATTGGTTTGCGTAAAAGTTATAGCGTCTAATAAATAGGGGATACATTTCTGGCATTTTTATTATTATTATTATTTTTTTACCAGTAATGGTGGCAATCTGCGGTTTTTAGCGGGACTGCGACATTGCGGCGGACAAATCGGACTCTTTTGACACTTTTTTGGGAAAGGAATCGGTGCTATAAAAATGCACTGATTACTGTGTAAATGTCACTGGCAGGGATGGGGTTAACACTAGGGGGCGATCAAGGGGTTAAATGTGTTCCCTGGGAGGGGTTTCTAACTGTGGGGGGAGGGGACTAACTGGAGGAGGAGAGAGATCGCTGTTCGTGATCACTAGGAACAGCAGATCTCTCTCTACTCCGCTGTCAGAATGGGGATCTGTTTGTTTACATTGACAGATCCCTGTACTGGCTCACTTTCCCGCTATCGCGGGTGGCCGGCGGACATCGCGGCCGCCGGCCACTCCCCATCGGGTCCCCGGCCGTGCAGCAGCGCACTTGTGCACCTGCTATGGCTCTATATGGCTATAGCCGAAGTACACCTACGGCGATTTGTAGGAACGAGTCGACCTGCCACAGTATAATGACGGCAACTGGTTGGCAAGTGGTTAAACTCAAAAACCACTGTAACTCTGCTTTAAAGAATAACTAAAGGCAAAACTTTTTTTAGTTTTGGATAGAGTGGAGATGAATTAGAACACCTATTCGATTTTTATTACTGTCTGTGTCCCAATTAGGAAGATTCACCCTCTCTATTTGTCCTGTTTACTGTTATCATTGAACGTGAAAGCATACCTCCCAACTTTCTGAGATGGGAACTAGGGACACCTATTAGCAAAAGTATGCAGGCATAAGACACACCCCTTGCCACACCCCCTTAAAGGATTAATATACAAAAAAAAAAAAAAGATTAGTTAAACCCACAAGTGCTTTTTTTGCCACTACTATTACTTTATATTGGCTTTTGGAATATACAAATACAGCAATTTAGAAATTGGATGAAAGATTTAGCACTGGGAAACACTTTATAAAACACACAATTTATTTTAAAGTGTTAAATAAACAACTATATAGATCAGACCAAAATGAGGGACAAATGAGGAGGAAAGAGGGACAGAGGGACTTTGTTCCAAATCTGGGACAGTCCCTCGAAATCGGGGACAGTTGGGGGCTATGTTGAATGTAAAAGAAAATTGCATATTTTAGGTTGTCCCCAGAAAAATAATAAAGGGGAAACCTTCCATTTGGGACCCTAGTTCTGGTGACCTGGGGGGACCCAACAGATTCCCTTATTTTACATGGATTTCTACTCCCTTCCTGTCACTGTGTTAAATATAACAGGAAGTGAAGGTAAATCTCCCCAATGGGACACGGATGGCAAAAATAAAAAAGCTGACAGGGGTTATAACCTTCCCTTACTCTATCCAAAATAACCAGTGAAGATCCACTCCCATTGCTATGGGAGACAGATCGCTGCAGAAGGAGTGCTGACAACATCTTCCTCGCTGCAAGAAGCTATCTCACCAGTCACATGTACATGCTTACAATAGGCTGCTAGAAAAACTTTCATTACCCTTGGTAACCATTTGTATGTTCACACTGTATTAAATCTTCATGCCCCAATGTGTTTAGTGACCCGAGCTGTAGACTATATGTGCTGGTTTCTTGCATTACACTCCTTTACACTCCTAACTTCAAACCAGGCAAAGACAAAGTTTCAAAAGTGTTACTGAAGAATAAATTAGCATGATGGCATACACAGGTAACAGCCCAGTATAAAATGCAGTCTTTTCCCAACACTCCTTGTCCCTAACTCAGGCTTTTGGCTACCCCAGCCTACCTGCATAGGATGAGAGTCCATGCTTGGTAGAGTTCATAGGAGGTTTATCCAGGGAGAACTGCAAGTCTCAGCATTCTCCCCTAATAGCAGGAAATCTCATCCCGGCATGTAACTCGCAGTCCAGACTCCAACGAAGTTGACGAACAGTACATCTCTCTAGCACCAAGACCCAAGTCCTGGCCTCTACAGCTTCCAGGATGCCGAGTACGAACCCCCTGTTCCTTTTATGTCACACGGATACAGTGGGTCGAACCCATTAAAGCCCACCAAGAAGAAAAACACAATTAAAGTGGAGTTCCACCCACTTTTACAACTCTTCAGCATCCCTCACTAAACTGTGCACTGTAAACAAATTGGATATTTTTACATTTTTTTTCTCAACACCTACTGTATATCTGCTGTATTCATTTTTCACTTCCTCCTCCCTGGCCGCGGCCCATCACATCATTTCCTGTTTGCAATGCCTTCTGGGAAGGGGCGGCAACTTCCTCTGAAACTGCCGTTGCTATGGAAACCTGACCTGAAACCTATTACACTGCTTGTGCTGCACTGAGCATGTGCGAGATCTACAAGGATGAGATCCAGGAAGAAATACAGTCTGGCTTCAGATGCCCACACTTAAGATGGCCACGGCCTGCTGTAAGTTTATAAAATAACAAACTACTGCTATAAACTAACAAAACAGACCTTAGTTTACAGACTAACTTTACTAGAATACATTAAGCTTGTGTATTATAGGGGCATTTTTATTTTAAAAGTATAATTTCGGCCGGAACACCACTTTAAGCATGCTCTTCCCAAGTGGGGTGACATTAACCACTAGCTGCCTACATACTTACCAGTGTGGGCCACAAGAGGGTAAGGGAGCTATCTGTAGAGAGTGAGGCGCAGAACCTGGAGTTGAGCCTCAAAGTGTATCCAATATTGAAGATCTAAGGTCTGAATCTGTTGGCTCTTAGACACGTCTTAGTACTTTAGCCTTTCTGAAATTATGTAACAGCAGAAGGCCTACACTGGGTTTTTCTAAGAATATCTCTCCTGCATAATAAACTGGGCTTCTCAAATGAAAAGATAAAAGGAAGTGGCATGGACTAGTGTTTCTATAGCAAAACCTGGCTGAAAAACTGAAGATCTGCTCTAGTAGGCTGTGCTCATTTTATATATCTTAAGGTTTAATTTTCCATTGTGACTGGAATGTTCATTTAATTCCTTAATCTGGACAAGGTTACATTTACAGGAGGAAGATGAAAATGTACTTTTATGAGTAGAAAGCTTCAAGGAGAAACTCAAAACGCATTAAGACTGGAGCACAAATGTCATGTCTCTTGTGGGTACTCGGAGTTCCTGCAGGTGGCAGAGAAATTAATTGTATGATGATGGTGGAATGTCTTCTGCCCTTTCATTGCCTCATTCAAAGCGATGCTGTATATGTCACGGAAACAACAAAAGATGCTGTTTTGTTTATTTTCTGTTCCTTTGGTGTCTGTCTGACCTATTTACTCATTTATTCTCCTTTGTTCTGGAGTATGGCTTATTTTTCTATAAGTTTGTTAAACTTGTAGGCAGATGCCAAAATGGAGGATTCTGTGTGTGTAATTAAGTTAGTTGGCTTGCCCAGGCTGGGAAGGGGTTAATTGGGTCTGGGCTCTTTTCCCGGGCTTTTTGGATTCTGCCTTCTGGTGCATATATAATTGGGGGAAGGCCGGGCTCAGGGAGAGCCTGCATATGGAACACTGAGGAAGGGCTACAGTGTCATGTAGTCTCACAAGATACTGGAGTTTTGGAGGAATCTACCAGCTTTGGAGGACACCGGTTATGGACTGTTAGAGAGTAGGTATGGACGAACGGTTCGACCCGAGCATAAGTTCAGGCCGAACTTTGGTTGTTCGAATGTTCTGCGAACACTGAACAATATGTGGTGTTTGGGGCAAATTCGAAAGCCACCGGAACACAGTTAAAGTCTATGGGACATTAACATGAAAAATCAAAAGTGTTTATTTTAAAGGCTTATATGCAAGTTATTGTCATAAAAAATGTTTGGGGACCTGGGTCCTGCCCCAGGGGACATGTATCAATGAAAATTTTTTTTTAAAAACGGACGTTTTTTCGGGAGCAGGGATTTTTTTAATACTTAAAGTGAAACAATAAAAATGAAATATTCCTTTAAATATCGTGCCTGTGGGGTGTCTATAGTATGCCTGTAAAGTGGCGCATTTTTCCCATGTTTAGAACAATACCACAGCAAAATTACATTTCTACTGGAAAAATTGCCATATAAAACTGATCACGGCTGTATTGAATTGTCGGGTCTCTGCAATATAGATAAAAATCATTGAAAAAAAGAGCATGGGCTCCCCCCCCCCCCCCTCAGTCCATTACCAGGCCCTTTGGGTCTGGTATGAATATTAAGGGGAACCCCCAACCAAAATGTTCTCGTACCATTTCACAAAAAAAGTGTCAAAATGTTAAAAAAGACAAGCCAGTTTTTGACAATGCCTTTATTAATAATGTCTTCTTATTTCCCCCGCTTCTTCCTCCATCTTCTTCTGGTCTTCCTTCGGTTCTCTCCTTCTTCCTCCATCTTCTTCTTCCCCCGCTTCTTCCTCCATCTTCCCCTGCTTCTTCCTCCGGTGTTGTCCATCTTCCTCCGGCTTCTTCTTCCCCGCTTCGTCCTCCGGACGATCCGCCCCAATGGGAGGCTCCCTCAGTGTGACACTTCTGTGTTTGTGACAGTTCTTATATAACTGAGGGCGGGGCCACCCGGTGACTACGCCCCCTCTGACACCACGGGGACTTCCCTATGGCTTTCCCGTGGCGTCAGAGGGGGGTGATCCAAAACATGTAATAAAAGTGATCCTAGTGCATAAATAATAACTTATGTCTCAAGGCTGGACACCTAACACACAAATCTAAACAACAATGTAATGGTGCATATCCATTGATACAAGTCCTTACCTATAAAAAAAAGGCCTTTTTTTTGAGGTAGTGCACAATATCCCTACACCCTTAGTGGTGATTATTCATAATATAGGTGACAATCTTGCTCCCACATCACCTCCGTGCTCTCTAGCCTCTCACTTCAGGTAAGTATTAAATCAGCATAGCCTATAGTTCCTTGTACGGTGTACTGACGTGTAGTCACCTCTTGGGGTCTTCTATAGTCGTTTCCGATCTGCTCTCACATATATTGTGTCTCTGTTTTCTCCCAGGGGGGTCCCTTTAAAGTCCTCCCAAAGGGTTATATATAAAGGAAGAAGAGCGCTCTCGTAGTGTAGTAACTTAGAATGAATTTATTAAAATCATAACATCATACAGTGCACTCACATTAAAAAGCCATATATCCATGAGCTCCGAGCTCATTCCACAATCGCGTCACTTCCGGTATGCCTCCACTCACACCCTACACGTTACATCACGGTCACGTGACTTCATCAGTGTAAGTTGATGATTGAGGTGTTCTGATCAGGTGTCCGCAAACCATTGGCTATAAAGTGTTTTTCCATAGCAGCAGTTTGTAGATTTTCTGGATCCAGACATGGTTTAAGGCAGGAGTCTCCAACCTTTCTAAACAAAGGTTTACAGTCCCTCAGACTTTAGGAGGAGGAAACCTTAGGAACATTCTCAGTACCTTTGATGACCTGATGAAAATTCTTTCACTTCCTTGAAACATTTGATTTTGGAATGCATGTAATTTCCCAAATAAAAGCATTGTATTAAATTAACAGTACAAACAAATGGCCACTGCCCTCACCTATAACTGGCCTTTGCAGCAAGGAGCACATGGAAGGGCAACGTATGCACTACAAAACCAAAGACATTTCCGGCTCAACTTACTTACCAGCCTGCCACGTGTGCAAACTAAACCCCTGTTTTTTTTTTTTTTAATAATCAAAATTTTTATTATTTCATTTATATATACATCATTTATACAACATTCTATTCCTCTATATTCAATCCACAGAAAGAAAACATAATACACATTACATCCTTCCTCTCCTACCACAGTTTCCCCCCTGTCCCAGCAATCGACATTACATATATGATGAAAAATAAAAAAATTCCCTCCCCCAACACCCCCCTTCGTGTACAATCGTGCTTATAATTATAAAGTGTATAAATGTTATAAATAAATTCCCCCTTGTTTGATTCGTGTCATTATCCCTTCCATTCATTATTATGTATTTGAGAAAAAAAAAAAAACCCTTACCCATCCCCCTCCGTGTACAATCGTGCTTATAATTATAAAGTGTTTAAAATGTAAAATCATAAATAAATTCCCCCCTTATTTTAATTCGTTTTATTAATCACTTCAATTCATTATGAGATAAATCCCCCTTTATTCTAATTCGTGTCAATAGTCATAATAATGACTATTCATTCAATTTATAATAATGTGATTTGTGAGAACCCCCCCCCCCCTCAAAATACATTCGTGCTTAAGGAAGGGAATAATATGCCTATAGTTCATAATTATTATAAATCATGTATCTGTGTTTCCTTTCCCCCCTCTCCTCCCTTCCCCCTTTATAAAATAATGAGTGAGGGGGTAATCTTCTAGTGTCTATAAATTTATTTATTTATATGTGTAATTGCCTTTTCCTTCCCTTTCCTCCCCCCTCTCCCCTCGCAAAAAAAAAAAAAAAAAAAAAATCTGTCAAGACCGGGGCAGGGGGGAGTAGTAAAAAATCCAAAATCCAAAAACCACATATACATATAACCATACATTATCTTACCCCCTTCCCTCTTTGATTAGCATTAGAGAAGTTATTTCACTATTTACTTCTACCCTTCAGGGCCACTCTTCTTATATCTCTGTTCTAAATGACTATACCATTTCTTCCTCCCTTACCCATCTATATTTCCCTCTTCTAATATCTCCTTGGCGCATTGTTCCCAGTTTGCCCATGTCGTTTCAAATTTCTTTCTTTGGTTTTTAACCACATGAACCCATCTCTCTGCTTCCTTTATTATATTAACCTAATTTCTCCACTCTATGACTGACGGAATCCGGTCCTGTCTCCAGTACTTCAGGATTAATTTTTTCGCTGCATTTAATAAGTGTGGGATTACACTTTCTCTATACTTTTTGACAGAACCGGACGTTCCATGAAATAAATATTGTATCGGCCCAAACTCCATGTGGTCCGTCGTCATTCTCTTAATCCACGGGGCCACTAATTCCCAGAATCGCTTAATTATCGGGCATGACCACCATAGATGAAGAAAAGTTCCCCTCTGTCCACAGCCCCTCCAGCATTTGTCATTAGCTTCTGAAGAGACTAAACCTCTGTTTTAATGCATACTGTTAGATGGGACAATTCAGTTGGTTAGCAGGCTGGTCAGTAAGTTGAACTGGGTTTTTCCTTGGTTATGTATTGACTGTATTAAATTAGTTTGTCCAAAAAAACTTCTATCCTGCTTCTTCAAATGTTCTCATTACTGCTGTTGAAAGGGAATGTCAATTTAACCCCACTAATGATTAAAAAATTACACGAACGTTCTTAAAACAAAACATTTTAAACAAAATTCTACTAATGTATGGCCATCTTTAAAAAAACGGCCTCCCTCCACTACAACATTAGTTCTATACTGCCTGATTGCACCCAACAGTTTTGCAAGACCACCCTCTCTAAAACATCACTATCCCAGCATAAAGGAAGGCATGGCGGGTACCTCAGCTCTGCCCCCTCCAGAACCCCTGTCCTCTTTGATCTGTAACTACAGAAACAGGTCGAAGACGTTTTCTGCACTACTCACTTCCTGTACCAGCTTCTGTGTTTACAGTGACAGCGGCCCTCTTCAAGCAGTTCAGTTGTGCTGAGCCATACCAGCCTCGCTACTTTGCCTAAGGATTTTTTCTTGGCATAGAAACAGTGGGAGTTCTCTGTACTGTGTATGTGGGGGTAGATCTGTTCTAGGTGTGGGGGGGGTCTGTACTTTGTGGGGGGCTCTGAACTGTGTGTGTGGGGGGACTCTGTACAGTGTATTTGGACTCTGTACTGTGTGTGTAGGGCTCTGTACTGTGGGGGCTTTGTATTGTGTGGGTGAGCTCTTTACTGTGGGTGGGCTCTTTACTGTGGGTGGACTCTGTACTGTGGGTGGGCTCTGTACTGTTAGGGGGAGCTCTGTAGTTAAGGGGGAGGCTCCTTACTATGGGGCGGAGCTTTGTACTGGGAGAAGGGTGGTGGGGAAAGTTCTGTACTGGGGGGAAGGCTGGGAGAAGAAATGTTTTGGTTGTACACTGTGCCCTGCGTGGTATGCACTCCTGAGTCCTGTATTCTGTGTATTACGCGTTCCTGAACCTTGTGCTTTTTGCAATATACAGTCCTGAGCCTTGACCATGCCCGTTATTTGGTGTGGTGCACTACGCGCACTGCTGTGCATCTCTCCCCATGCATGTATTCTCTGACAAAAAAACAACAACCCTGGGGGCACACAATGAGATACTGATTTCTGTGCCCTGGAAGATTGTAGATTTAATTTTAACACAGCAACTGCCAGCTTAATATCAACTAAAAGAGAGTGCTAGGTACTCAGATTTATTGCAAATGTAAATCAATGGTAACATCTATGATGAGTGACACCAAATAATAAACGTTTGCACCTAAAGGGTATTGTGTTTTGCAATAGAGTAAAATATTTCACACTCTGCAGTCTGGCCATGTTATCGGCTCTGGAATTTTTTTTACTGAACTGTAGATGTGACAGTTAAGTTGAGAGAAGCTGATTTATCATACTGAGCAGACTTAGTAAGCATCCTGAGATCCCTCAAGGGAACATCTCCCAGAGCACCAGACATCACAGCATTGTGAGTTCTACACTGAGGCTCCTCAGCCTCCAAAGTTTTCTGCAACCCTTGCTTTGGATCCCAATGGACCAACCACACAAAGCTCACTATTCTAGTTACTTCTTCCAGTCTGAGGCAAGTCTTCTCTTTACCTCCAAAGCAGATCACATGACCGCCCCTCAAAGTCTGTCCTACATTTAACAGAGAACCTCCAAACAACTTAAAGGCTTTCATACTTCTTACTGCTGTTCGGGGGGATCAAAATTGACAGTCGGTCAAAATTGTCTGCGCAAAAAATAAAAAACGCAGAGGTGATCAAATACCACCAAAAGAAAGCTCTATTTGTGGGGAAAAAAGGACATCAATTTATTTGACCCTGCAATTGTCAGTTAAATTAATGCAGTGCCGTATGGCAAAAAATGGCCTGGTCATGAAGGGAGGTAAATCTTGCGAAGGTAGTTGGTTAAAGATTAAGACAACCAATATTTAAACAGTATAAACACAATATGAATTTTTACAAACTGTCCGTAAATGTATTGACAGTTGGTTACTGTACATGGACAAGAAAGAAAATACTCTACCAAATGCCAGTTACTTAGAAGTATTTGTTCCTTTAAATTCTCCAAAAACTTTACCAATAACATTGCATTCAGAATTCCAAGTTCTGGTGGGTACAGTATCAGCACAGAACTCCCAGCACAAAAAGCAATACCCTACCAAAGGCCCACCTCATACTAACCCTCCCTGTCAAACCTAACACTAGCTCCCATACTACCCTTCTTGCAACCCTCATGCTGACCCACCCCATAACCCTGTCGCTAACTTCCACATTAACCCTCCCTGTAACCACCGCTCTATCTTGGCCTAGGCCTAGGTCGGTACTTTGCAGGGGGGCAGAAAAAAAAGCCACCCAACCCCTCCCCCCCTGCACAAAAAAAACAGCTTCCTCCTGGCTCCCCAATGAAAATAGTCCCGGCCAGCTTGTGCTACATTTTTTTTTTAGCTCCAGCAGTGGCGTCGCTAATGGGTGCGGGGTATGCGGACTGCACCCGGGTGATACCCACCAGAGGGATGACACCCGCCTACTGGACCACTTGTCCTAACCACGGATTGTGGTGTGTGTCACCATCGCTGAGGGGGCTGCCCGGATGCTGACAGGACGGGCTAGAGGGAATCTGATTGGCCAATGCCGTCCATGTAAATCAGAATGCCTCTTCTGCTGAGAGTTACAGGTGTGGGTGATGCTGTTGGTTTTTCAAATCCCTGGACTTGTGAAGCTGCGTCCTGACAGCGGGAGATCGCAGGACACTGGAACAGGTGGACTGGGGGGGAATGGGGAGGGTGTCCAGTGAGCTTACACTTTAATGTCATGCTGAGATCCAAGGATGGCAGAGGAGGGCAGGGCCATGCTGTGTACACAGTGGATGATCCCCACTGCTTCCTACCTGGGACCCCCCTCCATCAGTCCTCCTCATCTGACATCTAACACCGCTGACATGGATCTCTCTTGTCATTACATACATTTAATGCTTGAGGTGCCGAAACTGTGTTCCCCCTGAAAAAAAGCACTGGGCAAGTCAATCTTTTTTGGAAGGATTTCCTGTTTCCTGTTGTGTCTCTGGGACAAGAAGTTAAGGAGAATCTTCCCAATGGGACAGAAAGATCAAATACATCAACCGACATGAGCATTAACCCTTTCCTGTTCTATCCCAACCAAAATCTGCTGATACCTGCTCTCCAGAATAGCCGCAATCTAGAGTAGGAAGTATCATGGTGTGTAAAAAGGTACAATATGCATGAAAAAAAAATTACAGAAACTACGGCAAAAGATTTCAGTTCAAGTTTTACGGAAATTACACAATCATTTCCCCTTTAAGACTGGTAGACGTTTGTATATTTCTGATTAAAATAACTTTAGCTTTCCCTGGTGTATAGTTTACTCTGTCCTCCCAGCTATTTCCGTTCGTGTCCTGGCAGTGTTGTGTCCTTGCTCCCATTGATGTCTATCCTCAGAAGCCCTATTTTAGCGCGACTTTGTTTTTATGCTCGCAGTGAGTAAAACCAGACGAAATATCTTCCATTAAGTTTGTATCCTAAAGATATTTCCTGCATTCTTCCTCCTGATTATTTCACAGCGCACTTAATGTGAGCCCTTCGTGATTGTCTGGCTACGGCATTCAGTGCGAGAAGCCACAGCACAGTCCCGACGCATGACAGCCATCCAGGCAAACTGCCCTGTATACCCAACAAGCACTGCTTTATTATCGGAATAGGTACTTTAAAACTGCTTTTACAAAAATATTTACTATAGTATAACAATATTAATATTTTATTTCAGGTACTTATATAGCGCTGTCAATTTACATATGCAGTATATTAGTGGCGGCCTGTCCATACAGGGCGCCCCATAATTCATAGATCTGGCCCCTAATCTACATGCAGGGCGCCGGACGCATGGATTTCAATGGGGTTTTTTTTTTTTAAGCACATGATTAGAGCCTAAGGCTCTAATTGGCTTCAAAAAAGGATGGGCAGAGCACTGCCCCCTGAGCACGCCCAATTGTTTGACAATAGCAAATTAATATTCGCTATTGTCTTCCTGATACTCCTCCCAGCCAATCAGGTCTCAGGACCCACTTCCCGTTTGGCCGGGAGGAGAAGCCACGGCCCCGGAGCGAGGAGAAGCTGGACCGAGGAGCAGCAGCCCTACCCCAGATCCTTGTCATCTGCCTCCTAAGATAAGGAGGCCTCTGATCGCGGCCTTCCTGTCCATCTCCCACATGGGGGGTGATCGTCGCCTTCCCGTTGGTCTCCCACATGGGGGGGTGATCGCTGCCTTCCCGTCCATCTCCCGCATGGGGGGGTGATCATCACTTTCCCGTCCATCTCCTGCATGGGGGGGTGATCATCGCCTTCCCGTCTGTCTCCTGCATGGGGGGGTGATCATCGCCTTCCCGTCCGTCTCCTGCGTGGGGTGGTGATCATCGCCTTCCTGTCCATCTCCCACATGGGGGGTGATCGTCGCCTTCCCGTTGGTCTCCCACATGGGGGGGGGTGATCGCTGCCTTCCCGTCCATCTCCCGCATGGGGGGGTGATCATCACTTTCCCGTCCATCTCCTGCATGGGGGGGTGATCATCGCCTTCCCATCCGTCTCCTGCATGGGGGGGTGGTTGTCGCCTTCCCGTCCGTCTCCTGCATAGGGGGGGTGATCGTTGCCTTTCCGCCGTCTCCTGCATGGGGGGGGTGATCGTCGCCTTTTCTGTCTGTCTCCTGCATGGGGGGGTGATGTTGCCTTCCCGTCCGTCTCCTGCATGGGGGGGTGATCATCGCCTTCCCGACCGTCTCCCACATGGGGGTGATCATCGCCTTCCCATCCGTCTTCTGCATGGGGTGGTGATCATCGCCTTCCCGTCCGTCTCCTGCATGGGGGGTGATCATCGCCTTCCCGTCCGTCTCCTGCATTGGGAGGTGATAATCGCCTTCCTGTCCTTCTCCTGCATGGGGGGTGATCACCGCCTTCCCGTCCTTCACCTGCATGGGGGGGTGATCGTCGCCTTCCTGCTTCTCCCACATGGGGGGGGGCGATCGTCGCCCTCCTGTCATCTCCCACATGGGGTGATCATCGCCTTCCCGTCCGTCTCCTGCCATGGGTGGGGGTGATCTCCAGGTTGTGCATGAGATCATGTTATAACATGATCCCACGCACAACCTGGAGAATGATACTATTAATACATGGTCAAATAGCCTGTGACTTCCCTGCAACATTGGCAGTCAGACACTATACTTTATTGAAATTGCTGCTTTATATCAGCATTACCACAGCCCAAGTTGGGAGACCATTTTGCTGGTTCCGTCTTTTTCCTTTCTCCTCGGGGTGGCATAGACACGTGGCTTCTTGCAAGCCCCTTTGTGTTGATTTCCCTCTTCCGGGGGAGGTGAGATGACCGTGGGGTCCGCTGGGTCAACCAACGGATTTAAGATCATTGGTTATGAGGCCATTTATTCCAGTATTCAGTGAGCAAATTATCCCCCAGAAGAAGACCATGACTGAATAGGTTGAAACGCGTCTGTTTTTTGACATGGCAATCACTGTAATGTAATGCTATGTATCTACATGTTTGCATGACTGTATTCTGGTATATGTAATTTGTCTGAGGACCAAAGCACATTTTTTAATGTGTGACATGTGATTCAATATTGTCTTTCTTAAATAAAAACTTTTTTATACACTGATTGACTACGACATTTTGCTTCTAAAAAAAAACCTTGGGGGAGTTTTCCCATTTAACAAAACCTTTACACAGCCTATCCGCCCCCACCCCAGTCTAATATGAATGCTGCTGCTAGACTCATATACCTAACTAACCAATCCGTGACTGCTGCCCCTCTCTGCCAACATCTTCACTGGCTTCCCCAACCCCACCGTATAAAATTCTAAATACTAACCACAACATAGAAGGCCATCCACAACATCGCCCCCAGCTACATCACCAACCTCATCTGCAGATATCTCCCAAATCATCCTCTCCTCTCCTCCCAGGACCTCCTGCTCTCTAGCTCCCTTGTTACCTCCTCCCGCGTTCTACAGAACTTCACCAGAGCCTCTCCCATCCTCTGGAACTCCCTGCCCCGGTATGTCCCATCAGCCCCTACCCTGTCCACCTTTAGGAGGTCCCTGAAAACTCGTTTATTCAGGGAAGCCTATCCCACATCCACCTGAGAACTGTACCCGAGTCACCTCCATCAAATCATTCCCCGCATCTATAACCTTTTGTACCACCACCCTCCTCCCTTTAGTATGTAAGCTCTACGAGCCGGGCCCTCCTGTCCCTTCTGTATTGAATTTTATTGTAATTGTGCTGTCTCCTCTCTCCATTGTAAAGTGCTGGGCAAACTTGTTGGCGCTATATAAATCGTGTATAATAATAATTATAATATAATAATCATAAGAGTCTGAAGGAAGCGGACAATGCACCTGAGATTTGCTGATTGTGGGTGCAATGCTCTGCAGGCTCTTTAAAAAATAAAAAATAAATGCACATTTTTTTACCTACAAAAAAAAAATGTGCATTTATTTATTTTTTTTCTCACAAGGTGAACAGGTAAGATATTTGGGATAAAAGCCAAAAATTTTAAAGGCCACATTTTTGATGGCAAAACTTCCACACATGCCAATTTATGGAAGCTGAAAACAAATATTTCTAACTTCAGGTCATATACTGCCCCTTCCCGCCAGGCAGGACCGGGAGTCGCAGCACCGCCTGCAACCGCCGCAGTTTTCCTAAGGTTACATTCTCTTCAAAATGTCATTAGCTGAATGTATTTTCAACGAGTGGGAACTAGAGGTCTGTAATACCCAGCTGCGGAGGAAAGAAAAACACTTGTATGGGAGAAAGCATAGCGGAAATACTGAGAGAGGAAAGGTCACAATCTGCTGACATCTCTCTCTCTTCTGATTGAAAATGGCCTAAAATAGAATAGAACAACATCGCTGCCCTATAAAAAAAAACTGTACGAGTTGCATGGCTTGTTTTTTTTTTCTTCCCTCCAATGGATTCTGTGATGAGCTTTTCCATGTCTTGATTTTCCCAACAGTACAAAAAAACTCCAGTCTGATCAAAAAATGGCAAAAATGTTCTCTAAATATAACTTATTAACAAATCGGTCTCTGTGCCTGTAGCTGGATGCACATTAGCTGATCTAAATGAGACCTCCAGAGTTGGTGTCAGTGCCCCCACTTCTGGGGAGGAAATGAGTCACGCTGTGTCTTTGCTCATCAACTGTTAAAGTAGAATTAAGCCAAAACGAAATTATATTGTTTTCGCGAAAGCAATCATAAATAACTTGCATTTTTGTAAATAATAATTTTGTTTTTATGCTTTGTTGCATCTCCGTGCTGCTGATCTCCTGCAGTCCCTTTTCAGACATTAAGGGTAGGGCCGGATTTAGACCGCGAGGGACCCGGGGCACTTCAGGTTCAGGGGGCCCTTCATACACAGAGTTTACATTCTCAATGACAGGCACGCATTTTTAAAATGCGTGATACAAGGTAATTCTGAGGTCATGCATACACACACACGCACGGCAGTCATAGCGCTCTATGTGTGGTTTACTTGAGCTGCCAAAATTCATTTTTAAAAATGATACAAAATACCAGTCCAGAGTAAAAACGTTTACAGATGATGGCTAGTAAAATTCTACTTTGCAAGATACATTTAATAAAAGAAAGTCATTTTTTATTATTATATATTTGATAGTCTTTTTTTATTATTTATTTTAATAAAAAATGTATTTTTTTATTATTATATATTATTTTATTATTATTTATTTTAAAAAAGAAACTAATTTTGTATTATTATATAATGTATAGTATTTTATTATTACTTTTATAGAAAGTTAAAGCAATTTTTTATTATTATATATTTTATAGTATTTTTTTATATTTATTTTAATAAAAGAAAGTAATTGTTTATTATTATATATTTTATTATTATTTATTTTAATTAAAAAAAGTAATTTTGTATTATTATATAATTTATAGTATTTTATTATTACTTTTATAGAAAATTAAAGCAATTTTTTTATTATTATATATTTTATAGTATTTTTTTTTATATTTATTTTAATAAAAGAAGGTAATTGTTTATTATTATATATTTTATTATTATTTATTTTAATTAAAAAAAGTAATTTTGTATTATTATATAATTTATAGTATTTTTATTATTATTTTTATAAATAATGAAAGTAATTTTTTTTTTATTTTTATATATTTTATAGTATTTTTATTATTTATTTTCAAAAAAAGAAAGTCATTTTGTATTATTATATAATTTATAGTATTTTTATTATTATTTATATTAATAAAATAAAGTCATTTTTTCATTATATATTTTATAGTATTTTGTTTATTATTTATTTTAATAAAAGAAAGTCATTTTTTACTATATATTATCTTATTGATATTTATTTTTAAAAATAAAGTAATTTTGTATTATTATTTAATTTATAGTATTTTTATTATTATTTTTATAAATAATGAAAATCATTTTTTTATTATTATATATTTTATAGTATTTTTTATTTTTTATTTTAATAAAAGAAAGTCACTGTTTATTATTATATATTATTTTATTATTATTTATTTTAATAAAAGAAAGTCATTTTGTATTATTATATAATTTATAGTATTTTTATTATTATTTATTTAATAAAAAAAGTCATTTTTATGATTATATATTATTTTATTATTATTTATTTGAAAAAAGAAAGTCATTTTGTATTATTATATAATTTATAGTATTTTTATTATTATTTATATTAATAAAAGAAAGTCATTTTTATTAGTATATATTTTATAGTATTTTTTATTATTTGTTTTAATAAAAGAAAGTAATTGATTTTTTATTATATATTATGTTATTATTATTTATTTTAATAAAGTAAAGTAATTTTGTGTTATTATATATTTTATATTATTTTTTATTTTATTAAAAGAAAGTATTTTTTATTATTATATATTTTATGTTATCCTATTATTTATTTTATTAAAATAAAGCAATTTTTTAATTATTATATATATTTTATATTATTTTATCATTATTTATTTTTATTATTTAATATAATTTTTTATATTGTTTTATATTATTTTGTATAGAGGGGGGTTCTTCTGTCAGGGGGCCCAGGGCAATAGCCCCCTTTGGCCCTTCATAAATCTGGAACTGGCTAAGGGGGTTTATTTCTAAAAAAAAATGCCATGTGAATAACCCAAGCATTTGCTCAGCTGGCATGAATAATCATCAAAATTTGCCTTCTTACCCCCTTCCTGCCCAGGCCAATTTTCAGATTTCAGCGCTGTCGCATTTTGAATGACAATTGCGCGGTCATCCAACACTGTATGACATTTTTTATCATTTTTTCATACAAATAGAGCTTTCTTTTGCTGGTATTTAATCACCTTCTTTTTTTTTTTTTTTTTTTTAGCTGAACAAATGAAAAAAGGCCAATTTTTTTTTCTTATCTTCTTTGTTATAAAATTTGGCAAATAAGTAATTTTTCTTCACTGATGTGTGCTGATGAGGCTGCACTGATGGGCACTGATAGACTGCACTGATGAGGCTGCACTGATGAGGACGGACTAGACTGCACTCATGGGCAGTGATGAAGCTGCACTGATGGGCACTGATAGACTGCACTGATGAGCACTGACGAGACTGCATTGATGAGGCTGCACTGATGGGCACTGATGGGCACTGATGAGGCGGCACTGATGAGGCTGCACTGATGGACACTGATAGACTGCACTGATGAGGCTGAACAGATGAGCACTGATGAGACTGCACTCATGGGCAGTGACGAGGCTGCACTAATGAGGCGGCACTGATGGGCACTGATAAGCTGCACTGATGATGGGGCACTGATAGGATGCACTGAAAGGTGGCATTATTGGGCACTGATAGGCAATGATGGGGCTGCACTGATCATCAGGACACTGATGATCAGTGCCCCAATTATCAGTGTAAGCAGTGTACTGACAGGCTTGCGGGTTGTTGGCAATCCTTTCCTCACACAGACATAGGAAATGAATGCCGATAACCGCCAAGTCTGTTTACATGTGATTAGCTGTGATTGTACACAGTTGATCACATGGTAAAGGGCCACTGTGATTGGCCCTTTACCCCGATCTGTGATCAGCTGTGTTTGAACAGCGGTCACAGAGTGCTTCCGATGCGTGCCGCAGGGAGTGCACAGTAGGCGGGGTTCTGGGAGGACGTCTATGGAGCAATAGTGCCGCGCTGTAGCCGTCTTTTGGTTATAGCGTAGTACTAAAGTGGTTAAATAGGCTCTGCCTGACCCAAGATGGCCGTTAGAGTCAATCCAATTGGTTAGCTTCCCCAGTGACCCTGGAAACCATATTTCTCTTGACTTGACCGTAATGCCGCTGTGGTTGAGTGCCACCTGCATTGCAGAAAGTAGACTGCACCTGCCTACAGGCGGATGTCAGTTTGGAAGAGTGGATATTCCTAAGCAGGCTGTGATTGCATGCAGACTGCCCAAGTAACAACCACATGTAATGATGAGCCTCCATGACTGAAAGAACTGAAATCCAATAAATGAAAGGGGCGGGCCAGGGACGGTCAGGCAAGAAGATGACGTTGGATGTCTTCCAGCCAGGAAATGAGACAGGCTTTTACTTGCTGCAGCTTCTAATGCACATTGTGAGAAGCTCACAGTGTGCAGTGATATCAGAGTAAGCTATTTTAGTACAGGAGAGGAACTTGTACAACTGTGCAAGACTGAAGAGAAGGCTGGAGTTCAACTTTAAATGCACACATTGAAAACAGCGCTTCACTTTTTCCACATGTTGTTATGTTACAGCCTTATTCCAAAATGGATTAAATTCATTATTTTTCTCAAAATTCTACAAACAATACTCCATAATGACAACGTGAAAGAAGTTTGTTTGAAATCTTTGCAAATTTGTTGAAAATAAAAAAACAAAAAAAAAATCCCATGTACATAAGTATTCACAGCCTTTTGCACAATACTTTGTTGAAGCTCCAATTACAGCCTCAAGTCTTTTTGGGTATGATGCTACAAGCTTGGCCCACCTATTTTTGGGCAGTTTCTCCCATTCTTCTTTGCAGGACCTCTCAAGCTCCATCAGGTTGGATGGGGAGCGTCGGTGCACAGCCATTATCAGATCTCTTCAGAAATGTTGGGCCACTCAAGGACATTCACAAAGTTGCCCGTAGCCACCCCTTTGTTATCTTGGCTGTGTGCTTTGGGTCGTTGTCCTCTTGGAAGGTGAACCTTTGCCCCAGTCTGAGGTCCAGAGCACTCAGGAGCAGGTTTTCATCACTCAGGAGCAGGTTTTCATCAAGGATGTCTCTACATTTCTGCATTAATCTTTTCCTCGATCCTGACTAGTCTCTAAGTTCTTGCCACTGAAAAACATCCCCACAGCATGATGCTGCCACCACCATGCTTCACTGTAGGGATGGTATTGGCCAGGTGATGAGCAGTGCCTGGTTTCCTCCAGACATGATGCTTGCCATTCAGGCCAAAGAGTTCAATATTTGTTTCATCAGACCAGAGAATTTTTCTTCTCATGGTCTAAGAGACTTCAGGTGCCTTTTAGTAAACTCCAGGCGGACTGTCATGTGCCTTTTACTGAGTAGTGGCTTCTGTCTGGCCAATCTACCATACAGGTCTGATTGGTGGAGTGCTGCAGAGATGGTTGTTCTTCTGGAAGGTTCTCCACTCGCCACAGAGAAACACTGGAGCTCTGTCAGAGTGACCATCGGGTTCTTGGTTATCTCCCTGACTAAGGCCCTTCTCCCCAATCACTCAGTTTGGCCGGGCGGCCCGCTCTAGGAAGAGTCCCGGTGGTTCCAAACTTCTTCCATTTACGGACGATGGAGGTCACTGTGCCCACTGGGGAATTTTTCTGTACCCTTCCCCAGATCCGTGCCTCGGTACAATCCTGTCTCTGAGGTCTACAGACAATTCCTTGGACTTCATGGCTTGGTTTGTGCTCTGACATGCACTGTTAACTGTGGGACCTTATATAGACAGGTGTGTGCCTTTCCAAATCGTGTCCAATCAACTGAATTTACCACAGGTGGACTCCAATCAAGTTGTGGAAACATCTTAAGCATGATCAGTGGAAACAGGATGTACCTGAGCTCAATTTTGAGTGTCATGGCAAAGGCTGTGAGTACTTACAGTATCTCACAAAAGTGAGTACACCCCTCACATTTTTGTAAATATTTTATTATATCTTTTCATGTGACAACACTGAAGAAATGACACTTTGCTACAATGTAGAGTAGTGAGTGGGGGGGGGGGGGGACTTTCCAGCACTGCCTTAACCCTCTTTGGCATGGAGTTCACCAGAGCTTCACAGGTTGCTACTGGAGTCCTCTTCCACTTCTCCATGACGACATCACGGAGCTGGTGGATGTTAGAGACCTTGTGTTCCTCCACCTTCCATTTGAGGATGCCCCACAGATACTCAATAGGGTTTAGGTCTGTAGACATGCTTGGCCAGTCCATCAACTTTACCCTCAGCTTCTTTAGCAAGGCAGTGGTCGTCTTGGAGGTATGTTTGGGGTCGTTATCCTGTTGGAATACTGCCCTGCGGCCCAGTCTCTGAAGGGAGGGGATCATGCTCTGCTTCAGTATGTCACAGTACATGTTAGCATTCATGGTTCCCTCAATGATCTGTAGCTCCCCAGTGCCGGCAGCACTCATGCAGCCCCAGACCATGACACTCCCACCACCATGCTTGACTGTAGGCAAAACACACTTGTCTTTGTACTCCTCACCTGGTTGCCGCCACACACGCTTGACACCATCTGAACCAAATACATTTTTCTTGGTCTCATCAGACCACAGCACATGGTTCCAGTAATAGATGTCCTTAGTCTGCTTGTCTTCAGCAAACTGTTTGCGGGCTTTCTTGTGCATCATCTTTAGAAGAGACTTCCTTCTGGGATGACAGCCATGCAGACCAATTTGATGCAGTGTGCGGCGTCTGGTCTGAGCACTGACAGGCTGACCCCCCACCTCTTCAACCTCTGCAGCAATGCTGGCAGCACTTATACGTCTATTTCCCAAAGACAACCTCTGGATATGACGCTGAGCACGTGCATTCAACTTTTTTGGTCAACCATGGCGAGGCCTGTTCTGAGTGGAACCTGTCCTGTTAAACAGCTGTATGGTCTTGGCCACCATTTTATTTTTAATAAATTTGCAAAGATTTGAAACAAACTTCTTTCACGTTGTCATTATGGGGTAATGTTTGTAGAATTTTGGTGGAAAATAATGAATTGAATCCATTTTGGAATAAGGCTGTAACATAACAAAATGTGGAAAAAGTGAAGCCCTGTGAATACTTTCCGGATGCAATGTATAGTGACACTGGAGGAACCCACACATATAAACTCGATGATGTCCTTCTGAATCCTAAAAATGAGCAATCATAGTGCAATACATCACTATAACACAACTGAAGTATGTTTCCCTCCGGCAATTCACAGCTTCCTCCCTTCTAGAAACCTGAGACTTAGGAAAAGCTTTTAATTTCATAGATTTGGTTTCTTTTGTATATTAGCGCTATACAAGCCTGAGTCAATTCTAAATGGATTCTTCTCAGATATATTTTCATTAGCTGCCCTCCGGGCTCTCGCCTCTCCCGTTGTGTATTGTGCTCGACTGCAGTAAACAAAACCAAACAACCAGACCCGCAGCATTCTGGGGAATCTTATAATTACTCTTCAGTCTTCAATCCATAAATGATTACGTGGCATATTCCGAAGACTTTTCATATGCAAAACTCACAGCGGGGATTGTTTACTTTAAAGAGAGCCGTTGCTCTCTCCCAGCAATGTTATTAACAGATAGCAGGGGCTTGGAGCGCTGTTGTGGGGACGTCCTTTGATTAGACTAAGGTGACCAGATTTTCAAAATGAAATCCGGGGACATTTTTTTTTTGGCAAATGGTAAATGATTTTATAAGCATATATTCCTCAAATTATATATGCAGTGTATGTGGTATATGTTTATGGAAGGATTATACGATATATACGTTATTTCTCACATTTCATCCATGAGATAAAAAAAAAAAAAAATTCTTAGAATTTTTTGGGATACGACTACCAGATGTTAAGAAGATAAGATGGAGATAAAACTTTTCAATGCATATTTTGTATTTTATTCTTGCCAAAGAATTTTGGTTCAACAATAACAATGAACAATAAATTAACAATTCAGAACAGTAAAAGAATACATGGTAACAACATGTAGGATATCTTCGAACATAAATAATAAAATATTAATAGCTAACTGTTATAAGACTACAAATGTACGGTAAAGTGCCGCTAAAAATAGCGGCGCTTTACCGCCGACCCCGCCCCAGCGTGAAAGCAGCCTTACAGCAGATGTCATTTGTGGACTGAGCTCCTGTATGTTTCATTGGATTCACGAATACAGTTTTTTTTGGACTGTTTTGATATACACAGCTCTAATTGGACTACAATTGTATGGTTTTTGCACGATTGACTATCGCATATACAAAAACATATTTGGGGGGCACACCCTACAATGCGTTTAAATTCAAGATGGTGCTGCTATAAGACCTACAAACAGTACAAAACAGATTACAGCGCACACATTCAAGAATGACATTTCCTGCAAGGCTAGTTCAACACCTGAACATATTCAAAAAAATACGGGGGTTTGGTCACACTATATGGTCATATAGTGCTAAGCCCACTAAGACCCCTTTCACACCGAGGGCGTTTTGCAGGCGCTATAGCGTTAAAAATAGCACCTGCAATCCGCACTCAAACAGCTGCTCTATTGTTTCCAGTGTGAAAGCCCGAGGGCTTTCACACCGGAGCGGTGTGCTGGCAGGACATCAGGAAAAGTCCTGTCAGCAGCTTCTTTGGAGCGGTGAAGGAGCGATGTGTTTACCGCTCCTTCACCGCTGCTCCCCATTGAAATCAATGGGCAGCGCTGCGATACCACCGGCAAAACCCCGCTATTGCGGCGCATTGCGGGCGGTTATAACCCTTTCTCGGCCGCTAGCGGGGGGTAAAAGCGCCCCGCTAGCGGCCGAAACGCACCGCAAATCCGACGGTAAAACTCCGCTAAAAATAGCGGCGTTTTACCGCCGACGCTATAGGCGGCTCGGTGTGAAAGGGGTCTTACTGCAACAAAGTACCCTGAATTAGTGGAGAAACATATTACAGCGCACACATTCAAGAATGACATTTCCTGCAACGCTAGTCAAAGAAAACTATCACATATATTTGATTTTTTTTTTTTATATAATCAATTGCATATTTTATAGATAGATAGATAGATAGATAGATAGATAGATAGATAGATAGATAGATAGATAGATAGAGATCTATATATATATATATATATATATATATATATATATATATATATATATATATATATAGTGCCACATGAGTGCTGCCTGTCAGTGCCCACCAGTGAAGGAGAAAAATTTTATCATGTTAGCTGCTAGCATAAAAACTCACCTGCTTGTGGCCATTCACTCTATACTACTTCTTGCCTACAATTCCCATAGTGCCTTGCAGGACCAGAGGGAAGGGGAGGAACGCTGTACTCTGTCCTCTCCCCTATGCTGCCAGGAGCGCGATTGGAGGAGGGAGCAGAGGTAGGAGGAGAGGGGCGGGATGCTGGAAGAGTCACCTGATGCATTTTTCAGCTAAGGAGGAGTGGCAGCTTCTAACTACACTAGCACAGCATAGGTAGGCTGGAGCCGCTCCAGCTCCTCCTCTACAGTCACTCTACATAGCTCTGCATGTGCTATCTCTTGGGGCAACGCCCCCGTCCACTGGGAAACGCCCCCGTCCATCGGGAAACGCCCCCATACATCGGGAAACTGCCGCTGCCTAAATGCCGACAGGCAAAACCGGGGACAAAAGCGGGGACAAACGGGGTCCGGGGATCATAGTCGGAAAACGGGGACTGTCCCCGGAAAACGGGGACGTCTGGTCACCTTAGATTAGACGTAATGTTTTATCTTTGCATTATGAAGATTTCATAAACTATTTTTGAAGCATGAATTTAAAGCTGAACTCCAGCCAAAAGTATCAAAATAAAAACGAACAGCCAATTAAAAAAATAAAATACCAAAACCAGCTTTGCTGAAATATTCAGCTTCAATCCAGAAATTTTCCTGTCGGTACTTTTTGCTGCCACTAGATGTCCTCAGTCTGGTGGCCGGTGTTCTGCCGAGAAAGTTCCGCTCGGCGGATAAGGACCCCCTCTACTGCGGAGGCGCTGCGCCTGCGCAGTAGGATCCGGCGGAAATAGCCGAAGGGGAATAGGTCCAAATCAGCTGTACACGGCGCCTGTAAGAGGGCCCCTCGCGGGCTCGCTCTGCTCGCCACGCTTCGGGCAAGGCCTCGCTGCGCTCGGCTCTTTTAGATTCCCCCTCTAGGTCCACTTGGATGGTAGGGAAGGAACCTGGACCCAGAGCGCAGGTGCCGTGTACAGCTGATTGTGGATTTTGAGCTTCGGCTATCTCCGGCGGCTGTTAGTAGTTCGTACTGCGCAGGCGCTGCGCCTGCGCAGTACAGGGGGGGAACTTACCTGCCGAGGGAACTTATTCGGCAAGACACCGGCATTATTTAATTTACTTCTTTTGAGCCTCGGTTGTCCTGGACCTGCCCCTAGTGGGCCTACCCGCAGTGCATTGCAGTTAACCACTTGCCACCCGGCCAATAGCAAAATGACAGTGGCTTTCCCATTCTGACTGGACGTCATATGACATCATATGACATCATATGACGTCCTTCAGAACAAGCGCAGTGATCGGTGGCACGGTGTGTCGCTCGGACACACCACATCTCCAATCACGGTAAAGAGCCTATTATGTAGGCTCTTTACCATGTGATCAGCTGTGTCCAATCACAGCTGATCACAGCGTAAATAGGAAGTGCCGGTTATCGGCATTCCTCTATTCATGCTGACAGCATGTGAGTAGAGAAGATGCCCACCTGTGCCCACCTGTGATGCCCACCAATGATGCCAACTAGTCACCATTGGTGCTGCCTTGCAGTGCCCATCAGTGATGCCTGTCAGTGCCTCCTCATCAGTGCTGCCTATCAGTGCCGTTTGTCAGTGCCCATCAGTCCCCCCCTTCAGTGCCCATCATTGCCACGCATCAGTGCACATCAGTGCTGCATATTAGTGCCTTCTCATCAGTGCCCATCAGTGCCACCTCATCAGTGCACATCAGTGAAGGAGAAAATGTAGCTATTTACAAAATGTTATAACAGAAAGCAAGAAAAACTTTTATTTCAAAATTTTGTTTAGCGAAAAAATGATCTTAATGGTGATTAAATACCACCAAAAGAAAGTTCTATCTGTCTAAAAAAAAATGATAAACATTTTGTTTGGGTACATCATTGCATGACCGCGCAATTGTCATTCAAAGTGAAATTGGCCTAGGCAGGAGGGGGGTGAAAGTGCTTGGTATTAAAGTGGGTAAAGTTCCAGTTCCCTTCTAATATCTTCATATTATTGTCAGTCAAGTCTTGATGAAGGGGTGCTCTTGGACCCCCAAAATATGTATAGTGCCTTGAAAAAGTATTCATACCCCTTGAAACTTTTCACATTTTGTCATGGTACAGCCAAAAACATAAATGTATTTTATTGGGATTTTATGTGATAGACAGAAAGTGGCACATAATTGTCTAGTGGAAGGAAAATGATAAATGGTTTTCCAATTTTTGTACAAAAAAATATCTGAAGAGTGTGGTGGTGCATTTGTATTCAGCCCCCTTTACTCTGATACCCCTAACTAAAATCATGTGGAACCAATTGCCTTCAGAAATCACCTAATTAGTAAAAAGAGTCCAACTGTGTGTAATACTCAGTGTAATATCTCCATATAAATACAGTTGTTCTGTGAAGCCGTCAGAGGTTTGTTAGAGAACCGTAGTGAACAAACAATATTATGAAGGCCAAGGATTAGGAACACACCAGACAGGTCAGAGAATAAGTTGTGGAGAAGTTTAAAGCAGGGTTGCTATGTTATAAAAATATATATCCCAATCTTTGAACATCTCACGGAGCACTGTTAAATCCATCATCCAAAAATGGAAAGAGTATGACACAACTGCAAATCTACCAAGACATGGCCGTCCACCTAAACTGACAGGCCGGGCAAGGAGAGAATTAATCAGAGAAGCAGCCAAGAGGCCCATGGTAACTCTGGAGGAGCTGCAGAGATCCACAGCTCAGGTGGGAGAATCTGTCCACAGGACAACTATTAGTAGTACTCTCCACAAATCTGGCTTTTATTGAAGGGTGGCAAGAAGAAAGCCATTGTTGAAAGAAAGCCATAAGAAGTACCGTTTGAAGTTTGAGAAAAGCCATGTGGGGGACACAGCAAACATCTGGAAGAAGGTGCTCTGGTCAAATGAGACCAAAATTGAGCTTTTTGGCCTAAAAGCAAAACGCTATGTGTGGTGGAAAACTAACACTGCACATCACCCTGAACACACCATCCCCACTGTGAAACATGATGGTAGCAGCATCATGATGTGAGGATGCTTTTCATCAGCAAGGACAGGGAAGCTGGTCATAGTTGATGGGAAGATGAATGGAGCCAAATACAGGGCAATCTTAGAAGAAAACCTGTTATGCCGCGTACACACGGTCGGACTTTTCGGCTACAAAAGTCCGACAGCCTGTCCGACAGACTTTCGACGGACTTTTGTTGGACTTTTGGCGGACTTTTGGCAGACTTGCGGCAGACTTTCTTACGAACGGACTTGCCTACATACGATCACACAAAAGTCAGACGGATTCATACGTGATGACGTACACCGGACTAAAATAAGGAAGTTGATAGCCAGTAGCCAATAGCTGCCCTAGCGTAGGTTTTTGTCCGTCGGACTAGCACACAGACGAGCGGATTTCTGGGTCCGGCGGAGTTACGACGTAAAGATTTGAAGCATGTTTCAAATCTAAAGTCCGTCAGATTTGCGGCTGGAAAAGTCCGCTGAAAGTCCGCTGAAAGTCCAGGGAAGCCCACACACGATCAGATTGTCAGCCAGCTTTAGTCCGTCGGCGTCTGTCGGACTTTTGTAGACGTAAAGTCCGACCGTGTGTACGCGGCATTAGAGTCTGCAAAAGACTTGAGACTGGGGTGGAGGTTCAGTTTCAGTGCAGCAGAGAAATGCAGACTGGTACTAAGTCCTGGTGTCGAGTCTATAATGTGCAAACACATCCGGATCCTTCTTTATCATTGAATTATTGAGATTAATTGAGGTGGACACTGCAGTTGGATCCTCCAGTAATCAAGGTTAAAGTGCAGTTTTGAAATGAATCAGAATACTTGACCGCACTGTATACAGTGTAAATGTGAGCTTTTCCATTTTGCAAGTTAATGGGGAATGACAGTGAAGGAACCCTGGGGAGTCTCACTCCAGAACTCCCCACTTCCACATTTATAAAACCTATTTGGTTTGGATTCATTAAGTCTTTAGCTAGGGGCTAAAAGATAATGAAGGAGAACCCATGTCTCTTGTTTATTAACCCTAGATGGAGTTATTTGCAAGGAAGAAGCACACAGACTGGGACAAAGAATGAAGAAGAGCCCCCAGTGGATTATTTTTAATTCAGAGTAGAATTTTAAACTGGGGCAAGGGAAGGAGGTGGTTGTGTTTGTGATTAAATAGAAATGTCAACCTTTATGCCAATACTTTATATGCACTGAAAGAGAAATGGTATTGGCGACTGAATGGACTTTAAGCAACCAACCTCAAGGTCACTGGGAATGCTATGAAGCCTGGTGCCCGTTGTCTGGGGCCCCTTTTAAAGGAAACCATCCAGCATACCGGCATTGGCATAGCAAGAGGCATATTCTAGCCTCCAGCCATGGAAATAACAGTCCATGTGTCTTTTTAATAAAAAAAGAAAATGATGAAAAATTAAAAATGAAGGATTACAAGATCAATCTTGTTCAGCACCATGGATAGCATGTATTATACAGCTTCTTTTCTAATGGAAAGCCTAGAAAGTATACCTGAACTTTCTTTTACAATTATTTTTATTAGTTTTTTGAAGGAAAGAGTATAACAGGACAATGGTAGGTACAGTCTTCATACAGTCTTCATGCAGTCTTCATTCAGAAATATTGATTGACAGTAAGGATTAGATGGAATTGCATCATATCAAGGTGAAAAGAGTTGTGATTGGGGGGGACTGGGGTATAGCAAAGGAGGGAATTTAGGGGAGTTGTTGGAGGTGTGCATGGGCTGTACAAACCTTGTGTAGATATACAGGGCCGCTAATAAGGCAGTACTACTGGTCTTGTTGAACATGACCCAGGCCTGATCAGCTAAACAGATGGGCCCAGGGCAGCTTTATTGTTCTTTTTTTTTGCCTAAATTAATAAATAGATTTTACAAGAGCCCACCCGAGCTTCTACTTGCTTACCAGGGCTTACATTACATTTCCCTGGGCCCCATCAGGCCAACAGAGGGTGGGAGCAGAGGAGGGACTTTTTTTTAAATTTTTGGGGTGTAGGTGGATAAAGTCTGTGCCACTGTTTTTCTGCAGCCTGGGGGGGGGGTGAAGGCTGGGTTGGTGGGCCATCAGGGAGGCTGTACAGGGCCCCATGATCTCTAACAGCAGCCCTGTAGTTACAGTATCTCACAAAAGTGACTACACCCCTCATATTTTTGTAAATATTTTATTATATCTTTTCATGTGACAACACTGAAGAAATTACACTTTGCTACAATGTAAAGTAATGAGTGTACAGCTTGTATAACAGTGTACATTTGCTGTCCCCTCAAAATAATTCAACACACAGCCATTAATGTCTAAACCACTGGAAACAAAAATGAGTACACCCCTAAGTGAAAATGTCCAAATTGGGCCCAAAGTGTCATTATTTTGTGTGGCCACCATTATTTTCCTGCACTGCCTTAACCCTCTTGGGCATGGAGTTCACCAGAGCTTCACAGGTTGCCACTGGAGTCCTCTTCCACTCCTCCATGACGACATCCCAGAGCTGGTGGATGTTAGAGACCTTGCGCTCCTCCGCCTTCCATTTGAGGATGCCCCACAGATGCTCAATAGGGTTTAGGTCTGGAGACATGCTTGGCCAGTCCATCACAGCAAGGCAATGATCGTCTTGACGCGGACTTTCCCAAGGCACAGAGATGGTTGATTTTCACCAGATCTCCTAAAGTTGGAGACAGGCCAGAGACCCTAGTTACTCCGCTGGAAAGTGGCACCAGGCTGCAAGCCTCAGGATCACCCCACCAAGGGGGTGGCTGTTTACAGGGCTGTGGATGAAAGTAGTCAGGTCCTGGTAAGGGTAGAGGCACGCAGCAGGTGAGAGATTAGTCGGGTCTAAGCCAAAGTAGAGACAGACAGCGGGAGAGAGTGTAGTCAGGTCCAAGCAGAGTTCTAGACAGGCAACTAACAAGAGTGTAGTTAGGTGCAAGAAGAAGTCTAAGCATGCAGCAAGCGAGAAAGTTGTCAGGTCAATCCGGGTTGACAATGTTTAGGCAATCTCATTGGCAAGTATTACTGTATATCTCTTTGCACAAGAGTTGCTGGTGATAGGACATAGCACCAGCCACTTTAAAGGCTGGTGCCTAAATACCTAAATTTTGGTTTAAGGACATGCCAACTTACTGGAAACAATGAAAGTCCTTGCAGGGATTTTGTGTGTAACATTAGAAGTGTGCCAGGGATTCTGAGAGCATAACTGGAAGTACTGGAAGGGATTTTGTAAGCACAGTCGGAAGTTCTGGCAGGTATTCTGCGAGTTCCATTGGAAGTCCTGTCAGGTATTTTGCTATCTCCATTGAATGTCCTGGTAGGGAACCTGCAAGCACTATTGAAAATCCTGGCAAGGATTCAGCAGGCACAATTGGAAGCCCTGGCAGGTATTCCTCTAGTACCACTGGACATTCTGGCTGGGATTCCTGGTAGGGATTCTGAGATGCACTCACTTCACCAGGGTTTACAATATTGCATGAGATGAAGGAATAAGGCCTTGGTTGGACTGATACAGTAGATAATATATGTTGTTTGTGGGTTTCAGCAGATAGTACTTTATCTCAGATGCCCCAATAAGCCCTACGGTGTTTGGAAGCAGATAAGTGGAGCCATTGCTCTTCTGTAGTAAAAGACCTCATTCTGCATGCTTGAAATGGATCCAGCCCCTCCCGGGCAAGTTTCCTTATAATTAAACAATCTTATTTTCCAGTGAAATGAATATAGAACAGAGACTCGGATAGATCATGATGAGCATGCTTAACACATAGTAACAATGTTGGAGTGTAGGAGTGTGATTTATTTAGAGTCTGGAAGCATGCAGATATTTATCTATTGTATCTTCGGATGCAACAAGAAGCATTTTGTTTGTGTCCCTTGTTAGCCGTTTGACATTTTGGGAGCTGAGACTGCCCTTTCCATCCCATCTGAAACATGTGAATTGTCTTGTAGATTTCATTTTACACGGCCAGTTCCAACTTGACGAACTTGTTGATGCGGAAATGTTTCAGCGTGTAAATTGTGTACTGGGCCCTGTGATAGCGAGATGAGTTTCTGGTGTTATCAGTCAGGCAAGAAAAGACTGTATTATTTCCATGATAATTTATTTGTTGTCAGATTCGTTATGATCACCAGATACAGTGAGGAGATAAAACAAGTATACACACCGTATGATGACCTAGTTTTGCAGGAATTTAAGCCTGCATAGTCTGGAAGCTCAGACAGTTTCATAGATGCTGCTGAGCTCTGCTTTATGTTTGTTAGTCAGAAAATGGAATTTAAAAAAAATGCTATATACTACACTATACTATATATATATATATATATATATATATATATATATATATACATATATATATATATATATATATATATTACATTGTAAAAATTATTGGGGCACCTGCCTTTACATGATGGCATCCCAGTCTTAGTCCATAGGGTTCAATGTTGAGTTGGCCCACCCTTTGCAGCTATAACAGCTTCAACTCTTCTGGGAAGGCTGTCCACAAGGTTTAGGAGTGTGTCTATGGGAATGTTTTACCATTTTTCCAGAAGCGTATTTGTAAGGTCAGGCACTGATGTTGGACAAAAAGGCCTGGCTCGCAGTTTCCACTCTAATTCATCCCAAAGGTGTTCTATCAGGTTGAGTTCAGCACTCTGTGCAGGCCAGTCAAGTTCCTCCACCCCAAACTCGCTCATCTGTGTCTTCATTGACCTTGCTTTGTGCACTGGTCCAAAATATTTGGTGGAGGGGGGATTATGGTGTGGGGGTTGTTTTTCAGGGGTTGGGCTTGGCCCCTTAGTTCCAGTGAAGGGAACTCTTAAGGCGTCAGCATACCAAGACATTTTGGACAATTTCATGCTCCCAACTTTGTGGTAACAGTTTTGGGAACGCCCCTTCCTGTTCCACCATGACTGTGCACCAGCGCACAAAGCAAGGTCCATAAAGACATGGACGAGTGAGTTTGGGGTAGAGGAATTTGACTGGCCTGCACAGAATCCGGACCTCTAACCGTTAGAACCACTTTGGGATGATTTGGAGCGGAGACTGTGAGCCAGGCCTTCTCTCCAACATCAGTGACTGACCTCACAAATGCACTTCTGGAAAAATGGTCATACATTCTTTTGACACAATCCTAAACCTTGTGGACAGCCTTCAAAGAAGAGTTGAAGCTCTTGCAGCTGCGAAGGGTGGGCCAACCCAATATTGAAAACTACAGACTAAGACTGGGTTGCCATTAAAGTTCATGTGCGTGTAAAGACGGGTGACCCAATACTTTTGGCAATATAGTGTATATATTTATATAATGGGCCACTAATAAAGGGGTAGAGCCGGCCCTCCTGTACTGAGCCATGACGCTATTAGTCCAGTAGGGGGGCTCAGGGGAGATAGAGGAATTTTTATTTTCTGTGGAGTGCAGGCAGAGTAATACCATGGACTGTGGCTCCCAGAATTTATAATAAAGTTCCCTGGGCTCCATTAGTTCAGCAGAAGGGCCCGAGCCAGAAAGGGGATTTTTTTTTTTTTTTTTGCGTTTGGGAGCAGCTAAAGAAACATTAAGTGACTTGGCTCCCGACAGTCACTCCTGACTGTGAAAGTTACATACTCCTGACACCTGTATGTAGACTCATTTTTTAAGCCCCTCCCATTGTTATTTTTAAACAAGACTTTTTATGGTAACTGCTAATCTTTCCAACCACCCCCCCCATGTCACAGAAATAGCCTAAGGCAGACATCTTTGAGGTCTATCCATTGCTACTTTCATAGATGCAGTTGTAGCGCTACTCCCTCAATAGCGTTTTTCGGGCTTGTAACCTCGCACGCAGCCAGGCAACAGGAATTTTGCAACTTTTTCACAGGCTCGAAATTTCAGTCCAGGGGATTTTTGTTTTATTTTTGTTTATTTAAGGAATAAACTTGGATAGGGGATGGGGAGGCATGGGATGCCCAGACCTGTAGAACTTCAACTAGCTCTTGAGGACTAGCTAATGTCTCTGGCTGCTAAGTACTAACTTCAACAGTGCTGCCCACCCATGGGATTGATGGCACAGCTAAAATAACAACACAGAGTTCCAACTGAAGAATGCTCTGTGCAGGAATGCTAAAGCACCTGGCTGTTTCTGTCCCAAGCCAAGGGATGTAGGGTAGCTTCTGGCTGCTTTGCGCTGGCATTTAGCTGTCTCTTGGTCATAGACAAGCAAAAAATTGCACCTTGCCTTAATCTCTTTACAGGCTTAATATAGGATAAAGAGAAAGTTACATAGTCATTCCCTGTGGAAGACCAAGGGGCTACTTTACAGGCTTTCTGCTATGCAGGCTGAATCTTGTCTTTCAGAATGGCTCCAGCTAAGCCTAGCTGAAACTGGAAAAAGGAATGACCTCTCTTCCACCCACTCTTTTCTTCTCTGGTTCTTCCTTCTGTTCAGCGGCATGCCCCCCCACCCCCAGCATAGGGGTCCCCTCCAGGCAACTGGACCCTGGGCTCCGCACCCAGACTGTCAGGCTTCTGACTATTTATGGAAGCATTTCCCCACCTACTGAGCCTTGCCTCCTCAGGGATTGGTGGGAACGCCATAAATCTTCCGACTGCAGCCTCTGTTCCTCCACCCTTTAAGTTCTAGAACTATCCAGTGAGTTCTAGAAGCCAGGAGGAGGCAACAGAGCCACAGCCTTGAAGCACTGCCCAGCCAAAAACAAATAACCCCTGCTCTTCTGCCCACAGAGTAGCCAACTAAATTTTCCTCACCTAGCAACTAGGAAGGCACTACAAGTGAGCGTAGCCCCCCCAGGAACAGAAAATCTGTGTTATTCACATGATTACCAGATAAAAGAAGGAAAAAGCCTGGAAATAGAGAACTATGCAGAAAAAAAACTATATAGAAAAAATGCAGCCTATCTAAGTACTGGTAAGCAGCAATAGGTAACAGTTTTGTTTTCTGGGTTTTATACTGTAAACTTTTAATGCATAGTTTGTCAATAAAAATAAACAATATGACCAATTTTGGGTGGGATTCAAGAAAGACAGAGCCTGGATTTTGCAAGAATTGCTTTTTTAGCCTTACATTATTAAATTTGTGCAAGCATATTAAGAAACGATTAAGCATCATCCTTTTTTTAGCTTTACTTTGAGGACAACTCTGGAGCTGAGAGATCCAATGAGGTCTGACAGTTGCTGCTCTGTCAACTGCCTAACTACAAGCAGATAAAACACAGTCAGTGTGCAAAACAGCATGAAATACGGGAAGTCTCACATGTCACAGAGCTGCCAGAATGTTGATCAATGAAAACTCTGCCAGGCCATGAGCAGGAAATAAACATGCAAAAATTGCCTTTGTACAAACTTGCTAATAACATTTTACAGGAAACGTGTTGTGCATTTTCAGTGAACACCTATTTTGAATTTTTATTAAAGCATTTACCTTATCGTACATTTTTCTGATTTTGTTAAAATTCGTTCAATTTTGTTTCGTATATATGTTTTCGGGTGAATTCCAAATTTTTGGAAGGATTCGAAATCTGATCGGTCGACAAATGATCGACCAATTTGAATTCTGTATGAAGAATAGCTGGTTGGTAAGAAGGGGGCTGGGAAGCTGGCTGCAGTGTCCTTAACCTCCCTGGCGGTATGATTATTTCGGATTTTAGGTGCTGAAAGCGGTACAATTATTTTGCATGGAAATTTGGCGTTTTATATTGTAGGCCTGTAATTCTTAACAATAATACACTTAAATCTGTCCAAACAAGAGTCTAATAGATATCCCGGGTATGATAAAGTTTGAAACACAAAAACATAAATTATAATATAATAAATAAATATAAATAATTAAAAAAAATAATAATATAATAATAATAAAATGAATTTCCCCACGATTCACTATTGCTCAATTCTGCAAGTATTCTAATTTACTATCGCTGTCTAGCTGGTCTAAAGCCACTTTAGACATAAATGGACACATTTTGGTTGCTATGGACAATCTCCGGTTTCCAGGCAGAAAGAACAGTATATATAACATAAAACTGCATGCAGGGCATGGGCCAAAGCACTGGGGACAAAAGGGATGTGAAATAATTTCATACAGTTCTGTAATCTGTAAGATTACAGTACTGTATGTGTTATGATTTTTACAATTTTTTGAATTTGCCGCCAGGCTCCGCCCCCCGTGCTTTGCAACGCTCGCAGGGAACAGAGCCTGGCACGGAGAGGCTTCGGAGGAGACAGAGCCCACGGACACTGCGGGGGACATCGCAGGATCCTGGGGACAAGGTAAGTAACGCGGCACCAGCATCCAGCATCCAGCTGAAGCTGGAAAAAGGAATGACCTCTCTTCCACCCACTCTTTTCTTCTCTGGTTCTTCCTTCTGTCCAGGGGCATGCCCTCCAGGCAACTGGACCCTGGGATCTGCACCCAGACTGCCAGGCTTCTGACTATTTATGGAACCATTTCCCCACCTACTGAGCCTTGCCTCCTCAGGGACTGGTGGGAACGCCATAAATCTTCCGGCTGCAGCTTCCTCCACCCTTTAAGTTCTAGAACTATCCAGTGAGTTCTAGAAGCTAGGGGGCGGTAACAGAGCCACAGCCTTGAACTACTGCCCAGCCAAAAACAAATAACCCCTGCTCTTCTGCCCACAGAGGAGCCAACTAAATTTTCCTCACCTAGCAACTAGGAAGGTACTACAAGTGAGCGTAGCGCCCCCCGGCCCACCCCCAAAGGAAACAGAAAATGTGTGTTATTCACATGATTACCAGATAAAAGAAGGAAAAAGCCTGGAAATAGAAAACTATGCAGAAAAAAAACTATATAGAAAAAATGCAGCCCATCTAAGTACTGGTAAGCAGCAATAGGTAACAGTTTTGTTTTCTGGGTTTTATACTGTAAACTTTTAATGCGTAGTTTGTCAATAAAAATAAACAATATGACCAATTTTGGGTGGGGTTCAAGAAAGACAGAGCCTGGATTTTGCAAGAATTGCTTTTTTAGCCTTACATTATTAAATTTGTGCAAGCATATTAAGAAACGATTAAGCATCATCCTTTTTTTAGCTTTACTTTGAGGACAACTCTGGAGCTGAGAGATCCAATGAGGTCTGACAGTTGCTGCTCTGTCAACTGCCTAACTACAAGCAGATAAAACACAGTCAGTGTGCAAAACAGCATGAAATACGGGAAGTCTCACATGTCACAGAGCTGCCAGAATGTTGATCAATGAAAACTCTGCCAGGCCATGAGCAGGAAATAAACATGCAAAAATTGCCTTTGTACAAACTTGCTAATAACATTTTACAGGAAACGTGTTGTGCATTTTCAGTGAACACCTATTTTGAATTTTTATCAAAGCATTTACCTTATCGTACATTTTTCTGATTTTGTCAAAATTAATTTAATTTTGTTTCGTATATATGTTTTCGAATGAATTACAAATTTTTGGAACGATTCGAAATCTGATCGGTCGACAAATGATTAACCAATTTGAATTCTGTGTGAAGAATAGCTGGTTGGTAAGAAGGGGGCCGGGAAGCTGGCTGCAGTGTCCTTACCAACCGATGACTTCCCCACTGACAGCTGAAATGTAAATAAAAGAATGGCGGCAATAAAATATTCTGAAAAAAAAACAGCATGGAGCCCCCGAAAATTTGGAATCAATGAAACAAAATTAGTAACATAACAAATTTATCCGAAACGAAACAAATGTTTCAGTTCTGCACATGTCCAGTATCTATGGTCAGAATGTAAAATCATATATTAATTTCCACAATGCATTTCAATTATTTCTAGCCTATTCCTATTAAACAGAACCATCTTGAAGTTTGTAAACTTGCTTTGTGAAGATCCCCATACATTTACTTCTTTGAATTCTGTGACATGTATTTTGTATGCCCTGTGGGTAGGCACTGCTGTGTCACACATTTCACAGAGCCTGCCTTCTGAACTACAGAGGTGCTGAGAGGAGGAGTCTCAGGAGGTGGAGTCACTACAGAAATCACTACTTGCAGACAGCAAGGTACCATGGGATATTTAGTCCTTATGATGTCAATGAGGGAGGCACCAAATAACCGATGAAGAGGAGCAGCTTTGTTGGAACAGTTGTGAATACTGGAGCTGGCAGGGAGAAAGCATGTAGGGATAAGTTATAAGGTAAGTATTCCTCTATATTATATCCTCCTAGACCAGGGATCTCCAAACTTTTCAAACAAAGGGCCGGTGTACTTTCCTTCAGACTTTAAGGGGGCTGGATTGTGGCCAATGAGGGTAGAAAATTTCCTGGGCCCAGCATCAGTGAGAATAAACATTGCCTCAGAGTTGGTGGTCAGCTACAGAGCGGCTGTTGTCAGTAGGAGTAGAAATAGTGCCCCATCATAGGTATTCCTGGAAGAAATAGTGCTCCATTGTTGGTATTCCTGGAAGAAATAGTGTTCCATCATTGGTATTCCTGGAATGAATAGTGCCCCATCATTGGTATTCCTGGAAGGATTAGTGTCCCATCATTGGTATCAGTGGAATGATTAGTGCCCCATCATTGGTATTAGTGGAAGGATTAGTGTCCCATCATTGGTATTAGTGGAAATATTAGTGCCCCATCATTGGTATTAGTGGAAGGATTAGTGGATTACTGCCCCATCATTAGTGTCAGTGGCAGGGATTATGCCATGCTATTGATGTCAGTGGTAGGAGCAGTACCCCAAGGGCCACATAAAGGCTAGCAAAGGGCCGCAACCGGACCTCAGGCCTCAGTTTGGAGACCACTACCCTAGACTAAATTAGCATTAGACCCTTAGTATACAGGGGTGTATACCCAAATTTTATTAGTATAAGCTAACCAGAACTCAGTTTTAAGACAATCCTTTATCAAATTATGCAAAGGAACAATCAGCTTGACTCCCCAATGATTTCCATTGCTTTCTGCCTCTCATCACTTCTGGGCAACATGCTAGTGGTAACGTATGGCATAGAAGAAGCAGACTACTCTGCTAGCACCATACCCATAATTGAAGAGCCTTCCATTGTAAATCCATTGTAAACTTTATTTATGCATTAGGCCAGTGTCGGATACAGAGAGGAAGGACCAGTACTGGTTTGCATTGCTGCAGGATAAAGCATAGAAGTGCCACTCCATCTATAAAAGTCCGGAAGAAGTATTTAGTTGGAATCGCCAACGGAAAGCCAATGGAGTTGATTCACTAAAGGCAAATAGACTCTGCACTTTGCAAGTGCAGTTGCACTCTACAATGGCATTTCCTCCAGAGCTTAGTTGTTGAGGTGAAGCTTCACTTTTCAAAGATTACCCAATCACATGCCAGGGAAATTTTAAAAAAAAATGCATTTTTGCTTGCACATGATTGGCTGATGAAAGTAATCAGAGCTTACCTCATTTACTAAGTTCTAGAGCAAATGCCCTTGCATAGTGTACAGCCTATTTACCTTTAGTAAATCAACCTCAATGTGTTGAGGAGGCTGCAAAAGCCCCAGTTCTTCAAGGCTGAATAAGGTTGTTGTTGTCTTTGCCTTTCTGTCCCACTGACATTCATTCCCTCAATTCCTGCTGAGATGTTGCCTGGACAGAAAGTAATCACCCAATTCAATAGAACTGGCCAATGGAGAGCCAGCTGAGTAAGTGCCAATGGGCCAAATGGGCCATGCTTTTCCAGCAGTGGTTAACGCTGATGCACACATTGCAAAAATTATAAGGGTGTGTGAAGGTACAGGTGAAATCATTGCAAAAATATTTACCATTTGTACTCGGAGTCTCCTTATGGATTGTTTTAGGAAAGGAAGAGCTACCGAAAATAGACCTGGGGTGTGCCGTGGTCACATGGTCAGTATGCCTAAAAGGGGGCATACCCAAGTATAATTAAAAATTAAAGTAAAAGAAAGAAGGGGAATGGGTGGGTGGGATACGTGAGCTATCGTCGACAGACGACAGGGAAGGAGGGACGGAGGGGAGGCTTTACGCAGCCCGACTCCTCCCACAAACACATGCCGCGTACACACGTTTGGAATTTCCGACAACAAATGTTTGATGTGACCTTGTTGTTGGAAATTCCGACCATGTGTAGGCTCCATCAGACATTTGTTGTCGGAATTTCCGACAACAAAAATTTGAGAGCTGGATCTCAAATTTTTCGACAACAAAATCTGTTGTCGTAAATTTTGATCATGTGTACACTATTCCGACACACAAAATTCCACACATGCTCGGAATCAAGCAGAAGAGCCGCACTGGCTATTGAACTTCATTTTTCTCGGCTTGTCGTACGTGTTGTACGTCACCGCGTTCTTGGCAATCTGAATTTCCGACAACATTTGTGCGACCGTGTGTATGCAAGACAAGTTTGAGCCAACATCCATCGGAAAAAATCCATGGATTTTGTTGTCGGAATGTCCGTTCGTCTGTACGCGGCATTACACTTTTAGTGAATTTAGTTTAATTTCTTTATATAAAACCCTCATAAATGAAATAATTCATACTGTATATTTCAGAGGGGTAAAAACTTAAAGGCTGTTGGCTTAACCAGTATTTCACCAGAGAATAAGTTCAGCTGATGTGTCATGTGGATGTCACAATATCGCAACGAAGAATAGCAGGCATTCATCTGCGGGTTAATGGTGAACTTACACATGGTGGTGTAATAGTCTAAAATGTGGGAAATTGCATTATGAACATTGCTGGAATGATTGTGGTATGTCATGAATATATAACAGCGCAGACTTCAGGACGACAAGTCTCAAGAAAAAAAATAAAATGACTACACACTCTGGACTTATCAAACACACTCACTCTGGAGTCTGGACTTATCAAAATGAATCTGTTCAGAATTAAAACTGAACCCAAGGCAAACAGTTAAATACACAGATGAAATACATATATGAGAGCTGGTTTACCTGTCAAAGAATTTTGATTCCGTTTATCCAATTCTGTGATTTACACAGCTCTGACACACGGACAACGGATCAAAATAATATTGATTTGATCTTGAAAGAAAATTACAATGAAGCTTTCTTAAATTGCTTACAAAAGATAGAAAAAGTGAATCAACTTAAAGAAACGAAATCTTTACATTAACCTCCCAGGCGGTATGATTATGTCAAATGTTTGCGTCCCAAAGCGGTACATTGTTTCGTATAGAAACAATATCCGTGCCGCCCACCAGTGCCGCCTATTAGTGCCCATCAGTGCCACCTAACAGTGCCCATTAATGCCACTTATCAGTGCTCATCAGTGCCACATATCAGTGCCACCTATCAGTGCCCATAAGTGCGTCATATTATAGCCCTACTCATCAGTGCCACCTAATCAGTGCTCATCAGTGCCCATTAATGTCACCTCATCAATGCCCACCAGTTCAGCCTATCAGTGCCCATCAGTGCCGCCTCATCAGCGCACATCAGTGAAGGAAAAAAATTACTTAGTTACAAAATTTACTGACAGAAACCAAGTAAAAAAAAAGATTTTTTTCAAAATTTTTGGTCAGAGAAGACAGCCAACAAAGGAAGCCCCATAGTAACTCTATGGATGGCGTCACTTCCCAGGCATTTCACAGCTATTGTTGGCTGTCTCCTGCACAGAGCTTCCACCGCTGGCGACCAGCCCAAAGCAGCTTCAGGAAAGGTATGTATTATGGTTTCTTCTTTACAGGGCTAGATAGGTTAGCCTGAGATTGTGGATGCCAGTAGATTTACAGATTTTAATTTTAGGCTGCATTCACACTACAGCATTTTGAATCGGACAGCGCTGATGTGTGAATGGCAAAACGAGGAACTTGCATTTGAGATGCCATTCATTTGAATGACACCTCAAATCGCGGTGCGGGTCTGCCACGATTGTCACACGATAAAACATGCTGCAATCACAGCAATCCACATCGCGAGACGCATGTCGCGCCAAAGTAGCTCCTGAACTATTTTTGGGTGACATGCATCCCACGATTGCAGCATGTTTTATTGCGCGACAATCGTGGCAGACCCGCACCGCAATTTGAAGTGTCATTCAAATAAATGGCATCTCAAATGCGAGTTCCGCGTTTTGTCATTCACACATCAGCGCTGTCAAATCGCGGGCAGATCCGCGGCAGATCTGCCCACCATTCGAAATGCTGTAGTGTGAATGCAGCCTAAAGTTGAACTTCTACTTTAGTCCATAAGGCACTGAGCTGACGGAGACCATTAAATGAGATTTGGATGCAGTTTGGATATCGAGGAGGATCTCTAGCGATTGGGTTTTCTGGAACGAGGCAAACCATCTAACCCTGCAGAGGGCTATATCTGCAAGCGCATATGATCTCACTCTTAAGGAGGTCCAAAGTTTCTGGCAAGACTTCCCACTCACAGAGTGGCTTTTTACACGAAAACCTCTTTTCCCCTTGGTGGTGGTAGAAAACTTTGGAAGTTTTCATCCTGTTGGAACTTTTTCAGTATGAGAGCTTATTTGTGGATTAAAGATTTCACTGTCACTTTTCCTTTACAGAGACACTTACTATAGTGTCACATATATTTGTGTCTTAATACTTACTTGTTTCAACACATTTTGTATATTGTTCCTTGGCTTTACTGAGGCTCACTCTGAACAAAAGCGACTGTGTTATTCATATGTTATTGGACAGTAAAGTTGTAGATGAGCATGCTGGCAGTCCTAATTTGCCACCATCTCCCACCAAGCTGGCCAGGGGCACCCCCCATCTTCTTCATTTTGGGGATGAGATAGGGTACATACACACCTATAATAGAGAGAAACTCCACCATTTTACTCCATATTTTTCTGGCCTGGGGCCCATCTCCAGTAATAAAGGAATGTCCACTCATACAGCCTTTTAATGAAATGTTTCTGTGGTAGCAACATTTTTGTACATCCAATCTTCACCTTCACACCCTCACTTCCAATCCAGCATCAGTCTTCACCACAGTGTAAACATATGTTATGAATATCCAGCCATCTCTTCCATACTCCTCAATAGAGGTCCTCCTGAGCCTAACCCTAAGGTCTGACCCAAAGGGTTCTCTTACTCAGGATACAGACTTACATACTGTAAATCAGGGGTAGCCTATTCCCAGAACTCCTCTGCCTTAACTCCTCCTACACCAGTATATAAAGGGTTGCACAACTCCACCCACCAGCTCTACTCAAGGGTGGGACATTAATAAAATGGCTACTAACCCCTGCTTACAAGAACAATAAGCTTACCTTTGTGTTTTCTCTGTTGTCTTTCCTGTGTATCCAAGGGCATAGAGCACACCTGAATGGCTCCTAGTGCTTTGCCACCCTCTCCCAGTCTGAATTCCACTGTGTAGTATTTGTAATGAATATACGTATATTACATGTTCTTGATATCTGCCTGAAGTTTAGCTTTAAGGAATAGGGCATTGCGCCATGAGCCCACCCAGGTGTTACAACAGCAAATAAATATTCGCTGTTGAAACACTGATCCTCAATCCGGCTAATCAGAAGCAGGTGTGAGACCCGTTTTCCAATTGTCCGAAAAGAGAAGACTCCCAATTGGCCGCTGAGGAGGGGGAAATGGAAGCCGCTGCCGGGATGACCCGTGGAGAGCAGGGGAACAGGACGCCCCCACCGAGCAGGGGAAGCCGCTGGTGAAGCGATGGGTTAAGTGCCACTGATCAACTGGTTCCAACCAACCTCAAACATGGCATCGTCAAACCCCTCCTAAAGAAACCCAACCTCGACCCTAAGGACCCTAACTATCGCAGACCGATAACAAGCCTCAACACCATCTCCAAGATTATGGAGAAAGCAGCGGTACAACAGCTTCAACACCACCTGGACACGCACAAACTTCTAGACACTCTGCAATCAGGCTTCCGCCCAGGCCATGGCACAGAAACGGCTCTTCTCAAAATATGGGACGACGCCCTCGAAGCAGCTGATGATGGAGAATCATATCTCCTGGTACTGTTGGACCTCAGTGCAGCATTCGATACAGTGGACCACAATACTCTACTCATCCGCCTCACAGAAGTAGCAGGAGTCACTGATCCAGATCTACAATGGTTCGCATCCTTCTTAGGAAATCGCTCTCAGACAGTGAAACTAGGAGCTTTTAACCCCGGAAACCCGGGCAATCTCTTGCGGAGTCCCTCAAGGTTCACCATTGTCACCAGTGCTCTTCAACATCTACATCCGCCCACTCCTCAAAATCATCATAAAATCGGACCTCTGCTTCCACTCATACGCTGATGATACCCAACTCTACCTTCGCATCCCTGGAGAAAAAGACCATCATCAGCAACTAGAAAAATGCCTCACTTTGATAGACGACTGGATGACCACTAGCTCTCTTAAACTCAACGGTAGGGATGAGCCGAACACCCCCCGGTTCGGTTCGCACCAGAACCCGCGAACGGACCGCAAGTTCGCACGAACGTTAGAACCCCATTGACGTCTATGGGACTCGAACGTTCGAAATCAAAAGTGCTCATTTTAAAGGCTAATTTGCATGGTATTGTCCTAAAAAGGGTTTGGGGACCCGGGTCCTACCCCAGGGGACATGTATCAATGCAAAAAAAACTTTTAAAAACGGCCGTTTTTTCGGGAGCAGTGATTTTAATGATGCTTAAAGTAAAAAAAAAAAAGTGAAATATTCCTTTAAATATCGTACCTGGGGGGTGTCTATAGTATGCCTGTAAAGTGACGCGTGTTTCCCATGTTTAGAACAGTCCCTGCACCAAATGTCATTTTTAAAGGAAAAAATCTCATTTAAAACTGCTTGCGGGTTTAATGTCATGTCGGGTCATGGCAATATGGATGAAAATCAGTGAGACAAACGGCATGGGTACCCCCCAGTCCATTACCAGGCCCTTTGGGTCTTGTATGGATATTAAGGGGAACCCCGCACCCAAATTAAAATAAGGAAAGGTCCCTATATACTCTGAACAGCAGTATTCAGGCGGTGCAAACAAGACAGGGACTGTAGGTTTGTTGTTAAGTAGAATCTGTTTGTAATTTTGAACATTTTTAATGTGTTTAGCTCCAGCCAAAAAATCTTTTCTAAGCTTTTTGGAAAACATAGGGAAGGGTTATCACCCCTGTGACATTTGTTTTGCGTCTTTCCTCCTCTTCAGAAGATTTCACCTCACTTTTTTGTCCCAATGAAAAATGTTTTTTGAAAATTTGGGTTTTTTTGTGGAACAAGGATTGGAAAGCATCAGTGGAAAGGAGAAATTGTTTTCCCATATTAACTCTTACAGGAGAGAATTTCCCTTCCTTAGGGGTAGATTTCATCTCACTTCCTGTTGTCTCCTTCCGTTTGCAAGTAGGAGTCGTTTGTAAGTTAGATGTTTGAAAGTAGGGTCCTGCCCTATATACTCAGCAGAAATTTGGGCCTTAGGTGTTGCTGTGGCCAAAACACTGTAAGCCCTCACAGGGCCCTGCTGTGAAATATTAGATCAAGAATTGTAATTACATGCCCCTGTTGAACAGGAGCTGAAAAATTAGGCCTTAGGCACTGGTGCTGGTGCCACAACACTGCAACCCCTCACAGACACTCTAGTTGGAACGCAGGAACGAGCCCTGCTGCAAAGTATTGCATCAAAAATTGTAATTACACGCCCCTGTTAGACAGGGGCAGAAAAATTGGGCCTTAGGCACTGGTGCTGGTGCCACAACACTGCAACCCCTCACAGACACTCTAGTTGGAACGCAGGAACGAGCCCTGCTGCAAAGTATTGCATCAAAAATTGTAATTACACGCCCCTGTTAGACAGGGGCAGAAAAATTGGGTCTTAGGCACTGGTGCTGGTGCCACAACACTGCAACCCCTCACAGACACTCTAGTTGAAACGCAGGAACAAGCCCTGCTGCAAAGTATTGCATCAAAAATTGTAATTACACGCCCCTGTTAGACAGGGGCTGAAAAATTGGGTCTTAGGCACTGGTGCTGGTGCCACAACACTGCAACCCCTCACAGACACTCTAGTTGGAATGCAGGAACGAGCCCTGCTGCAAAGTATTACATCAAAAATTGTAATTACACGCCCCTGTTAAACAGGGGCTGAAAAATTGTGCCTTAGGCACTGGTGGTGGCGCCCAGAACCAAAAATGTTCTTACAAGCTATCAGCGTGATGATTGAGGAGGAAGAGGATAATTACTCAGGGGTAGTCACTCAGCATCAGCATAGGCAGTCTTTGAAGGGATCTGAGATTTCAAAAAAAATTATTCGGTTACATCTGCATCAGGTGCTTGGTAGCTGGTGGTGATCCAAGACTGATTCATTTTTATGAAGGTCAGCCGATCGACCGAGTCGGTGGACAGACGCACCCTGTGATCGGTTACCACGCCTCCAGCAGCACTGAATGTGCGTTCCGAAAGAACGCTGGATGCAGGACAGGCCAGTAGCTCAATTGCATACTGTGCAAGCTCTGGCCAGTGATCCATCCTCAAGACCCAGTAACCCAGAGGATTTTCGGTGGGAAAGGTGTCCAAGTCTGATCTTGCCCCTAGGTATTCCTGCACCATGTAAAACAGACGCTGGCGATGGTTGCTGGAACCGATCATACCTTGGGGCTGCGGACCAAAAAATTGTCTGAACGCATCGGTCAGACGGCCACCTTCTCCACCGCTCCTTCTTTGACTGACCGAAGCCTCAGCAACACGTTGTCCAGAAACAGGAGTTTGTAACCTCCCAGTCTCTGGGAACGCGTTGCACAGACCTTTCTGCAAGGCCTCCCGAAGATGTTTCATCCTCTGCTCCCTCTGCGATGGCAAGATAAGGTCCGCAACCTTACCCTTGTAACGTGGATCAAGGAGGGTTGCCAGCCAGTATTGGTCCTTCTCCTTGATACCACGAATACGAGGATCCTTACGCAGGCTTTGCAGGATCAGGGAGGCCATGCAGCGTAGGTTTGCTGAGGCATTCGGTCCGGAGTCCTCTGGGTCACTAAGGACAACAACGTCCGCAGCCACCTCCTCCCAGCCACGTACAAGTCCATGTGTTCCTTGGGACTGATCCCTTAAAGACTGCTGATGCTGAGTGCCAGGCTCCACCTCCATACTGACACAATCTTCCTCCTCCTCCTCCTCCTCCTCCTCGTCCTCTTCCTGTGTGATCGGCGGGCACGCAGGAACACTGTCTGGATAAAGGGGGCCTTGAGAGCTAAGGAAGTCCTCCTCTTCCTGCCTCTGTTCTGCCTCAAGTGCCCTGTCCATTATTCCACGCAGCGTGTGCTCCAACAGGTGGACAAGGGGGACAGTGTCACTGATGCATGCACTGTCAGTGCTCACCATCCTCGTGGCCTCCTCGAATGGTGACAGGACAGTGCATGCATCCCTGATCATGGCCCACTGGCGTGGGGAAAAAAAACCAAGGTCCCCTGACCCTGTCCTGGTGCCATAGTCGCACAGGTACTCATTGATGGCCCTCTGCTGCGTGTGCAGCCGCTGCAGCATGGCCAACGTCGAGTTCCACCTGGTGGGCATGTCACAGATTAGGCGGTTCTTGGGCAGGTTAAACTCCTTTTGGAGGTCCGTCAGCCGAGCACTGGCATTATATGACCGGCGGAAATGCACAGAGACTTTCCTGGCCTGCCTCAGGACATCCTGTAAGCCCGGGTACCTGCCCAAGAACCGCTGCACCACCAAGTTAAGGACGTGAGCCAAACAGGGCACATGGGTCAGTTGTCCCTGTCGGAGGGCAGAGAGGAGGTTGGTGCCATTGTCGCAAACCACCATTCCTGCCTTAAGTTGGCGTGGCGTCAACCACCTCTGAACCTGCCCCTGCAGAGCTGACAGAACCTCTGCCCCAGTGTGGCTCCTGTCCCCCAAGCACACCAGCTCAAGCACCGCATGGCATCTTTTGGCCTGCGTACTTGCGTAGCCCCTTGAACGCCTACGGAGCACCGCTGGTTCCGAGGAAGAGGCCATGGAGGAAGAAGAAGAGGAGGGGGTGGAGGAGAGAGGTGTGTCACAATCAGCATTTTGGAGGCGTGGTGGCGGAACAACCTCCAACACTACTGCACCTTGTCCTGCATCCTTCCCAGCTGCCAGCAGAGTCACCCAATGCGCCGTGAAACTTAAGTAACGTCCCTGTCCATGCCTGCTGGACCATGAGTCAGCGGTAATATGCACCTTACCGCTGACCGCCCTGTCCAGCGAGGCATGGACATTGCCTTCCACATGCCGGTAGAGAGCCGGAATCGCCTTCCGTGAGAAAAAGTGGCGTTTGGGTACCTGCCACTGAGGAACCGCACATTCCACAAACTCACGGAAGGGGGCAGAGTCTACCAACTGAAAAGGCAGCAGTTGAAGTGCTAGCAATTTTGCCAAGCTAGCATTCAACCGCTGGGCATGTGGATGGCTGGGAGCAAACTTCTTTCGGCGCTGCAGCAGCTGGGGCAGGGAAATTTGCCTGGTACAATCTGACGTCGGTGTACCAAAAGCAGATTGCCCACAAGTACTTGGCTGTGACACACCTAATTCTACACCTTCATTCCTCTCACTGCAGGTCTCAGAGAGGACTGAAGGTCTAGTGGGGTTGGAAATCTCAGCTGATGAGGAGCAAGGAGAGATCGTCTTTGTTCTTTGGTGTGGGTCTTTTAGATACGCTTGCCAACGAACTGCATGGCAGGTCAACATATGTCTGGTCAAGCATGTGGTACCCAAGCGGGAGATGTTTTGGCCACGCGAGATACGCTTGAGACATATGTTGCAAATAGCAGCGGTGCGATCTGATGCACTCGTCTCAAAAAAGGCCCACACCAAAGAACTTTTTGAATAACGCGCAGAGACTGCAGCGCCCTGCACATGTGGAGCTTTGGGGTGTGATGCAGTCAATGTGCTGCCCTTAGGCTGGCCCCTGGAGGGCATCCTGCCTAGTTGGTGATGTGCCACCTCCTCCTCCTCCTCCTCCTCTCTCCTATCAGGCACCCACGTTGAGTCAGTGACCTCATCATCCCCTCCCTCCTCATCACTGGAGCAAACCTGGCAGTATGCTGCAGCAGGGGGAGCATGACTGCCAGATTGCTGTCCTTCTTGGGCACCCCCTCTGTCCGTGCTCATGTTACTGCTTTCATTGAGCTCAGTATCATCATCAGAGCCTTCCAAACGCTGGGCATCCTCCTGGAGCATGTACCCAACACTGTGGTCAAACAGTTCGAGGGAATCCTCATGAGGACATGGTGGAGCTAGGGAAGGAGTCACTGATGACATTGAGCTGAGGGAAGAGGCCGCTGCTTTGCCAGACAAAGCACCCTGGGCATGGGTGAGAGAGGATGAGGAGGATGAGGACGGCTTGGTCATCCACTCGACCAAGTCTTCCGCATGTTGCGGCTCAACACGGCCAGCTGCCGAAAAAAAGGCCAAGCGTGTCCCATGGCCACGTGCTGATGAGGATGCACCGTCTCCACGACCAGCACTAGACACAGAGCCTGCTTGCCCTCTCTTATTGGCTTGTGACTGTCTGCCTCTCCTTCTTGGCCTTCCAGACATACTAATGGCCTGTAGCTGCACTAAGCTGGGATAGAACACCTGTAATTTTCTTAAGGTAGCTTTATATACTGTAACCAGACAAGCCTGCCTGTCAGTAGGAAGATAACAGGAACGGATCTAGCTGAACACTGTGAGCAGGACGTACTGCACTAAATGTATATAGCAGGAACGGATCTAGCTGAACACTGTGAGCAGGACGCACTGCACTGAATGTAAATAGCAAGAACGGATCTAGCTGAACACTGTGAGCAGGACACACTGTACTAAATGTAAATAGTCTAGCTGCCTGACCGTGGTATTAATAGGATCAAAAAGAACACCTGTAATTTTCTTAAGGTAGCTTTATATACTGTAACCAGACAAGCCTGCCTGTCAGTAGGAAGATAACAGGAACGGATCTAGCTGAACACTGTGAGCAGGACGCACTGTACTAAATGTAAATAGTCTAGCTGCCTGACCGTGGTACTAATAGGATCAAAAAGAACACCTGTAATTTTCTTAAGGTAGCTTTATATACTGTAACCAGACAAGCCTGCCTGTCAGTAGGAAGATAACAGGAACGGATCTAGCTGAACACTGTGAGCAGGACACACTGTACTAAATGTAAATAGTCTAGCTGCCTGACCGTGGTACTAATAGGATCAAAAAGAACACCTGTAATTTTCTTCAGGTAGCTTTATATACTGTAACCAGACAAGCCTGCCTGTCAGTAGGAAGATAACAGGAACGGATCTAGCTGAACACTGTGAGCAGGACACACTGTACTAAATGTAAATAGTCTAGCTGCCTGACCGTGGTACTAATAGGATCAAAAAGAACACCTGTAATTTTCTTCAGGTAGCTTTATATACTGTAACCAGACAAGCCTGCCTGTCAGTAGGAAGATAACAGGAACGGATCTAGCTGAACACTGTGAGCAGGACGTACTGCACTAAATGTATATAGCAGGAACGGATCTAGCTGAACACTGTGAGCAGGACGCACTGCACTGAATGTAAATAGCAGGAACGGATGTAGCTGAACACTGTGAGCAGGACGCACTGCACTAAATGTAAATACCAGGAACGGATCTAGCTGAACACTGTGAGCAGGACGCACTGCACTGAATGTAAATAGCAGGAACGGATGTAGCTGAACACTGTGAGCACAACGCACTGCACTAAATGTAAATACCAGGAACGGATCTAGCTGAACACTGTGAGCAGGACGCACTGCACTGAATGTAAATAGCAGGAACGGATCTAGCTGAACACTGTGAGCAGGACGCACTGCACTAAATGTAAATACCAGGAACGGATCTAGCTGAACACTGTGAGCAGGACGCACTGCACTGAATGTAAATAGCAGGAACGGATCTAGCTGAACACTGTGAGCAGGACGCACTGCACTAAATGTAAATACCAGGAACGGATCTAGCTGAACACTGTGAGCAGGACGCACTGCACTGAATGTAAATAGCAGGAACGGATCTAGCTGAACACTGTGAGCAGGACGCACTGCACTAAATGTAAATACCAGGAACGGATCTAGCTGAACACTGTGAGCAGGACGCACTGCACTGAATGTAAATAGCAGGAACGGATCTAGCTGAACACTGTGAGCAGGACGCACTGCACTGAATGTAAATAGCAGGAACGGATCTAGCTGAACACTGTGAGCAGGACGCACTGTACTGAATGTAAATAGCAGGAACGGATCTAGCTGAACACTGTGAGCAGGACACACTGCACTGAATGTAAATAGCAGGAACGGATCTAGCTGAACACTGTGAGCAGGACGCACTGTACTGAATGTAAATAGCAGGAACGGATCTAGCTGAACACTGTGAGCAGGACGCACTGCACTGAATGTAAATAGCAGGAACGGATCTAGCTGAACACTGTGAGCAGGACGCACTGCACTGAATGTAAATAGCAGGAACGGATCTAGCTGAACACTGTGAGCAGGACGCACTGTACTGAATGTAAATAGCAGGAACGGATCTAGCTGAACACTGTGAGCAGGACACACTGCACTGAATGTAAATAGCAGGAACGGATCTAGCTGAACACTGTGAGCAGGACGCACTGTACTGAATGTAAATAGCAGGAACGGATCTAGCTGAACACTGTGAGCAGGACACACTGCACTAAATGTAAATAGTCTAGATAGAAGATAACAGGAACGGATCTAGCTAAACTGAATACAGTGTATATATATATGCAACACCTGGGATGCATATATATACACAATACACTGTAAGTGCAGCTAACTGACTGACTGTTCTGCCTAATCTATCTAACTCAAATCAAATGACACTGTCTCTCTCTCTCTCTATCTCTCAGCACACCGGAACACACACTACACAGGGCCGCCGTGCAGGCGGCCTTATATAGTGTGGGGTGTGTACTAAATCCCCTGAGCCATAATTGGCCAAAGCCACCCTGGCTTTGGCCAATTACAGCTCTCTCTACTGACGGCGCTGTGATTGGCCAAGCATGCGGGTCATAGTGCATGCTTGGCCAATCATCAGCCAGCAATGCACTGCGATGCCGCAGTGAATTATGGGCCGTGACGCGCCACACGAATTTGGCGCGAACGGCCCATATCGTTCGCAATTCGGCGAACGACCGAACAGCCGATGTTCGAGTCGAACATGGGTTCGACTCGAACACGAAGCTCATCCCTACTCAACGGATCAAAAACAGAGCTTCTTCTCCTACACGCAAATCAAAATTCCAAAACTAAGACCCCATGGACACCACCCACCATCTTCGGACAGACTATTTCTCCAAGCACCAAAGCCAAGAGTCTCGGAGTAATTTTGGACTCAGAAATGTCAATGGAGGCACAAATAGGATCAGTAGTTAGCCAATCTCACCATCTCCTCCGCCTGCTACGTAGACTCATCCCCTTCATCCCAGAAGAGGACAAAGCAGCAGTAGTTGGAACAATCATCAATTCCAGACTTGACTACGCAAACTCCCTCTACATAGGACTAACCCAATATCAGCTTGCACGCTTGCAACTCATCCAAAACACGGCGGCAAGACTGTTAACAGGAAAAAAACCCTGGGAATCCATCTCCCCTTCCCTGAGGAGCCTACATTGGCTATCCGTAAAGAACCGAATCAAATTCAAGACCCTCTGCCTTACCCACAAATGTATACAAGGAAACGCTCCTCAATACCTATGCGAGAAAATAAAGCACTATACACCCAATCGCAGTCTTAGATCTTCAAACCAAAACCTCCTCCTTATTCCAAAAACACGCTACAAAACAAAAGGAGAAAGAAGATTCGCAGTCCAAGGACCACGGCTATGGAACGCTCTACCTACCCACATCCGCATGGAAGAAAACCATCAGGCCTTTAGGAAGAAAGTCAAGACATACCTCTTCTAAGAAGCTGGACAACACAGGAGAGATCAAGCGCCTCGAGGCGATTCAGTTCGCATGTGCAGCGCTATACAAATCATTCATTCATTCATATTTGTTACATGTTCTCATACACAGCATAATTGAAAACCTTTTTAGATGCTCTTTTATGATAACTCCAGCATTGTAAGATCCTATTCAGTTCTCTTTGTTTATGAGGGGGCTGAGGAGCTGTGTTTGTCATAGTTACCCTGCCTCTACTGTGCTGGCAGAGTTCATTATCAGTTGTGTGCCCTAACACCGAGGTAAAGTGACACTAGCTGATATCCCTATTCTCCAGAAACAATACATACACTCCAATACACACGACATACCATATATAGTGGGGTTTTCTCAAATATGACTGCAAAAGTGGAAATACACACTAAAAGCTAGCAGGTAAGTCAGCCAGTTAGCACCTTTTCCAACGCAAGCGTCAGTTGGTACCACACACAACACATACAAGGTGTTAACTTTGTAACTACCCTCATCTTTCTTTTGTTTGACATTACCCGAAAATGTCTAGTGAATGTAAAATGATCTAGGTATAGCTACAGTAGCCTTTCAGTCATTGCTCACTCTTGACAAATGCAGCAATTGAGTACTGCAGAGAAATTGCTTTTGTTAGATTTGTTCGCCGGGCTGGTCAGTACGTCCTCACAGACGAGGCGAAGCAGAATTTCTCTTGTACACTCCATCTGCCTCTATTACTGAAGATCACTGTGCATCATTCTCCATGACATGTGGAATGGAAGCCCATGTTCTGATCTTCTGAATGTCTGATTCATTATCTCTGGGTGTCAGGCTGTCGTGTACACTTCATTACAATACAGGTGGAAAGTGATCTGCAGAGCTGCAGCCTCCAACCTTGTAATATGTGACTCACAGGTGCCAAGTCAGCTGAACACGAACACCTCGCTGAACCTCAGTCCCATCTTAACATTTCAGAGCGACAGGAATTTTTAGTGTCGGGGATTTGAAAACTTGTGCTCGGAAATCTCAGTAGTTGTAAGTGTACCTGTCATTTTTTTGGCAGACGAAAAGCATTGAGGAAAAAACGCCCTAAAGAAAAATATATATTTATTGAAATACGAAGGTTTTGGCTGTAAGATAATAGCAAGCATCTCCTCCATAGCCCAAGGCCCCTTCTCTTTCATTTACTGTACACTCAAACAAAAATGAAACATTAAGATTTTCCCCCTCAATGACCAGGCCATTTTTTTGCGATTCGGCTCTGCGTTGATTTAACTGAAAATTGCGCGGTCGTGTGACACTGTACCCAAACAAAATTGACGCCCTTTTTTCCCCATATATAGAGATTTCTTTTGGTGGTATTTGATCATCTCTGCAGTTTTTATTTTTTGCACTATAAACAAAAAAAAGCGACAATTTTGAAAAAAAAAAACCACATTATTTTGTACTTTTTCTATAATAAATAACCCCATTTTTTTTAAAAAAAAGCAAATTTTTTCTCAGTTTAGGCTAATATGTATTCTTATACATATTTTTGGTAAAAAAAAATTGCAATAAGCGTATATTGATTGGTTTGCGCAAAAGTTATAGCGTCTACAAAATAGGGGATAGATTTATAGCATTTTTTATTTATTTTATTTTTTTTTACTAGTTACTAATGGCGGCGATCTGCAATTTTTATTGGGACTGCGACACTATGGCGCACACATCAGACACTTTTGACACATTTTTGGGACCATTGACATTTATACAGCGATCAGTGCTATAAAAATACATTGATTACTGTAAAAATGTCACTGGCAGGGAAGGGGTTAACACTAGGGGGCGATCAAGGGGTTAAGTGTGTTCCCTGACTGTTTGTTCTAACTGTAGGGGGAGGGGACTGATCTAGAGGAAATGACAGATCGTGATTCCTAGCTATTAGGAACTCACGATCTGTCTCTCCTCACCGAACAGAACAGGGATGTGTGTGTGTGTGTGTGTGTGTGTGTGTGTGTGTGTGTGACTGGACGGCTTAAGTAGGCAGGACTGACGAGCAGGATATCATCAACAGCTGAGTAACTGTGGAGAGATAGGAGCTGGCAATTAGCCAACAGCTGAGCGGCCAGCTCAGAGAAAGAAGGGCTGAGCCTAGCCTTGACATATATGCTGAAATGTAGCAGAAAATGTGTGTATTTAAGGAGAGGTGGAAATAGAAACTTTAAAGAGGACTACAAATCCCAGCAGTACAGGAACAATGCAGCATACCACCAGTTATAGGGGTTTATATAGAGAGCCATGCATTGTATATAGAGAGATGACTGCACTGTATTAATTCATTGTACTGTATAGAGAGACCCATGCATTGTGCTGTATACAGAGAGATCCATGCATTGTGCTGTATACAGAGAGATCCCTTTCATGGGAAATAGGAAAAGGTGGATACTTTTTCCACCATCTATACTGGGCTCACCTCACTCTACAGAGGTCTCAGGTCACATGATACCTTTCTGGTCTAGGCATGCTTTATATCCCTGACAGTAAAGCAGAGAGATGAGCGGAGGGTTCCCCCACTACTGGTTCCTCTATTGTGCTGTATTGGGCTTGCACTATAAATGGCTACATTTGTCTCCTACATTGTGTGCAATATCTACCATTTCCCTCTTACATTCTGTTGATGTCTTCTGTAGCTTTATTCCTGGCTGGCAGTTCACTCCAATCTCTGTATTTATGCATCTGTTGCCCCTCGATGTGAAAACACAATGATTCCCATCATGGGATGCCCTGTGTATTTGTGTATATGTCATAATAATAATAAAACATGGTGCACTAATTCAAGAAGCTATGCAGCAAAAATAGACCAATATGCAGGAATGACTATCCCTAATTTGAAAAAAAAGGCAGTAATATGTGATAATATTGTGAAACAATGATAAAGTGCACTAATTGAAGAAGCTATGCAGCAAAAATAAACAAACATGCATGAATGACTATCCCTCACCTAGGAAAAGAAAAAAAAACAAGAATGCGATAATATGCGAAACAGTGATGAAGTGGGCTAATTCAAGAAGCTAAGTAGCAAAAATAGACAAATATGCATGAATGCCTATCCCTAATTTAGAAAAAATCACAAAGCAAAAATTGCAGTAATATACGATAATATGCGAAACAGTGATAAAGTACACTAATTCAAGAAGCTAAACTGCAAAAATAGACAAATATGCATAAATGACTGTCCCAAAAAAAAAATTAAAAAAAATTACAATAATATAATATCTAGTAATATGTGAAACAGTGATAAAAGTGCAAATGAATATCTGCTTTTGATTCAAGCACTTTTATCACTGTTTTGTATATTATCGCATATTATTGTATTTTCTATTTTTTTTAATTCGGGATAGTCATTTATGCATATTTGTCTATTTTTGCTGTTTAGCTTCTTGAATTATTTCACTTTATCACTGTTTCACATATTATCGCTATTGCATGTTACTGCATTTTTTTTTATTTTTTTTTATTAGGGATAGGCATTCATGCCTATGTTTAATTTTGCTGCTTAGCTTCGTGAACTAGCGCACTTCATCGCGGTTTCACTTATTATCACATATTATCACATTTTATTTATTTATTTTTTAATGAGGGATAGTCATTCATGCATATTTGTTTCTTTTTGCTGCATAGCTTCTTGAATTAGTGCACTTTATCATTGTTTCACAACATTATCGCATATTACTGCATTTTTTTTAAATTTAAATTAGGCATAGTCATTCCTACATATTTATCTATTGTTGCTGCATAGCTTCTTGAATTAGTGCACCATTAAATGGTAGTGAGTGAGGTGAGCCCAGTATAGATGGTGACAAAAGTATCCAACTTTTCCTATTTCCCATGAAAGGGATCTCTCTGTTTATAGCACAACTCATGGGTCTCTCTGTATACAGCACAATTAATGAATCAACCTGTATACAGCACCGTACATGGATCTCCTTACAACACAGTACAGTGCAGTCATCTCTCTATATACAATGCATGACTCTCTATATACACCCCCTATAGCTGGTGGTATTCTGCATTGTTACTGTATTGCTGGGATTTGTAGTCCTCTGTGAGGTTTTTATTTCCACCTCTCGGTAAATACACAATTTCTGCAAAATCTGCTAAACCTCAGCATATAAACAAGATAAAATAAAACATTCCAAATTGTGCTCCACCAATGAGATATTCAGCTTAGTCACTCTTTGATTTCTACCTCCCTGAACTCCATATCAGAACTCATGGTTGCCATTCACCTCTCTGCACATCACTCCCAAAGAGATTCTATGGCTGCCCCAGCACCAATTAAAGAAAAACCTTACACACAGCAGGGAGCAATGATGAAAATTCAGCCACAGTGGACCCCCTGTGGTGGGATAATTATTACACAACACAACTGAACCAGAACTTGCAGGATGTCTGCAAAGAAAGTTGATCTGGAGTCATGCAATGTGGACTTGCTGCAGCACAATTACTTGCTACCTGGGATTGTTTCATAGAAATAAATAATTTTTGTATGATAGATTAATTATTTTATGCAATGACACAGGGTTTATCATTATATATGATTGTTGGAGTAAATGTATTTCACACGCGTACAGTAAGGGATTAGGTTAATAGCAGTGGGTTCACTATCACCAGATTGTGGGATTATAGATTTGCACTGCTTGCTTCTTTCTTCTTGCCAAAAACGGGCTCTTGCTATAGACTTGCGGGGCTCTTGCTGTAGACTTGCGGGGCTCTTGCTGTAGACTTGCAGGGCTCTTGCTGTAGACTTGCAGGGCTCTTGCTGTAGACTTGCAGGTCTCTAGCTGTAGACTTGCGGGGCTCTTGCTGTAGACTTGCAGGGCTCTTGCTGTAGACTTGCAGGGCTCTTGCTGTAGACTTTCAGGGCTCTTGCTGTAGACTTGCAGGGCTCTTGCTGTAGACTTGCAGGTCTCTAGCTGTAGACTTGCGGGGCTCTTGCTGTAGACTTGCAGGGCTCTTGCTGTAGACTTGCAGGGCTCTTGCTGTAGACTTGCGGGGCTTGTGCTGTAGGCTTGCAGGGCTCTTGCTGTAGACTCACCACTGCAACATGGCTCTTGCTCGCTCATAATAGCAGCTAGGGATGAGCTTCGAGTTCGAGTCGAACTCATGTTCTACTCGAACATTGGCTGTTCGCAAGTTCGCCGAACAGCGAACAATTTGGGGTGTTCGCGGCAAATTCGAATGCCGCGGAACACCCTTTAAAAGTCTATGGGAGAAATCAAAAGTGCTAATTTTAAAGGCTTATATGCAAGTTATTGTCATAAAAAGTGTTTGGGGACCCGGGTCCTGCCCCAGGGGACATGGATCAATGCAAAAAAAAGTTTTAAAAACGGACGTTTTTTCAGGAACAGTGATTTTATTAATGCTTAAAGTCAAACAATAAAAGTGTAATATCCCTTTAAATTTCGTACCTGGGGGGTGTCTATAGTATGCCTGTAAAGGGGCGCATGTTTCCTGTGTTTAGAACAGTCTGACAGCAAAATGACATTTGGAAGGAAAAAACTCATTTAAAACTACCCGCGGCTATTGCATTGCCGACAATACACATAGAAGTTCATTGATAAAAACGGCATGGGAATTCCCCACAGGGCAACCCCGAACCAAAAAAAAAAAAAAAAAAATGATGTGGGGGTCCCCCTAAATTCCATACAAGGCCCTTCAGGTCTGGTATGGATATTAAGGGGAACCCCAGCCAAAATTTTAAAAAAAAATTGACGTGGGGTTCCCCCTAAATTCCATACCAGACCCTTCAGGTCTGGTATGGATTTTAAGGGGAACCCCGCGCCGAAAAAAAAAAAAAAAACGGCGTGGGGTCCCCCCAAAAATCCATACCAGACCCTTATCCGAGCACGCAACCTGGCAGGCCGCAGGAAAAGAGGGGGGGACGAGAGTGCGCCCCCCCCCCTCCTGAACCGTACCAGGCCACATGCCCTCAACATTGGGAGGGTGCTTTGGGGTAGCCCCCAAAACACCTTGTCCCCATGTTGATGAAGACAAGGGCCTCATCCCCACAACCCTGGCCGGTGGTTGTGGGGGTCTGCGGGCGGGGGGCTTATCGGAATCTGGAAGCCCCCTTTAACAAGGGGACCCCCAGATCCCGGCCCCCCCCTGTGTGAAATGGTAAGGGGGTACTTACCCCTACCATTTCACTAAAAAACTGTCAAAAATGTTAAAAATGACAAGAGACAGTTTTTGACAATTCCTTTATTTAAATGCTTCTTCTTTCTTCCTTCATCTTCTTCTTCTTCTGGTTCTTCTGGCTCTTCTGGTTCTTCCTCCGGCGTTCTCGTCCAGCATCTTCTCCGCGGCGTCTTCTATCTTCTTCTCCTCGGGCCGCTCCGCACCCATGGCATGAGGGGTGAGGCTCCCGCTCTTCTCTTCATCTTCTTCTCTTCTTCATCTTCTTCTTCATCTTCTTCTTCTTCTTCTTCTTCTTCCTTCTTCTCTTCTTCCTGTCTTCTCCGGGCCGCTCCGCAGCCATGCTGTGGCATGGAGGGAGGCTCCCGCTGTGTGACGGCGTCTCTTCGTCTGACGGTTCTTAAATAACGGGGGGCGGGGCCATCCGGTGACCCCGCCCCCTTCTGACGCACGGTGACTTGAGGGACTTCCCTGTGACGTCACGGGGAATGCCACAGGGAAGTCCCGTCATGTCACCGTGCGTCAGAGGGGGGCGGGGTCACCGGGTGGCCCCGCCCCCCGTTATTTAAGAACCGTCAGACGAAGAGACGCCGTCACACAGCGGGAGCCTCCCTCCATGCCACAGCATGGCTGCGGAGCGGCCCGGAGAAGACAGGAAGAAGAGAAGAAGGAAGAAGAAGAAGAAGATGAAGAAGAAGATGAAGAAGAAGATGAAGAAGAGAAGAAGATGAAGAGAAGAGCGGGAGCCTCCCCCCTCATGCCATGGGTGCGGAGCGGCCCGAGGAGAAGAAGATAGAAGACACCGCGGAGAAGATGCTGGACGAGAACGCCGGAGGAAGAACCAGAAGAGCCAGAAGAACCAGAAGAAGAAGAAGATGAAGGAAGAAAGAAGAAGCATTTAAATAAAGGAATTGTCAAAAACTGTCTCTTGTCATTTTTAACATTTTTGACAGTTTTTTAGTGAAATGGTAGGGGTAAGTACCCCCTTACCATTTCACACAGGGGGGGGGCCGGGATCTGGGGGTCCCCTTGTTAAAGGGGGCTTCCAGATTCCGATAAGCCCCCCGCCCGCAGACCCCCACAACCACCGGCCAGGGTTGTGGGGATGAGGCCCTTGTCTTCATCAACATGGGGACAAGGTGTTTTGGGGGGCTACCCCAAAGCACCCTCCCAATGTTGAGGGCATGTGGCCTGGTACGGTTCAGGAGGGGGGGGGCCGCACTCTCGTCCCCCCCTCTTTTCCTGCGGCCTGCCAGGTTGCGTGCTCGGATAAGGGTCTGGTATGGATTTTTAGGGGGACCCCACGCCGTTTTTTTTTGGCGCGGGGTTCCCCTTAAAATCCATACCAGACCTGAAGGGTCTGGTATGGAATTTAGGGGGAACCCCACGTCAATTTTTTTTTTAAATTTTGGCTGGGGTTCCCCTTAATATCCATACCAGACCTGAAGGGCCTTGTATGGAATTTAGGGGGACTCCCACATCATTTTTTTTTTTTAATTTTGGTTCGGGGTTGCCCTGTGGGGAATTCCCATGCCGTTTTTATCAATAAACTTCTATGTGTATTGTCGGCAATGCAATAGCCGTGGTAGTTTTAAATGTGTTTTTTCCTTCAAAATGTCACTTTGCTGTCAGACTGTTCTAAACACGGGAAACATGCGCCCCTTTACAGGCATACTATAGACACCCCCCAGGTATGAAATTTAAAGGGATATTACACTTTTATTGTTTGACTTTAAGCATTATTAAAATCACTGCTCCTGAAAAAACGGCCGTTTTTAAAACTTTTTTTTGCATTGATTCATGTCCCCTGGGGGAGGACCCGGGTCCCCAAACACTTTTATTGACAATAACTTGCATATTAGCCTTTAAAATTAGCACTTTTGATTATTCATGTTCGTGTCCCATAGACTTTAATGGCGTTCGCGTGTTCGAACGAATTTTTTTCCTGTTCGCATGTTCTGGTGCGAACCGAACAGGGGGGTGTTCGGCTCATCCCTAATAGCAGCATTGTTTTGCTTTCTCACCACCTGCTTTAACCCCTTGGACCCTGCAGAAGCATGCAGTTGTGGGGCGCTTGCAGAGTGTCTCCAATTACTTGAATGGGTCCCGACTGGCAGGTAGGGTTGCCACCTCATCCCTTTAAACCCAAACACATATAAATTCCACAGGTTCTGAGGTTCATTTATTGCAGATAAGGCACCAAGTGAGTTTAATTACCAACTTAATCAGCCACAGAACCTGTGTCATTAATATGTGTTCGGGTTTCAAGGGATGAGGTGGCAACTCTACTGGCAAGTGATAGCACCCACCAAAAGCAACATGTTGTTTAATTCCTGCTGTGGCATGTGTACACCAAAGGACATAGGAATTGGGGCCGGTACAACCTTGACTCAACCACAATGTTTTACCACCAGACCCCCCCCCCCTCGCTCCTCTAAAAAGTGAAAAAAGTGATCCGAGTGAGTTGGAAAGGTGGTGAGGAGGCTATATCTTGCCTCCTCAGCACCTGAGTTAAAACCAAGATTGTTGTTCAATGCACGCGATTGCAACTTTCTCCCAAGTTGTTCAGGTAGATCTCCACCTCTTTAAGGTTGCCTACCCCTGCTTTAAATCCTAACAGGAATACAGGGAAGACAGGCTGCCTACTACTGCCTAGTTGTTTATAGATGTAGTGCACCAGTTCACTCAATGTTATTTTACTGAAGATATGATTATCTGGGAACTCCTTTACCTTACCTGTTTGCAGTTATAGAGAGGTGCCACCAAACACACCCACCATAGACTACTCCTACAATTGACCTGATGGATCAAAGTGTGAGTACTAAGATGTTTTATCACCAGTTTGGCTACATGTCTCCCACAATGAGGAAATCTGAAGGATCATAGTGAGGGTACTAAGAAGTTTCATTACCAGTTGGGTCTAAATCTGAATTGAGTATCTGATGGGTGATACAGCAAACAAAGGAAAGGAACATAGACTTCAGAAAGAAGACCTGTCCACTGGTGAGGCATGGGGATGAGCATACTGATTTGCTACAGAGAAATTTGTTGCAAGCCAAAGCTTGGTCACTCTAGCAAAACCAAAGATGAGAATCACTTCCCAGCTCATGCCTGACATGCAGAGTGGCAGCTGGTCCCTCAAATATGAAGCATGAGTTTGCTTTATGGGACCCTCTGCATATAAAGAACTGGTAAGGGGGTCTATAAAACCACTTTTTAGATCCACTAATACTGCCAAGCAAATCAAAAATGTCACCTTGCAGAGCAAATGATATGTTCACTTAACAGGTTTACTGTGGAATGGACTTTCTACTATTTATTCATTTATAGTCAACATGCAAACTTTATATGGTTCAAAGTGCAAATAATTGGAGTCGGCACCAACAGTAACTATACAGGATTCATACCTGCAGGTACCTTTATTATTAAACAACCATTGTGCAGTACCTTGATTACAACCTTGACTTCTGTTTAGAGTCTGTTATTTGCTAATCTCTCCTCTTTCCAATGAGACCCCACAAAGGAATTAAAGTGATTGTAAAGTCACCTTAATGCATTCTATGCATTAGGATGAAAAACCTTCTGTGGGGCAGCTCCCCCAGACCCCTCCCTCCCTATTTCTTACCTGAGCCAATCCGATCCAGCAATGTGCGCAAGCTCCAGCCATTCGCTTCAGCTGCTGTCAATCAAAAGCTGTGAAGCGGGGACGGGGCCGAGTCCCGCTGGCTGTGTCAGTGGACACAGCAGCTGGCATCGGGAGCTCGCTCGCACAGGTGCCCCAATGGCTCCCAATGAAGGGAAGAGACTTAGAGTGCCAGTGGGGAACCCCAGAAAAAGAGGATCGGTACTGCTCTGTGCAAAAGCATTTCACAGAGCAGGTAAGTATAACATGTTTGTTATTTTAAAAAAAAAAACGTTTTTCTAATAATTTTAAGTGACATTTCACTGTTTTTTTGAAAACTGGAGCAACATGGATAGCTCCGAATCAGCGTTAAAGTCGAAGCCCTTTTGACAGAGTTGACCCAGAATTGGAGGACTCTATAGGTACAAAATTTTCTGATGCTCACCCAGTGGCATCGTAAGGGGGGGGCAGGGGGTGCGGCCCTCACCCAGGTGACACCCACCAGAGGGTGACACCAGGCTCAGACAAGTATTGGTGCCGCGGCTCCCTCCTTTCCTTCTGGGATCTGTTCGGCTGCACGTGATGTGCAGGGAGAGTGGGGGAGGAGGGAGTAAGGCAGAGTGATACAGGGTGCCCGGGATCCGACCGTCCCACACACTATAATCACATCTCTGCTGCCCACCGGCTGCACTCACTGCAGACCAGACTATAGCTGCCTCCTCCTCGGCTCTGACGTTTCAAGCACACAGACCGGGAGGAAGAGCCGAGGAAGAGGAAGAGGGACACCACGCTACAGCTCCTGCCCAGGGCTAAGGCACTGTATGTAACTTTAAACAGGAATATTGCAGGGGATGGGGACATGGTAATTGGGAGGGGCAACATTGACAGGTAACATCTATGCTGCTAGGAGTGATTTTAGGGAGGGGGTGGGGTGGGGGCTAGAGGATATGTGCTAGGGGGGCTTTGATTTGGGTTAGAACCAGTGCTAGAATTAGAAGGGGGGGCAGATTTGAAGTTTGACCCCCCCAGCACAATTCTTCCTTCCCAAAGCACACCCTAGCACATATCCTCTAACCCCCCCCAATCAAAGATCCCACCCAAGCTCCATCCATTCCCCCCAATCCTATCCCGGCTCCATCCACCTCCCGTCCCTATACCGGCTCCATCCACCCCCATTCTGGCTACGTCCACTCCCTCCAATCCCACGCCGGCTCTATCCATCCCCTCCGACCTCATGCCGGCTCAATCGACCCCCTCCGATCCCATGCCGGCTCAATCCACCCCTGATCACATCCCGGCTCAATCCAATACCCCCATCCCTCCTCCATCCACCCCCTCGGATCCCATCCAGGCTCCATCCCCCACCTCTGATCCCATCCCAGCTCCATCCATCCCCCCAATCCCACCCCGGTTCCATCCACCCCGCAATCCCATCCTGGCTCAATCCATCCCCCAACCCCTCACATTCCGGCTCCATCCATTGTGGCGGGTTTAAGGGGGGAGAGCTGCACCGATGCACTAGCCTGCTTAGTGCCGGAGGGGGGTGACTCCATTTTTTATCGCACCAGGTGACACCAACCCTAGTGACGCCACTGTGCTCACCTCCACATTCTTATGTCCTTTTCTTGGTGTGACAAGACAGGTTGTGCTTATGGAGGACCAAATCTGTCTCAGTGCACTGATTCTATGCATAAAAAAGTTTGTATTAATCCTTGTGAGCACGTCAAAGCTATAATTTAAGCTGCCCTCCTCTTCTCTCCATTATTCAAATGTCAAATGCCAGACCTTTTGTGGGCAGCAGAGGCTTTAGCATATGGAAGTGTAATGTGAAGGCTCCTATTGCCAGCATGGAGTGGAGTGTAATCTGAACTTGGGTGAAAGTTGAGGTCCCATTTACTTGTAGGCAGGTGCAGTCTACTTTTTCCACTGCAGAGGGCGCTCAACCTCAGTGGCATTGTAGGGGGCAAGGAAATTAAGAGGAATGTGGTTCCTCTATGGTTTCCTGGGTCACTAGGGAAGCTATCGGATTGGATGCTGCCACCCCATGTGACTTTAACAGCCATCTTGGGTCAGGCAAAGCTTATTTAAAGCCCTGACTCCCAAGCTTGGCGTACATTTCTTGTGTGGGTAATGTAGGGACAGGTCACCCCTCTGACTGGGGAGCAGGGAGAGGTTCCAGACAAGTAGGGAAAGGATAGGGCATGACATCCTTTCTGGAAATCTCCCCATTTGGGTACAGACCAGCCAGGCTGCATTCCTCCCCTCAAGACAGATGCTGTCAGCACACCTGAGGCCTGCTCAGCTACACATTGTTGTTACTGTATATGCTGTGATTATTCCCCTTTCGGGTGTCTTCCCGCCGGGTTGTTGGGAATTACTGGATTCTGTATTAATACAAGTTCTGTCTTCTGCAACTGAACTCTGTGTGTTTACTAACACCGCACCATGCTGCTCCACCCCACATATTGCCTGCAATTAGGAACCACAAGGAGACAGGCATCCATCTCAAGGCACGTTTTTATAAAGAAAGGTTGCCTTTTATGTACCTATTTGCGCTATGTTGAAAAAATAAAGGTCAAATGGGGAAGCTTATGTTAGGTTGTACAACCCATCCAGCTTGCTTTTTTCTTCCAGCTGCTGTAGATAGGCAATTGGTAGCAAACATTGGAAATGTCACAATGGACTCGTGCTACTTCCCAAGCATCTGGATCCACTAAACATCTGCTTGATGAGTATCCTACATTGATGTGGTTGAACAGACAGCGCTTTGAAATTGTAGATAAGTTATGTTGTCTGCTGCAGTAACTGTGAAAGAAGTAAAGGTCAGACATGTATGCATTAACATTTAGTGTTATATGTTTTTCTATAGATTATGTATGCAGCAGATTTGGCAGCATTATAGGACTCACTACATGAAAACTGAAAATACTGACTTAAAGGACAACTTTGAATATGTTAAATGAAGTGTTAAACATTATAGTCACATAAATACTGCACTTTCATGAACAAAATGTTAATGTTTACATTAATTCCACTTAGTATTAACAGCGGCGCATCATTTTATGATGTCAGGAGGTAAACAGCTAAAGAGCAAAATCAGAAGCCTGAACTAGTCATTTTTATTTTAACCACTTGGCCTCTGGATGGTTTTACCCCCTTCATGACCAGGGCAATTCTTGTTATTCAGCACTGTGCTATTTTAACTGACAATTGCACGGTATGCAAATTAAATAGATATAATTTTTTTTTCACATAAATAGAGCTTTCTTTTGGTGGTATTTGATGACCACTAGGTTTTTTTATTTTTCATATATAACCGGTTCCCGACCGGCTCACGTGTATTTACGGGGGCAGAATGCCTCCCCTCTGCGAAACCCTGTACGGGTTTCCTTTAAAAGCTGAAGGGGCGTGCGCCCACTGCACACCGGGGGACCCGATGCGCGCAGCCGGTGATCGCTGCTGGCCACGCGCGATTGCGTGCATGAGCGCCAGCATGGGGATTTGGGATCTGTGTGTGTAAACACACAAATCCCTGTGCTGTCAGAGGAGAGAAGACATGTTGTTTGTTCCTAGTAAGTAGGAACAGCGATATGTCTCCTCTCCTACTCAGTCCTATCCCCATACAGTTAGAACACACTGAGGGAACACACATTTAACCCCTTGATCGCCCCCTAGTGTTAATCCCTTCCCTACCAGTGTAATTTACACAGTAATCAGTGCATTTTTAAAGCACTGATCGCTGTATAAATGTCAATAGTCCCAAAAATGTGTCAAAAGTGTCCAAGTGTAATCAGTGCATTTTTAAAGCACTGATCGCTGTATAAATGTCAATAGTCCCAAAAATGTGTCAAAAAATGTCCGATCTGTCCATCGCAATGTTGCAATACCGCTAAAAATCACAGATCACTGCCATTACTAGTAAAAAAAAAATTAAAAATGCCAGAAATCTTTCTCATAGTTTGTAGATGCTATAACTTTTGCACAAACCAATCAATATACGCTTATTGTGATTTTTTTTTTACCAAAAATATGTAGAAGAATATATATTGGCCTAAACTAATGAAGAAATTATTTTTTTAAAAACATTTTTGGCGATTTTTATTATAAAAAAAGTAAAAAATATATTTTTTTTTTCAAAATTGTCGCTCTTTTTTTGTGTATAGTGCAAAAAATAAAAACCGCAGAGGTGATCAAATATCACCAAAAGAAAGCTCTATTTGTGGGGAAAAAGGACACAAATTTCGTTTGGGTACAGCATTGCATGACCACGCAACTACCAGTTAAAACGACGCAGTGCCAAATTGTAAAAAGTGCTCTGGTCAGGAAGGGGGTAAAACCTTCCGGGGCTGAAGTGGATAAATGACAAAAGACAGAAAATTTTGAACTCCCCCGATTTTTTCTACTTTCTGTTATAAAACATATCTAATAAAAAAGAAAAATCTGTGAAATTTCTTCATAAATTTAGGCCAAAATGTTATCTGCCACATGTCTTCTTCTGTAACCCCTTTCCAGTCAGTGTCATTAGTACAGTGCATATTTTTAGTGTCACTGGATCCCAGAAAGTGTCAGTTAGTGTCAGAATGTTCGCCACAATATCACAGTCCCGCTATAAGTCGTTGATCGCCATTACTAGTAAAATAAATAAATAAAAATATCCCATAGTTTGTAGACGCAATAACTTTTGCGCAAACCAATCAATATACGTTTATTGGGATTTTGTTTACCAAAAATATGTAGCAGAATACATATTGGCCTAAATTAATGAAGAAATGTAATTAAAAAAAAAATATTGGATATGTTTTATAGCAGAAAGCAAAAAATATTTTTTTTTTCAAAATTGTTGCTCTTTTTTTGTTTACAGCATTGCAATTGTCAGTTAAAATAACGCAGTGCCGTATCACAAAAAAATGGCCTGGTCATGAAGGGGGGTAAATATTCCGGAGGTCAAGTGGTTAAACATCAATAGAAACACATAAAGTATAGGAATGTGGAAATAACGCGCTAACAGAACAGTGGCAAGAAGCAGCAGCATACAGTGCGATAACACCAAAAAATCTAAGAAATGGGGGAAGCTGCGCTAAAAAATGAAGTCCATAACAGTTGACATCAGGAAAAACAAAATGTCCATTGGGAACATGAAAAATAATAATAATAATAACACCACAGTGTGCATATACATGCAGCGTGCCCAACCACCGTAGCTGTTGATTGAGCTTACCAGACGGCAAGCTTAAAAAGGCAGATGGCTATAGCCCAGCCAAAGCCTCTAAGCTTGTTGATGATCACAGTATTCGGATGGCAGGGGATCAATCCCTAAGGCTCGGTTCACACAGGGGCAACACGATTTCAGCGCGACTTTGTACGGCGACTTCAACGCGGCCTCAACGCGACTTCAGCGCGACTTTAGCAAATTACAACGCGACTTCAAGTCGCCTCCAGGGCAGGCGACTTCGGCTGTGGCCAATCACAGGACAATCAGCTCTCTGGGAGGGAGGGGTTTGCCTGGGCAAACGAAATTTTTTGCCTGCAAAGTCGCTTGACTTTAGAGAGAGATCCGACTTGGAGGCGACTTCCATTGATTTCTATGGTACAGGTCGCCTACCAAGTCGGATCCAAGTAGTACAGGGAGTACGCTCTGAAGTCGGAGCGACTTCAGTAGTGTCTATTAAGACGCTCCCATTCACTGTCATGTGAATCTCTTTCTGGGGCGACTTGGGGCGACTTGAGGGGCGACAAGTCGGATCCCAAGTCGTCCCAGTGTGAACCAAGCTTAAGGCCCACTTCATCATCTGACGTTCCCCATTGACAACGTCAGGTGATGACGAAACGCGTCTGGGAAGGCACGCACTGACGTCACCACTCCATCGGAGTAGGAGAACGGGCTCCGCTTTTGTTGTATATGCCGGCCGGCTTTTGTATGCGCGATTTTGCTGTTTTAACTGTAAGTGACTACTTGTTTTTTAATAAATGTTTGGAGGATATCACACTATGGCCAGTCTTTTTCTCTTCGGGGCTTTCTATTGAGTACGTGGATACCGGAAGTGGGCCTTAGAAATTGATCCCCTACCATCCGAATACTGTGATCATCAACAAGCTTAGAGGCCTTGGCTGGGCTATAGCCATCTGCCTTTTTAAGCTTGCTGTCTGGTAAGCTTAATCGACAGCTACGGTGGTTGGGCACACTGCATGTATATGCACACTGTGGTGTTATTATTATTTTTATTTTTCATGTTCCCAATGGACATTTTGTTTTTCCTGATGTCAACTGTTATGGACTTCATTTTTTTAGCGCAGCTTCCCCCATTTCTTAAACACATAAAGTGCATAAAACTTATAAACTAAGATTTCCAAAGAAAAGTCCAAAAGTGTGCTATCTTCTCAATTTGTAACAGAAAGGACAGAATTTGTATCCCAATAGCCTGAAAGTCTTTCGGTAATAGGACCACCACGGTTTATAGAGGTGGAGGCTTACAAACATGACCCTCAGTGAGAAGAGGTCAAGAAACGCTTGTTTTATGATACTGTATAGGACTTCCAACCTCCCTCAGGGATCTAAACAAAAGATTGCATTTCTGGGTATTTGAAATATAAATGCAGCGCTCTAAAAGTCCATTCTATTAAAAGTCCTTGAATCCTATAGGGCACCCAGAGTGTGTGACAAAAATACAATTGTTGGTGAAATGATATTCCTCCACCGACACCACAGCACACCGAGCCTCTTACCCTCAAAGGTGGACCACTAAATCATAATGGTCTGACAGCGCTCCAACACTTATCAATGTCGCTCCTGTTCACCAGATAGTGCACCAAATTCCTGTTGTCCCCACTGAAAGCGTCTCTCCACAGGTTAGATGTGCCAAAAATGAGAACAGACACCTCATCATAGTGTAGTAGGTAAGCAATAATCAAATGTTTAATAAAACCAACACAGAATACAGTAGTGATAAAAAACCGAGCATATCAGGTACAGAATCTTTGATAGTTTCTAACCAGCAAGATGTCTGTGGTCCGCACGTGCAGCGACATGACCTGCCGTATCCAGGCTACACTCAACGCATTTTGTCCAATCAGACATCATCAAGGGTCGCCTGGGTATACTGACAGATCAATACGCAGTGGGATTCCTCGCAGAATTAGTACCATGAAAAATGAAGAAACACTATCAATAGGGCCAATCAGTCAGATAAAACAGGATTTAATAATGTAGGGGTAAATGCACTTACTGGACAAAACAAGATGTTAATCAAACAGTTCATGGCACATGGATGGTCTATTTGCCCAAAAACAAAATGGTCGTGGCTAAATCGCACATGCACACTGGCATGTGTTCTGGTTCTGCCCTAGTCACAGGAATACATGGTCAACAATTGGGTAGTCATGGCAATAAATGGGCAACAAATGAGCAATTATGATAACACGTGTGCAACACATAAGTAGTCACGGCAGTACATGGGCAAGAAATGGGCAGCTGTAACAATACATGGGCAAAACATAGGCAGTCATTGCAGTACATGGACAGTTGTTTCGATACACATACAGGCTATGGTGGAAATAAATAAAATGCAGGAAAATAACGGTAGACCAGGCCAGGCTTATGGAGTGAAGTTTACCAAATTTACTTAATTTTATTTTAAGACAGGAAAAACAATTTCCATAAAAATCTACATAACAAAAAAATAATAATAATAACACATCAAAACAGTAAACGTATATAAAAATAAAAAGGGGGGGGGGGCGCAGGAAGGACACAAGGAAGGATATTACTAGGGAACTAATTCGAAGGCATAATACACAGATTAAATCAACTAATAGGACCCACATCAATAAGAGCCTTTCCTTCCTCTGAAAGGATAAACAAGTTCCATAAGGACCAGGTTTTTGTGTATATCTCTCATTTCTGCTGGGTTGTCAAAACCAGATCTTCCATCCAGTTCAATTCCTCTACCTGCCCAAGCCACATCCCTACTGAAGGGGGCTGTGTCTGTTTCCAGGTGAGGGGGATACAGGATTTGGCCACATTCAAAAGATGACAAAGAATTGATTTCTTATATGTTTTAGCAGGGATTTTAGAATCGTGCAACAAGAAGAAAGCCGGATTTTCAGGGATGTTATAATCAGTAAAATTTTGGATAATCTTCTGGACCTCTCTCCAGAAACCCTTTATTTTAGAACAAGACCAAAATATATGTAACAATGTCCCCTCTTAATCCTGACAACATCAACATCGATCAGAGGTGTTCAGAAAACACTTATGGAGAACGGACGGAGTCCGATACCACTGGGACAAAATCTTGACGTTTGTTTCCTGTACTTTCATGCAGGTTGAAGAATTTAAGGTAAAGTATATTATGTTGGTACGTTGCCCTTTCGAAAAAGTTCTACCTAGAACCACCTCCCATTTTTGCAGGAAGGGTAACTGGTAGTCCTCTGAAGGTGAAACTAGCAGGGAATACATCATCGAAAGAGTATGTGAAAGTGGATCCCATTCAGTACATTATTCTTCAAATGGGAACAAATTATGGCCAATAATACCATGGATGGATATAGTATGTAAAAAATTGCTTATTTGTGCAGCTCACCAAAAGTCCAAGTAATATGGGCCAGCAACAGATGTCAAGGCCTGTAATGTAGGCCAAGATCCTGATTCCACAAAATGATACAACGGGGACTCCACAGAGGACAACTTACCATTGGAAAAAAGCCGAAAACACAAACGTGTCGTGGATCCAATAAGTGGATGTGTTTTAAGGGAGGGCGGAACAACTTTGTAACACCACGGGGATCTATGCAGCAACACGCTGCTCTGTGGCTGTTCTAAATGCGGCCAGAGTTTTAGTTCTCCGTGTCAACACCAATCTATCAGACGACCTAAATGGACTGCTTGGTAGTACCTATATCGGTGACAGCCAGGCCACCAAAGAGTTTGGAACGGATCAACAAAGACCTCCAAATCCTCGGATGTTTATACTCCCAAATAAGTCCAGTAAAGAGTGCATGGGCCCTTTTAAAGAAATGCATGGGTAAAACAATAGGTAGGGCTTGAAATAAATACGAAAACTTTGGTAAAATACTCATTTTTATAATATTACACCTCCCAAACTAAGAGTGGAACCCTGTGTGCCACTTTTCCAGCTGAGTACCTAGAAGTGGAGGAAAATGGAGCTCAAAAGTATGCTAAAGTTCCACAGGAAAGAAGATATTTCAAGGCTAAGTCCGTCCATTTGAATTTGAAACTAAGTTTCAAAGTTCGAAGCCGAGAGGTGGATATCGCCATCACCATGGCCTCCGACTTAGAAAAATTCATCTTAAGATAAGATAAAGAACCATAAGGCTTAAATTGGAAAGGGACAACATTGGATTAGTTAGGTAGAAAAGCATATCATCAGCATAGGCTGAGACCTTATGCTGAGCCCCATCAACCTTCAACCCCTATATATCAGGATTTAAATTGACCTTACAAAGAAAGGGTTCCAGGAAAATAGCAAAAAGAAAGGGCGACAAAGGGCACCCCTGCCTATTGCCATTATTAACTGAAAAAAAGGAGACAGAACACCATTCACCTTAACCTGCGCCACCGGCAAAGCATTAATGCTTGAAATCCAGCGGAGCATAGTTTCTCCCAGGCCTACATGTCGTATTTATCAGGGAATTCAGTGCTTAGAGTTGTGTTGCCCTTTAAGTAATGGTGACCTGTTATTCTTGCGATAACAAGCCATACACATGCTGTCTTGTGTTCTGGGAGAGACCTTGACCAGTGCTGAGCTGTGCAGTAAACAGATCTCTTTTCATTTGATCATATTGACTCTACATGAGAAGGTTCAGAATTCTCACAGTCTCCTTTCAGTGCCACTGACCTCTAACTCTGACAAACTAGAAAGGGATAGAAAGGAATCTACAGTCACTAAAAATGATGGATTTATTTGTTTCCGTAAAACCAGAGTGAACTGGCTGTGCGGAACCTCAAGGTTAGCACTGCGCTATAAAATATAACTACACGTTTTTGTTGCAGTTATTCTTTTAGAGCTGAAATACAAATAAAAAAAAAAAAGCTTTTTGCAGAGCAAAAGAGTAATGATAAAGAATCATTCTTAATCCTGACGTTCTCTAGATTCAATGAACCAACATTTGCCTTGACACTCATGCGACAATTGGCAGTTGCATAACCTTTTGTTCCTACCATCAGGAGGTAGGAATGAAGGTTTCTACACCGGCTCTATAGTTACAACATGGCTGGGCTTTTACCAGTAATAACACCTAAGAAAATGGTTGGGCCTTAGCAGGAGGGGATAGAACTTTCATAGACCAAGAGTGCAATGAAAAAAAAAATGTAGCGCTACCCAAACAACTAAATTATGTGCTCAAATTAAAATGAGTATGAAAGCAACTTATACATGTAACTTTTAGAAATCTTCAATCAATCGGCTTTCTCCCATATTCAGGGGCAGATGTGATAAAAGTCCAAACACATCATGTAATTAGATCAATAAAGAAATGGTCCAGCAAAAATCTTCAATTCTAATTCTGAAAAGTACCAACAATCTTCTGTGAACCCGCTCTCCTGTTCCACAACATGTGACATACACTCCACCCAGTGGTATGTGAGTCAGCTGACCTCTTTACTGGACCTCAGAGCTTTCTCAGAGGTCAAAAGAGCTGTTATATAATAATTCCAATCTTCCTTCGGCAATAGTTCCTCCCACCAACATCCTCCACAAGCCACAGCAACAAAAATGGCATAAAAGGACAAAAAGCAACTACCCTGTTTCCCCGAAAATAAGACCTAGCGTGATTGTCAGTGATGGCTGCAATATAAGCCCTACCCCCCCAAATAAGCCCTTCCCTGTTTCCCCGAAAATAAGCCCTACCCTGAAAATAAGACCTACAAGGACTTTAACTAGGGCTTATTTGGGGGGTAGGGCTTATATTGTAGCCATCACCGACAATCACGCTAGGTCTTATTTTAGGGGAAACAGGGTAATAGTGCTCACTGTATATACAGTATTATTTATTTAAACCAAAGGGATAAAAACACTCACATAAAAAGACAGAAACCAGTATTACACATGTAAACACCGCAGTTCACCACCCCCCTTCAAATCTGCAACGTGATGGCATCATCAGCAGGTACCACTCCTATAAGCGTTACGTCCCAAATAGAGCATCCTCATTGTGGCACATGTATGTAATCTTAGATGACAACTAAGAAGAATAACTCCAGTTTTGATAGCCAAGGGCTAACAAAGCAGATAGTGAAGCCACATGAACATGTATGTTTATGTATCATGTCTCGAATTCTGGCAGGATGTCAAGAGAATCATAGATAAAATAAATAAGTTAAAGTGATAATAAAGGCTTGGTTTTTTTGCTGTTGTTTAAAAAAAAAAATAACAAACATGCCATACTTACCTGCTCAGTGTAGTGGTGTTTCCAGAGCAGCCCGGATCCTCCTCTTCTTGGGTCCCCCACCAGTGCTCCTGGCCCCCCCCTCCTGCCAAGTGCCCCCAGAGCAAGCAGCTTGCTCTGGGGCACCCAAACGGGATCACTCTTGAGATGCTGCTCTGCATGTCCATTTACACACAGTGCCATGGCTCGCCCCCGCCCCCTCTCTCTACTCATTGGCTCACTGGCTGTGATTGATAGCAATGGAAGCCAATGGCTCCCGCTGCTGGCTCAACCAATGAGGAGTGATAGTCCCCAGAGAGCTGAGGCTCTCGTGCACATCCCTAGATCGCTCAGGTAAGTATTAGGGGGGCTGGGGGGGGGGGGCTGCTGCACACAAGGTTTTTTACCTTCATGCATAGAATGCATGAAGATAAAAAACCTTGAGCCTTTAGAACCAATTTAAAGTAGAACTAAACACAGTGTTTTTTTAATAATGTAGAGTTAAGCTACCTAAGCACTTTGGTAAGATCTCTGCACAAGTTCCTTTTCTGCACACTTGCTATGGCCATTATGTGGAGTTTCCAACCTTCCTGTTGGACTCCCTTCCAAGAAGAACTGGGACACAAAAATTGGGTGGGAGCACCCAAAACTCCTAGGTGGATAGGAGCCAAGTCAGGAATTTTGGCAGGGAGATCTCACTATTGAAGTATCTAGCCAATAATTAAGTTAGCCCCTGAGTTCTACCTAACACCTTTGAATAGGCTTGGTCTTCAAAGGCTAAATTGTTAACAGTAATTATCTATAAAAAGAACAATTTTCATGCTTTAAGACCTATGGCACCACAACACCATTAAATGAAATCTGATGAGAGAAAAATCCTAGACTCTGAACTATCCTTTTGGCCCCACATCCAATCACTGTCCAAATCTTGCCACCTCAACCTCCACAACAACTCCGAAATATGCCCCTTTCTAACCAATGACAACACAAAGCTCCTAGCTCACTCCCTGGTTATCTCTCGTCTCGACTACTGCAACTCCCCCCTCATTGGCTTACCTTTACATAGGCTATTCCCCCTTCAGTCAATTATGAATGCTGCTCATGCCAGGCTCATCCACCTTACAAATCGCTCAGTGTCTGCTACCCCTCTCTGCCAATCCCTCCACTGGCTGCCACTCCCCCAATAAATTCAATTCAAATTACTAATAATAACTTACAAAGCCATTCACAACTCTGCCCCAGCTACATCACTAACCTAGTCTCAAAATAAAGACCTCCTGCTCTCTAGTTCCCTTGTCAGCTCCTCCCATGCTCGCCTCCAGGACTTTTCCGGAGCCGCTCCTATCCTATGGAACTCCCTACTCCAATCTGTTCGATTATCTCCTACTCTGTTTGCTTTTAGACGATCCCTGAAAACCCTCCTCTTCAGAGAACCCTATACTGCCCACACCTAACAACTATACTTTTACTCATCCCCCATAGTTATTACCTTTTGTATCTCTTGACCCTCCATCTTGTAAGATTGTAAGCGCTATAGAGCAGGGCCCTCTGATTCCTCCTGTATTGAATTGTATTGTAACTGTACTGTTGGCGCTATATAAATCTTGTATAATATTAATAAATATTATAATAAAAATACTTGTTGAACCCTAGCAGAACCATTTCTGATTTGACAATTGTCTGATTGTCATGCTGATCCTATGGATTTACTGCTCATCTGCTGATACCAGGGGTGTGGCAGTAGTCCCTAGCTACCTACCTTTTTTGCCCAGTGACATACTAGGTAATGAAGCAAGAGGTCTATGAAAAAACTACTGGTTTTAGAAGAGGATCTTGGATGGCGGAAAGGCATATCTTCCTGACAGTTTTTTTTTTTTGTATTAAACCATATATGTGTTTACAAGAGGTGGAGAATCTGTTCTTCAGTGCTAATATAAAATAACCCAGAGGACTTCACAGGCAGATGTCAGCAAGACGTAAAATAACACAGTTTGATTTACTTGAATTCCTTGCTTTTTATTTGTGTTTGATGTGGATGTCCTGGACTGACCCAATATAGTTTGCTGCAACTGTTTTATATGTATTTTATTTCCACCTTGTTCTTTCCTCTCTGTTCCATCACACTGATCACTCCTTTATTTAAAGGGTACGACACATCACCGAATTTAATGACACATGAGAGGGCCATCCCACGTGTGGCAGGAGGCTATTACTATAAGCCAACAAGAAATCACAGCACTACAAATACAGACAAGACCTGACATACAGCACACCCAAGGTCCGAAACAAATTGCTAACTGGGGAGTTTAGAAAGGCATTAAATGACTTTTGAGTTGAACTCTGAGATTGTCAACCAGATGTATCCCCTGACGCCTTTTTCACAGTCAATAAAAGTCAATATTAGAGAGGACCTGTTGCCTGTGTACTACAACGACATGGTATAGCAACAAAGTATGTTGACAGAAACTGCATATAATAGAAGAATGCTGTCCTTGATCCTTTGCAGGATGTTAGAGCTGCTGCCTCCTCTCCTTTTTTCACATTGCGACAGGTTCTATTTAAAACCAGTCCCCACATCTGCATACTTACTTAAAGTGTTACTAAACCCACAACAGTAAAATCAGTCTGTATATTTAGTAAAGTATGCTTGTTATACTCACTGTGGAACCTAAGGGGTTAATCCTCTGCATTGTGTAAAAAGGCTGTTTGATGCTGTCCTCTCTGATCCTCCTCTTCTTTCACAGTCCCCAATCCATCTCCTGATAGAACAGAGCCTTGGAGGCACTCTGCACATGCTCAGTTTGGTGTGTATTGCGAGGGAATTTTTTTTTTTGCATGTAATCAGCACAGGGCCAATCAGCACTGTCCAGACAGAAAGTCAGGGGTCATGTAGCCTCATAGGACAGTCACAGCAGAATGAAAACTCCTCCTACATGCTTTAACCAGTGCTCGGCCGACACTGATAGAAGTCGCAAGACTGCTATATACTGGTGATAAGAAAGGTATTTAGCAGTTTAAGTTTACTAAAATAATTGCATTTCCATGTTCTGTATACTGTGGGAGACCAGATATAGTGAATGTAGGGTCCTGGATTTAGTAATACATTAAGGTATATGTAAACCCTAAAATTTGCCATACACCATTAGAATTTCATTAAATATTTTTTTTTGTGGAAAAGTCCACTTTCTAATGGTTAGTGGGGTCACTATTGACTGCAGTGACTAGAAAATTCAGAGGAGCAGGATAGAAAATTGCTCTTGAACAAATTGGGGAAAAAATTGTCCATTGTAATGAAACCCATTTATTACATTTGGGATTCCATTCAGATAGCAGATCTGGATGAAATTTTAGAGGCTTTTGAACAACATTAGTTGACATTAAAATATAGAATCAGACGGAGACAGAAAATGCTGTTAAAATTACACCTTTTAATATAATGGTAAAAATTGTACAAATAGTAAGCGTAGTCAAAACATAGCCAGGGTACGGTAGCCAAAGCGGGTAGTCAGAACAAGCCAGTATATCAGGAAGCCAGTGATAAGCGTAGTCGGAGGCAGCAGACAGAATCAGGAACCAAAAGGGATGTCAGCCAGGCAAATCTTCAACAGGAACACAGCAGAGAGTCTCCAGATATGTTTGACCAAGGCAAAGGCACGGAAGAAATTAATCAGGCAGTTTAAATAGCCAGAAGGGGCTGGCTGTAGGCTGGACTGACGAGCAGGAAATGATCACCAGGTGAGCCGCTGTGGAACAATGAGTGCTGGCAATTAACCGACAGCTGAGTCACCTGAGCACTGAGAAGGGAGGGCTGAGAAACCAGCCCTGACAATACCACTGAAAGTGTTTTGTATGTTTGTTCTATAAGTGCAAAAGATACTAAGAAAATTGTATATCGCTACACCTATAAAATTCCTCTCTCAAATGCAAAAGATACCAGTTGATCTTGCTAGAAATCTTATCAGCATTTTGTGGACAAGAGGACAGGAGGAGGCTTTGGTGGTCTTCTTCCAAATCTGTTGTCCTGATAAAGTAGGGTGAGTGAACGTTTTTGAAATTTCCAAAATAAAGAAAAAAAGGCATGAAAAAAAAAAGAAAATGAATGCAGACACCACATCTATGGACTAGTAAGCTGCAATATATGACATTTTTTAAAGGGTTTAGATACTCTTAAACTTGCCATTGCTTCCCTGCTGCTTCGTTCACCTGCACAAATGAGGAGAGGAAATCCACAGTAAGCTGTAAGTCATGACTTGGAGCTTACACAAGGCCAATGTGGGGAGGTGCAGCGTGATGCCACAGCAGTAAACATTCAGAGTCCAGTTGCAGAAACAAAACAAACCATATTGCAGTAAAAGTTCAACAAAGCAAAACTTCCCGGGGGGAAGACAACCTGAGTGGGCGCACTCACAAAATGTGGCAGCGAAGAGTAGAACAGCAGGGCTCAGGGGAACTGACAGCGTTTGTCTTGAGGGATGGAATGGTCCTACCCAAACAAGGAGGATTCCTGGAAGTACGATGTGTCCCTGCTCTTTCTCTTCTCATCTGGAACCTCTCCCTGCCACTACTTACTGTCCCTAACAGACAGGTGACCTGTCTCTACACTACTCACATGCGAAATGTGCACCATGCCTGGGAGCCAGGGTCTTAAACTGAGTCTGCCCAATCCAAGATGGCCTCAGATCAATGAATAATCCTGCAAAAGGAAATGCAACTCAAAAAAAAATACATGTAAAGCAACACAAGGCTCTACAAAGTCTGAGCTCTCAACTTGTAAAAAAAAGTTTAGCCTAAAATGCTGAAACAGTTCAAATAGACCCACTGTGCTGACTAGGAGGAAAGCGTGCCATGGAATTGTTGTATTGTGCTTGCGGGCTGCCCTGCCTATGTGAAACTTTGAGTTTGCTATATTATACTGTATATATTAACCTGAACAGTTGCTATTGTTGCTTTTTAGAAAGGAGAGTGAGTAATGTGTTCCCTCATACCTGGAAGAACCAGGTTTGTTACTTTGTTTCCTCAGGCAAGAGAGTAACTACAAGCAGCTGAAGGGGCCAACATAGATGATTTGGTCATTGTGCTAATATGGCTTAGACTCACAGAACATATGTTCTAACCATTCTTAACCAATAAAAAGATGCCTAACATGTCAAGCGTTAAAATTGTGCTTGCCCATGAAATGGCAACAACCACTGCGTGACACACCCAACTGGGACAGGGGCTTTTGGAGGGGACTGCAGGGTAGCCTTTTGCCTACTGGCTATGGGCCATTTCTTTTGACGGGGCTCTATTCCTGGGGGGGGGGGGGTGCCTGGGGGATCCTTGGCGTGGTCTTTGCTTCAGATTCAACAAAAAGAGGAAAGAAATTGGACTTTATATGAGGCAAGTCACTGAATGCATACCTTGTTCAGTTAATTTATAAAATTATTTATTAATAACAAATCACATTATAGAATCTGTAATACAGGACACAATCTAATGTAATACATTTGCATGAATATGTAATAATTATACAGAGTAAGATAAAACATAATAAGCATTGTAGTTACAAAAGGACACTCATCCATTCATAAAAGTTCAATGAACATAATCGATTGTTCATGGTGAGCCAAAATTGTCTAAGCATCAGTTCGATATAACTCGACACACGTTTCATGGCTCTTGCCAATCATCAGGAGTAAAATGCTCTGAAATTAAATCAGTGATATCTATAAGTAAGGATATCCTTTAAACGGAGAACAATCTCTCAAAATAAAGGTGTGTAACTTACAGTACGGCAAAATGGTGGCGCCCAACCTTAAATCCAAGGGAAGAAGAGGGACAAGGATGATCATCTCACCCGGGGCTGAGGTGAGGAATCCCATCAAGACCAGAGACAGCAGCCAGGTGAAGACCAGGTGACCATGTCACGACCATTGATTCTGGTGTATGCTTAACAGTCCACACTGGAAAATGAAAAACCATGAAACCATGTGAAATGAATGTGTTGAAGTAATGAAATGAGCCTATATCTGTGAATGAGTGAAGTGATGAATAGTGGTGTGAAGTGTATGAGCTAAAAAGAACAAAGAAACATACATGCTAAAAATAAAATAAAAATATAAATAAATATAACCAATCCAATAGTGGATGGTGGACTGTGTAATGCGAAAACATAAAATAAACCCAAAAAGATGTTGTGATGAGTATGAATCAAACTAAACTACCTTGCGTGGAAAAAAAATTATATACATTTTATTTTGGTACAGTGGTGCATGACTGGGCAATTACCAGTTAAAATAGTACAGTGCTGAATAGCAAAAAATGGCCTGGTCATAAAGGGGGTAAACCCTTCTGAAGGTCAAGTGGTTAAAAGCTCTTACAGGTAGCCACCTTGGAAAGTGACAGCAGAAACTGCTTAATTCTAGGTTCTTACTAGCTAGGGAAGATCAGCAAAGAAAAATTTGCTGATCTCCCTACCCCCTGTTTATGGACATCTGCAGTGCAAGACCCAGACTTGCAGGTGGGATAGTGGAGCCTGGGGGATGATGGAGTAGGGGATGTTCTGCCCATTCCAGGGGTCTGTGGAAGCAATCCAGTGAAGCCAGATGAGGAGTTGCTGGACTGAGAGCTGGTAGCAGGCTGGATGAGCAGAATGCAGGGTCCGACAAGCCGGGTTGGTAACAGTCGGGCAGATCAGACATAGACAATTAACAGCAGGCTAGTCGGGTCACAAGCCAGTTTGGTACCAGAGGATCAATCAGGCAGAATTAAGAGGCAGAAGCGGAAACCAAAAGACAAGCTGAGGTCAGGGTATGTAGCAGACAAGCACAGGTTAGAGCTAAGCCAGATCAAGATCAGAGGTCACACGGACTCAGGAAGTCTTACAGAAGCTTCAGACCAAACAGCAGTAAGTCTATGCTGTTTAAATAGCCCGCCTGGCGCCAGCATTAGTGGCGAATGCACGCATTGATGCGCGATTGCGCATGCGCCAATGCGCATGTGCCGTAAACCTCCAGCTGCACTATGGACCTGCCTTCCCTGACACCTTCGGTAGTGTCAGATTTATTGTTTCCCATTGCATTCTGATCTGCTGGCCCCTACATTCCTACATTACTACCATGTCCTGTAGCATCATATAGGCCAGCAAAAGGAACCACTGTGAGCAGCAGAGGGCCAGGAAATTGACACTCCTGGAAGTATCAGATCCTGCAGGAATTTCAGGTAAGGCAATGTCTCTACTACTGCAGAGATCAGCAGTTTGGACAGCAGGAGAGGTGAGTATTCCATGTTTTCATTGCAGAGGACCCTTATGTTTACAGATTGATGTTAGCGACAGTTGCTTTCATTGGTGAAGTACTATGGACTTCAGAATCATTCCCCCTTCGTTTCTGACCATAGCTTACAAACTGAGATAGGGATCAGGATTTTCAAAAACAAGTGATAGTAATTGTAAGTCCAATTGATTTCAAAATTACAGTCACATGGCTGACGTAAAGATCCTTATCCTTGTGTAAACTCTGTAAATGAAGCCTAAGCAACTAAGTAACTAGCAAGATGTTTTTTTTAAAGTACTGTTAAAATATCTAACAGATACATATTGTAGCATAACGCATGAGAAAACATGTAACTGCAGGAGCTGCCATGTTAGGATCGGCTCATTAGCGTTATTTTATTCCATAACAGTGTCAAAGCTAAAATATCTTGCACCGTGTTGATTACAATGGTATAATTCTCCATAATGTGCTAACTAAATTAGAGTTCAGAACAAATTAGTTTTTTTTTCTCCACATCTCAGTGCATCTTACATAAAATATCTTAATCGCTATAAATGATGTACGCATGGCACGTGTAATACGGAGGGGACATGGGGTAACTCACTTTCATGACCCTTCAGTGGGAACATTAAGTGCCTCGTGTTTTTTCTTTAGACATCATAAGGAGCAGCACGGATCATTCCTCCTCTATCGAGAAGGCTTATATAAACAGCATTTCCACTTACCATGCAATCCTTTTGAATCAAAACTCCCTTTCTGAATTATTTTGCTGAACTGACAATGGGACTTTCATGTTCGGAGCACTTATGTCAACTTAACAGCCGTGGCTATCTTCTTTCCCGCTTGTGGAAAAAAGACTAGTCTTGAAGATTTTGCTGCAAAAAAAAAAAGCTTCTAAATTGGCATTTAAAGGAGTCGCTAAGCACTCTTTGCTTTTAAATCGTTTCCATTCTATAACCTCAATGACATTTCAGTGAAACTACAAACATTTCTGAGCAAAGACACTTGCTGATTATGGCGGGTCACTTTGCCTCTTATAGTCATGTATGTGTTGAAGAGGATAAAAGTTGCAGTTGCTTGCGGTCACTCTTTATTTTCAGGATGATGCAGCTGAGGTCTGAATAAGCAACAAGTAATACTCGGTTCCCATGAAACAATACATGCGTCCCATCCAATTTTCCATGTATCAGTCAATGGTAAGTGACAGGCAAAGACTTAACCCACCTCCCACTTACTCCCAGTGATTTTCTAAGCTGGGTTATAGGCAAACAGGTAAATACACAGATATGTCAAAGAATTTGTGTCTTTGTTCATCCACTCCTAAAATTTTCACAGCATTGCCCCACAGCAAGGTTAGGTCACTTCCCCTGTTATAGTTCTAGACTATAGAAGGGCTTTGGGGTGTCCTCTCTTCATTTCTAATCTGGTGATTAAACAATGCAGCAGCAGACTGGTGAAGTTATCTTTCTTCTCTCTCCTTCTATCAGTGTGATCTTTGTCAGCACATTTTGTCACATGAAGGATAGTTACATAGTTAGTCTGGTTGAAAAAAGTCCATCTAGTTCAACCAACCAATTAGAATGCCTAATTTGCTCCCAGTACTGCCCCTTTCTCTCCCAGTCTGAGCACTTCTGTATAGGGGATAGCAAGAGGCTGTTGGAAAGTCAAAGTCAACTGAATGTTCCACTCGGAAGGCTTTGGAAAGAATTGTCCGCAGAAGTCAGGGAAGGCCTACAGGCATATGATCTCTGATCCATCCGTGTGTTGGCAGATTGGGCAAATCATCTCAGATGTCTGTTGACTTCCACATAGCTCTAAAGCAGTGGTCTCCAAACTGCAGCTCAGGTTCCGGTACGGCCCTTAACTTTCTTTGATCTGGCCCTAAAGGCACTATTCCATCCACTGATTGGGCATAATTTCTCTCACTGACCCCAAAAAAGGGGCTCAATTATTCCCAATGACACCAATGATGGGGCATTATTTCATCCACAGACATCAATAGTGGGGCATAGTTTCTCCCACTGATCCCCACAAAGGGGCAAAATTGTTCTCAATGTTCCCAACAAAGGGGCATAATACCTGCCAATGATACCAAAGATGGGGCATTGTTTGCTCCCTCTTATGCCAGGACACTTTTTACTTCCACTGACCACAGTCTGGTCCCCCTAAATTCTGAAGGACAGTAAACTGGCCCTTTGTTTTGAAATTGTTGAGACCCCTGCTCTAGAAGACAGTTGGGTATGCAGTCCAGAATAGATGATCTGAGTTTTACATGTCTATGCAATGAAGGCAAAAGTGTGAGCAGGAAGGAGACATCTTTAGCATCAGGTTATCTCAAGAGGAACAAAAACATCAGATGAGGTTTCTAACTCCTTCATTCATTCCTCAGCTGTCATTTTGTTTGTTTTTTTTGTACTGTTATGTTCCCTATGGGACAAAATCCAACAACAGCTAGGAAAGAGAAGGACACTTCATAGTGGCAGCTTATTCTGGCTCTGGTCACTTTCCTGAGACAGGCAAAGGCAAGAGGAATTCAGAAGCTGCCACACCCCCTCCCTTTGCATCCCTCTTGCCATTGTGTGTCTGGAGAAAGTGATAAGTACAGAGATAAGCTACCAATATGAAGCATCCATCTCCTTCCTAGCTGTTGTCAGATCGGCTGCAGCTAGAAGGAATGGGATGCAGTTTGGATGACGTAGCTAGGGTAAAAAAAAGCACCTACCAATACTGGACAAAGTGCTACATGCATCCTCATAGAAGACAGAACAGCCAAAAAATATATAAATAAATGACCGAATAGATGAAATCACATGCGTTTCAGTTTTCTTTAAATACACAAATGCAGTATTGTTGTGTGGGTAAAATAAGTGGTTAAGAAAAATCTGTCTGTGCCAGGACTTCTATTTACTCTTTTCTTGCTCATGGCACTGTCAGATAAAATTGAAGAATTTTGGTATTTGGCTGATCACAAGCTCTTTAAAAGTATTTTCTATTGAATTTATTTAATACAGAAACGGCATAAATATGTTATTTATTGCTTTCATTCCTATATCATAACGACTGGAATCAAACGTGTTGATTTAAATTGGCATCCTGCTGGGCAAGTCTGAAAGCAGCCAGATATATAATGTTTCCATAGAAACTGCTTGCTATAGCTGAAAGACCATAAGTAGTAGCAAAATAACGATACAAATTTGCAAAAGGGTTGACAAGAGAGTTTGACTGGACTGCAAATGAAAAGCAAACATACTGAAACTAGCATCCAAGAGAAGGAACCATAAGGGGGTTAAGACTTGCCTTTTTTTGTCAGCCTTCCAGAATACCCCAGTGTCCCCCATACTACTATTGCAAATACACACATTCTGAAAGTCTTAGCAGAGGAATGCCCCCCTTCTGACAAGCCATATGGCAATGCTTTACCAACACAAACTTGTTGATAGGCCCAGCTGTGACAATGGCTCTCCCAGCCCCACCCTGCACAGAGATTTTCCAACTCGTGGGACCCCTTTCACACTGAGGCAGTTTTCAGGCGTTTTAGTGCTAGAAATAGCGCCTGAAAACCGCCTCCCATTCATTTCAGTGTGACTTTTTACACTGGGACGGTGCGCTTACGGGACGTTAGGAAAAGTCCTGCAAGCAGCATCTTTGGGGCGGTTAAATACAGCGCTCCCAAAATGCCCTGCCCATTGAAATGAATGGGCAGCGCTTTCAAAGCACCTGAAAAGCGATTTGGAAGCGGTGTAACACGGGAGATTTTAACCCCTTCTTTGGGGTTAAGAGTGCCCCGCTAGTGGCTGAAAAGCGCCGCTTAAACAGCGTTAAGCGAGCGGTGCTTTAGCACTAACGCGGCCACGGCCCCAGTGTGAAAGTGTCAGCAGAAGGAGGGTGATCAACCATTCCATAGTTAACCCTTTATGCACACAAACAATAGTTGCCACCACGTTTTACGTACAGGCATACCCCACTTTTAAGTACACAATAAGGTTTATTTACTAAAGCTGGAAAGTGCAAAATCAGGCTAACTTCTGCAAAAAAACAATGAGCTTCCAGGTTTTATTACCAAAGCTTAATTGAACAATCCGGGGTTAGAAGCTCATTGGTTTCTATGGAGAAGTGACACTGATTTTGCACTTTCCAGCTTTAGTAAATAAACCCCATTGTGTTCCTAAAAATGGGGTATGCCTGTATGTGCTTTAACCACTTGCCGAACAGGCTTTTTCTGGCACTTTTCGTTTACAAGTTTAAATCAGTATTGTTCGCTAGAAAATTACTAATAGCTCCCAAACATTATATATATATATTTTTTAGCAGAGACCCTAGGGAATAAAATGGCGATCGTTGCAATTTTTTTGCTCCGTAAAGTTTATTGAACAGTAAATCAAATACAAAGTGGTACAAGTTCAAACGGTGACAATGCAATGTCAGAAAAGAAAAAAAAAGGGGAATAAAAGCGAGAAGGTTTTACATCGTATAATTCACCACATGCATTAGGAAAATAACAGCACTAAAAGCATCGGTAGGAGCTGAGATCATCCTTTGAAGTTACAAAACATCATTGTAAATGAACAGACTAACGGAGCAGATTGAAACAATAGGTTGGGGTTTGTAGACGGGTAAAAGGTTCATGAAAGATACCGTTGAAATTTTTTATGTCACATGGCAATTGGGCAGCGGTTTTGCAAACGCAATTTTTTTGAAAAGAATACCCTTTAATGAATTAAAAAAAAACACAATAGTTACCACAATTTTTTTGTATAATGTGAAAGATGATGTTACACCAAGTAAATAGATATCTAACATGTCACGCTTTAAAATTGCGCATGCACTAAAATGGCGACAAAGTACACTAGATAAAAATCTCCATAGGCGACCGCCAGCGCGCCAGCTATCCCGCCTAAAGAAGCCGACGTATAGCTACGACGGCTCGAGGGATCGTGCCACCCTGCCGCAGAATAATGACGGCGGCTGGTCGCAAGTGATTTTTTGTGTCACTTTGTTGCTTATCTTCATGTGACACTGATGTGGAATTTTCCTCAGTTTGAAGTATTTGTGTTAGTTCAAGACATTTTGAACACACTAAAGTTTCATCAACACCTACACTTCTACTGATGGTTACATTGTTTGCATCTTGATGTAGAATTCTGTATCCCTTATGAGATTTACTGTACCCCACAAGCACCTTTTCCTTTGTGCAAGCATCCCATTTTGTACATTTTTTATTTGGGATGTACACATAGGCTTTGCTTCCAAAATATTTTAAATGGCTCTAACTCTGCCTGATCTTCTCCAATGATCTGACTTTTTCCTGACACCCTCCCTGCACAGCCTTTCATTGGGGAGCCCAGTGTGTTTCTATTTCTGCTCCCCCAGCACTTATGCAGCTGAGAACAAAGAGAATGTGATCACTTATAATAAAAAAAGGGAGAAAAGTAATTTATAATGTTTTTTTTTATATCTATACATAATTGTTTTGCCTTTCATTTCTATTTTAAATTGAATGGGCTGTTTTACAAGGTGAATTGTTCACCAAATTTGCTTTAACAATTCTGACCTTTACCGTAGAATTATGTCTGTGAATCGCACTGCCACACAGACAGAAAGGTAACAGAGTTAAAAACATGATAGCACCGTTTCAAAAAGACAAGGATTGTTTAATTTCTTGATTAGAGCATTTAGAGAATGAGCTTATTGACTTTCAAACATTGTTTAAGACCTTGTTTGCACCTACAGAGGTAGGAGTGCCGAAACATTTATTATATTTTGCACACATGACTTTTAATGTTACTTTTCTAGCCATATGAATATTTCCAACTGATTGTGTTTTATTGTTCAACAACCAAGATATCATTGCACAGAATGAAATCATGATTTCATAGACATCAAACATGATATTGATCTTATGTCTGGACCTCATAATATAAGGGGATTTGGTACCTTTCTTCCTTATACATTAGTGTAGATATTTGGTATTAATGTATTTGTCAGGTACCTGGTTGGAGGCCTGAGTGCTGAGAGGGCTCCCCTTGCCACTGAGTGCAGAGCACCTCTAAAGGTTATACAAGAGATGCAGTGCTCAAAGAAGCATGGGCTGTCAGCTGTGGTAGCCTGACGAGCTGAGAAGATGATCACCAGATAATGGTAGGAATAAGCAGGATGCACTGCAGGGCAGTTGTCCCTTAGAAGCCCCAGGTGTACTTGGCAGCAGGGCGAGACAGGATCAGGAGCCAGGCAAGGGGTCTGCACGGTTAATCAGTCAGGAGCAGAGGCAGATAGCAGGATCAGGAACTAGCCAGGGTCATAGACAGGTAATCAGGCAGCAGCAATGCCAGTAGTACAAGCCAGGGGTCAAAGCCAGGGATGGAGATAAGACAGGTCAGAGGACAAGCCAGGTCGGTAACACGCAATCCAAAATCAGAATACACAGAAGCACAGGAACATGGGGGGGCTGACGATCATCCAGCAATCTAGTAAGCAGAGCAGCTGTCCTTTATAGGCCAGTGGGTAGCAAAATCTATCACGTCCTATGCGTGCCACGGCGTATTCACAGATTGGCCCTGTCACGCATGTTCATATGCTAATGCGCCATCCATGCGCTGATGCGAACCGAAGTGTGCAGGTTGCGGCCATGCCAAGTATTGGCGATATTGCCAGTTTTCCTTCGGCTATTCTCATGACAGTATTGCCATCATCACATTCTATAATTGGACGTAACTTTAGGCAGCTCATCTGTATGTTAGTATAGGTCACTAATCCCAGTGTGACAGATGTGTTTTCCTCCACACTATTTACGATAGGCTGTATTAAGAGATTTTCTAGATTCAGTACTGCTTTACCACCAGGAAAAGACAATTTATCACTGCTCCCCCTTTTGGGAGATTCTCTCTCCCCCCCCCCCTTCTATATGACAGCTATCACACAGACAGAACTGAATCTGTGGGTGCAAGCCATCATGCATGTAGCTGAATGCCTACTGTATTTAGTTAGCCAGCTTGGCTGCCTATGCCAGACTTAGTGGAGGGAGATTTCTGCAGAATATTTGGCAAGCCCAGAATCGCAGTATATATAAAATAATATGCAAAGTGTTTGGAGGGAATCTTCAGTATGGCAAAGATGTTTTTATTACAAATTATGTGAGCAGACTGCAGTTCCTCGTTAAGTAGTCCATTAGGGTAAGGGTCAGTGTGTACTTCTGCTCTTGGTGACGGATCCTTCTTAGCACCCTTTGTGTGGACCTGCACTTAATCGACCCATATGAGATCTCTTCATTTACCACTTTACATGAACTTAAAATGAATGTATAAGCGCTGCATTTATATTTTATTAATGATCCAGATTGGTAAATTCGACACTTTAATACATCAGGCTGTACATATACAAATATGTATTTCTGGGGGTGGGGGCGGGGAAGGGGCAGGGGTCACACCCTCCAAACTCTAACCTACTGAGTAATTGATTACATACAGCAGTTAAAATTCAAATATCCGTAAACCATCTTGGCCTTTACAAACCTCATTGTTCTTCCTTACCAAACTTTTATGCACGCAGCCCAGAAGGTTGATTCAGCATCTCCCTAATGCCGGGTCTGTAACCTAACAGCTGCTGTACACCTCAATTAAACCTTCATCCGTTGAACGTGACATGTTCTGCTGATACCAATTACCTGTAAGTATAAAACAGAGGCTTTCAAGAGCAGAAACTTCTTTCTCATATGCCAGCCGCTCAGAGACCTTATCATTAGGAAGACTGACCTGTCCCTTTCATGAATAAAACATTGCTCTGCTTCCAACACGTTCATGATCTTTTTAGTTTATATATCTAGGGCAGCAGATTATTTCAAAGTGCACCTGTCTTTTTTATGTTATTTTGCAAATGATGCGGCTACGGAAATCCTGCTGCTTTTTTATAGCTTAAAATATTCATATATTCAAGAGGTGAAGTTAAAATACCATTAAAGATTAAAACATAATTAAAGTATATGTGAAAGCAAAAAAAAAGTACATCACTGCAATTCAAGGACATGTCTTCATGTTTTATCACTTTAAACCAGCCATTCTCAAAAAGGGTTCCTTTAGAGCAGGGGTCTCCAAAACTGCGGCTTGCCTTTATCCGGCCCTCAGGGCACTTTTCCTCCCACTGACACCAAGGGGGCTCCATTCCTTCCACTGACACCAACAATGGGGCATTTTTCCCCCCATTGACACCAATGATAGGGCACCATTCCTCCCACTGACACCAATGATGGGGCACTATTCCTCCCACTGACACCCACAATGGGGCATAATTCCTCCCACTAAAACCAACGATGGGGTACTAGTCCTCCTACTTACTACAGGAACTATGTAGTTTATTTACTCCCACTTATGCTGGGGCATTTTCTACTTCCATTGGCCACTCCAGCCCCCCTAAAGTCTGAAGGATAGTAAACCAGCCTTATGTTTAAGAAGTTTGGAGACCCCTGCTTTAGAGCAGGGATCGCCAAACTTTCTAAACAAAGGGCCAGTTTACTGTTCTTCAGACTTTGAGTGGTTCAGACTAAGGCCAGTGTGAGTAGAAAATGCCCTGGTGTCAAAGGTTATTAAACAATGCCCCATCATTGGTACAGTATTAGTGGAAGGAATATTGCCCCATTGTTGGCATCAGGGAAATAAATAGTGTCCCATCATTGGTGTCAGGGGAAAAATTAGCACCTCATATTTGGTGTCAGTGGGAAGAAAAGTTCCCCATTGTTGGGGTCAGTGGTAGGAATAGTGACCTATTGTTTGTATCAGTGATAGGAATTATGCCCCCTTGTTGGTGTTATAGGGAGGAATAGTGCTCCATGGGCAGGATAAAGGTAAACAAAAGGCCACATCTGGCCCCCGGGCCGCAGCTTTAGTGGGTACTAGGGATTCCTTGAGTTGTGGCTGATTGACCTAACATTTTATTGTGCCTGCATAGTTCTGGGCCCAATGCCACTTGGCAGAGCCAGGGATATGACATCAATGATATTTTTAGCTGTCTGTAGGGGGGCATTCTGACCACCACTGTAAAGAGGACATTTTTCCCACTGACCCCCCCAATGAAGTCGTTTTAGCAGGGGTTTCTAACATCTGAAAGTGATTTCAAGGGTACCTCTGGAGAAACAAGAGTTGAGTAAGGCTGCTTCACACACTCTGTAAGTACAGAAAAATAACCATTGATGTGCCAGAATTATAGTTTGCTTGTACCTTCATCTTTGACTTGACAACACAGCACTGGGCATGTGGTGTCAGCCCTGCCCTCCATCATTTCTTAAGGCTTTTAAAGAACAAAGACATGTCGTCATCTCCTTCCTCCTTCTCATCTCCATAACCCCTCCTTGTGGACAGACAGAGAGCACAGCAAGTTATCAGCTCACAAAATTTATGTCAAAATCAACAGATACACTGCCTTGAAAAAAGTTTTCATACCCCTTTAACCACTTGCTTACTGGACACTTAAACCACCTTCCTGCCCAGACCAATTTTCAGCTTTTAGCACTGTCACTCTTTGAATGACAATATAATTTTTTCCCCACAGATAGAGCATGCTTTTGGTGGTATTTGATTACCACTGCGTTTTAAATTTTTTGTTAAAAAATGAATAAAGGCCGAAAATTTTGAAAAAAACAAAAAACAAAAACAAAACAGTTTTATATTTTGTTATAAAATTTTGCAAACAGGTAATTTTTCTCCTTCATTGGTGTAAGTTGATGAGACTGTACTGATGGGCACTAATAAGCTGCACTGATGGGCATTAATAGGTGGCACTGATGGGCACTGACGGGCTGCACTGATGGGCACTGATAAGGTGACACTGATGGGAACTGATAGGTGACACTGGTGAGCACTGATGAGGCGACACTGGTGGGCACTGATAAAACAGTTATTTTCTACTGTGTGTGCCACAGTCATGCCCCAGCGCTGATGTGATGTGTAGTGCAGAAAAATGTAAGCATAAACTACATAAATGCATACAGGAGGAGAATATAATGTCACTGTGATGTCATTTGCATCTCTCTTAGAGGAACACAAATCCAGGAGCGTGGAGCTCTTACTGTCCACAGGAGAGTATCCCTCTTTACATAACCTTCTCCCCACTGAAACTGTCCATATGTACACACCAGCAAACCCTGCACCTCCATTCACTTCTCTTTCTGTTCCACCCAATGTCCTGACTCGCCATCTCATCCCCCTCCCCTCTTCTGTCTGGGTGTTTCTGTATGTTGGGCTTTCTTGCTTTACACTGACTTTGTGCTGCATATCACTCCTCCTTTCTCCTGTGTGACTATCAGCAATACCGTGACAGCTTGGAATTCCCTCTCACCTGTCAACAGTCCCCTCCAACCTGTCAACCTTATCCTTCCATCTTTCAAAAGTCCCCTCCCACTTCTCAACAGTTCCCATCCCATCGGTCTGCAGTCCCCTTCCACCAACCAGCAGTCACCTCCCAACTGTCAACATATCCTTCCAACCAGTCAACAGTGCCTTTCCACCTGTCATCAGCTCCCGACCATTTGTTAGCAGTCTAGTCCCAACTGTCAGCAGTCCCTTTCCATCTGTTAGAAGTCTCCACCCACCTGGCTTGTTCGACCTATCAGCAGTCCCTTTCCCCCCTGTCATCAGCATCCTCCTACTTGTAAGCAGTCTGCTCCCAACAGTCACCTCTCACCATCAGGCATGTGCCCAACATTTGTATACTATAATGTGACAGTAAGAAAATGTTAGTATAAAATTTGATTTGCCATGATATCAGTGTAAGCACTCCCTTCCCACCTGTCAGCAGTCCCCTCCCACCTGATAACATTCTCCTTCCACCTGCTAACATCTGCCTCCCATTTGTCAGCAGTCTTGTCTTACCTATCAACAGTCCCTTTCCACCTGTCAGCAGTCTCCTCCCACCTGTCAGCCGTCTCCTCCAACCTGATAACATTCTCCTTCCACCTGTCAACACCCTCCTCCCATCTGTCAGCAGTCTCCTCCCACCTATCAGCAGTCTCCTCCCACCTGTCAGCAGTCTCCTCCAACCTGTCAGAAGTCTCCACCCACCTATCAGCAGTTCCTTCCCACCTGTCAGAAGTCTCCTCCCACCTATCAGCAGTTCCTTCCCACCTGTCAGAAGTCTCCTCCCACCTGTCAGCAGTCTCCTTACACCTGATAACATTCTCCTTCCACCTGTCAACATGCTGCTCCCATCTGTCAGCAGTCTCCTCCCACCTATCAGCAGTCTCCTCCCACCTGTCAGAGTTACCTCCCACCTATCAGCAGTCCCTTCCCACCTGTCAGAAGTCTCCTCCCATCTGTCAGCAGTCTCGTCTGACCTATCAGCAGTCCCTTGCCACCTATCAGCAGTCTCCTCCCACCTGTCAGCAGTCTCCTCTGACCTGATAACAGTCACCTCTCACCATCACCCAACATTTGTATATTATAATGTAACAGTGAAAACAATTTTGATATAAAATATTATTTGCCATGTTATCAAGGTCTCAAAGAATAACATTGACATTCCAACAGTGAGCTGTCTGTGTCATAATTCCTAAATCTGTTCCTGTCCACCTAGGGGTTTTGTGTGTTCCCATAGGTGTGCACATCTTATTGCATGAGGGTGTGCCTCCAAAGCTCAAACCCATATGCGTATTTTGAATATAGCCCAAGAACATTGATCTCCACGCCAGAACAGTGAAAGAGAAGTGCAGAAGCACTTCTCTTATGGCAGAGCCGTTCCGAGGGAGATCTTTACCTTTTCACAGTTGGCACATAGAGCGATGAGGCTAATGCGCACAGGGTGATTAGGGTGTGTCCAGGCACATCCGGCGCACCCCATGGGCACGCCTATGTGTGTTTCTGACCACCTTTGTGTGATTCAGCTCCTCCTGCTATATTTGTACATAATATAAAATAAATATACAAAATAAATGTAAAAATCCAGCTGGGAGGACAGGAGTCCCACATAATGGGCACAACAGGTATGCTAACCAGGGAAGTCAGCATGCAGATCTCGCAAATAGAGTCCCTGAGAGATATAAGAAACTGGTATGTGGTTTGTCTCTGCAGCATCTACCAAAAACTACAATATCAGTTCTGGGAGGACTGACCCTTTAATCCCTTCAACATCTTCATCTAAAAGTGAGATTAACCCTTAAAATCAGGTTATAAGCTACCCATTGCTTTTCTCTCCCTAGTAACTGAGAAACACAAAATCCTTCTTGTAATGAAATGTATTGCCTTGGCTGGCTGGCGCAGCAGTCATGAATTTGTATCACCGAACTGGAATTGCCAAGGCTGTCAATCACCGCTCTCTCCCCGATTAGGAGTGGAAGTTTTTCTCAACTTTTCAGTGTTGTTTTATAATCCTCCAAGGTAGACCTCTGCTGCCTGCAAGCCGCCAGCTCTGATGTTTTTCAATTTGGAACTTATTGCTTTTTCAAAGCTCTCTGACTGGAATACGTAATCTGCTTTTAGCACTTTATAGGCTGGCGGTCTTACCGTTTTAATTCAATGTATCAGTGATTAATTCTTTACTGCCTTTGTGCTGAGAATTGCTTTATGTGTTTTAATAGGAGGATTAAATAAACTTGATGGTAATCAAAATGTTTTTTAATATGTTAATGTTGCGTTTATTCAGCACAACACAATGTACAAATAACAAAGAGCAAGAGATGTTTGTACAGGAGCAATAGCGCTGTACACACACACTGCCCAGTAAACATGAACATGCAAATGCAAATACCCCAATACGTTATTTAAAATGGGGCTTTACAACAATAAACCAGGTATCAGTAGAAACATTTCATTTGAAAAGTTTTGAAGACACTGTAACAGTTTGAGACCCTGCCACTGTGAAAATGTAGGAGAAAAATCACACAGGATTTGCATTAAAGAAGAAGTACAGCCAAAGCTTGTTTGGCTGTACTTCTCCTGTGGATTACAGGAGTGCAGATCGTTTTGCACTCCTGTGAACCGTTTTGCTGAAGTCTGCTGTCTGCTGACATCACAGAGCCGGTCCAGGCTCGGACAAGATCGCAACACTGGAGTCGGGATTCGCTCACATGTCTGGACCGTCACCTGGCTCAGCCTCTCAGCAAGCCGCTGAGAGCCTGAGCCGGACACTCCTGCCCCCTCCACAGCCCAGCACTCCAGTGAGTGAGGAGGCGGCAGAGCAGAGAGCGGTGACTAACATGGGTCATTGTTTATTCAAGCCTGAGGATAGCTCAGGGCTCCCAGTTTGGAGACAGCTCCCATATTGGAGACAGGAGGTCTCACCCAGGGGTCATAAAAGCCCCAGCCAGGAGTCAAAAGACAGGAGGTCTCAACCAGGGGTCAGATGGGCTTCTATCTGGGAGTCAGGAGAACCCCTATCCAGAGGCCAGGATTGGGCCATCCAGCAGGGTGCTGAGACTAAAGGCTAAGCAAGCCAAATGAACCATGAGAGCTGGGTAACACAGTCAGTGGGACTGGTAAATAGAGCAGTGGTGCTTTTGTCAAGGGAGCCAGGTGGCTCGGTATTTTCAGTTGACTATTCATGTTGATGTGGAAGAACCCCTGCGTGGGCAACTGATTTTTATGTGAACTTTCTGCTTTGCTCAATAACATTCAGCTGCGATGCTCTTAAAAGAGACATATGGTTTTTTTGGGGAGATATTTATACTTACCTAGGTGGATGCAGCATCAGATCGATGCTGCAGCTGTCCCCCCGGCATCTCTGCAATGAGAACCGAGCCACCGTACTGTCAGTCAGCAACTCTCTCTCTGCTCCTCCATGCTCATTGGATCGCTGAGCTGTGGTGGGGCAGGGAGCGGCCGTCTAAGTGTCTCAGCGGCTCGCTGAGAGGCTGAGACTGCCATCAGTCAAAGCAGCTGGCGGATCCAGACTTCGGAAGTCGGGATGACGCGCTACCTTGACTGATGGCAGTGATGTTAGCAGAGAGCGGACTTCAGACCGATCTCCGCTGAAAACGGGTCACAGTGCAAAACAAATTGCACTCCTGTGACCCTTAAGAGAAGCCCAGCCTAAAAAGCTCAGGCTGGACTTCTCCTTTAAATAGAGTTTAAACTAGCACAACTCACTGGAAAAGCACTATGCACATGAGCATAACCACCCCAATACCACAACACTTGTATTGACTGTTCTGATGGCAATTGAAACATCTTGGATGTCCCACCACTTTCTGTTTTGGTGGTCACAGGGACAAATAGAGATGTGAATTTACCCAGTGGGGAGAGAAACAGTAATAAAAATTTGACAGGGGTTTCTAACCCACGCTGCTTTTTGCAAAAACTTAAAAAAAAGTTTGGCTATACATATTCTTTAAGGCATTCTACAGTGTATGGTAAGGGCATAGAAGTGCCTGGGGTAGTTTCCCAAATTGGTCACTAGGTGTGGCCATAGTTAACATAAGGAACCTTTGTAGTTGGAGTAGGCAGTGTTGTTGCCTAGTCAGATGCCAGAGGTCCTTAGAGTAATGAATGGGGTGTACTGTAGATAGTGTAATTGTGCCAGCCCTGCCCGGCAAGAGTGGGCATCTTGAGAAGCAGGGCTCTGGTTGGTCATTATGAGAAAAGTTTCAAGATCCAGGCAGTGGAAAGATGCAATCTTTGAGCCTCTAGCTCTGGAAGCTTCCCTTAGGAGGAAGTAGGGATGAGGACTTGGCACTTGACCTACTCACAGGTAAGTATTGCATATTTCCTAGCTTAGATCAGCAGTGGCCAACTTTGTTGATATAGGTTGCCTCAAATTTGGCTCCTGACATTGTCAAACGACCACACATAATGTTTATTGAGCATAATGTTAAAGAAAACTGTGAGGGACTGAAGACATGCAAACATCAGATTGTGGCAAGTGGGAATAGAAAAATGTCCCGACATCGATATTGAGTAAACAATGCCTCAAGCTTGGTGGTCAGTGGAAGCAAAAAAATTACATAGTGTATTTGGCTAGTAGGAGGAGGAATAATGGCAATCATTCGTGTTATTTAGAAGAATAGTGCCCCATTATTGGTATTAGTAGGAGGAATAGTGCCCCATCATTGGTATTAGTGGGAGGAATAGTGCCCCATCATTGGTATTAGTGGGAGGAATAGTGCCCCATCATTGGTATTAGTGGGAGGAACAGTGCCCCATCTTTGGTCCAATGGGAGAGATAGTGCCCCATCGCTGGTGTCAGTTTCAGGATTTATGCCCCGCTGCTGGTGTCCAATGGGAGGAATAGCACTCTATTGTTAATGTCAGTGGGAGGAAAAGTGCCCATGACTGGTGTCAGTGCAGGACTTCCCCCCACCGTTAGTGTCCAGTTTAAGAAATAGTGCTGAATCATTGGAATTAGTTGGAGGAATAGTGCCCCATCAATGGCATTAGTTGGAAGAACAGTGCACCATTATTGTTATTAGTTGGAGCTATATTTCCCCATCAGTGGAATTAGTTAGAGGAATAGTTCCCCACCATTGGTATCAGTAGGAGGAAAAGTGCCCATCATTGGTATTAGTTGGAGGAATAGTGCCCCATCAATGGTAGTGGATGGAGGAATAGTGCCCCCTTATTGGTATTAGTTGGAGGTATACTTCCCCATCATTGGAATTATTTGAAGGAATAGTTCCCTATCATTGGTATCAGTGGGAGGAATAGTGCCCTTTACTGGTGTCAGTGCAAGACTTATGCCCCGCTGTTAGTGTCCAGTGGGAGGAATAATGTTGCATAATTAGAATTAGTTGAAGGAATAGTTCCCCATCATTGGTATCAGTGGGAGGAGTAGTACTTCATCATTGGTATTAGTTGGAGGAATAGTGCCCCATCATTGGTATTAGTGGGAGGAGTAGTGCCCCATCATTGGTATTAGTTAGAAGAATAGTGCCCCATCATTGGTATTAGTTGGTGGAAAATGTCCCCATCATTGGAATTAGTTAGAGGAATAGTTCCCCATCATTGGTATCAGTGGGAGGAATAGTGCCCCATCACTGGTATTAGTTGGAGGAATAGTGCCCCATCAATGGTATTAGATGGTAAACAGTTCCTCATCGTTCATAGTAATTGAAGGAATAGTTCCCCATCACTGGAATTAATTGGAGGATCAGTTCCCCATCCTTGGTATCAGTGAGAGGAATAGTGCCCCATCATTGGTATTAGTTGGAGGAATAGTGCCCCATCACTGGTATTAGTTGGAGGAATAGTGCCCCATCAAAGGTATTAGATGGTGAACAGTTCCTCATCATTGGTAGGAATTGGAGGATCAGTTCCCCATCCTTGGTATCAGTGAGAGGAATAGTGCCCCATTGATGGTGCCAGTGGCAGGAATTATGTCTCACTGTTGGTGTTCAGTGGGAGGAATAGTACCCTCAAGACCAGATTTTTGCAAGAACGGGCTGCATCAAACCCACGGGCTACCATTTGGAGACCACTGTTATAGAAAATAAAAAGGGTAGAGGGAGTGTAAAAAGGTTCACAGAAAATGTTGTCCTCTCTCCTGTAAAGTTTACTAAGTACACCAATGTTTATAATGAATTCATAGCTGAGTACATTTTATGTGCGGAGTTTCACTTTAATATTTACACTTTGGTCATTATTTTCCCTTTTTTCATAATATGTTTAACTTGTGTCTTATTGTTTATGATCCAGTTGCCCCCCACTTCCTCCATCCCTGGGGGGAATAATTCATTGTTTTTTAAATAGATCATTGGTGAATTGTATTCCCACCCATTTGAAGTGTGCATTCAATCCCAAATTTTGAAAGTGTACTGTGTAATAGTGTGTGTATTTGGACCTAGTGTTCTACAACCTGGGGGGTTCCAAAGTATAGTGTTCAAACGTGCTCCACTTAAACCTATTTCAAGGTTGACCCATCTTTTAGTGGTTTCACCCTTAACCCAATCGACAACACGTGCTAGTGCTATTGCATAGTGATAGCCCAGGACCAGACGGCTTTACAGCGGCCTTTTTTAAAACATTTGGAAAAACTCTGATCCCGAGGATGTGTAGGCTGTGGAATGAATTAGGATCCCAGGGCGAGATGAGCAAGGGAGCTCTGCTGGCAGCGGTGACCCTGATCCCTAAGGAGGGCAAGGACCGTACCCTCTGCTCCAGTTATAGACCTATAGCACTTATAAACGCTGATACTAAGTTGTACGCAAAGGTGCTTGCTTCCAGACTCAGGGAGAAGATGGCGGATCAGGCGGGTTTTGTCCCTGGGCGAGAAAGCAAAGACAACGGGGTGCGGTCCTTGCTCCTGATGGAGGCCTTTAAAAGCAATGGAACCCCAGGTCTATTCCTGTCAATCGACGCCGAAAAGGCCTTTGACAGGGTAGACTGGGGTTTCATGTTCAAAACGTTAGAAGCTATGGGGGTGGGAGAAAAAATGTTGAAATGGATGAAAGTTTTGTATCATCACCCCTCCGCTTTTGTCAAGGTTAACAACTCCCCCTCGGCTCAGTTTGAGATGAGAAACGGCACTAGACAGGGCTGCCCGTTGTCCCCCCTCCTGTTCGTGTTGACACTGGAGCCGTTGCTTGCTGCTCTCCGTAAAAATCCTGATATTAAGGGGTGTAGGGTTGGGAAAGAGGAACACAAACTGGCGGCATATGCCGACGATGTCCTCCTATACATCACAAACCCGAGGATCTCAATCCCTAACATATTAGCGATCATTAAGAAATACAGTGAGCTATCAAACTACAAGATCAATTTGGGAAAATCGGAAGCTCTGAGTGTCGGCATGAACAGGAGGGATGAGATCTGGATTAGGGACACTTTTAATTTCCCAGTAAGGGATAATATCAAATACCTGGGGGTTAAGTTGACAAACTCTATAGAGAGGACGTACGCCCTGAACTTTTTGCCCCTGTTAGACGAAGTCAGATTAGAGACAAAGAGGATGGGTCATTGCCCCATCTCTTGGATAGGGCGAGTTAATGCAATAAAAATGGTGCTGGCCCCAAAGGTATTTTATAAGATGCAAATGTTGCCTATCCCATTACCTCAAATTTACTTTAAAAAGTTAACACAAATACTAAAGGGTCTCATCTGGAAAAATAAGAGACCAAGGGTAGCACACAAAGTACTATGTAGAGGGAAAGCCTATGGGGGACTGGCCCTCCCGGACTTTAAAAAATATCACTATGCAATACACTTTGGTCATTATGACAGCGTGCCAATGCTTTTATCTTTTTCAACTGTAGCTGCCATTTACCATTCTTCCAGGAGCTGTGTGATGTTTACACGCATACTGCTTTCTGTTTCTTGTAATTATGAATTGTGATGTTAATGCTTATTATTCCTTATTATCAGCAAATGAATGGATTTTGTTATATGTGAGTACATACCTATTGTCTGGTTAAACAGCCCTCTGGATTTATACAACACATATAACAATATTTTCCAAAACATCAAGGTACAAAATTAATTAGCTGCTCTTTAAAAAGGAGCTGGAACAGCAGAACAGATAATAATAATAGGAATGTGCTACAGAGCAATCATTGCTAATTCATTATTTCTTGCTTATTCCCAGTTAAAAATATGTTTGTATACATTTTGTCGCAGCAACCCATTAATTTAGGATGTCTCCCTTTATAAAAATTGAATACATTTGGAGAGGTGTGCGCATTGTATTGTTATCTTCTCACAAATGGAATGTAGCTTTGTTAGAGTTTCATACAGCGCTGACAAATAATTATTTGCAGTATGGCACCCCATTCACCAGATGAGGGGGTATCACTGAATAGATACATTTCAGCTTGGATTCAACCATCCAATTAAACCAGCACAGAATATTCACAAACCATCCCACGTTACAATATTATACTTCCGCTCTTTTTATAGCTTTGTAGACTATAGTGAAAAAACTTCTCGAAGGTCCCCACACTTTTTTTACCTACTTTTTCTGAAGTCTCCATGGATGATGCAGAGAGCTGCTCTCTACTGCAAAACCCTGCAAGTGCAGGGCGCCATGTTTGGTGGGCAGGACCATGACACCCTGCACTCACAGTCTTCCCACAGTTTTCTGGATTGAGTGACGGGACATTGTGTGGCAGGGAAGAGGTACTGCAAGGGACAGCTCAGAATTAAAGGTGGGTATTGTAGACAGGAGGACATATAAGAAAAAAAATTGCCTGAAGTTGGGCTTTGAATTCCAAACCATAGGGTTAAAATGCAGGGCTCTATCATCAATCCCATGCCAATAAAACAAAAAAAAGGAGCAAAGGTAATCATTTGCGCATTTGAAAAGGTGAAATCCTTACTGGTGCATTGCAGGGAGACATCAGAGTAGGTACTATGAGGGTTATTTACAAAAGGCAAGTCCACTTTGCACTACAAGTACACTACAAGTACACTGCAAGTGCACTTGAAAGGAATTGGTTCCATTGGAAATATCTAGAACATGTTCTATTTCTAGGTCTGTCAGAATTTTCTAAAAAAGAAGTCCGATGAGGCCTACACATGATCGGAATAGACGATGGAAAGCTTCCGTCTGACTTTTTCTGTCAGACATTGCGCTCGTGTGTACAGGGCATAACACAAAAACATCTTCATAAGATACTCCTGTATACATGTTATGGTAGCAAAATGTTTAACTGAAGATTGTTTGAGACAGTCTTTGCGAGAAAAGAAATAAAGCTAAATGGACAAATATTAGGGAAGAGAGGATGGAAGAAAGGGAGGAAGGAAGGAAGGAAGGAAGGAAGGAAGGAAGGAAGGAAGGAAGGAAGGAAGGAAGGAAGGGAGGAAGGGAGGAAGGGAGGGAGGGAGGAAGGAAGGAAGGAAGGAAGGAAGGAAGGAAGGAAGGAAGGAAGGAAGGAAGGAAGGAAGGAAGGAAGGGGGGAGGGAAGGAGGGAGGGAGGAAGGAAGGAAGGAAGGAAGGAAGGAAGGAAGGAAGGAAGGAAGGAAGGAAGGAAGGAAGGAAGGAAGGAAGGAAGGAAGGAAGGAAGGAAGGAAGGAAGGAAGGAAGGGAGGGAGGAAGGAAAGAAGGAAAAAAGGAAGGAAGGAAGGAAGGAAAGAAGGAAAAAAGGAAGGAAGGAAGGAAGGAAGGAAGGAAGGAAGGAAGGAAGGAAGGAAGGAAGGAAGGAAGGAAGGAAGGAAGGAAGGAAGGAAGGAAGGAAGGAAGGAAGGAAGGGGGTTTAAGGGTGGAAGGAAAGAACTGAGGCAGGAAAAAAGGGGTTAGGGCGGAGGGAGAGAAGGAAGGTGTAGAGGAAGAGAACTAAGAATGGAAGGAAGGTGTAGAGGGAGAGAACTAAGGCTGAAAGGAAGGTATAGTAGGAGAGCTGTAAGCATGGGAGGAGGGTGTAGATGGAGATAACTTAGAAGGAAGATGTAGAGAGAACTAAGGATGGAATGTGGATATAGAGGGAGAGAACCTAGAAGGAAGGTGTAGATGGAGAGAACTTAGAGGAAAGGTGTAGAGGAAGAGGACTAAGGATGGAAGGAAGGTGTAGTAGGGGATAACTAAGGATGGAAGGAGGGTGTATATGGATAGAACTTAGAAGGAACATGTAGATGGAGAGAACTAAGGATAGAAGGAAGATGTAGAGAAGAGAACTAAGGATAGAAGGAGGGTATAGAGGGAGAGAACATAGAAGGAAGATGTAGAGGGAGAGATCAAAAGATGGAAGGAAGGTGTAGTAGGAAAGAACTAAAGATGGAAGGAGGGTATAGAAGAAGACAACTTAAAATGAAGATGTAGACAGAGAGAACTAAGGGTAGGAGGCAGATATGGAGGGAGAGAACTTAGAAGGAAGATGTAGAGGGAGAGAACTAAGGATGTAAGGAAGGTGTAGTTGGAGAGAACTAAAGATAGAAGGAGGTATAGATGGAGAGAACTTAGAAGGAAGATTTAGACAGGAAGAACTAAGGATATAACGCAGGTATAGAGGGAGAGAACTTAGAGGGAGAGAACTAAGGATGGAAGGAAGTAAGGTCAAGAGAAAGAAAGCTTAGAAATAAAGATGGAAGGTGTACAGGAAGAGATTTTAAAAGGAAGGAAGAAGAAAAGAAAGAAGGAATTTTGTTTTAATCCTAACCCTAACCTTTGATCTGCACGTTCTAGGCATTTGCCCAAAAATGCTTTTAAAAGCGAGCGTGTAGCCCGCTCCCTGTGTATGACTTTATCCACTAAAATATATTCTTTATTTTTGGCTTTCGTAACATTTAGAATATCAGAACTCCAGATAAAAGCTCTCTTACCTGCAGAGACGTTTTTTTGATGTACAGCGGAATTAGATAAATATTGGTTCATAGAGACACATTCATGGTAATGTATCAGCCCACACTTCCAAAATTTTGCAGCTTTCATCTAAACATCTAAGGGACTAATAATCCTCCTTCTATAATGAAACCAGGCCAGTAACGTGAAGCTCGGCTTTAACAAATTGCTACAGCGGGAAACAGTTTTCAAAGAAAAGTTCTGATAGAATTCCAGGTAGGCATTTCTGCATATATACATAAACGGGTCAGAGGAGGAAATAACGAATGACAGAGAGCTTATTTAAAGTTTAATCCAACTTTGACAAGTTTTCTGATGTAAATAGAAGATAATTGAAATATGTTTTTCACCAATGAAATTATTCACCTAACTTTTTTATACTTTTGTTTAATTTATATTAATATAGATTGATTGGATATAGTTTTCTGAGGTAAATGAAATGCAAGATAATTGAAATATAGTTTTTTTTACCAATGAAATTGTTCACCTAAATTTTTATGTTTTTTCTTTTACTTCTGATAGATTTGCACATTTTGTCCTTTTCTGAATTCAGAATAATGCATTTTCAGTTGGGATTCAGTTATTACATAAAGTGGAGCTCTATTTAAACATTGACATTAATTTATGTTAACATGATTAGCTGGAATGGATAAATAAAGACCAATGAAAGAACTGATATACCTTCAGATCGGATTGGCTAATCATTCTATTTAGAAAAGATACATCGATTTTTACTGTTGGAGACTCTGAAATGTATAAGCGACTAGTGATTCAAGTCACCACTGCCTACCTAACTTTGGGTGGTGGTACAGTAGAGTTCAAGCTTCGGTAACTTCAAACTTCAGTAAATCCCTCCTGACTTGATGATCTCAGGCCAGATTCCCGATAGAAGGTGTGCTTTCTTTTAGAAAGTGGAGATTTCTGTGCTCACTCCTATAACTATATAAAATACCCAATAACAGGTCTATGGTAATTATGAACGATAGCACAAGAATCCCTCAGCACTCAAATGGAAATATACTTCCTAATGGGTGATTGACACACAGTGATTGAGTAACAACTCAGATCAGTGAATAATGAGCAGATATGATTGTAGGAGCAAACTGGGTCGGTCGTTGAGGAAGTACATTTGCCAATTTACTTATCTCTAGAAATAAGCTAACTTGTTAAAGGACTTAATTGTTTTAACAAAGCACAGTAGAAATGTATTGTAATGTAGGCAGACATAAACTAATGTTCAGAAAGGTTGTCCATTGTGTTGTCCCTCTGGTTCTCATGGTTCTCACTTCCTCCAATAATTTCTTATAATCCAAAAGATTACACCGATGGCCTTTGAGAAAGCGTGTTAAACGTCGTAAGGTCAGACAGCTTTTAAATATCTTTAACTTTTGTTCCTTTAAGAGTGGTATGCTACGAGTGCCCTTGAAATATAATATTTTGGATTAATACTTTTAGCCTCTGCAGGATTTCAACCACTCTCTGTGTCTCCATTGGGAAAATTTGCTCCAAGGACAAGGAAATCTCACAGGAAGGGCTTGTATTGATGGGCAAATGCAGCTTGCTTTCTAGTACGTTTTGCTTCTTTTTGACTTTTCAAAGAAAAGTTCTGATAGAATTCCATGTAGGCATTTCTGCATATATACATGAAGGGGTCAGAGGAAGAAATAACGAATGCCAGAGGGCTTATTTAAAGTTTAATCCAACTTTGACAAGTTTTCTGATGTAAATGGAGGATAATTGAAATATGTTTTTCACCAATAAAATTATTCACCTACTTTTTTATACTTTTTTTAATCTATGTTAATATAGATTGCTTGGATATATAAATAAATATGAATGGAATGGCCGAAATACCTTTAGATCGGATTGGCTAATCTACCCCGTGCCCCTTAAAACAAAGTGTGCTTATCTTTTTTGACTCTACACCTGACCTAACCTAACCCACCCTCCTCATCCACAGATGCATACTTACCTCAGTCCAGTGGCCACATTTCAACTGTTTGTTCACAATTAGTGCTGCAAGTCTCTACCATTCTGGCCACGCCTGTGTATTACAGCCAGATAGACTTCTGTGGAACCATTTCTGATCATCTCCATCCTTGGGAGGACACAACCCTATAAAAGTCTGTTGGGGCACTAATGCACAGGAGTGGTCAAGATAGTGGTAACTTACAGTGCTGGATGTGTATACCCAAATTAGATCAGAATTGCAGACTCTATGAACACAAAATCAAACACCAGCTTTTATATTACTCACTGCACTTTTATTGTGCAATACACTAAACTGGGAATATAGGGTGCTTGGACCCTTTCATGTGACCAGACAGGAGAACCCTTAGATTAGGTAACTATACACATCTTTCCTTTACAGGGTAGTTAGTATATGGCTTAGAATCGGGGCGTGAGTAGGTTTAAGCTTAGTTAGGTTTTGACTGGACTTCTACTTTAATACTCAAAAAATGCATAATATGACTATATTGAATGGCTTGTAGTATACATCATTCCCTTTGGTGTAAATGTAACAAGGATCTCCATAGAAAAGATGATTGAAGTAATAAGCAAATTTTCCTATATCCACATAATAACCTAATCTTCCTATATCCTTATATCTACCACACAGTGCAAGTATGTAAAGGAGTTGATTTGTTAAAGGCAAACACACTGTGCACTTTGCAAGTGCAGATGTTTCAGAGCTTAGTAAAGGAGGGGAAGCTCTGCTGACTTCCATCATCCAATCATGTGCAGGCAAAAAATGCATTTTTTAAATATTTTTCTTGCATGTGATTGGGTATTGTTTATAAAGTGACGTTTTTCCTCATTTACTAAGCTCTGGAGCAACTGTACTTGCAAATTGCACACTCTATTTGCCTTTCGTAAATCAACCCCAGAGTGTCAATAGTGTACAATCATGAAAAATCTAGTCGAAATAAAAGTAAAGATAGGACAATCAAAATAATATCTGCCAAGTAGTGTCCCAAATTGCAAAACTGTCACAGCAGCAAATAGGACACGATAGACACAGTCACTCTGTGCCTACCTAATAAGTGCCCAATACGCAAAACTTTAGCAATGTATCATACTTACACTGTCCTCAAGGTCCACATAAAATATATGTATTAGGACACGGTGATCGAACATTATGACACCTACCAGTATGTGTCCCTAAATATAGCAATCCCATAGTTGATCAGTGGAAGACATCCAGGTGACAGTCTAAGATTCTTCAATTGGGAATTGGGAATTGGGCACAGCAGTCATGTTGAGAGAGACGCCAAAAAAGTGTCTCTCCCAGTATATAAAAAAAACTCGCTTATAATATTAAATGAGATGGGGACAAAACTCCCCAATTCAGTCATCCTTTAAAGCGGTTCTAAAGGCTCAAGGTTTTATGCATGAAGGTAAAAAACCTTTTGTGCGCTGCAGCCCCCCCTAATACTAGGTAAGGCAGTAACATAAGGTCTGAGATATTCATCCACTAATTTGCTGGCGTTTTCACTCAGAGCGCCTCTCCCCGAATATATGGGTCTCCCTGGTGGATTGTTTACATCTTTGTGGATCTTGGGTAGTGCATAGAAGGTTGTTATTATGGGAAAGTTGGTTCTAATGAAATCCCATGTGCTTTTTGTGATGGTACCATTTAAGTATGCTGTATCAACGAGTAAATAATATTCTCTGTTGTATTTCTCCACTATGGTTTCTAAGAATTTTGTAACACATAGCGATATATTTCTCGTTGTCGAATACGACAATGTTGCCTCCCTTATCACAATAAAATCTGCTGATAAGATGTGTTTTTAGTTTTTCCAGGTCTGTTTACCAGCTTTAAAAATGCTGCTGCATTGGGATTGGTGCTTGGGGCTGGACATTGGTCTGACTTCTTTTTGAGTTGTGATTTTTTAGGGTTATTAATAGTAGATCCTGATTCCTCAATTGTTTTTAATGCTTGTGATAGATCAATCCGATCAATCAGATCGGCTGTATCATTTTCATCCAACAGAGAGATGAGTTGGTCGAGGGCTTGATTTTCCCGTGGGGTACGATTGGTGTTAATTGTCTGTTTTTGGTACAAACTTTTCAAGAGCAATTTGTGAATGAAACGTTGAAGGTCTTTAAATATTTCAAATTTATTGAGGTCTTTACTTGGACAGAAACTCAGTCCTTTCCTTAGGACTGCAATTTCATCTTTAGATATATGAAGAAAGCTTAATTACACTAAGGCCATTATCAGATAGGGAACATTCTCCCTGTGAATTTATAGTGTGATCGGTATGCCTGTGTCGAGACTGAAAGACAGAGGTCTGGTTTTTGCTAAAATTAATTCCAAAAAAGATGAATCAGTGAAGGCCAGATGTTGCTGGTTAGAGGAGGAAGTATTAGATAAAACAGAGAGAACTCCATCAAGTATGTTCTGTGAGAGTTCGTCACCAAATTTGGTACAATACCTTGTACCATAGAGGAAATAGAGTTACACCCAGGTGCTGAAGTGGAGGAGTGAGGGATTTTGTGTGGAGTGTCCAAACTTGTTTTTTTGGTCTTTTGGCCCTATAACGGATAACCATAATATTGGCGCTTGGTGCTTAATCCACTTTTGTGTTGTTTGGATCCCATCTGTAAAGGTAGAGAAGAAATATTAGAGAGAGAGTGAGGAACAAAGGTTTGTTGGTGATACTTATTAGCCTTGTTATTTGTATATTTATTTAAATTGCATTTGTAAGCTTTTCCACTTTGAAAAGCATTTTTGTCCCGTTTGAATTTGTGTCCTTTTTTGATCAATATTTTCTTGTTAAAGGTCTCGAGATTTGAGTTTTTTTCCCTCTGTCTGGTATTGATTTGTGTGTTTTGAATAATTGTAATTTTTCGCATATGCTAATGATGTCTGTGTCCAAAACTAATGATCTTTTGTTGTATTCACATATTAAAAATTCCATCAAGCCTGATGAACAGGTACGTAAAACTTTCTCCCATTGGGTTTTAAAATCAGAGTCCATGTCCTCCAAAAGTAGGGAAGATCGGGACTCTGAGCCCCAGGGGATTCAATTCTTCGCCAATGTAGTCCTGAAATTATCTAATATGCCAGAAAAGTAGTGATTTTTTTCTCCAGCATCTTGGACAATTTAAAGAATGGAGATGAGATCCCTGAATCCAATTGTTCATTATCTCCAAATTCTTTGAGATAACTCTCCATAATTGTATCCCAGTCTTTGCCTGTAAAGCTGGTCATAATTGGTCAGTGATCTCAAGCTATGTTGGAAGTCCTTCTCAATTTAATTAAATAAATCGAGTTTAAAAATATTTATTTCTACAAACAGCTTATATTTATTAGTATGAGAGAGACGGGCTGATATTGTCTGTACTCTCATGAAAATATTGCATAGAAAAGAGCACCGGTATAAGCGGGGTATGGTATCTACTACCAAAAAATAGTTAATAAATTGCATCAGTGATCATATTCCTATAGAGTGCCAACATCCAAACTAGTTAAACACAGAAAAAAAAAACCCTAAATGGACTTTAAAGGCACTGACATAGTAAATAGTTGAAAAAAGTATATAATGTATTAAACATAATACAAAAAATAAAATATATTGGAATGCTTACAATAGCTATACAAATTCACCTCATAGATTTCACTTTGGAATCCTCTAGGTTCAGCTTTCAGAGTATTGAGTAACTCTTTCTTCAGGGGTGTTATGAGAAAATCAATCGTGTATCTACAAGATAGTGGTTTCAAAAAATCATGAATGTTATCATGTAACCATCAATAGTATGATATAATATCTTTGCATTAAATGTAATTTAAACAAACTCACATATATTGTAGTGGTGTCACCAATGAAAACTTTCCATAGAACTATTAAAAACAAACATAGACAGGACTGTGACTCCAAAACCTTCTGCTCAAGATAGCTGCTCTTGCTGATATGCTTAAATGATTGCATAGAAATGATGCAACTAAAACTGAAAAATGCCAAGCTCCCCCAGAGGTCAAGGAAGAGCTAGGAACGCTGAAGCCAAGAAGTAGGCGTCACTCTGTAGGTAAAAATAATAAGGTATATAGCACAGGATGAGCATGAATGAAACCTAATTGACTTAAAATAACTCCCATAACTATTCATATGTATGAATAATGCATCTGACCTGTACCAAATAGGGACAGGCTGATGATGCAGAGATGATTTGAAGATGTACGGATGGTATGTACTGAAGGAGTAATAAATGCATAGCAGTGGATTAGTCAGGTGTATATTTATAAACCAATATCTTAGATATCTAGGTTTCCATCAATTTTGGTGTATTTTTTAATTTATATTTTATTGATTGATCACATAATTGTGTTTTGAATAATGCTACGAAATATGGAAATGTAGAAATAACGATTGATATGACATATATGGACCAGGTATCATATAATCCAAATACCTTTAATGAACTAATTAATGTGCATTTGCATAGATGCCTGGCTTGGGTTATGTATACCATTGCCACATATTACAGGTTAGTCAGTCAATATGATGAAACTTGTTGAAAATCAATCTTGTATAAGCCTGAAGAGCCACATTTATTTATTATCATATATGTAGATATTGGGCAGGTAGTACTATCAATAACTAAATCGTTTGACTCACATATATACATAGGGTGCAGTGCATGCCCCCCAAAGAGAGAGAGAGCAAAGCCCACTATGTCAATTGAGACAGAAAAGGGAGGGAGATGAAATATTAATGCGTCATACCTTATATAGGCTGCAGTCACATGGAGGAACGTCCTGGCATCCAGGCGAAAAGGTGGATGTCGGCCATGACTCCAAGGGCACCTAAAATGTAATTCCCCCTCCAATCCCAGGCTATGCCAAGTTGCTTCAGCTGTGCCTGGGACAGGGGGGGGGGGGGGGGCGGTGAACCCAGAGTGAGCCTGTGCTCACTTCCTGAGCCACACACGCACGTCCCCATCCCAACCACGCATGTGCGACATCAGCGCTATGGAATGACGTCATGCGCACGCGGCCCACCAACACAGAGACCTATCCAGTGGACTGCGCATGTCCGCTGGAGTAGTAAGATAGACACCAGATGAGATGCTAAAACATCTATGGTCCCCATGAGAAGCCGCCACGGTTTGAAAATCCGGGTGGCTATGTGAGCCGGGCGCCCTACAGTCTATTCCCAGAGGGTTAGCTAGCATAAATCAATAAATTGCATGAAATATTTGTATTGGTCACCGTAGTTAAATCCAACCATAGTGGGACATGGAACCAAAAAGGCCCCAGCCCTCAAGTGGTGGGTAGCAGAACTGCAAATAGGATTCATTGCAAAAGGCAGAGAAGACACAGGAAAACACTGATCTCAACGAACAACAAATAACAGGAAAGAAATTTACAAACATGGTGTATATAACAAAGTTTTTAAAGTGATCAACAAGATTAACAATATTAATATACAGACAATTCCAATATAATATTGGTACTCAAGAATTCTTGATTAATCACATATAAATTAACTCAAGTTACTTAGATGGGGATAATACAATGGACCTGGGGATACGAATGGATATGCTATATCTTATTTCTCCATTCCCCCTGAGGAAAAACCCTCAAGCACCCTCAAGTGTACTGCAAACCATATGACTATTGCTATTTTTTTTTAAATATTTACTATGTGTATAATTGTTCATCAATAAAATTTTGTAATTTTTGTATTTACGTTTTCTACTTTCCTACCTGACAATATCCCTAGCACGCAAAATCCAGGGGGCATTCCTCTATTGTTTTTCTTTCGATTATTGGGATGTGGCCCGGGTTCAGTCATTTATTAGTAGTCTCCTATTTTCCATAATATTGTATTTGACCTCTGGGGGAGCTTGGCATTTTTCAGTTTTAGTTGCATAATTTCTATGCAATCATTTAAGCATATCAACAAGAGCAGCCATCTTGAGCAAAAGTTTTGGAGACACAGTCCTGTCTATGTTTGTTTTTAATATTTCTAAGGAATGTTTTCATTGGTGACACAACTACAATATATGTAAGTTAGTTTAAATTACATTTAATGCAAAGATATTATATCATACTATTGATGGTTATATGATAACATTCATGATTTTTTGAAACCACTATATTGTAGATACACGATTGATCTTCTCATAACACCCCTTGAAGAAAGAGTTACTGAATACTCTGAAATGCGTCAGCTGAACCTAGAGAATTCCAAAGTGAAATCTATGTGGTAATTTTGTATAGCTATTGCAATTATTCCAATATATTTTATTTTTTTGTATTATGTTTAATAACTTCTATACTTTTTCCAACAATTTACTATGACAGTGCCTTTAAAGTCCATTTAGGGGTTTCTTTTTATGTGTTTAACTAGTTTTGATATTGGCACTCTATAGGAATATGATCACCGATGCAATTTATTAATATCACTTTAAAACATGTTTGAGTGCATTAACATGCATATTTCTCCTTCTAAGCTTCATCAATGTGCTTTAAGCGTCTTTTTGCTTTCTTATTGATATGTATTGGGGGAAAAGCAGCTTCCTACTTCCCCCATCCTTTCTACCATCCACCCTTTCCCTTTTCCCTTTGCCTGTCCACCCTTTCCTTGCAACCCTCATTTCACTAGCAGAACTTTGTTCAAAATGTTTTGGTTTCAAAATGTTGATTTGATTTTCTAATTGTTAGTGAGGTCAAATCAACGTTCATTTTTTAATGTGCTGCTCTCCTCTATTTAGGCTGCTTAGCTTAAATCTAGTTGTTGGCTTCATTGTATCCACTGTCTGCAGAGATCAATTTTTTTTTTGTCTGATCAGGGCTTCCTAAGCTGGCCGCTTGATTTTGATTTCTACCGTCTGCTTCTCGAAGAAGTTTGCAGAATATAGGGCAGGGAGAGTCAAATGTCCAATATGAAAATGTATTATGCCCCAGCCAACCCCCTGAAAGGAGGCATTCAGAAGGTGGATGGGGAGATGAGAAATTTTTGGAAGGCCTTGCCAGAGGGCTCATATTATGCTAAGAGGGTTCCAGTTCTCCTGAGGCTTCTGCCCCTGGAAGACAGCTGGTAAGAGACAAGAATTGCATTCTGGGCCTCAGCAGAAGCTGGGCCTGAAGAGCATTGCTAAAAGGATTTTTTCTTGAGGGTACTTCCTTGAAGTCCTGGTTTGGAGAAGAATCTTTTATCTCCCTCACTGAGGAACTTCCTTTGGAAGTTGGGTGGCAGACAGCTCCAGGGACATTTTGAGTAAGACCTGATGTTGAGAGTGTTTCTGCTGCTATAAGCAGGGCTTTTGTTCCAGCAGAAACGCAGGGGATCGCAGTACCGGCACCTCCAGAACTGAATGTATGTAATGCAGACCACTGCACACCAGGCATATGACCAGTGGGCGGAGGCTGCCAGACCACATGTCAATTTCGGGCCTGACTCTGACTTCCTGGGCAGCTGCTTGGGCCAGCCCTGTTCACCCGCTGCTGGCCTCCCCGCGGCTGGCTCTGCGGAAAGGGGCCGCATCCCTGTCCTTCTGGCCGGGTCCCCAGTCCCCACCGCCCACTCCCAAGGCAGCTGGGCTGCTCCGTAGGTTGGCGCCGCTCCCCGGGCCTCACCACGGCCAGCTCCGCAGCCGTCCAACTATTCAGCTCAGGGGGCGGAAATAAAGGGGTCAGGTGGCCATGAAGGTGGAGGAGCTGCCTTGAGGACTCCCCTTCTGCCGGAGGTCGGAAAGGTATATCTTCAGTCGCAGACATCAGGGCCTGGACAAGACTGCTAAAAAGTAAGTGATGCCAGCCTGCCTGTATGCAAAAAAATCATGTTTTACACCTGCATTTACACACAGCATGATGAGAGCATCCTTTGGTCTGGTCAGTGGTCTCTTTTACACAGTAAAGAGTGATGCTGAACTAAGGTAGAAGGACGGTAAAGTGATGGCATCAATGATCAGTCAGACATTGTGTGTGAGAGGGACAGTTCTTGTGCCCAAATAGTGTCCTGCATTTAAAGTGTATATACCATTTTTTTTTTCTTTTGTTTGTAATTGTGGTATATTTATTACTGGCTGGCTAGGTAAGTGCAGTGCAGTGTTGACAAAAAAAATCATATATACACTTTAAATGCAGGACACCTTTTGGATTATATTATATATAATTTTGGGTAATATATTTTTAATGTGCCCTAAAATTAACAGTTATCTCTTAGCCTGGGTTCACACTAGATGTGGTGCGAATTCACAGCAAATTTGCTGCGATTTCAGCACTGCATCTAAATCGCAACCTGTCCATATGAACCAATTGCAGAGTGTATGTTAAATTAACGACACCTCGCAATCGGTTTGCAAAACGTAGCGCAGTTTGCCGAATCGGATCCCATGGGTGTGAACACCCATGCGATCTGATTCTGGTGCGGATAAAAAAGGGTCCTGCACCAGTTTGGTGTGAATGCAGTGCGATTTGAGTCATACAGATCCATGGCTCAAATCGCACCCCAGAGACACCACATGTAATTCACACAGGAATGTGCTGGGATTTTTTTGTCCCAGTCTGGGCCTGAAGTAATGGCAAGCTGTGCTGGAGGGTCTATTGATGCTGGCTGCTTGGGATTCTATTGTTACTGGAGTGGATCTATTTTTGTGAAGGAAGAGGGTCTATTGTTGCTTGGGAGTTCTTCTGTTGTTCGTGGGGGATCTATTATTGCTGAGGTGGGTCTTATGTTGCTGAGGTGGGTCTTATGTTGCTGGGGTGGGTCTTATGTTGCTGGGAGGGATGTGCTGTTGAGGGAGGAGTCTTTGTTGCTTGCTGCTGGAGGGTCTATTAGTGCTAGCTACTGGGGAATCTATTGTTGTTGGGGTGGATCTATTTTCGCTGGGGTGTCCATTGTTGCTAGATCTATTTTTCTGCCTTTCTTGTTATCAGTAACAAATTCAACACAAAAATACAATTTTTGCAGGGGGGTTTATTGTTTCTGAGAGGTCTATTGTTGCTGGTAGAGGATCTATTGTTGCTGGGATGGGTCTTATGTTGGAGGGGGGGTCAATTGTTGCTGGGAGGGATCTACTGTTGAGGGAGGGATTTAATATTTCAGGCTGCTGGAGGGTCTATTGATGCTGGCTGTTGGGAGTCCATTGTCCTACGACGTCATCACGTCCGCTCTCGGTTGGGCTTTGCACAAACCCAGGAAGTGGAGGCTACAGACGGAGACGCCGAAGTTTGTTTATTACGACAATACGCTGGTTTTTCATCTTGATTTTGTAAGTGCAATCCTTTTTCAATAAATTCCATGTTCGGACATATTACGCTATGGATTGTCTCTTTGTTTTATACTTTTGAGAATCATCTGCTGCTTACGGTCGTTGCATGGCAAGATTGTGGGGAGACCTATTTCCCTGTGCTGTTTAAGACTGCCGTAATAGCAGTCACCAGGATCTGGTAAGCGCATTTGATTATCCACTCTGTGTGCGACAAGATACAGAAGATTTCTTCACCTGCATCTTTACCTGCGTTTTTTTGGCACATTTTCTTTTTTCAATCACGGATTACCGTATATACTCGAGTATAAGTCGTTCCGAGTATAAGTCGAGGCCCTAATTTACCACAAAAAAATGGGAAAAACTTATTGACCCGAGTATAAGACGAGGGTCAGAAATGCATAGCTACTGTAAGTGGAAAAGAGGGTCAACAATGCCCATTTGCAGCCTCACTGTGCCCATTTGCAGCCTCACTGTGCCCATTTGCAGCCATAGGTCCCCTGAACTTCAAACTTGGTAGTTAAGGGTTCCTAGATGCCCCCTAGCTGCAGCCAAAATTTGGGGTCTCTGAACCCAAAGGGTCCCGAAATGACATTGCAGCAGATGGACACAGTTGACCGAATTTGGGGCCCTGTATCTTAGGGCCATTTAGTGCTAAGAACCCCAAATTTGGTGTGCAAACCAAGTGTAACTAGCACCATAAAATTTCCAAAGCTGGGGTTTCTAGCACCAAGTGGCCCCGAGATACAGGGCCCCAAAAATCAGTTCAGAAAATGTCAAGCACTTTTCTACAGCAGAGAATGACATTTTCTGAACCGGTTTGGGGGCCCTGTATCTCAGGGCCACTTAGTGCTAGGAACTTCAGCTTTGGATATGTTATGGTACCAGGTCCACTGGGTTTGCACACCAAATTTGGGGTTCCTAGCATTAAGTGGCCCTGAGATATGGGGCCTCAAACTTGGTTCAGAAAATGTCAAGCACTTTTCTGCAGCAGAGAATGACATTTTCCGAACCGATTTTGGGGCCCCGTATCTCGGGGCCACTTAGTGCTAGGAACTTCAGATTTGGATATGTTGTGGTACCAGGTCAATTGGGTGTGCACACCAAATTTGGAGTTCCTAGCACCAAGTGGCCCTGAGATACGGGGCCCCAAAGTCGGTTCGGAAAATGAAATTTTTTGCTGCAGAAAAGTGCTTGACTCGAGTATAAGTCGAGGGGGGCACTTTCAGCACTAAATAATGTGCTGAAAAATTCGACTTATACTCGAGTATATACGGTATTATTTTTTCATTTTTATTTTGTGGACTTTATATCTTGGGGTTTTTCTCTTTCTCTCATTTTTGTTGTTTTTTATATATTGTTATATATATTATTCTTTTGGATATCAGTGTTCATTCCTATATTCAATTGTCATATATTGCAGCACTACTTAGTTTGTGTATATACTTACTCTATTTTATTTTATATTGGTTTGGATGTGGATTAGACTTGTCATAAGTTTTTTCTTTGTTTATAGTTTCATCTTACTTTTTTTAGCGCCGCATCCTTTTTTATTTCTTTTCATTGTGAGGTTTTGGGATTAGACCTTTGGTGCTGGCTGCTTTTGTTTTTCACAAATTTTATTCATTATTTAGCATCCTTTGAGCGCAGCTTTTATATCTGTTTTTCCATCAAATTTTTTTTGGGAGTCCATTGTTGCTGGGGTCTATTGGCGCTGGGGTGTCCATTGTTGTTAGATCTATTTTACTGCCTTACTTGTTATCATTAACAAATTCTATACAAAATACTTAGTGCCATAAAATGATCCTTGATTCTGTATTCTCTAAAAGGGGTGGTACTGGGAAGTGGGTAGGGGGTGGAACCACTGAACGGTGCTCAGAGGGGGTAGTGGGTGGAATCAAAGAATGGTGCTCAGAGGTGGGTAGGGGGTGGAACCAAGGAACGGTGCTCAGAGGTGGGTAGGGGGTGGAATCAAGGAACGGTACTCAGAGGTGGGTGGAGGTGGAACCAAGGTATGGTGCTCAGAGGTGGGTAGGGGGTGGAACCAAGGAACGGTGCTCATAGGTCGGTAGGCGGTGGAATCAAGGGGCGAATCGGAAGGGAGGAGTTCCTGCACCGATTCTCTGAGGAAAAAAAGCCCTGGCTATAAGAATATCTCCTAAGTAGCTTGTCCTCGAAATGGTTGCTGCTATGGTTTGAGTATTCTGAGACCCCTGAACCACTTTCCTGTTTCAAGTTATTCAGCAATAAATTCTAAAAAGACATCCCCTAAACTGATTCTGTATTGTCGGTGTGCATGGAACTGTGCTTGTGGATGGCAGCCTCTGTACTATTGTGGGAGAACCTGTGATATCTTCAGTGGCCCCTCTGGAGGTGAATGCTGCATTATATAAGTACATTTTTATTTTCACAATATACAATAACAGATACATTGTACAATAGTGTAAAGAATAGTACAAGTGCATTCCATCAGACAATGTTAACTGAAGGCTAATAGTATGGTTCACAGTAGCATATGCAGGTATGCAAACGAGTTAAGTAACATGAGTATTGGAAAGCTTACGTCAATTTACAAGTAAAATGATGGGGTTTTTTTTATCAGAAATACTCCAAGGTAGTTGTCATAGAATCAGTATCTCATACCATGAAGAAGTTATGGGCATGCATCATACAGACAGACGAAAAGCAGCCTCAATCCCCTAGAGCCAAACAGGAGCTCTATAGGTACGGGGCAGCCTAAGGCCTGTACTGTAAGAATAATTTTAGAAAAAACAACAATGATGCAAAGAGGAGTTTGCAAAATAAAAAGAAAGAGAGAGAAGAGAAGGAAAAGCAATAGATGATTCTCCAGCTCTACCAGAATCCTACACTGGGCATGTAGCACCAGAAATGCAACAGGGAACTGTCAGAAATGGTGGCCTATATCATGGGGAATCTCAATCTTTCCCAGGAGGCCACAACTTCCAGATTTTGTTAAAAAGCTCTAAAGTCAAAGTTCATTTTCAGCCCCAGTGATCAGAACATTTGAAGGAGCAGAATGGAAATTTTTTTCTCTAACAAACTAATTTCTAACAGTCTATGTAGCTTTTGTTCAGTAAACCAAGCTTATATAGGTTGTGCTGTCAAAGGATTCTATAGAGCACTACACCCCACATATATATATATAAAAAACCCAATTATAGATGCCAAAAAGTGGCTAAGTTGGTTCTTTTAGTTGCTTATACCTATTTAAAGAACTTCAAAAATTAAAATATTATATTTATTCACATTTTATATAAAAATATGTACACATCCATTATGAACATTAGAATATTGTCACAAATGATCCCACTCCTTGAGAAGACTACCACATAGGTGGCCCCCACTTTAGGCCTCTGATGCGACTTCAGTTGCACAAAAATTGTATGACAATGGAAACTACATTGTTTTTAATGGTGTCTGTTCATCAATGCAACTCAGTATGGAATGATTTTGGAAAAGCTGCATGGAGGAGAGCCGAGGAAGCCACCTGTGATTGCATGGATGAGGAAAGTGCCCTGACCAACCCAACCCGACATGACCATGGGGGGGGGTGGCGGGTGCACTGTTTGTCCCCCTCCCAAAAAAAAAATTACCACCAGCTGCCATTGTCAGTACCATCTTAAGAGCATTATAGGCCCCCGGGCAATACAGTGTACTGGGGCCAAGTTTACACAATCACGCACGAGAATAAAAATGCAAATTATCAATAAGGCTATATTTATTGGTACTTCCAACAAAACCAGTGTTTAAACATTAACACAACGTTTGGACAATATAACACGACCTTGAAAAGCAAGAAATGACAGATTGAAATGGGACAGTACAAAAGCACTAATTATGTGTAAGCATGTAAGGGGGAGATATTTGTAATCTGGCAGTGCTGGGGACTTCTGGTCACCCTAGGCTAGTGGCCAGCAGGGCCCACAGGTCAGTGGCCAGCAGGACCCACAGGTCAGTGGCCAGCAGGACCCACAGGTCAGTGGCCAGATCCCAGCAGGACCCACTAGCTGCGGACCTGTGGGTCCTGCTGGCCACTGATCTGTGGGTCCTGCCGAGAGCTGGCTGCGGACCTGTGGTTCCTGCTGGGAGCTGGCCACTGACCTGTGGGTCCTGCTGGCCATTGACATGTGGGTCCTGCTGGGATAGACAATAGCCTATGGGTCCTGCTGACCATGGTCTGTGGGTCCTGCTGGGAGCCAACCATGGCATGTGAGTCCTGCTGGTGTGTAGGCCGTGGGCAGCTCTAAGCAGGATTCACAGCACATGGGCAAGGTAAATGAGGTGTATGGGGGGAAGATCGATGGAATGATTGATCCTGTGGGGGTGTCAGGGTCTCTCACCTCAGCTTGCTCGGCAGACTTAGTGCTCAGCAGCAGCAGGACAGGTCCTCTCTTCCTCCTTCTCCACGGCTTCCTCCAGTCCTGGGGGGGTGGGTGATGATGTTGTTCCTGGCCGGGGGTCACATCTACTCCACAGTACTGTTACTGTACCACCAGCCAGCAGCAGTGCACCCAGGCCAGCCACGTCACGTGGCGTTTTTACACAGTGTCCAGCCAAGTAGAGGCACTGGGGCAGGCAAAATATCCTGGATTCCGACTGCGGCAATGGGAGTTATAGCACGCGGTAGGCTGGCTGCGCTGCTCTTCTCAGACTGACTCCACCCCCTGGAGCAGGGAGCTTGAGCACGCAGGCGCCGCCGCGGACTACAACTCCCATAAGCAACAGCGGCGGCCGGCGGCCGTCACACGACATTACCAGACAGACTGCCACCCAATAATGAGTCATTCAGCGATCAGTGGGCGGACACTCGGACAGCCGTGGCGTCGGCCGGTGGCAATTGTTTTAGTTATACAAAAACAGTACAGCACTTAATTTGGGGGGGCACATGGGGCCCCACGCTGGTGACGCCATTGCACAGCACTGGCACAATGTGGCAACGAACTTGGCTGTGGTCGCTGGGCAGGTGGGGCCCACCAGGCATGGGGGCCCCCCGGGCAACTGCCCAGCGTGACCATGCGAAAAGACGGCCCTGGCCACTGTTAGGTAGTGGATATATGCTAGACTGGTGGAGTGGGCAATGGCTCTGCATGTCCCCCTGAATGTAACACATACCTCAGTACAAGTGTGTAGTTACTTTGGATGAAACATCTTAACCGCTTCAGCCCCGGAAGATTTTGCATCCTTCTTGACCAGAGCACTTTTTACAATTTGGCACTGTGTCAATTTAACTGACAATTGCGCGGCCGTGCGAAGCTGTACCCAAACAAAATTTGCGTCCTTTTTTTTACACAAATAGAGCTTTCTTTTGGTGGTATTTGATCACCTCTGCGGCTTTTATTTTTTGCGCTATAAACAAAAATAGAGCAACAATTTAAAAAAAAAACAATATTTTTTACTTTTTGCTATAATAAATATCCCCAAAAATGTTTTTTTAAAAACATTTTCTACCTCAGTTTAGGTCAATATATATTCTTCTCCATATTTTTGGGAACAGCGTACCCATACGTTGTTTTGCACAGCTGTGCCATTCTGCCAACGTATATCAGCGTGAGCCGGTCGGCAAATGGTTAGGGAGGAACTCCACACGGCATTACTGCACACAAGTGGCTTATCTCTGAGTCGGGGGACTGCCTTAATATTCAATGCTTCACATGACCGCAGCCTCTGCCTGGTCCCAAACATTGGTGAGCACACCAGGTGAGGTGTTTCCCCACATGCATGGGCACAATTTGACCCCACTCTCAAGCGGCACCCAAGGCTTAACATTGTGTCAAAATTGCAAACAACTTACATCTGAAATTGCATCAAAATTGCACCACACTAGTGTGAACCAGGTTGTACAGAACATGTATCAATTAGTCCAGCTATTCTATGAATTTAAATGTCAGAGGTCTCCTTTCTTATATATTATATGCTTAAATATAGTATTTCAATTTTTGGAGTTGCTTGAGTAGTTTAAGCACCTTAAAAGCCCCGCTAAGCCAATTTTTGGCATCTGTGGTTGGATCTCTTTCAGTAAAGTTCATTGATAAACATCTCCAAGGGTTAAATAGAATCTATAATCAATGTTTCGCCAAAAAACATTACAGTCGTTCTTTTTCCTTTTGGGGTCAAAGGATACAAGTTCTCCTTACAAACATTTTGTAAACTTGCAAATATTGATGTTGGAAATTTGTCACTTTACGGGTTTTTGCAAAAATTTTTCTTCAAAAACAATTAAAGCTGTTGTAAACCCTGGGGAAAAAAAACAACAAAAAAAACGAACCTGTAAGGCAAAGTCATAATGAGCTAGTATGCATCACATACTAGCTCATTATGAAATACTTACCTTAGAACGATGCCCTCCAGTGGCGCCCGCACACCGCTAAGACAGCTGACATCTTCCTCTATGTTTCTTCTGAGTTTGCGGGCTCCGGCGTTGTGAATGGCCAGAGTCGCGATGATGTCACTCCCGCGCCTGCGCGTTGGAGCCGCCATTTGCGGCTCGTGCTTTGAGGGTTTGGCACTGTAAGCCGGACCTTCAGAGCGCATTCGCCGATGACGCCATCGGCTGCATTCACTCTGAATATCTCCTACACTGTGCAAGTTTAGGAGATATTCACAGTATCTACAGGTAAGCTTTATTATAGACTTACCTGTAGGTACAAGTAAAAAATAAGACTTTACTTCCACTTTAAGGGAGAGCCAGTTGACACAAACCCTAAACATTCCAAAGGATAATGGGGAAATATGAGAGACCCACCGATCTTTTAGAGCAGGGGTGTCCAACCTAAGGTCCAGCTGGAAGATGTGATTGAAAGATTTCTTTGCATCTATGTTTCCACCATGCAATCTCATACTCTGATTGATCAAAATAAGATCAGATTCATGACCGAAGCATCTCAGTGCTGTTGATTGATGCAAAACAATCAATAATATTCCACCCAGGATGATCAACTTGGTTTGATTGAATCTGATGTACATTGAGTCTAAAACCTGGTACACACTATTAGTTTTTTTTTTTTTTTTTTTCCGTTCAACCCAGCATGCTGAATGAAAAAAACTGAAGAGCTCGGGAGGAGCCATTGTACTGACCATGCGATGTTAGTACACTGATCTCCCCCGCTGAGTGATTGTATTCTGATACCCCACCAGAACATACCGGTCAGCACTCGCAGCCATTGGCTGAGAGTGCTGATCGGATGCCAATCGGCCTTTTTCAGTCATGCCCCTTCAACAGAAGGTGGCCAAACGGCAGGCTTCTGTCGGACCAGCTGCCATACTCACGGGCTGAATGTTGGCCAGTTACTATTGAACTGTCTGATGCCACCCAATATTTAGCCCGTGTGTATGGCCCTGAAATCAATGGAAAGGAGTAATGGTTTTCAATTGTTTGTCAATTTGATCATTTTGATCAAATGGCACGTTGATCAGATGATAAAATCAGATAATAACATTTTAAGTATGTGTATGGTCACCATAAATGTAATTATTTCAACAAAAAAGTCCTAGTTAATAAGCCAACAAATAAGTCAATGTGTTTCAGGGGCTCTAAAGTGGCCACTTCCTCTGGGAAAATAAATCTTAATATAGGAAAAAACGATCTAGATAAAAGAAGGCTGACCACAACTAGTTGCTGATGGCTGTTTTTATCAGTGTGCCCTCTAATGGACTAGAGCAGGGGTGTCAAACTCAAATTAATCGGGGGCTGCATCAGCAATATGGTTGTCCTCAAGGGGCCGGTTGTATATCTAAGACTATGTATCTACTCTTTATCATATTAAATAATTGCCTCTGCAATTAATTATAACTGTTTTTTAATTTAACCCCTTTCCGCCGACCATACGCACATCTGCGTAGTCGGCTTTCCGGGGTTATACCGGGATGATGCCTGCAGCAGCAGGCATCATCCCGGTACCGTTGCTTAGAGCAGGCGATCGGCTATCCGATTATAACAACCGATGCGGCTAAAAGCCGCTCGGCTGTTATACCGGAGGAGCGGGGGGGGGGACATCCCCCCCCCCTCCGGCCGCCTCCCGCCACCTTTGGCTGCCTCCCGCCGCTCTTACCGGGCCTCTCGTGCGATTGGGAAGCCCGGTGTCCAATCGGCCGCCTTCGGCGGCTGGGGGCGGGCTGGAATGAAGCTGTAGGCGGCTTCGTTCCAGCCTTCTCAATGTAAACGCGGAAGCGACGTCATGACGTCACTTCCGTTTACTCGGCTGCCAATGGCGCCGGTTTTAAAAAAAATACACAGTGTTCAGAATCGCCGTTTTCGGCGATCTGAATACTGTGAAGTGCAAAGGAGGGATCAGGGGTCTTTTAGACCCCTCATCCCTCTATAAAGAGTACCTGTCACCACCTATTACTGTCACAAGGGATGTTTACATTCCTTGTGACTGCAACAAAATTTAAAAAAAAATGTTTTTTTTTTAACACAATTTACAAGTATAAAAAAAATAAATAAATAAATAAAAAATTTTTTTTTTAAAGTGCCCCCGTCCCCGCGAGCTCGCACGGCGAAGAAAACGCATACGGAAGTCGTGCCCGCATATGTAAACGGTGTTCAAATCACACATATGAGGTATCGCCGCGATCGCCAGAGCAAGAGCAATAATTCTAGCCCTAGACCTCCTCTGTAACTCTAACCTGGTAACCGTAAAAAATTTTTAAAGCGTCGCCTATGGAAATTCATAGGTACCGTAGTTTGTCGCCATTCCACGAGTGCGTGCAATTATAAAGGGTGACATGTTTGGTATCTATTTACTCGGCGTAACATCATCTTTCACATTATACAAAAAAATTGGGGTAACTTTTTTCCAAAAATTTGCGTTTAAAACCCCGCTACACAAATACCGTGTGATATAAAATATTGCAACAATCTCCATTTTATTCTCTAGATTCTCTGCTAAAAAAATATATATAATGTATATATAATTTTCTAGCAAAAAATACAGATTTTAACTTGTAAACACCACATTTCAAAAATAGGCTTAGTCATGAAAGGGTTAAGTATTAATTAGCTCAGAGTTCAGGGGTGTGATGTGTACAGATGGCAGGGTTCAGGAGGAGCTGTGCTATGTACAGAATGCAGAGTTCAAGAGTGCGCTACGTAGAGAGTGCAGGGTTCAAAGGGTGCACTGTGTACAGCAGGGGTCTCAAACTGGCGTCCCTCCAGCTGTTGCAGAACTACAATTCCCATGAGGCATTGTAAGGCTGACAGTTACAATCATGACTCCCATAGGCAGAGGCATGATGGGACTTGTAGTTCCGCAACAGCTGGAGGGCCGCCAGTTTGAGACCCCTGGTGTACAGAGTGCAGGGTTCAGGGGTTGCACTATGGACAGAGTGCAGGGTTCAGGGGTTGCACTGTGGACAAAGTGCAGGGTTCAGGGTTGCGCTGTGGACAGAGTACGGGGTTCAGGGTTTAGAGGTGTGCTACAGACAAAATGCAGGGCTCAGGGGTGCGCTACACACAGAGTGCAGAGTTCAGGAGTTGTGCTACGTACAGAGTGCAGGGTTCAAAATTGCCCTGTGTACAGAGTGCAGGATCCAGGCGTGAGCTACATGCAGGGTTCAGGGGGGTTCAGCTCATCCCATCAACTAACAACCCTCCACTACCAGATCCCCCACCCCCCAACTACTGCCCTGCCACTAACCACTGACAGACCTCACACTAATAAATCACCACCCCCCCAACTAACACCCAGCCCCCCCCCACTAGCAGACCGCCACCCACCCAACTAATGCTTCCCACTATCACACCACCACCCCCTGTGAAATCCCCAGGGACAAGCACTCAACTTTTGGCATTCAAGTTGTTTATTCAGCCTGTGTGTCCTCCGTTCCAGCCTGTGCCTGCGTGTCCGGCCGACCGCTCGGCATGTAAGGAGTTCATTTTTGTAAGCTGCCTGTCTGGCTGCAGCATCTCAGTGCTCGGCTTGTATAGCCTGAAACCGGCACATGCGCAATAACAGGAGCCGGAACTCGCCGAGACCAAAGCTGTCACTGTAAACACAGAAGTTCCTGTGTTTACAAGTGACGGGAGGAAGAGCGTGTGAGAGTCAGAGGTGGCGGCCGAAGGCCGTTGTGGGCCACATGACAAGGCTCGGCCGGATTCGGCCCGCGGGCCTTGTGTTTGACACCTGTGGTCTATAGGGTATGAAAGTTGCCTAAGCATCTAACATCATAGTCTTTACACTTCACTATGAATTTAATTTGTTTTAAGATCCAGAACCCCTACCTAGGCTTTCTAAACCACACAACAAAGACAAAGGTTTCTGCTGCTGGCATTTCATATTACTTCCTCAAGACACACAGGTCAATCTCCTGCGCTTGTGCAGTGGGCCTCTATGTAATGGTGAACTCTTTACTATGACGCTTAAAGTTGGATAATGCACCGCTCGCTGCCCTCCACAGACTGGGGAATCCGAAGCACTGGAACATGTAAAAGACAGAAGGAGCATGGACCTAGCGCATTATCCACAAACAAAGGTTTTATTCATGTACAAGGACAGGTAGTATACTCACAAACATAAACATAGAATAAAAGCATATCTCAGTATTCCTCCACATGGGTCCATGAAACTGTCCCCATCACATGTGACTGTCCTGTAGAGGTATGGTCCAGCACATTTCGAGGGGTTCCTCTTTCACAGAGGTCCACGCGCCTTCTGTCTTTTACATGTTCATATTACTTCCTGTCTTGGTGACACAGTTGGAAGTTAAGTAACATTTACCAAATGGAGACCCTGCCGTCAATAAGCACCTAACAGAGCTTTCAAGTCCAATCCTTTCCCCTTTATTTTTTTAAAAAGTTCCACTTTAGCTGGTAAATTTGGTTACTTTTAACAACTCGACGTTATAAAACAATAACCCAAATTTTCATTTGTTCACAGTTTCCTTACTGTTACTACTCTTACCATTGTAAAACTCAACAAACATTCTCTTTTGCATGCCAGTAAACGCCTTTCAGGTGGGAAATATGAAAGACACCCTGTCTGATCCCATGCCTGTGATCTAGGCTATCCTTCAGCTGTGCGATGCGTTTGTTCTGGAAAACAGTCACTTCTCATCTAGGTAATTTCACTGACAAACAGCCGAAAGCAAATACGACGTATCTGGGTCTCTGTTGATAAACCAAATTTGGCATTGTGCCGTCGCAGATGTGCGCAGAGTCAAACATACAAAGGAAAAGATTAGTTACAATTGCAGCCTATGTTGCCCCAACTGGGCTGTAGCTGCGTGAAATGACAGCGTGCCGGACGGGGGCTGAAAAGGCATTCAGGTTTTGATTTAAAAGAAAACTCCACATTCGCCCAAACGATATATAAAGTTGCTGCACAAGCCAACTTGTAAATGAATGGTAATAAAAGTGACCTTTTTATTGCTCTTTGTAATTTTTTACAAATGGCAACAATTTACATTTTTATGAATTTTTTTCAATTTGGCAACTTGTTAGTTGGTATACACGATTCTTCCCGAATGTTTATTACTGTCTGTGTTCCTTTTAGGCAGATTCATCCTCCCTATTTGTCCTGGCGATCGTTATCACCAAGCATGAAGGTGAAAAAAACCACAAAAGGTTGAGTTGTCACCAAAACAGTAAAAGAGGAGAAATCTTCCAATGGGGGTGCTAGTCCCATGACATTGGTGACAACTAGGGAATTCTCTTATGTTGGAGGGATTTCCTCTCACATTCTGTTGTGGCTACAGGTAAGGAAGTGAAAGGAAACCTCCCTAACGGGACAGAGATAGCAAAATGAAATCTGTCAGGGGTTAGAACCCTTCCTTACTCTATCCAAAATGGAAAAAAACATTTTGCGACTCTTTAGTTCTACAATAACTGTCATATGTCACCTAAAAATTGATATCAATGTAGCTTGAAAGAGCTATCACGTTGTCTATATGATGAACTTAATTTAGTGACCTTGCACTTGCAGTTATTGATAATAAGTCTCACAGTCTGAAAAGTTTGGCATTGCTAGTCAGTCATCTTGTTGGGCTATTATAACTTTCCCCTTCATTTACCGGTGGAGGATGCGGGCAGACAGCATCGCTCAGTGTCTGACTTCAAACATGCAAATATCAGGTGTTCCAACATTTCACTCACTGCTTGCATTAAGAAATACGGCTGCATCTTCAAAAACATACCTCACTCACCTGGGGGTGATGGAGAACTGTGCTCCGACCTCTAAGCTTGCTACTTAAAACCCTCTTCCAAAATGAAGGGTGCCATTCTAAAACCTGTACAGCAGCGTTCTTCCCAACCAATGTACCACCACTTTGATGCTTCTGGTTGCTTGGTAACAAGCATCACTATTCACCCACCGCTATAAGGAGGCAGCAACAGTTAGCGTGCGGCAAGACATTTAGAATGAATACATCTTTACGACAAATCTTCCCAGATGCAAACAACAAAAAAATTTTAAAAAAAGCAAACTGAAGAAAAAAATGAACCCAGCTCCATTAGGAGTAAATTTTAATTCCCATTGGTAACAAGACCAGCCAAACCTTATGTTATTTCCTAGGTTTATATATTTTTTTTTGTGTTGTGCTGACAGTGGACCTCCTCAGAGAAAAGTCTTCCCCTAACAAGGTCTCCAATAAAGCTTTTGTCGATTCTAGGCACTTTCAGTTATGATAGCTGAAAAATAGGTCGCTCTGGTCTTTGGATGGATGGCTAGCTCAGGCGAATCTGATACCTCCCTGGCTGCCCATTACACAAAGATTTCTGAAACTGTACTGAGTGCAACGAGATAAACCAAGGAACATCATCAATTTCTAAATGTACGCCTGCAAACACAAAGATGTGACTCAGACCTGTCACCCCCGCTCTGACATTAATTGGCTGATATTTCGCTAATTTGCAGCAATCGCTAAATCGTTATTCCAGGCTTACGATATGCCTGTTACATGTGCTGAAATGTCAGGGCTGTACAAAATAGTTAAAGTGGAAACCTAGTCAAACAGCTTAATTACAAAGCCAAAGCAAATGGATTAAATGTCCTAACTGCCTTTTTATATTTCAAGTGGTTGGGGAGAGATGGAGCACCACGCCAGTTGTAGGAAGTCCAAAATGATTTATTGCATTTTTGAAAAGGTGTACTACTGACAGCCCCTTGATTATAAAGGCTGGGCACACCTGCACACACAGTCTGCTGGTCCCCAGAAAAACCCAAACCCAGGGTTAGAGTCTTTGTCCCTCCCAAGACTCTCTTTAGCCTCTGGACTCCAGAAACCAATTTTCTCTACTCAGAACTGATATTCTGGAGCCCCTCAACCTACAACCATGAGAACCCTGAACGATTTAAACACAGTGGTTGGGCATAGCACTGTCACAATATATACACTGGATAATTTTTTATTCGTTTAAGTCAGCTTTCTACTCCTTTTATCCCTGTAAGACTCCCTATAATGTTTTTCCCTTCCCTATTACAGTCAAAGAAATTCAGCTTGTTCACAGACTGATTAGGACAAGGATGCAGCTCAGACTTCAGATTTCATTTTCAACATGTTTGTTCATGGTCAGTTATTTATAGAGAGTTCAGAGACAACCAGTCAACTAGAATCCTCAGAAGGAGGTCAGAAATGACAGTTCTCCATATTTTTCAGAACAGAACCTATGAGGATAGAAATACAGAAGCATCCACTACTGTTTTTGAAGATGCAGGCTCCAAGCATGTCAACTAAAGCTTCACCATCTGGTGAGTCTCTGACCTGGAACCAGCATCCAGCCAGTGAATCCTGAAATGTCCATAAGCCAGTCAAGAGTATGATGACAACCCTAGAGCTTGCAATTTTAAAGCTGATCTCCAGAAGTGTGGCCTACCCCTCCCCACCCAACTAATCCCTGGGTAAAAAAAAAATCCCTGACATCCTCTTTTACTTACAAGAAAATATGGACTTGCTTGACATGCCAGGTCTTCTGGACTTGAAATAGGTAGGGTTCTTCTTCAGATGTCCAAGAGGCTGCCTGGTTGACAGTTCCCATTGGCTGTCCAGCAGTGAGATTCTCTCAGGCTCCAGAAGACTGCAACAGAATAATGACACCCTGAAAAGAGGCAGAAACAAGACGCGGAAGCTTGAACCTTCTTCATAAATGTGGACTAAACCCCACAACTAATTTCTGGGTTAAAAAAAAAGACCTAAAATCCCCTTTTCAAACAATGTAAACCTTTTCTAACACAACCAGTGTATAAAAACAATATCAATAAATTAAGCATATGTAACATAAACATCAATATATGTGTTCAGTCCAAAAAATGTGTGCAACTCCTGTAAAGGATCCAGGCAATAATAAAAGTACATGGAAAGTGAAGAAAAGTGCCTATGTCTTGACACCAAAATGACCCTTTTATTGGTATTTCACTAGATGCCCATTGGAAACAATCCGCACTCACCAGAATGCAATGATCTCCTTGTTTTATAACAAGAAAAGTCAGCTGCACTTTGGCTCAAATGGCAAGGGAATTTAAAAAAGAAAGAAGGAGAGGAATGCTCTCATAGTGTGAAAAGCACTTGAAGATTTTATGTAAACTGTTTGCATAAAAAGAAAGCCGCTTACATAAAAAAAGTTTGGTCCGGTAATATACAAACAACATGTTCAAAGCTATTGGGAAGCTGCCTGGCTCTCGGCATGCATTCCACCTGCACCAGAAATGTCACACACCAGAAGTTACCGATTGGCGCGTTAAATTATCAATACATGATGTCTTCATAAACTCCTTTTGAAGACGTCACGTATTGATGACGAAACGCATCAAAAGGAACTTCCGCGTTATTTCCAGTGAATGCTTATTGTTTCATATGGGCAGTGGTGAAATATCATTAAGAGTGTCATTTTGGTGTTAAGACACAAGCACTTTTCTTCACTTTTCACTGACTTTTATTATTGCCTGGATTCTAGAGTTGCACATTTTTTTGGACTGAGCACATACATTAATGTTTATGTTATCTATGCTTAATTTATCATTATTGTTTTTTTATATCAGTTGTGTTAACAAGCGCTGTCTAGTGTTTACATTGTATGGAATTTAGCCTTTTGGGCATGAGTTAGCAGCTGCATTGTCACAGTATTATAAGGCAATTGTTTTGAGGATATTTTTACACATATAAAATCCTCTTTTAGAGTGGTTGTATACCCACTTTTTAAATTTTTACCTACAGGTAAGCCTATAGTAAGGCTTACCGGTAGGTAAAATGAATATCTCCTAAACCTGTACGGTTTAGGAGATATTCACTTTGCGTGCAGCCGCTGACGTCAGCGCCGCATGCGCTATGAATGCCCGGCTGAAGGTCCGGCAGACGCTGCAGGACCTTGCCGGGAAGAAGTCTCCCACGCGCATGTGTGGGAGTGACGTCATCACGGCTCCAGCCACTCACAGCGCTGGAGCTGCGAACCCAGAAGACACGCCAAGGACAAAATTTCAGGTTCCTCGGCATGGACCGGCCTGCGATATGGGAACCTCGTTTTAAGATAAGTATTTCATAATGAGCTAGTAATGCCTTTGCCTTACAGGGTTTTTTTTTACATTTTTTTTTCCTGAGGGTATACAACTGCTTTAATTAAAGGAGTTGTAAACCCTCAAGGTTTTTCACCTAAAAGCATTCTATGCATTAAGGTGAAAAAACCTTCTGCGCTGCAGCCTCACTCCAGAGCCCCCCCCCCCCCTTTTTTTCTTACCTGAACCTGCTCCAGCTGCTGTTTTGGGTCCTCATTGGATAGATTGATAGCAGCAGAAGCCATTGTCTCCCGCTGCTATCGATCAAATCCAGTGACACGGGAGCCTGGGGCAGGGCCGAGTCCTGCTGTCTGTGTCAATGGCTAAAGCAGCAGGATTCAGGAGCGCATCTGCACGAGTGCCCCCGTGGAAAGCGTCTCTCCATGATGGCACCCGATGAAGAGAAGGAGCCAGGAGTGGCGCCGGGACACCCCAGAAAAGGAGGATCTGGACCGCTCTGTGCAAAACCCTTGCAGGCAAGTATAACATGTTTGTTATGTTACAAAGAAAATGAACCTTTACAATCACTTTAACTAAATTTGTGGTCACACAACGTGCCAGGTATCGTGGATAAACCACCATACTCTTTTGCGCTAATAAGCGCCCATTCAGTCTAATGGTATAATACATCTTTAAATAACCCATGTCTCCCCTTTTCCCTAGTAAACGGACATAATCACCGTCTCAGCTTCATTGCTCCTTCAACTGCCCCCATCTCTTCCTGGGAGCCACCTTTTATTCATATAAAACAATAGAGCCTCATGTTTTCACAATCGACCAATCAAGCACAGGCATTCCCTCAAGCAGGAGGGGGTTATACAACAACCAATGAACAATGACAAGGGGAGTCTTATGGGCGTGTCTGGGCGGGGGGCAGCGTGTACAATCTCCAGCCCCCTGTCTCTTTAAGCTATCCTCAGCATGATCACAGGAAGCCTGAGATCATGAACGCTTCCCCCCGACCACAACGATTCAAAGGCTCCCGTTTTTAGCGCTTGTTCGTGAATCCTTATTCTCATTTGTCCTGAGAACAAAATATACCCGGACTATACTACTGTCTCTGTAGAGATTATCTGCAGGTATAAGCCATGCCACCCCAAATATGTTGATCAGGCATACAGGGGTGACACAACCGCACATCCTCTTAAACCAATAATGTCTTTGCAGAGCGAACCCATCCCCTCCAGACGATCGTTCTGTGCATTGCACAGGGGCCCTTCGCTGGCCGACATATCCCCACTCCGCAAACACTTCTCTACATCCCCAAGGAGCTTTTCACTACCAAACGGATCTCAACCTGCGTCAGTCTGCCCCAGTCCGCTCTTTAGAGCGGGCTGCGGGAGTACTAACACTGGGAGACACTATGACAATACATATTAAAATACATCTTCATAAAATTTCCACAACACAGGTGTTCTGGACTTCAGGGAGCTACAGTCCTTCTTCAGATGTTCACCATGCTGCCTGGGCGACATGGACACTTCCCATTGGCTGTCCAGAGTGATGATGTCCTGGAAAAGGGCAGAAACAAGACCAGTTGACAGCAGGCACAGACTGCAGTGTTAGACCATTGGCCTGTACACCCAGGTAAGACAACATTAAAGGTCACATGTCAGTGAGCTCTAGCGAGTAGAGAAGTTTGTGTGTTTTTTAATGTATTTTTTCATTTAATTGTGAGTAGGAGTGGATTGGGGCACAACATTTGCATGGGGCTTTAAATCAGGTCAACAATGGCAGATCTCAAATTTCTGTACTGGCAGTTTTGGTTTAAGCATCTAGCTATTATCCAGCTCACAAGCTTATGTTGGAAAGTTGCCCATGCCCACAGCTCAGTTATTGCACTCCTTGCAGTTTGCAGTGATGGCTGCAGTTACTGCTATAATTGTAATAGCCTGTACATACATACATACAAAGAGCATCCAATACTGGTGCGCTAATACAATGTTTACCATTGTTCAATAGTCTCTGTGTCAGCATATCTATACATTAACGCTCGATAAAACATGAAAATTACGCATACAATCTCTAAATCTCTTGTGTCCTGCTGAGATCGTTTTATTTACTCATTTTGTTTGCGGTCTCTTATTTTTTCTTTGAATAATCCTCTTTCGCAAACATCAGATCAGTTTCCTTTATATTGATGTAGGCGGGTGTGCTTGCATGGACTTTAATTGCGTTGAAAAGCTGATTTCCATATTAAAACATGTCCTGGGGGAGGCTTCTATAGTTAAGTTAATATTAACTCTAGCTCCTGAGACACTATAGCCTCTCTTAACTCAACCACGGCCACTTTGTCTCTTAATAGATAATGCTATCTAAGTCTCTAATGTACTCAGAGAGATCTATGGAATACAGTTCAGTGAATCGATTCGCTCAAGCTAAGACTCATCTACGGCTGTGGCAATAGAGCGGATCTTTGATAACCTGTAGGTACAAACAAAGTCCGAGGTGTTGTGTATGCTACGCACACACTGACATCAAAACAGGGCACAAGGTGCATCTTCTTACAGCTTAAAGTGTATTTCCACTTTTGCAGCTGAATTGGGATAATGCCTAATATATATTTGTTACGTGTTCCCATAAACATAATTTATTAAAAAAAATGTAAATGTAGCACCCTTTACTTAGGTAGATGCTAGAGGTGAAATCTTTGGTAAGTGCAGGTAAATTTAGGCAGGCCCCAGCTGGAAGCTAGGCCTGTTTTTTTTTATCTGTGTGGGAGTGGCTTAGAGTAGGCTAGTGACTCAAAGACAGCATCACTTCTCGGTTACCTCCCTCTGGCTTCTAGAGGATTCTAGAAGAGAGGAGGGGAAGAGAGATGGAGCTGCCTGGGATGTTCTAAGAAGCCCTGGCCAATCACCAACCTGGATTGGCAGGGGGCAGGCCTCCTTAAATGGGTCAGCCCAGCTGGGGAGTTGTTGTTGGGTGGAAGAACTGAGGATGGAGTGCTAGGCTGTCGGGGCCTTTGAGGCCACTCCCCAGTCTAGGGGGGGGTGACCTTGGGCCAGGGAGCAGGAAGGATCCCTTTAAGATTGCATGAAGGATCTGCACAGGAGGCACAGAGAGTAGTCAGAGAGGACAGCGAGAGCTAGTACTGCCCGGGCAAGTCTTCAGGAGGGAACCACCAGTGTTTGTGTGACCAGGAGGGTCTTTGAGTGACGGGCACAGTTGGGAGAACTGGGGAGGCATGCCAGAGAGGACTGGGAGTGTACAGTATAGGATGGGTGCAGAGCCAGCAGTAAGGACTGTGATGTCGTGGGCAGTAGCAGCAGGGAGGGCTGGCAGGGCCTTAAGAGGGATTGCTAGGGGCAGTAGACCACCATAGGACAGCTAGCACTAAAGACTTCCTATTCTATATTTTTGCTACACTAAAAGGGTCCCTGCCTACAAATGGCAATTTCCGGGTCCTGACTAAGTTAGTGTTGGGCCCAACCATGTGCTAGCTGTGCTTGGAGTCAAGTGTGGTGCAGGAGGAAGAGAGAGTAATAGTCTGCAAGCAGGTGTTGTGCAGGAGGAGTTTCGAGAAGTGTTTGTACAAAGAGTGTATATAGTTCTGTCCCAAACTGACTGTTTTGAAATTCTACTGGGCATCCCATATATTCCCATCCCTAGCCAAGTTCAAATCCCTCAATAAAAATACAAAAACAAGCATATGGACTGTTCATTGTCTCCAAGGTGATTGGGATGTGAATGCCGGGCTGAGCAGGGTGACAGGTGGACCACAACTTTTAGCAGCCCCTATGGGGGTGCCGCTACATAAATTTGCTGGTTATCTTTTTAAGTGCTTTTTACTTGCTTAAAATACCAGCAACAAAAGACACTCACATGAGTGTAGACAAATGGGCTGCACACCCCATAAAGTGTATAAAAAACTACGAGAACCCCCTTATTTGCTTAAAATACCTTTCATGCTCTCCCTGCTTTGGGACGTTTAGGAGTGGGCTGTAAAGCAATGGTTACCTAATTAACCCTGTCTGCACTGTGTGCACAGTTCTTCATTATTAGCCGTAAACTAGATTTGAATACTGTTTGTTCTAATGAAGAGGTAAAATTTTAGAAACCGCCCTCCTGCATTGTATGTTAATGAGGTATAGTTTAATCTGTGTGGGGACAAAGACTCTGAGACTGAGACTTTGAATCCAAAGAATCCAAAAATTCTTAGAATCAGCAATAACACCTCCTTCTTAGAAACATTTGAAAGAATGAATGAATATTCTGGCCAATTAAAAGGATGAATGCCCCAGGGCTTTTTTTCAGCGGGAACGCGGGGGAACGCAATTCCGGCACCTTCAGTACTGAATGTGGTGCTGGGGTGTGCTGGAGGTTCTATCGATGCTGACTGCTGAGGGATCAATTCTCGCTGGAGGCATCGTTTGTTGCTGGGGAGGTCTGTTTTTACTGGTGGGGATCTATTTTTGCTGGGGAGATCCTATGTAGCTTGGGGGCTAATTATTGGTGGGAGGGATCTACTGTTGAGGCAGGAGTCTATTGTTGCTGGCTTCTGAATGGCTAAGGTTGCTGGCTGCCAAGAGATCTACTGTATTATTACTGGCAGGGGTTTTGGGTTGCTGGGGATGATCTTATGTTGCTAGGAGGTCAAATGTTGTTGAGAGGGATCTACTGTTGAGGTAAGGGATGCTGGCTGCTGGAAGATCTACTGTATTATTATATTGGGGTCTAATGTTGCTGGGGGGGTGAATCTATTGTTGTTAGTGATGGATTTTATTGTTGCTGGGGGACCTATTGTTGCTGCGGGATCTTTTGTTGTTGGGGGCGTCTGTTGTTGCTGGCTGCACAGGATCGGGATAGGAGGTGGGTGGAGGATGGAGACAAGGGGGTACTTCTTGGAAGGGTGGAATACCTGCACCTATTCTCTGAGAAAAAAATCCCTGCAATGCCCAAGCGTCTGACGTGCCTAAATACGTTTGTAAAACTCAATCTGAGGCGTGTTTTTAACGTTGCTTTTCCCCTGTCCAGTGTGCATGAGACCTTAAAGTATATGTGGATTCTAACAATGAACTTCTATTTTTTTCTCTGTTAAATATACCATTGAAAGCATTTTGTTATATACATTTGATTTTATAAATACTTATTGATCCTGTCAGATGTTCAGAGCTTTCCTGTGTCCTGTCCACACTTTGTGTTATCTTAAGAAATCTGATTAGCCCTATCTGTCCTTATATTAGGACGAAAGAAAGTTTAGCTTCTCTGTTGGGGGGGTGGGAGAGTTCCTTCTATTGAAAGCCTAACAGTGGACTATCATGTAAGATCGAGTAGCCTTAAAACCTCACCTAGGTTAAAAAGTCCCTATTCAATACTGTAAGTCGTGGTCATGTGGCGCCACAGCCCTGATTCTTCTCCTCTTTTGTATACTTCCTGTTCGGATCCTTCTTTGGGTATAAATGTCAATGCCTGCATGAAAACAGGGCTTGCATGACATGGACACTTGCTATTGGATGTCCAGTGTGGAGGTTCACTCAGGATCCAGAAGAAAATTGTGCTATCTCATGGTGACAGTAGTTGACTGGTGATCTCAAATTCCATTCACACCGGTGGATTTGTGGTCCCCCGCGCCGGGAATTGTTGATGGTGAAGGCCCTAGAGGGAGGACCTAAGTGACTATATCTGGTTTCACAAGGTAACGGTAAAAATTGCCTAGCAGGATGAGTTGCCGTGTACACACGGTCGGATTTTCTGACGGGAAATGTTCGATGGGAGCTTGTTGTCGGAAATTCCGACCGTGTGTAGGCTCCATCAGACATTTTCCGTTGGAATTTCCGACAAACAAAATTTGAGATCTGCATCTCAAATTTTCCGACAACAAAATCCGTTGTCATAAATTCCGATCGTGTGTACACAATTCCGATGCACAAAGTTCCACACATGTTCGGAATCAAGCATAAGAGCTGCACTGGCTATTGAACTTTTTTCTCGGCTCGTCGCACATGTTGTACGTCACCGCGTTCTTGACGTTCGGAATTTCTGACAAGATTTGTGTGACCGTGTGTATGCAAGACAAGTTTGAGCCAACATCCGTGGGAAAAAAAAACATGGATTTTGTTGTCGGAATGTGCGATCGTGTGTACGTGACATTGGTTGGAAGGGGGATAGAAAAAAAAATGTTTTAGCCCACAATGGGGCTTTAAGCAGGTGTTTGTGGAGACTGCTCCCTGATGATAAGCTAATCTCTTCACAGTGCTCCAAAATAAGAGGGCTTTGATACTTTCCATTATGCAGTGCAAGCATGGGTCTCTCTTCCCCTAAAGACTGTAACTGTCTGTGCTGCCATTACTTGGAATGACTGTTATTAACCTGTACACAGTTGTCATCGTTGTAGAGAAACTGTCTGGGTCTCACATTCTTCCAAGTAATTGAGGGATTAGTCCCAAACCTGGATTTAAGTCTGGGGAAAAGAGTGAGAATGAGTCTGTAGGTTAAGCCAACGATGAGGTTGGAACCAAGTTCCTGTCCCCATGGCATACAAAATCACTAAAGTAATTGTCACGGGTATAGGAATGCACGCACAGGGGTAACTACATTATCAGACATTCTAACCTTTCATAATATGCAGTGCTGTATAGAGTACATGCTAGGGAAAGTGGAAGGTTAGGTGAACCTGTTGCTTTGCCCTGCATGGGTCCACTTTAAGGGCTCATTTCTACTATAGCATTATAAAAACATGTTATAAATCATCAATCAGGTTATTGCATTGTACACAAGGGCACACGACACTTAATTTTGAATGGCACATCACAATGCCCAATGTGTGTTGCAGTTTTTAGTATTATGTGTAGCAGATCTGTGCTTTGAGGTGCACTATAACCTATTCGTTTTTAATAGGCAGCCTAATGCAATGTTGTGGCACACTGTGTGAATGGGGCCTGAACTTAAAAGTGCATATAATGTACTTGGTCTACAAGCAAATGGCTTCACTTCCTCATCCAGACATTGCTATACTGCACCAGGTCATTTAATTACCTACTGTTGGCAATCTGGGGATTTGAGAACCCCTACTTGTGATGTTGGAGGGCGATTCTCAAACACACCCACTGCAGGCTCCTCTCTGTCAATAGTAGGACACTTACAGCCACCAATCAGAGACATGCATGCCTTGGAACTTTGAGGGTCATTAGCAATACACAAGAAAATTACTCATTACAGGCTTTAGATTTTTACTGGTAGTGACCATCTCTACTGAGATCTCTGGATTCTAGCTGCAGTGGAACTTTTTGGCTTTAGTACAGTTACAGCATTTGCTGATAGCATTAGCTCAGCTTTGATTGATTTCACTTGCCTGGAATTGCTCTTAATGGAGCTATGCTTTAGGCTTGAGGGAGCAAACCATGGTGCTCAGAGGAAAGCCAGAGCATACAAACTTCAGTGTGGTGGGATTGAATCCTAGTGCAAGCCAACATTTCTAGTTAATGAGTCACAGTTCTGCTTATTGGCGATGATCAAAAGTCATTACACTCCTTGATGTCGCCATAGACCTAGGTTCCTCTACCGTCAGATGCATCCTGTTTGTGCAGCCGCCAGCAAAGTTATATTTTCAGTGTCCAAAATTATATGGCCAACATTTGTGAAGACCTGACCATGACAACTATATGAGCTTGTCCAATATTATATGCTGCTCCAAACAAGATCCAGCTCTACATTTCATATCTCATGTGCTGGCTCAGCTTGTCTCCACCAAAGCAATCAATTGTACCATCAACAGGAATGCCACACATTGAGATGCAAAATAATATTCTTTCTTTATTAAAATAGCCAGCAGGAACAGGTTCTATTCTGGCGAACTAGGCTCAGCACTTTCATGACTATGTGAGTTTGTTGGACATCCCATTCCAAAACCATGGCCATTAACATGGGGTATCCCACTTTAACCCCACCTCCCTTTGTAGCCAAAACAGTTTCCACTCTTCTGAAGAAGCTTTTCAAATGATCTTGGCATGTGTCTGTGGGAATTTGTGCCTGTTTGTGCCTGTTTAACCAGAGGACCATTTGTGAAATCAAGTACTGATGTTGAATGAGAAGATCTGTCTCTCAATCTGCCTTCCAATTTATCAGTTCAGTAAGGTCGAAGTCAGGTCTCCATGCAGGTCACTTGAGTTCCTCCACACCAAATTCATCAGACCATGTCTTTATGGACCTTCTTGGTGTACAGGACACCGGGAGTGTGTCCTGGACGGGAGATATATTTCACTAGTATGTGAGTTGTGGTCCCTTTAAGGGGAGCAGTTTAAAGACTGGGCTGAGTACTCAGGGGTTCTCACCCATGCAGGGTGAGGGGTTCTGGTGTGATCTGGCTGAAAGATAGGACTTATTGTCAGTGCTCTCTTAGTTAATAAACTCTTATTAGGGAACAGTGGCGGTCGATCCATTGGGGGCGCAGGGGTGCAGCCCCCCTAATCCATGCACCCGGCCCCTAATCTACATGCAGGGTGCCGGACACATGGCTTTCAATTGGGTTTTTTTTTTTTGAAGCATGTGATTAGAGCCTGAGGCTCTAATTGTCTTCAAAAAAGGGTCTGATCGAGGCACAGAGCACTGCGCCCTGAGCTCACCCAGTTGTGTGACAATAGTGAATTAATATTCGTTATTGTCTTCCTGCTTCCCCTCCCGGCCAATCAGGAAGTGGGTCTTAAGACCCAATTGGCCAAGAGGAGAAGCGACTATATTGGCCAGGAGCAGGGGGGAGGCACTGAGGAGAGGCAGGGGGAAGCTGCAGAAGCTGCCCACGACCTTGATGGGGTAAGTACGTTGAGCACCAGCCGCCACTGTTAGGGACACAGAATTTCGGATGTTCAAAGAGATTTGGGTAGGAAGAAACTTCTAACCCCGTCTACCAGAACTCTGGTCCCGAAGGGGTTAAGCCCCAGGCCAGGCAAGAGAGGCTTGAAAGGCAGCCTCTCTTGCAGCACCCATGTCAGAGAAGTAGAGTGGAGAGAGAGGCTCACAAGCTGTGAGTTAATCCTCGAACACACTACAGCAGCTCAGGTCGGAGCCGCTGTACTAACAATCCTGCTGTGCTATTGTGTTCTGACAGAGGAATGGCCCCCTCGCCAGAACACTCTTGTCAGCACTACCAGCCATTGGCCAACGTGAGCCAGTTGGCAGACCTTTTTCAGTCATGACCCTTTGACAGAAGACGGGCTGAACGGCGCCCAGAATTCCACCCAGAATTTTTTTTTTTTATGTAATCCGTTCTTTTACACTGTATTAAAACAATTAATCCATGTCATTTAACATATCGCCGCTCAATTCCTGTTCCTTCCAGCTCTACTGTGGGCACATGTGAAGCCCGCTAGCAGTCTCTTCCGTGATATGGTGATGCTGTATGCCCAGCATGCACCTCTTGATCTCTCGATTCTTCGACCCGGTGTCCTGTCAGAAAGCCACTACCCATCAGACTATGCAACGAAAGTGAGGTTGCGTCGCGGCCATCTTGGTACACCCGTACTCGTCCGTAGTAAGCCTAGAGTTAGAAGATGGGGCAAGCGGACATCTTTATACACCCACTGGAGTCCTGCTTTTCACATATATTTTTTACAGTAAACTCAGCTTATATAGTGAAATACAGTATATATAAGCTGAGTTTACTGTTAAAAATATCTGTGAAAAGCAAGACACCGGTGGGTGTATAAAGATGTCCGCTTGCTGACTTCTAACTCTAGGCTTACTGCGGACGAGTGGGGGTGTACCAAGATGGCTGCAACGCAATGTCACTTCAGTCGCATATTCTGATGGGTAGCGGCTTAACACCGGTGATGCCTGTTGTCTCCTGGGATTGATGACTCACATATCCCAGGAGACATTGCAAAGCCGGAAATGACGCGTGCGGCAGCGGCTGAGATGGAGGAAGTATGAATACTATGAAGAAATACAGCAGTAAGTGTTTTTTTTTTTTTTTAATGTTATGCCAAATTGCAATGAATGCACTCTTTACTGCTGGATGGTAAAAAGTTAAAAATGTGGGTGGAGCTCCGCTTTAGCATGAGTGGTCAAACAAGCTGACACACTGGTTGCTGACTCCCCTTGTGGCCTGCCGGATACCCTTGCCACGGAGGAGCCCTAACCCCAGTGTGGGACCAACAGATTTGCGGTGAGCCTGTTGTAGAGGTTGTTGTACCAGGACTTTGGACTAATAATTTGTTTTGGCTGAAGAAAGCTGTTTTTTGTTTATCTGTTTCTCAACTAACTGGTCGCTTTTTCCAAACCAGTTGGCTGTCAGGGGCACAGTCATGGTGGAATAGAAAAGGGCCATCCTCAAGCTTTTGACCCAAGGTTGAAATTGCACAATTGTCCAAAATATCTCTACATGCTAATGTTTATCATAGAGATTGCATGACTATGTTCTTGAATTTATGTACACTATATTGTCAAAAGTATTGAGGCGCTTGCCTTTACACACACATGAACTTTAGTGGCATCCCAGTCTTAGTCCTTAGGGTTCAATATTAAGTTGGCCCACCCTTTGCAGCTATAACAGCTTCAACTCTTCTGGGAAGGCTGTCCACAAGGTATAGGAGTGTGTCTATGGGATTGTTTGACCATTCTTCCAGAAGCGCATTTGTGAGGTCAGGCACTGATGTTGGACGAGAAATTCTTGCTTGCAGTCTCCGCTCTAATTCATCCCAAAGGTGTTCTATCGGGTTGAGGCCAGGACTCTGTGCAGGCCAGTCAAGTTCTTCTACCCCAAACTCGTTCATCCATGTCTTTATGGACTTTGTTTGTGCACTGGTGCGCAGTCATGTTGGAACAGGAAGGGGCCATCTCCAAACTGTTCTGACAAAGCTGGGAGCACGAAATTGTCCAAAATGTCTTGGTACGCTGACGCCTTAAGGGTTCCCTTCACTGGAACTAAGGGGCTAAGCCTAACCCCTGAAAAACAACCCCACACCATAATTCCCCCTCCACCAAATGATTTGGACCAGTGCACAAAGCAATGTCCATAAAGACATGGATGAGGAAGTTTGGGGTGGTGGAGGAACTTGACTTGGGATGAATTTGAGTGGAGACTGTGAGCCAGGACTTCTTCTCCAACATCAGTGCCCGACCTCACAAATGCGCTTTTGGAAGAATGGTCAAAGATTCCCATAGACGCATTCCTAAACCTTGTGGAGAACCTTCCCAGAAGAGTTGAAGCTGTTATAGCTGCAAAGAGTGGGCCAACTCAATATTGAACCCTACGGACTAAGACTGGGATGCCAATAAAGTTCATGTGCGTGTAAAGGCAGGTGTCCCAATACTTTTGAAAATATAGTGTACCTGAATTGTGGCTGTGGGTGAAACATCTAACTCAATAAATTAGAGGGCTTGCTATTTTTAGCCATATAGTGTAGGTGTGATGGTCAGATGTCTATAAACATTTGGCTGTATAGTTTAGCAGCAGACAGATGGTAGGCAGTGAGTTAACGAACCTTCATACTGACCCTAGAGGGCACTGCTTGGCTGAAGATATTGACCTTGCTTCATGGTAGGAACACATCTTCTTTTTAATGGTACAGTAGAGACAACATTATGTACTTTTTTCCTTATTACACGCGAGGCTGGCAGACATTTTCAATATATTTTTTATTCGTGTTAAATTTTTAATCTGAAATTGAATGAAGTACAAAAGATCAGTGATGAACCTTCACATATTGATAAGTAGGCAGAAAATATTAATTTTTTGGCAGGGTACCTAGCCAGGGGCATTTTTAACACATCTATTATGTAATAATAGACATTGAGTGTGTCTAGTTAATTAACTTTTTTCTCCTAAAGGCAAAGTATTTATACACCATCACTGCTCTAATATATTCTGCTACCTACAGAGATATTGCATTTAACATCACAGCAATTAGAAGCTTCCTCCAGTCCCTCTTTGGGTTATGGGAATAAAACAAATACTACTCTAACCATAACATTAACCCACATAGCTTCCTAGTTGCAGGCGTCTTAAAGATTCTTATTAATAATGCATAGTAAAATCTCATTTGATATATATAGGCAATTATAACTCCAAAAAAAACCCATACTCCTAGGGCTTGGACTTTTTGATCTGTATTTTATCTATCAAGTCTCTAAAGAAATCAAGCTGTCAGGTTCCTGGAAGAGAAGAGCCGTATTACTCGCCTCTCTGTGTGTCCCGCCTTCCCTCTGTCCAAACTCTCCCATAGTATCTTTGTCATTTGACATGTCTGGGAGCTCCAAGTTACTTGGGATAGTACCCATTTTGAGGGGTCTGTCTGTAGGCAGGTGCAGTCTGTATTCTCCACTGTAGGTGGCTCTGAACCGAAGCAGCAATACAATAGAGGATGGAAGTTATGGGGAACTGAGCTCCTCTATGACGTCCTGTGGTTACTAGGAGAACAGATGTCTAATTGGAGGCTGGGGCCCTGTTGGACTTCAGCAGCCACCTTGAGTAAGGGCAGAGCTTATTTAAGGCCCTGGCCCCCTGATTTGGCATGCATTATGGAAGTGGTTAGTGTAGGGACAGGTTCCCCATCTGTCAAGGGTAGTGCATAGTAGCAGGGAGAGATTCCAGAGGAGTAGGAAAAGTGCAGGGACTACGTTATCTCCTCTCAGGAAGCCACCCATTTGAGTGTGGACCAGCCAGGATGCATTCCCCCACCTCGTTGCAGAAGCTGTTGGCATCATCTCAAGATAACGTTCCTCTGCAACAGTTTTGTAAATGGCTCCGGTCTGCCGTACCTAACCATTGGGCCTAAATGTGCATTGTTGGGATTTATGTTCATGGCAGAGCCTCACCTGCCATGAACATAAAAAAAAAAAAACAATCGACCTTGAGGGTTGTAGCTTCGCGACCTGGGGTCACAGAGACCCCAAAGTCCTCCCCCACAACTGGTCAAAGTTTGGGGCTCCTACAACCTATGGTTCCGGAGATCTGTGCAGCCTGTCAGAAGCTACATACAGAGCGGCCAGTTTAAATACAAGCTGGCACACTCTGTTTGCAGCAGACTGAGAGGATGAGCTCACAGTGCCTCCCCTCACTTCTTATCAGAGGCACTGAGCTCAATGGACAGCTTAGAGTCTTGGACCAATGGTAAAGTATCATTAGCCCAAGCTGTCCAATAAAAATGCTGCAGTGGAGGCACACCTCTCACTGCAGTGTCATAGAAGGGGGAATGTGTCTAAAAGACAAATACTCCCTTCCAGACCAACCCTCCTAACTACAAGGAAAAAACAAAGGTTTATGTGTATAAGATTTACCCACAATCCCATGTTTTTCTCACACAGTTAAGAGGGAGAATGAGAATCTGCTGCTGCTGAAACGGTACAAGCTAAATCATATATTATTATGCTATATGTTATAAGATAATTATTTATTATTTATTTACTGTACTGTGAAATTACTAGTTGGAAGTTATAACTTCAATCTTCAGTAATTTGTCCGTTAAGTCACCTGCTTGAGTACAGATTTTTAAAATATAGTAAATTACTTAAAAATAAAATATATAATAATTATTTGCATATTACCTACTTATGGTAATTTACCCCTTGCCACCCAGGCCAATTCTGACACTTCTCTCCTACATGTAAAAATCATAATTTTCTTGCTGGAAAATTACTCAGAACCAGGGCCGTCTTATTAGCATCATGGGCCCTTGGGCAAAGTAATGCTCTGGGGCACCTACAATGGAGACAGTGCAGGTAAACAGACATCAAGTAGGTAGGAGGCAGATAAGCAGAGCTTCCCCTTTTGGGTGGAGCTCCGCATTAACTACACGAACAATCATTCTGTACAGCAAAGAAACAGTGGGAAAATACTACATACATAAAGTAACAAAGCTGTCCGGTGCATACAATATATCTGCTAGATTGATGCCTCCCCATCACTATGGCCCCTCAACACCCCAGATATCCCCCCAGCACTCTGACCCCTCTACACCCCAGATATCCCCCCAGCACTCTGACCCCTCTACACCCCAGATATCCCCCCAGCACTCTGACCCCTCTACACCCCAGATATCCCCCCAGCACTCTGACCCCTCTACACCCCAGATATCCCCCCAGCACTCTGACCCCTCTACGTCCCAGATATCCCCCCAGCACTCTGACCCCTCTACACCCCAGATATTCCCCCAGCACTCTGACCCCTCTACATCCCAGATATCCCCCCAGCACTCTGACCCATCTACATCCCAGATATCCCCCCAGCACTCTGACCCCTCTAGATCCCAGATATCCCCCCAGCACTCTGACCCTTCTACACTCTAGATATCCTCCCAGCACTCTGACCCCTCTACATCCCAGATATCCCCCCAGCATTCTGATCCCTCTACATCCCAGATATCCCCCCGGCACTCTGACCCCTCTACACCCCAGATATCCCCCCAGCATTCTGACCTCTCTACACCCCAGATATCCCCCCCCAGCACTCTGACCCCTCTACACCCTATATATTCCCCAGCACTGTATCCATATACCAGAGGATACCCCTTGTATTGTGACCCCACTACATCCCTGATACCCCCTACACTGTGGCCTCTGTACATCCCTGATATCACTAGCACTATAGCCACCCAAGCTACCCCAAGCATTGCTACCCCCTATACATCCCAGATCCCCCCTCAGCATTGTTTTCCCCCATACACCCTTGATATCCCCCAGCACCATTATTCCATCCATGTAGTACCCCCTTTTCCAGTGGAGATACAGTGTATGTAAACTTTAGGCTCTGTGCCCACCTCCAGCACTGCACTCTCCTATACTAATCAAGCAGGCAGAAGGAGGGGCGGAGGAGGGAGCATCCCTCTGGGCATTCCAAGCCCTTCGGTGCAAACAGTGCTGGACAGCTGGGCTTACCATGACACTATCCACAATGCTACTTCTGCAGGTGGGCTCTCAGTGCTGCCGACTCAGCAGCTCCCACTCCAGCTCCTACCCCGCAGCCTGCGAGTCCCGAGCATTCAAGTTGCATGGGGCGGGGTCAGAGCATCACTGGCTCTCCATCCACGCCCCTCCCTGCTGGCTGTGAAATAATAGGTGTCGTTCTGCACAGCACGGCAAACCGCTGCCAGTTTGCCTCCCCTGTGTATCCATCACTCTCAGTGCCATCATGGGGCCCCCAATTTTGGGGCAGAGTAGGCTCAAGGACCAGCTGCTTTGGGGAAAGTGCAGGGGCCCCCATGCAGCTGGGGCCCCCAGGCAGTGCCCAGGGGTAGCAGACACCCTATGGAATACAATGGTGGTCATTGCAACTTTTTATGTCACACAGTATTTGAGCAGCAATTTTTCAAACGCATTTTTTCGGGAAAGAAACTGTTTCATGAATAAAAAAAAATAAAAAAAACACTAAAAGTTAGCCCTTTTTTGTGTATACTATTAAAGATTATGTTAGAGCAAGTAAATAGATACCTAACATACAGATTCCTGCATGACCGCTCAATTGTCATTTTAAATGCGACAGCGCTGAAAGCTGAAAATTGGCTTGGGCAGGAAGGGGGATAGTGCCCGGTATTGAAGTGGTTAATGAGTTAAGTTCCACTTTAACACATATTCTCGCAATAATGTGCTGTAAAAGCCTGGAGAAATGTAAAGGGGGGCCTTGAGTGCTGATCATCCCCCTCCACTGAGATCACATGACTAGGTGCCTAGGCACATGGTCACATTGCCTACTGTCATGGACGCCCAAAACAGTGTTTTCTGTACGTATATTTATTCATTTTTTTATATATTTTTCAATAGAGTGGGTAAGATGGGAGAGTACTTTCCTGTTATTTCACTTTAATTTAGAATATAGGTTCACCTCCAAGAAGAGTTTCCTCAATGTAATGTAGGTGACAGGTACTCTGCAATCCATAATTGCCTAGAAGAGCTTTCATTGCATCATCTGTTCCCTCACCCACACGTTCCATTCTACATCTTCATGTTTACACTGCTCTTATCACAGTGCCAGCTCCAAAACGTGTGAAGCAGTTAGAGAATGTGTCTGGAACATTGTCACAAGTTGGTGTATCACCTTTTTTTTCCCCTTGGTCTTCAAAAACATTCAATGCTGCCAAGAAAGTCCCAAGAATAAATAAATTCTATGAAAATCCCAAAACTCCATCTTTTTCTTCAGTCTTGGACAGTTGTACAGGCTTCCGAAATGCTTAGCATGATTTGACAGCACACTGTGAGCTTCTTACAATGTGCATTAGAAGCTGCATCAAGTAAAATGAAGCCTGTCTCATTTTCTGCCCTTCCCTCCATCCCTAGCCCATCCTTTGCATTCATTGGATGGCATTTCAAGTTCCTACAGCCCAAAATTGCTTATCCATGTGTTTATGGACCTTGCTTTGTGCACTGGTGCGCAGCCATGTTGGAACAGAAAGAGGACATCCCCAAACTGTTCCCACAAAGTTTGCATTAAAAGCAGGCGTTTAGTCTGCACACATTTGCAAATGCATGTGTAGGTATGCGTAAGTGGTTGGCACTTGACTGACTTGGTTTGAATCAGGGCCAGGAAGCTATCTGTATGGAGTTTGCATGTTCGTTTGGTGTGGGCATCCTCCAGGTACCCCAGTTTCCTGGCACACTCCAAAGCCATGTTGGTAGGTGATGGTCCCATGTCTGTATGAAGTGGCCATGTACATGGGCGATTACATTCTGCATGCCACCCCCATGAATGGACTGAATGGTTACTGCTTTTCATTATCACTAACTAATTGGTTGTTAGAGGTTACTGCACATTATTACTGCTCACTGATTGGTTGTTATGGGTTACTGCTCACTACCCAGGGGGTGGGGTGTTAGGGAGCTGGCAGAGGGGTACAGGTGGGATGATGATGATGGGGATGGGGTGGTAGGAAGCCGGCAGAGGAGTACAGGTGGGATGAAGGTGACGGGGGGGTGGTAGGAAGTTGGCAGAGGGGTGCAGGTGGGATGAAAATGACAGGGGGGGTGGTAGAAAGCTCGCAGAGGGGTACAGGTGCGATGAAGATGACAGGGGGGGTTGGAAGCTGGCAGGGGGGTACATGTGGGATGAAGATGACAGGGGGTGGTAGGAAGCTGGCAGAGGGGTACAGGTGGGATGAAGAGGACAAGGGGGGTTGGAAGCTGGCAGGTGGGTACAGATGTGATGAAGATGACAGGGGGGGGTTGGAAGCTGGCAGGGAGGTACAGGTGGGATGAAGATGACAGGGGGGGTTGGAAGCTGGCAGAGGGGTACAGGTGGGATGAAGACGACAGGGGGGGGGTTCAAAGCTGACAGGTGGGTACAGGTGGGAGGAATATGACAGGGGGGGTTGGAAGCTGGCAGAGGGGTACAGGTGGGATGAAGATGACAGGGGGGTGGTGGGATGCCAGGAACAGGGGGATGATAATGATGATGACTGGTGGCCAGTAGGTGGCATCATATACCGGATGATATACATATCAGTGCTGTGTGTGTGGGGTCGCTGGCAGCAGTGATTTTCAGGGCACCCTCGGTTAGGGGGGTGACGTCACAGGATGCGTCTGTATCGGGCAGGACCGTCCGTCATGCTGTACCTTGAGCGGCAGACAGGCTCCCTGATGATCGCCAGGCATCAGCTCTGGCAGTGGCAGGTCCCTCCATTACAGAGACTGTCCGGCATCTGTCCTGGAGAGTGGATCAGGGAGCTGCTCAGCCGCATTAGCCATATGTGCCATACCCTGGATACGCCACTGGGCCCACCCCTTGCAGCTATAACAGCTTCAACTCTTCTGGGAAGGCTGTCCACAAGGTTTAGGAGTGTGTCTATGGGATTGTTTGACCATTCTTCCAAAAGTGCATTTGTGAGGTCAGGCACTGATGTTGGATGAGAAGGTCTGGCTCGCAGTCTCCACTCTAATTCATCCCAAAGGTGTTCTATCGGGTTGAGGTCAGGCCAGTCAAGTTCCTCCACCCCAAACTCGCTCATCCATGTCTTGCTTTGTGCACTGGTGCGCAGTCTCCAAACTGTCCCCACAAATTTGGGAGCATGAAATTGTCCAAAATGTCTTGGTATGCTGACGCCTTAAGAGTTCTCTTCACTGGAACTAAGGGGCCAAGCCCAACCTCTGAAAAACAACCCCACACCATAATCCCCCCTCCGCCCAATGATTTGGACCAGTGCACATAGCAAAGTCCATAAAGACATGAATTAGTGAGTTTGGGGTGAAGGAACTTGACTGGCTTGCACAGAGTCCTGACCTCAACCCGATAGAACACATTTGGGGTTAATTAGAGCGGTGTTTCTCAACCTTTTAGGGTGAAGTACCCCTACAGATCTAAAAAGCGTTTCTAAGTACCCTTGTCTCAAGAAAGTAATTTCTATTGTTTGGGTATTATGGTTTCTGTCTGTGTGCAATGTATTTGTGATGGTTTTTGTTTGTTTGCAAAATCATCATCAAATGCAGCCTCACCAGTGACCATCAATGTGGCCTCACCAGTGTCCATCAATGAAACCTGATCAGTGTCAACACTTGCAGCCTCACCAGTATCCAAAAATTCAGCCTGATCAGTGTCCATCAATACAGCCTCACCATTTCCCATCAATGCAGCCTCACCATTGCAGCCTCCCCATTACCCATCAATGCAGCCTCACCAGTGCCTATCAATGCAGCCTCACCAGTGTCCATCAATGCAGCCTCACCAGTGTCCATCAATGCAGCCTCACCAGTGTCCATCAATGCAGCCTCACCAGTGTCCATCAATGCAGCCTCACCAGTGTCCATCAATGCAGCCTGATCAGTGTCCACCAATGCAGCCTCACCAGTGTCTATAAATGCAGCTTGATCAGTGTCCATCAATGCAGCCTCACCATTGCCCATTAATGCAGCCACCCCCTGCCCTTGGTGCACTTCTGGAAGAATGGTCAAACATTCCCATAGACACACTCCTAAACCTTGTGGACGGCCTTCCCAGAAGAGTTGAGGCTGTTATAGCTCCAAAGGGTGGACCAACTCAATATTGAACCCTGCGGACTAAGACTGGGATGCCATTAAAGTTCATGTGCGTGTAAAGACAGGGGACCTCTCAGAGATCTGCTGTTCCCAGTGATCAGGAACATCGATCTCTGCCATGTACCAGGCAGCCCATCCCCCCTACAGTTAGAACACGCTGAGGGAACACATTTAACCCCTTGATCGCCCCCTAGTGTTAACCCCTTCCCTGCCAGTGTCATTTATACATTGATCAGTGCATTTTTATAGCACTGATCAATGAAATAATGTCACTGGTCCCCAAAAAGTGTCATTTGGGGTCAGATTTGTCTGCCACAATGTCGCAGTCCCGCTAAAAATCGCAGATCGCCACCACTACAGATAAAAACATTACAAAATAAATAAAAGTTCATAAATCTATCCCATAGCTTGTAGACGCAAACCAATCAATAGACGCTTATTGCAATTTTTTTTTTACCAAAAATATGTAGCAGAAAACATATTGGCCTGAACTGACGAATACATTTGTTTTTTTATATTTTTTTGGGGATATGTATTATAGCAGAAAGTAAAAAAAACAATATTTTATTTTTCAAAATTGTCTTTTTTTGTGTATAGTGCAAAAAATAAAAAAACGCTCAAATACCACCAAAAGAAAGCTCTATTTGCGGGGAAAAAAAGGACATCAATTTTGTTTGGGTACAACGTCGCACGACCGCGCAATTGTCAGTTAAAGTGACGCAGCGCCGAATCGCAAAAAATGGCCTGGTCATTAAAGGGGTAAAACCTTCCGGGGCCGAAGTGGTTAATAATTTTATTAGCATGTTGATGAGGAGGAGGAAGGCAAAATAAAAGCAGATTAAAACTTCAGCTTTAAAACGGAAGCCTCGATGAAATACATAATGCGGTATGATGTATTTGGCGTGTTGCGAGTGTGTACCGGCCAGAACATTTTCTGCAGATGTTAATGATGCAAGGAGAAAAGGTGCTGTCAGTTTCCGTGGCAACACAAAATGTTGCATTGAGTGATGTATATGATGTATTAGTGGCGACGGGGAATGTTGCATAAGTAGAGGCTTGTAATGAAAAATCTCTAGATGCCTTAAAAAAATGTTGCTTAATGCTGAACACAATAAGAAAAAAAATGCCTCTTTTCAACCATGTTACAGATTGATAAATGGCAGGAAATGTGGATAAAGTGAGGCAAAATTGCTTCTTTTCACATGTAAAAAAAAAAAACCACAGCAGTGCTGCTATACAGCCGGCTTTAAAGGATCAGTCCATGCAAATGCGATATTTATGTCATTGCTGGGGCCTGAGGTCTTATAGGCTTTGGAATGACAAACAGTAAGATTTCCTTACGTATAATAGGTAATCACCGCGCTATGTACAATGAACTACTACTAGAAATAAAAAAATGTGAGTTATGCCGCGTACACACGATCGGAAATTCGGTCAGCAAAAAGACCGATGAGAGCTTTTGGTCGGAAAATGCGACCGTGTGTATGCTCCATCGGACTTTTGCTGGCCGAATTCCAGCCAGCAAAAGATCGAGAGCATGTTCTCAATTTTTCGGTCGGAAAAAGTTTCTATCCGAAAGTGCGATCGTCTGTGGCAATTCCGACACGCAAAATTCCTACGCACGCTCGGAAACAATTCGATGCATGCTCGGAAGCATTGAACTTCATTTTCTCGGCTCGTCGTAGTGTTGTACGTCACCGCGTTCTTGAGGGTCGAAAGTTCAGCGAACTTTTGTGTGACCCTGCGTAGGCAAGGCAAACTTGAGCGGAATCCTGTCGGAAAAAGCCGTCATATCTTTTTCCGACCAAAATCCCGATCGTGTGTACGCGGCATAAGAGGTTTGCTGATAAGCACTCTTATGTGTTCCCATGCCAAAAAAAAACGCAAAAAAAAAAACCTTACTAATCAATAACTTAACAATAATGGTGGAACCCTCTAAAATATCAATAAACACCAATATTACCACAATACCAATCTCGGTGATATGTGACTTTAAATATACTGTAATACATATGAAACTAAAAAGAAATAAATAAAAAAAAAAATAAATAAAAAACGTTTCGCATTTGATTCTAATTCAATTGGAATTCCACTTTCATGTGATATTTAGTTTCGTTATTTTGACTTCGCTTAACCGCTTCAGCCCCGGAAGATTTTACCCCCTTCCCGACCAGAGCACTTTTTACGATTCGGCACTGCGCCGCTTTAACTGACAATTGCGAGGTCGTGCGACGTTGCACCAAATAAAAATTGACGTCCTTTTTTTCCCCACAAATAAAGCTTTCTTTTGGTGGTATTTAATCACCTCTGCGGTTTTTATTTTTTGGGGTATAAACAAAAAAAGAGCGTCAATTTTGAAAAAAAAAACGCAATATTTTATACTTTTTGCTATAATAAATATCCCCCAAAAATATATTAAGAAAAAAACACATTTTTTCCTCAGATATGTATTTTTCTACATGTTTTTGGTAAAAAAAAAAATGCAATAAGCGTATATTGGTTGGTTTGCTCAAAAGTTATAGCGTCTACAAAATAGGGGATAGGTTTATGGCATTTTTATTATTTTTTTTTTTTTTTTTACTAGTAATGGCGGCGATCTGCTGGACTGCGACATTATGGCGGACACATCGGACACTTTTGACACATTTTTGGGACCATTGGCATTTATACAGCGATCAGTGCTATAAAAATGCACTGATTACTGTAAAAATGTCACTGAAGGGAGGAGGTGACTGTGTAGGGGAGATGACAGATCGCTGTTCATACTCTGTATGCTCTGTATGAACAGACGATCTGTCTCTTCTCCCCTCAGAGAACCGGAAACTGTGTGTTTACACACACAGATCCCGGTTCTCCGTGCGTCAGCAGCGATCGCGGGAGCCCCGGTGGTGATCGTGAACGCCGGGCACTTGCATCGGCTCCGGCAGTGCGCGCGCGCCCCTAGTGGCCACAGGGCGAAGCGACGTAGCATAACATCCTTTCGCCCAGCCGTTCCATTCTGCCACAGTAAAACTGCGGCGGCTGGTCGGCAAGTTGTTAAATTCATTACTATTGTAATCTGGAAATTTGAAAACACCCGAATTTCAGAATAACAGAAAAATTTGTCAGAATTTCGATTCGGAACGAAAACGAACCACACATGTCTACTACACATCAAAATGAAAATAAGACATAAAAAATAAAACTTAGCAGGGATGGTGGAAGCCCCTCCTATAGATATTTGCAATACAAATGAACTGCAAGTGCAATAATTCACATCATAATATTAACTAAAACATAATAAATTCAATGTAACAATCTAAACAAACAAAAAAACATTCAAGGTGCCATAGTGATGGGTAAAGAGTTCTCATTTTGTAAAAAGAGTGTGGCAAAAATGATAATCTGTCATCCAATACATGAATCCAGAAAACTGCATGTGTCCCCAGCGAGCCCCAGCTTTAAAAAAACATCTCGGGATCCACCATCTGTCAGTGAATGCTCTCACTATAAACTCAGACCTATTCACAGGTCCCAATGCGCTTCACTTCCTACTTAGCTTGATGACTCCCCCTCTGACATGTTTCGTCACTAGTCATGTGACTTCCTCAAGGAAGGTTTCCTTACTATAGTTCTCAACTCTGTTCCTGTTCACATTGGAGTTTTAGGTGTCCTCAACCAACTTTTTGTGTTCCATCTTCTCCTCAATCACCATAATTTAAAGGAGAAGTACAGCCAAAGCTCTTTTGGCTGTACTTCTCCTGCACTCATTCTGCACTCCTGTGACCCATTTTTAGCAGACACCAGGCTTCAACCCAATGTCGGGTGACGTCACAGAGCCGGTCCAGGCTTGAGCAAGTTCGTGACAATGGAGTCAGCAACCGCCCACATGCCTGGCCCGGCATCTATCTCAGCCTCTTAAGCCGATGAGAACCTGAGAAACAATCACTCCAGTGAGCTGGGGGGGGGAGGCAGAGCAGAGAGCTGCCAGGGAGCTGTGAGAACTGAGCGATCAGCGGTGCTTGATTGCTCGGTTCTCCGTGTTAAAGGCGCCAGGGGACAGATGCAGCATTGGACCGATGCTGCATCCACCTAGGTAAGTATGACAACTGGTTGGGTAGGGTCCTTGTGCTTGTGAAAGATGAACCTTTGGCCCAGTCTTAGGTCCAGGGCGCTGTGGAGCAGGTTTTCATCAAGAATGTCTCTGTACATTGCTGCATTCAGCTTTTCCGCAATCCTGACTAGTCTCCCAGTTCCTGCTGCTGAAAAACATCCCACAATGTTGCCACCACCATGCTTCACTGTAGGGATGGTATTGGCCAGGTGATGAGCGGTGCCTGGTTTGCTCCAGACATGACGCTTGCCATTCAGGCCAAAGAGTTCAATCTTTGTTTCATCAGACCAGATAATTTTCTTTCTCATGGTCTGAGAGACCTTCAGGTGCCTTTTGGCAAACTCCAGGCAGGCTGTCATGTGCCTTTTACTGAGGAGTGGCTTCTGTCTGGCCACTCTACCATACAGGCCTGATTGGTGGAGTGCTGCAGAGATGATTGTTCTTCTGGGAGGTTCTCCTCTCTCCACAGAGAAACACTGGAGCTCTGTCAGAGTGACCATCGGGTTCTATGTCACCTCCTTGACTAAGGCCCTTCTCCCCCGATCGCTCAGTTTGGTTGGGCAACCCGTTTTAGGAAGAGTCCAGGTGGTTCCAAACTTCTTCCATTTACTGATGATGGAGGCCACTGTGCTCACTGGGACCTTCAATGCTGCAGGAATTTTTCTGTACCCTTCTCCAGATCTGTGCCTCGATACTATCCTGTCTCGGAGGTCTACAGACAATTCCTTGGACTTCATGGTCTGGTTTGTGCTCTGACATGCACTGTTAACTGTGGGACCTTATATAGACAGGTGTGTGCCTTTCCAAAGCATGTCCAATCATGTCCAATCAACTAAATTTACCACAGGTGGGCTCCAATCAAGTTGTAGAAACATCTTAAGGATGATCAGTGGAAACAAGATGCACCTAAGCTCAATTTTGAGTGTCACGGCAAAGGCTGTGAATAATTATGTACATGGGATTTTTTTTTTTCATTTTTAATAAATTTACAAAGACTTTAAACAAACCTCTTTCACATTGTCATTATGGGGTATTGTTTGTAGAATTTTGAGAAAAATAATTAATTTAATGCATTTTGGAATAACGCTGTAACATAACCAAATGTGGAAAAAGTGAAGCGCTGTGAATACTTTCTGGATGCACTGTAGCTATTTCATAATTCTAATAGTGTACTAAATATAATTGTATATTAGCCACTAGAGGGAGCTCTGTACTTCGCTCAGTCTCATTCTAACTACCTGCTTACCAGCTGTCAAGATTTCAGCCAAACATGGAGGACAATGATCAACTGACTCATATGCCGCGTACACACGAGCGGACTTTCTGGCAGACTTGGTCCGACGTTCTTCCCGCCGGACTTTTCGGCGGACTACTGCCGGACTTTCTGAACGGACGGACTTGCCTACACACGACCGGACTTTCCGACAGGCTAGGTCCGCCCGTCTTTCCGACGGACTTTCGCCGGAGTTACGGCTGACTTTCAGAATGAACGGACTTGCCCACACACGGACAAGTCGGTTCATTTTGAATGTGACTCGGGTACGACGAGGCTAGAAAAGGAAGTGAATCTCGCTGCTTTTATCGGCGAGATTGACACCTTGCAAGCCCCGTCGTGGGGCATACCAGGCCCTTAGGTCTGGCATGGATTTTAAGGGGAACCCCCTACGCTGAAAAAACGGCGTGGGGTCCCCCCCAAAATCCATACCAGACCCTGATCCGAGCACGCAGCCCGGCCAATCAGGAAAGGGGGTGGAGACGAGTGAGCGCCCCCCCCCTCCTGAACCGTACCAGGCTGCATGCCCTCAACATGGGGGGTGGGTGCTTTGGGGGAGGGGGGGCGCCCGGTGGGGCCCCCCCACCACAAAGCACCTTGTCCCCATGTTGATGAGGACAAGGGCCTCTTCCCGACAACCCTGGCTGTTGGTCATCGGGGTCTGCGGGCGGGGGGCTTATCAGAATCCGGGAGCCCCCTATAATAAGAGGGCCCCCAGATCCCGGCCCCCCATTCTAGGTGAATGAGTATGGGGTACATGGTACCCCTACCCATTTACCTAGGGAAAAAGTGTCAATAATAAAATACACTTCACAGGTTTTTTGAAGTAATTTATTAGACAGCTCCGGGGGGTCTTCTTCCGGTTTCGGGGGTCTTCTTCCGTCTTCGGGGGTCCCTCCGGTTCCTCTTCTCCCAGCGTCCAATTGGATCTTCTCCGCTCTCTCTGGCCTCTTCTTCTGGTGTTCCAGTTCTTCGGCCGGCTCCTCCGCTATCTTCATGCCGCTCTTTAGCCAGCGGAGGCCCGGACTTCTGGCCTCTGGCTTCTGGGCTTCTTCTCTTCTTCTGATCCGTCGGACCAGCATACAGACGAACGGGCTTTCCGTCAGGAACTGAGTCCGGCGGACTTACGACGGAAAGATTTGAAACATGCTTCAAATCTAGGTCCGGCGGAAAAAAAAGCCAGCGGGAGCCTACACACAAACGGAATGTGCCGCCGGACCAAGTATGCCGGAAAGTCCGCATATTCCCATTACACACGTTACTGGAAAAGACTCTAGGATACTGGGTGCTGCGGAAACCACCAGCTGGAGACTGGATCATAAATATCACAATCAAATAATGCGATTGCAAAGAGCCGCCATCCCTAATCAGGGATACATCAGAAAACCTTTTTGACAACTGGTTGGGACTTTGATGACCCACAACAAAAAATCAACACTGCATGTTTTATTTTTTGCAATATAAACAAAAAAAGACAATTTTGAAAAAAAAATATTTTTTTTTACTTTCTGCTCTAAAACATGTAACAGAAAAATCCAATTGCTTCATGAATTTAGGCCAATATGTATTCTGCTACATATATTTGGTAAGCAAAATCCCAATAAGTGTATATTGAGTGGTTTGCGCAAAAGTTATATATATATATATATATATATATATACACATATATATATATATATATATATATATATATATATATATATATATATAAAACTTACATATACTGGAATTTTTATTTATTTATTTTTATTTATACTAGCGATCAGCGACTTATAGTGGGACAGCGATATTGCGGCATACAATCCAACACTGACTGACACTTTGTGGGAACCAGTTACACTAATACGGTGATCGGAGCTAAAAATATGCACTGTCACTGTACTAATGACACTGGCTGGGAAGGGGTTAAACATCTAAGGTGGTCAAAGGGTAAATGTTTGCCTAGCTAGTGTTTTTGTGTACTGTGTGGAGTGCTTTTACTAAGGGAAGTGATGTATTTTATTTCCAGCATGCACCGCCCTGTAGCTGTAAGTCTGCTATGGGGCGGTCGCCAAGTGGGTAACAGTGCTACTTTTCCTTCTACAAAGTATAATACATACTTATAATAACAGAAATCATATAAGGAAAGTCCACAAGATAGTGCCCGTGGTTGGTGACAGTTCCAAATAATACTCAATAGTGCTTCAAAAGAGGGTGATCCAAAGTGATTTTCCTCCAAGAAAGACAGATCACATGGATTTCACACCACACTCACTAGACGGTTTTGACTCCTAGTATTAGCAAGTGTGTTATAACAGCATGTGTACACAGATCCAAGGTATCACAGACTCCATATTCCCCATAAATCTTCCTCCAGCTCTCCCCTATATGTGGCTCAATATATTTTTAGAGGAGAACCATTAGGAAGATGAAACTCCATTTATTGTTGCCATTGTCCCATTATATCATGTAGAAAAACGTAAGTACCCCCCAGTACTAAAACAGACTTTAAGAGCGAACAGTATGTTGTCCATATACTGTCAAAAAGGATGAAGAGGAATCTCACGTAGTAAAATGTACAATTCTATTATGAAATAAATAATGTGTAGTCTTTTAAAATTGCATATTTGCCCTCATTAAAAATGGGCGCCACGCATTTCTGGTTCCAGATGGGATGTCAGCTAAAAGTACCCACCTACGCGTTTCGTCATCAGAAAATAACGTCTTCACGAGCTAGGAGACCCTACAAAGCAGTATGAGTTTTCCAAAGCTCTGATGTCTCTGACTAAAACTGCAAAAACAGTACAGAGGAAAGGAGGGGGAGGAGTCACTGCCCTTATTCCTTTGGGCACGTATAAACACGTTTGAACTATTGAGGTCTGTAAGTAAAGGCCTTTTTTTTTTTTTAACAGAGACACAGAAAAAAAGACCTGGAAAACATGCAGAAAAGAGCCTAGAGCTCCTCCGACTGGCTGCAGACAAAATCACAAAGTGTACAGTTACACATTTACCAAGCTAAAGACAGACGTATTTTATTGAGATTTTTCTCCCACCAAAATAAAGAACAAAACCAGCAAACATTCCCCTTTTGGCCTATCCCACCTTTTTTCGCATGTGGTTAATATATTTTAATATAACTGACCCATCAAAAGGAACAGTGCAATAGAGCACATAAGTATTATCTGTAACACTTGACAAAGTGCGTTTTCAGTTTATGGTAAATATCCAAACAAGACGTAAGCACATGAAACAATGACATTCTGTATAGTATTTTTAGGCTGTTCCGTGCTATGTTACATTGTTATGTCTTAATAAGTTCTTACACTTGGGGAAGACGACAGCTTATTCCTGGCTGCCTTATTTCGCTGCCAAGATCCCTTAATAGATTTTCCATGAGACTTTGGCAGGCTAGGTCCCGGGGGAATACTTTGAAAAGCCAGGAAAAGCAGGTGCTTGAGTACTTTAGCCTCTACTATGTTATCCTAAACTGCGTATTACAAGGCATACAAGCCCACTGTTATTCTCCGCTAATAACACAAGTGTTCTCTGGTAATTTGCTTAAAAATACAATCAATGGATACTTAGAACCACTCCAAAACTATTAGAGGACACGGGGAATATACACCAGGTTATTAAAGGGGAATTTCATTGTACACAATGTATTGCCCGATCAGAAAGTAAGTGCCAAAACTGCCCCTGTTTATGGTAAATGTTAAATAATAAGGCAATAGAAAATGATTTATTGAATTTAGCACCAGAGATTGTTTTGTATTGATATCTGCAGGCTTGGGATTAGGCTGTCACAATATGAATTAGAGCTGCAAGCCATGTAATAAACTTTATTTATCCCAGTAGTATTGACAACCCCGTCGTAATCCTTAAGCACCAACGCATTTCGTCCTATACTATGGTAGAGGCTCGTGGTGCGCTCCTAATATAAGGAAAAGAGAAAATAGATCCCTGGATTCTCAGAACAATAGTGAACTTTATAGGCATAACATGAGGCAATCCATTAAATGTATATACCAATCTTTATTCCGAAAATTAATTAAAATTGAACATATATAAAATCATTCCAGCACCCTCTACATTCAATAGGTCAACAATACCCAATCCCAAACATGGAGATACAGATCCAGCCAAAATTGTATAGCAGATGAAAGTTTATCAATGAATTATATATATATATGTCTGATGTCAGCATGTCATAGATCAACTTCACAGTTCCTCTATACTTAATCGTCTATAAAGTATGGAGGAACTGCAAAGCTGTTCTATGACATGCTGACATCAGACATATATATATAATTTGTTGATAAACTTTTATCTACTATACAATTTTGGCTGGATCTGTATCTCCATGTTTGGGATTGGGTATTGTTGACCTATTGAATGTAGAGGGTGCTGGAATGATTTTATATATGTTCAATTTTAATGAATTTTCGGAATAATGATTGATGTATACATTTAATGGATTGTCTCATGTTATTCCTACAAAGTCTGCTATTTTTCTGAGAATCTAGGGATCTATTTTCTCTTATCTTTACATTCAATTACACTTGGGGAAGACGACAGCACATGTTGGCAAGGTGAGGGTCCCCTCTTTCTTTCATACTATAAATGGAGCTTGGATGAGCCTTCAGGGGCTTACAGGGCTTCAATTTCATTTGATTCCTGTGATTAGGCCAAAAATAGAGCAACGGGAGGCCCTGCTAACACCACCACGCTCAAACTTTGATTGAGAAATCGAAGGAGCTGGGTGGAAAAAAGTCAGCTGAACAATGACTACGGCCAATCAGCTGTAGGTTATTGGGTATTCTGACAGTTGCAAGTTTCAGCTTTCAAAGCACAATAGCTAGAAGCGGGAGATTCGTTAATCCACACTGTTTAGCATGGATGGGGGAATCTATGGATTCTTTGGAAATATTTATGTGTAGGGCCAGCTTTAGGATGAAGCTTTTATAATGAACCTGGTGAGCTTATCTCCACATGCTCTTCTCAAATCTGAAATCATTAGTTGTTTGAAAGTTCTTCTGACTGGGATATTGATTTATTGCTTTTTCTGAGAGAGATAACAGGCACAGTCAAAGCTGTGTGTCTCTAAAACCTAAAAGTTTCCCAAGCTCTCATGGAGCATGGAAAAGCTGGTCCATAAATGTTTCCCGAATGCCCCAGAGGCCTTAAATCCCAAAGCATTCTAATATGAAAATTTCAATCTTCCCTGCAGTGTTGAGGGCTGGCCCGCCACCTCTCAAACCTTCCTTTTGGCCACAATTATGATGGCTTTTTTTACTGGCCAACAGGAAAGTGCAGGAGAAGAGGGAAATGGACTAACCCTGGCCACTGCAGGGCAGTGTTAATATTTCCATACTGGTGCACCCTAGGATGTGGGGCTTCTAAAGAGCTTTGTAGCACACTTGATAATATGTGCAGATACCACAATGAGCCAGAATGTTATAGCTGTTGCCTTATAAGTTTATGTGAAATATCCATTAATCGCTGTAAAATATTGTAATTAGAAATATATTTCAGTTAGAGGGAAATATATTTAAAATACTGAGTGTTGTGTTGGTGTTATTGTAATTAGTTCAACTTCAAAGGTTGGCCTTTTGTTCTCCCTGAGAACATCTTCCCTGGGTAGTAAACAATAGCCTTCTTTGACTCATCCAATCAGGCTGTGCCCAATATACATTTACTAGGTACAGTGACCAATTAGGGAGAATTATATTAGCCACACTACAGAAAGGAGGGGGGGGATATAATGCTTTGTGACCAAGCTTACTCACTCTTTGGTGTGGGAACAGACAGCAGTCACCATGGGCTGACCTGAAGTTAACAGGTAATCTAACATACTTGTATTTTATACTGTACTGTAAATATGGGTGTTGTGGGTAATTTGTAAATACCATGTAAGCCAGGAGACCTACACTGTACATTGTGTTGTAAATACTGTTGGGTGTGTACTTTGTATAGATTATGTAACCCTATTAATAAATGTGTATTGCTGAACGAACTACCTCTTTGTTGTAAGATCTCTCAGATCTAGATATGTATATGTCCATACTACTACAATGATTGAGGTGTATGCACAAAATACAGAACTAGGCAACAAAATGGCGACCGGCGAATGGACAGAAAAATTTGGTGGTCTCTTTCAGCAATATCTCAAGGGGTTGCAATATCTACAAAAGGCACTTTGAAAGGGTTTTTCATTTGAATGCTAAAAAAAATGAACATTGGGTGCTCTATGTGCTCGATATAGAAATGGGCTATAAGAAATAGCTGTGTTCTACAGTGGGTAATTAATAGGGAGCCTACGAGGAACACATAACTTTTGTTAAAAGCTAAATATAATATAGAATTGGTACATGAAGAGTCCAGATGCATTAGAAGGAGATGAAAAGAGCTGTTGCCCAATGTTTCTATGCATGAAGATTCAGTCTATTTAAAAAAAAAGAGAGCTGTTTCCTGTATGTATGCATGTCAACAGCAATTGAGAGCACAGCACAAAAGATGGATAGGGAGGACAGACAGTCTTTAGAAAATGTGCTACTTGTAGCTAACAATATTGGCAAACTGTTGCCAGGAGTGCACATAACATTTCATGCAGATAATGTCTTGCAACGATGTAAATTGCTGGGAGTTGCCAACTCCAGAGATCAGGTTAAAGTTTTACTATTAACAGTTAACTTAGACACATGGTCTTCCCTACCAGACCATGTTAAAGAAGGAAGAGCAGATTACAATGAAACTGTAGATGAATTGCTAAAAATAATATATCCCTTTGACCTAGGCTTAAAAGCAGCGTATAGAACAAAACAGGAAAATAATGAGAACCCACTTCTTTATGCAAAGAGGCTATGGTCAGCTTACTATGTAGGCAAACGGAGAAACGTACACAGAGAGGACCCAGAGTACAAAACCCTCCTAATAGCTAATGCCCATCCAAAATTTAAAATTAAATGTGGATTTTTTATAAATCCCCTTAAAGATTCATATCAATGCATCATGGACTGTATGCACAAATTTTTTCATGTAGCCAGAAGGTCTAATTCTGTGAAATCAAAGATTTATCACCAGAGTGCAAACAACAAAACCTGTTTAGCAAGTCACACTACTGGAGAATTTGCCACCTTTTCAAACAGAAAGAGGCACCATTACAATTACAATGCCTCCAAAGATAAGATCTATAGGCATAGCCCCCCAGGTACTAGTCAAAGGCAAATAGCCTCATGCTCCCCTTTGAATGTAAATTCCATGGAAAGTGATCTCAGATTACAGCACAGGAAATCAGTTCTGAAAGAGGTTATGTTAATTAGCACAATTACTTCTCTTGAAAATGAGATTGAACTACTGAAGTCACATATTCATAATTGGGAAAATACCAATAAAATAATGGAAACATCACAACATGTTCTTAAGGTAAAATATGAAGCATGCCATGCAGATGTGGTACAGTGTAGGAAAGAACTGAAAGAAATAAAACAATCTTTTGATCAAATTGTTAAGGTCCCACAGAAAACCATCTGTTCCATTCAAACAGAAAATACTGGAGGGGGGGCCAACCTATCTATGCTATCTGCTAGGACTTCACCTTACTGGGAACAAACCTTAAATATAAGCAATTTAGAAAAAGCAAAAGAAATACCAGATCTAATGTGTCATTCAGATGTCTATGATCTGAGTCATTTGTTTTCACCAGATCCAAGGGTGAATGTCAGTGAACATATACCAATGTAAATATGTAAATGTAACAATGTGGCAGTGTTTGTTTTCTTTGTGTGAAAGAAAGGGAAAAGGGTAATAACTTTTGTCTAAGTTATATTTTCCAGGTGCAGGGAGCTCATGAAAAAGTATTTACATATTAATCAGGTGTATCAATATAGATGTATTTATACATAAATACATACACCTAAGGTAATGTATATTAGGCTAGGTATTCAAACATGGTTATTAGTAATACAGGTGTTATCTTCCCCAAAGGATCAGAAGACTGCCATAAATATTCAAAGGTATAGGGTACAAGTAGTGTTTAGTACAGAAGCCTACTCTTGCTTCATTTTATATATTTTTTATTTATGTATTTGTTTTTGGTTGGTGTTCTTGGTTTTTGTTTGTTTTTTTTTTGTTTCCTTTCTCCTGTTTGCGTAAACACATAACAATTCATTTGCGATTTATCAAAGCTCTATCCAGGATGTATGGGTTCAATCTAAATGAATGTGTGTGTCTGAGTGATGGAATGCATGGGTATGAACTGTCCATGTGTAAAGAAAGATTTTTTTTTTTTTTTTTTTGTAGGGGCGTACATTGTTTTTATGGCCATCAATAAGTGTGATCACACTAATGCGCATGCTTTGTACTGTTTACGATTATTTTATTAATTTTTCTCATTTGTAATGAGCTCAATACTGGTACCAGTTTAAAATAATACTTTTTTTTACAAGTTTATATGTATTCGCGAATAAATAACCTGTGCACAGATAAGAGATCTCGATCCCTATAGCTCTGAGAAACTGTAGGGATTTTGTTTTGATAATTTTTCCTTTCCTGTGGCTTAGAGTGAAGTTTCATTCACTCTGATACATGGAAAATACATAACAATGCATTGCTTTGCACCTTTGTGGCATCTTATGGATTCAGTAGGTCTGGTGTTTTGTTTTTCCTTCCAAATTGACGCATGTGCTGTTAATATGTGTAAAGGTTTTATGTCTACAGGCTGTCTTCTTAAACTTTAAGTACTTACAAACACACCAGGTTTCCTATAACTTTTTGTTTGTCAGAGTACAGATATGTGGGTGTGTCTGTACATTTTTGACTGTACTTACTGTGGATGGACGCATTATCTCAGCTGGAAGTCTGTTCCAATCATCCACTACTAGTTTAGTCCATTATGAACCTCTCAGAGAGGTACAGTGAGGTGTTATTAATTTTTGAGTTTTGTATTTTAGGAGACATACACAGACAATGACAAATGATTGGACCCAGACTGGACAAAGTACTTTGAAACACAGAGGACCTTGAAACATAATTTTTATTTTTTTTTTGTTTTAAGGAGAAGCCTTGAATCCAATTAATTGCAGTCAGGCCCAACTAAATTCTAAAAAGAAAAACATTTAAACTTTTTTTTTAAAACAGAGATCCTGCTCTCTGTAATACAAGTTCTTGTGGCCTGATTGAATTGCAAATAGATTTGCACTGAGAGTCAATTAATATGTTAATCACCACCGACAGAGGGTGTTGCCTTTTGAATAGCTACAATGTTTGAAGGCAGTTTCAATGTTTTTGGTTTTTTTTTTGACAGAATACAGATTAATTTTTTTTTAATTTGTTACATTTTTTTTTTTCTCTTATTTTTATTCTTCTTTTTCTTAACGGTAATTTTTTTTCTTTACAAAAGAAAGAAAAAAACAAAGGGGGGAAGAACGATTTTTAATTTTTTTTTTGATTTTTTTTTTGAAATTTTTTTTAATGTTTACTATTTTTCTTTCTTTCCTATAGTACCTTTATTTATTTATTTATTTATTTTTTGTATGGTGATTCTTGAGTTTGGTGTCACTAGGGTGAAATAAATAAATAAATAAATAAAAAAAAAAAAAAAGAGGGGAGTAGGGGGGAACATTATATGGAGAACATTTAAAATGGTTAGAAATGTTGATATAGAATATTAAAGCTTCCCTATAGCATTTTGGGGATAGACCAAGTTCCAACAGTTTTTCTTCTCTCTTTCGACATTGGATAATTGTTTTATATAAATGTATGTCATGGTAGTTATTACCAACTATGACAGTAACACCTGGTTACACCTGGTCATGTGACTATTTTCGTTGTATATGTGACATACAATCCTCTCTACAGTTCTAATATTGGGCAGGCATCATATGTGGTCATTGATCAATTTTTTTTGTTTGTTGGTCAGTTTTCTTTTTCGTGCCATAACTAAGTTCAAAGAGCATTGCGTGAATATCATATAGATATACTGGGACTGGTGAGACTCATAGTGATTGGCAAATAGCAGGGAGTATAGTACAATTGTACTTAAGTGTAATTTAGTTTAATTGTTCCTGAAGCCACTAGGGACTGATGACATCACACTCATCCGTATTCCGAATTATTTTTGTCTGCGTAGGCGACACTGCCTAATCTGCACGGAGAACTCTTAAAGTGATGACCTCTTCTGTAGCCTGCTAAAGGCAGGACGGAGCTATATGCCCAAAGGTTTGGCACCAGCCAAGGTTGAACGGAACACAGTTCCAGTAAAAAGGAGTTAGTGGTGAGTTGCGATGGCAACAAAACTCCCCAGAACACGTGAAGGGTCATACACGCACACACAACGTGGTATTCCACAGAAGGTGGGGCAGAGGTACTTGCAGGCATATGACAATGGAGGAAGAAAGATGGGGGGATGAAAATCAGACACCTGGCTGAAGGGCGTAACCATTCAAATTGTTACACATGTCACTGGGAAAGGGGTCTCATTAGTATGTCGCAGTATATCTATGACAATTCTAATCAAAAGGTCCTTACGGCTTAGACTTACCAGACAAGCATTCAGTTGAATGCATATGTTTTAAATGTACTTGTGTTTTTATTTCTCTACCTTTGTCCACATTAATAAAGTATAATCTTAGAAAGCCAGGAAAAGCTGGTCCCCAGGCTATTATTGTATGCTGTATCCACTTGGAATCACCAGTGAAGGCCGTCCCAGAAGCAAGGGCAACATGACCAGATTCGCCTTATGGACTTTCGTACTGTTATTATCGGACTATTGTTATTTTTGGACTGTTGAGAACAAGGATCCTCATGTTTTTTTTTTTGTTTTTGTTTTTTTTCCTTATTGTTTTGTTTTGGTGCCGTTTCTCATGATTTCTATTTTGGACTTATGACATCCAGAACAAGTGATGACTACCAATACTGGGATCCAGAAGTGTGAACTGTAGAGATGGAGAGTTTAAAAAGTTTTTTTTTCTTCTCAAAGAGTTTTATTTCATTTCAGAGGGTAAAGCCAAAAGTGACAAATATTAAAGGAGATTGCACATAAACCATTATTCTAGGTGTGGCCGAGTCTCATATTCTCAACTGGCCACAAGGGGCCATCTGTTGCCTTATAAGTTTATGTGAAATATCCATTAATCGCTGTAAAATATTGTAATTAGAAATATATTTCAGTTAGAGGGAAATATATTTAAAATACTGAGTGTTGTGTTGGTGTTATTGTAATTAGTTCAACTTCAAAGGTTGGCCTTTTGTTCTCCCTGAGAACATCTTCCCTGGGTAGTAAACAATAGCCTTCTTTGACTCATCCAATCAGGCTGTGCCCAATATACATTTACTAGGTACAGTGACCAATTAGGGAGAATTATATTAGCCACACTACAGAAAGGAGGGGGGGGATATAATGCTTTGTGACCAAGCTTACTCACTCTTTGGTGTGGGAACAGACAGCAGTCACCATGGGCTGACCTGAAGTTAACAGGTAATCTAACATACTTGTATTTTATACTGTACTGTAAATATGGGTGTTGTGGGTAATTTGTAAATACCATGTAAGCCAGGAGACCTACACTGTACATTGTGTTGTAAATACTGTTGGGTGTGTACTTTGTATAGATTATGTAACCCTATTAATAAATGTGTATTGCTGAACGAACTACCTCTTTGTTGTAAGATCTCTCAGATCTAGATATGTATATGTCCATACTACTACAATGATTGAGGTGTATGCACAAAATACAGAACTAGGCAACATAGCCATAGACTATTTAGAGACTTTTGGAAGCACCAGGTATACTGATTGAATATGGAGGATTGCCTGGTTGCCATGTCGGTCCAGTGACTTCAATACTTTACGAGAAACTGAACTGGCACAAGTGTGCAGATCAAGAGTTCTGACTTCACTCTGACTTTGCAATCTATATGCTTGCTCAAGGTAGGTCAGAAAGTGCTGAATCCAAGTACAGCCAGGTAAGTTATGTTTCTAAAATTAAATCTGCATTGGTAGTCACTATATCTTGCTAACTATAGGCACAGAACATACAGAGAACTATTCAGGGAGACAATCTGTATGAGATAGCTTATTTACTCACCATATTCTGCTACAGACGCAAGCCCCTTTCATTTTTCCACAATTTCTTGGGTTCCAGGACATGCCCAGGGAAGATATGTTTCTCTGCTTTCCTCCCTCAACACTTGAAGTTGGCCATACCTGATGAGGCAGAGGTAGGGGGCAATTGATCTGCAGGCAGGTGGGAGGCCCTCCACTGTCAGAAGTGGCATGATGTGTCAAAGTCTAGTAGCACTCAGCTTTTCCAGAAGACCCAGTGGCTTAGCTTGGGAAAGAAAGAAAATGTACCCATTATTTAGCCAAAGTGATCTGGAATATAACCGATACAGTGCTTTCTTCGACAGGCTGTTCACCCTACCATAGAATGTTTGGCTGTACTCTTGTAGAGAACCCACAGACCTATGAGCCACATTAATTATACAGAAAAGATCAATCAGCGCAACCAGACCTGAGTCAAAAAATGCAACAGTATAGAAGATATTGGCAGCTGAACACTTCAAAACACGTCAACAATTTTCATATCATAAAAGTACAGCTCAATCAATAAAAGTTCATACAACTCCTAATTTCCACATGGATGGAAGAAGACCAGTGAGTTAAAAATGTGTCAAAGACATCATTCAGGTGCAGACGGTGCTTAATTCCATCGTCAAAAGCAGTATGAGCCACATTGCCCACAGAAGAACTTGAATGCACTCTGACTTCTGGGTGATGCAAGAGTTTGAAACATCAGACTTTAACCTTGCTAGTCCGATTTAAAGGTGCACACCAGCAAAGAAAATTGCAAATACCATACCTGGAGTTGTCCTACAATGGCCTATTTTAGTTGTGTCAGTCTATGATATCCAAAAGGAAAGAACAAAATAGAAATCAATCAAGCTATTGGGATTTGAGCACAGGTATATCTTTTCTCCCCAATAGAAATCAAAACGCCTTCATTGTAATCTCCTTAAACCCATTGAAACCCACAGAAAGGGTTATAAGAGGGGTTTGGAAGAACCTGTCCAAGTTTGTGAGCCACCAACTTTTATGCCACCAGAGATTCAATGGTGGTTGCCTCAAGCTTTTGTTATCTCCAAAAACCTTAGGAGAAGATGGAACTGGGGCTCAACCACTAAGGTGCTTCCAGAAACTGAACAGGAGACCCCCTGTACACTTTGTGCAGCATGACATTGAGTGGTCATCAATCTTGCAAGGGCAACAAGTTCAAGTTGGGTGGAATGTAGCAGGGTGCCAGTTTTCTTATCATGGTCATATGCACACACCCATTTACCTTTCTCTGCTTTCCCCCCTCAGAAGCTACCAGAGGTAGCTGGGCAAGTGATCTGCAGCCAGGTTGGAGGCCCTCCACTGTCAAAACCGGCATGCAGGCAGTGGGGCAAAGGTCCAATAGCCCACAAATTCTCCAAAAAACCCAGCTACTGTGGGGAGCACCTCTCTGGTTAATACCAGAGCACTTGAGTTCCATAAGCGTTGCACTTTCTCCCTCTGCCGTGGATCTATCCAGCTGTTTGCTTGTGTTACCATAGCTACCCCTAACTTCGCTGAAAGGGATGCTGTTTAAGAAGATTAGCTCAAGAAATTGTTTGTATTCTGAACTGTTTTACTGAAGTATCTGTAGTGCTCACCCCCTAAATGGACCTGTGTTTTGGTCCCAAGGTTCTTTCCTCAGTGGATGCTCTAGCAGCCAGATACATTGTTTCTGCCACTCTTCTGGCTCAATGATCAGTCTAGGGGTATTCTTTTTTGATCCTTTATAGAGAAACTTGAACTTGGGTGTCCTCAAGTTACTACTTAACGTTGCTGGAGTATCCCACAGTTACCCTGCACCTATCCATCTTCATCCAAGAGATACTGAGCACCAAGGCCGGGACAATGGATGGGCAGGAGGGGCGGCTGCCTTGGGCACTGTGGTATCATGTGTGGAGGGGGGGCGCCAAACAGAGTATGAGAAGGAGGGATTTTGTGCTGGAAGGGGGAATTTGAGGGACAACAAGGGGTAAGCATTGTTCTAGTAGGAGAAATTTGGGGGGGGGGTGCTAAGAGTGGTGATTTAGGGGGATTTGTGTTGAGAGGAGGGGTTGGGGGGAAGAAGACTCGAGCTAAAAGGGGGTCTTCGGTGGGAATTTGTGCTGGGAGGAAGGATTTTAAGTGGGGGGTGAAGATGTGTACTAGTAGGGACAATTTTAGGGGTAAAGGATCTGTGCTAGGAGGAGTGATTTTTTTTTTTGGGGGGGGGCACATTTTGGTGAATGAGGGATGGGGGGGGTGATTTGTGCTGAGAGGGGGGATTTCAGTGGGGGGGGGGGATTTTAGCATGCTTAGAAGGTAAGCATGCAGATTATTAATTTTGTGGAAGGGATTTTTGCTGACACATAATGCTTATACCTCCAGGGGGGGGTGCAGTTTGGCATGTTCGCCCTGGATGACCTTGTCCCGGCACTGCAGAGCATAGTCCTTGCAGCAGCAATTGATGGGCTGAGCTATACAGGGACACCATGAATAATAATGCACTTTAAGGAGCGGGAGCTTTAAGGAGCTTAGGGGGCGCGCGCACGCCCGCCGCGTGGCGCAGAAGTCACTATCTGCGATTGCTCCTGAGAAGGACAGAACAGAGGTCTGTCAATGTAAACGGACAAATCTCCGTTCTGTCAGGAGAGTAGAGACAGATCCTAGTCAGTCCCATCCGCCCCCAGATAGAAACACACTAAGGGAACACACTTAACCCCTTGATCACCCCCTAGTGTTAACCCCTTCCCTGTCAGTGACATTTATACAGTAAGCAGTGGCCATTTTTAGCTCTGATCGCTGTATATATGTCAGTAATCTCAAAATAGTGTCAAAAGTGTCCGATCTGTCTGCCGCAATGTCGCAGTCACGATAAAAATCGCAGATCACCGCCATTACTAGTAAAAAAAAAAAAATTGTAATAAAAATGCCATAAATCTATCCCCTATTTTGTAGATACTATATCTTTTGCACAAACCAATCAATATACGCTTATTGCTATTTTTGTTTACCAAAAATATGTAGAAGAATACATATCGGCCTAAACTCAGGAAGAAATGTGTTTTTTTATATATTTTTTGGGGATATTTATTATAGCAAAACGTAAAAAAAATAGCTTTTTTTTTCAAAATTGTCAGTCTTTTTTTGTTTATAGCGCAAAAAATAAAAACCGCAGAGGTGATCAAATACCACCAAAAAGCTCTATTTGTGGGAAAAAAAAGGACGTCAATTTTGTTTGTGTACATTGTCGCACGATCGCGCAATTGTCAGTTAAAGCGGCGCAGTGCCGCATCTTGAAAAATGGCCTGGTTTTTAAGGTGGTAAATCCTTCCGGGGCTGAAGTGGTTAAGTTTAGGTTGATTCTGATGCTAAAGGGACAGCAGCAGCGCACAGTCACCGGGATCTCACACACTGGTCTGCCATCACTATATTTCTTGGATAATTGGATGCCTCCTTCCAATATATTCAAGACACTTATCTTGTCACTTCTCCAAACCAGGTCCCAAAAAGAAGTTCCTCAGTCAGTTCCAACAAAGTTCAGTAGACTAGACCCCCCCAGCTAGAATAGCTGGGAACTCAATGATTAGAAATAGAGTAGAGAAGCACAGATGGACTGCCCAGAAGGACAGCAGGCCTTCAGGGTTGGATCTTCTCCTCCTGGAAAAGAACCCACAGCTGTAGGCTTCAGACTATTTATGCTCACTCCCAGCCACCATCTGGGCACCCTCCCAAGGGATCGGCTGGAACCACATAAATATTCATACTGTGGATTTAACTCTCTCAGCCCTCTACTTTCCAGAACCATACAGAAAACAGTGGGAAGCAGCCAAACCCACAGCCTGTGAAACACAGACCAAAGCAATCACAGGCAATTCCACTGATTACAGCAGAGCTAATAGCTAATTTTACCTAACCCTACCTAGGAGGGTGCTACATATCTATTCTAGGACAGATTATTTTTGTTTCTAGAGAGTCTTATAGAGACTGTGCTATGCAGTTACATGTAAACCTGACAGAGCCACAGAGACATTGTTGTGAAGAGTTAATGTCTGTGCAGCTTCATTATCTGTTATGTATTACTCAGTAATGTAAGAATGCTTTTTGAAATTCTTACCCTGTTTTGTAATATTGATTCCGCTTGGTACCTGTTTAGTAAACTGCAAATTCCAGTGGCTCCGTTTGATCATACCAATCCTGTTACAAACCAAAATATGAATATATTTCATCCTGCATCCAGCTGACATGTGATAAGAATACCATGGCAGGCTTTTATTCAAATATAGGAAATTCAATATTCCTATAGTGACAATTTTTGCACAATTTTACAGGCATTGTCAATCAACTTATATTTTTTAATGGGCCGTCTGTATATTCCACAACAGTTAGTATCCCTGCAGGAAAGCGGTGACATTGGCTTGTCTTGTCATTTCTGCATTGTCATAATATCATTAAAGAACACTGGTTGGGCAGCTGTGGGAAACGTAGACTGTATTGTTATAATGTTCTTTTTTTTTAGGCAGAATCCACTTTAAGCTTGTGGTAAACTACTGAAATTGGAGAGCAGGTTGTAGGCTCCAGACATCCATTACATAGAAACGGATCTGTCAAGCGTTGCAGAAGAGGACAAGTTCAGAATTATCTGAGGTTTGTAGAAAGAGTATCTTAATAAGAGTGAAGTATGAAGGGCAAAAAGGATATGTTGAGTGTAGGAACCTCATAGTAACCAATCAATCAATGTTATGAAATTAGCTTAAAGATGGTGTCCGGATGATTGCTATCGGTTACTGTCAGGCACCACAAAGAAGAAGAAGATGTCAAGCCAATCTTTTGAAGCCCTGCAGAGGTAATAAATATAATAAAAGCTGTGCACTTATAAAGTGTGACAGCAAGGAGCGGAACACTTGAGGATAGAAGAATTGTGTTCAAAGGACATCCTGCTCTTAGCTAGCTATTTATTATATAACACTAGCCCAAAAACCTCTGACCCAGTGCTTTCACCCTTGGTGTCCCTTGGTGTCTTTAAATGTCACACTTATTCCTAAGGCAGGCGGTCAGGCACTATAGCTGGATTCGGTGTTCTTCACCTATAGCAGCCCCCTTTCCCTCAAGGCAAGCAGGCCTACCAGAACTAGGTTGTCCCCAGGACTTGTACACAATGCTATAGTGCTAGGCCATCATGCTGAGGCAGGCACAAAGTGATCACAGCAAACAGGTACTTGCGGTTGGCAGACAGGCAGAATGGTTCAGAGAGTAGTTGATAGCTGATTAAAGGTCATAAACAGGGAAATCCAATCAGCAGATCAGACAAACAGGGAGCTTGGAGCATGTGTTACCAACTCAATATCACAAGCTTGAGACTGCAGGCTTGGCTGGCTTAAATCAGGTTTGGTCTCCACCCAGAGACTGGCTACATCAATCACTTTGCAGGTGCACAGACAGACAAGAAGAATTCCACAGCCAAAACCATGATTCTGGAATGAGGAGCAGGAGCGCTACATGCTCCTGACATTGGATAGCTGGCCTTTGCACTCCTCCATTGACCTCTGCATTGCTTTGGTGGAGTGGTCCCCAAACTGCAGCCCATGGGCCAGAGGCGGCCCTTTGCTTCCCTTGAGGCACTGTTTCTTCCACTGACGCCAATGATGAGGCACAATTCCTTGCACTGACACCAACAGTAGGGCATAATTCTTCCCACTGCCATCAATGTTCCTTCCACTGATATAAACTGCGGAACATTCCTCTCATTGATACCAATGAGGGGGCACTTTTCCTCCCACTGATACCAACGTTGGAGCACTAAGCCTCCCACTAATATCAACAATAGAGTACGGTTCCTCCCACCAATAACAGCACTATTCCTCCCAATGACACCAATGACAGTGCTATTGACACCAATAATAATGCATTTTTCCTCTCACTAATACCAAGGAGGGGGCACCATTCTTCCTCCTACTGACCACTTTTGTTACTCCCAATAAAGACCAAGCTTGAGGCATTGTTTACTCCCATTGATGCTGGGGTATTTTTTAATTTCACTGCCTACACTCTGGACCCCCAAAGTCTGAAGGACAGTAAACTGGCCCAAGGTCTCTGCTTTAGTGAAAGACCTTAATAGGAATTGATTGTAATTTACATTTGTATTCTTATAAGCTTGCCACTGACAGGTGACGTGGGCTTCCCCGAGGCTCAGAGTCTAAGTAGCACCATAGTCTTCAGTAGAGCAGCTACTATGCTCCCCACCAGGGTACGGCCCCTTAGGATCGCCCCACCAGTGGCTATCAAGAACAAGGAAGCAACAATGAGGATTCAGAATGGCAGATTGGTCAGGTTTAGGTGGAGGTCAAGACAGGCAGCAGGCAAAGATAGTCAGCTTTCAGGCAAATATCAAGGCAGGTGGTAGGCAAGGATAGTGAGGACTGAGTAGATTCAGGAACAGGAGACACAGGCAGAGTCAGGCACTCTGGGTCAGAAACCATAGCACCAGCCTTTAATAGGAGAGGAGGTTTGAATACCCTCCTTGACACTTTGCATGCTCCTACACACACCAATGTGCACACACCTAAGACCAACCATGTGCATGCTCATGCATGTCCTTAGCTACAGCCATAGGGTGTCAACCATGGAAGTGTGAGACACATGTGAACAGAGCTGACACAGCTCCTGGAGGTACCGTAACAAATACGCTCCATGATCTGAAGATTCCAGCTTGGTAGTATATTGGGAATGTCTAGTACTTTTAAATACATTCAATAGTAAAAAAAATTATTGCCATGTTAAAGTGGACCTAGCATCAGATATATTTGCTCATGCTACGTGAATGCAAACTAAGTAAAGTGTAACACTTCAAGGTATTTATTACCTCTCACAGATATCACAGTACTCGCAGTAAAGAAGAACAGGGCCATCTTTGTTCAGGCATTAATCAGGGTCACCACCTCCTTCCTGGATTGAGATGCTAGCTTAGAGTGGACACAATCACCTAGATTATATTACCTGCACAGTCCTTGGCTGTGTTCACAAATGTCTGACACAGATCAGCTTCTGTTGCCAACTCTCACCTCGTGACTTACTACAAAGCCACAATTTTGCAGTTTGAACACTGAAGGAGAGGAAGAAATCCTTTGGTGACGAAACGTGTAGGGCAGAGCAGCCTGTCTACGTCATCACATGTACCAGAAGTGATGGCGAAAGCCGTTGTTACTTGCTGGGTTTTTTTTTGTAATATATGCATCACAATTTTATCCGTGTGAGTGTTATTTTACCTAAATAAATAGCGTTTTTAGATGGTTTTATACTATTTATTGCTTTCTTCTCTGCACATGCCCTTTGTGGGAGTACCGGACATCCATCCTAAAGTTGCTTGACTGAGTGTCGACCCTCTATGGGGATATATTCCCTAAAGCCTGATTGACCTTCCTTTAACTAGGAGGTCCTTGGCTCATGGTAAGCATACACCTGACTCCTTTGGTGGTGGTCTGCCTTTTGAGTTGAAGGGTCTTCGGTTAAGGTTCACATTTTTGTTTGTTTCAAGAAGATTTTACATCACATTTTTCACTTGGGACGTTATTCGAGACATGTATTATATATTGCAGCACGTTGTTTATAATACTGGAGGAGAGGAGACTGAGGAAATGCTTCCTTCTGCCCGCAGCACTTCGATGACATCATCTTAGTCTAGGCACATGAATCTGAATGGTGCTCAAAGACAGTTTTTAATGATAGAAAAGGTTCTGAAAAATGATACTGTTGCTGTATATTGTGATAAATCAGCAGTTTATTCATGCAGACTTGTAAGGAAATATGATATACTGATTATAAATAATAATTATGTATGCCCTCCAGCCAGCAGCTAGCAAGCGTGAGTATGGTAGTCTAGGGTTTAAGATCCCTGATTTATTGCGGTGCTGAGACTACAGACCAGAAAAGCAGGATTTCAGGTATGACACCTGAATGAGTGATCTGTTGGACTGCAAGAGAGCTCCCAGCATGCACTGAACACACTGAAGCATGGAAGCACTCTATATTCGGGCTCCTTTACATTTGTGGCAGCTCTGCTTCACCTGTGAAAAGTAATCTGCCATGGATTGGTTTGCAGGGGGCTTCTGACAGGCAGATAGGAGGCGATATGTTTTCTCTTCACTGCTTGTTTTAATCCTTAAAAGCCTTTGCATGCGGTTGCAAAGCAGTTGTGGTACTTGAATGGGTACAGCACAGCCACTGAACATGACACAGGGGTATAACTTTTGCCGCAAAGCATTGTTGCTGCAGCATGTGTACAACCCCCTCCAGTCGCTGTGTTGGATTTTGAGGGGGAGGTTGGGGACTGGTAAAACCTTGGCTCAGCCACCTATTTTTCCTCCCTCGGCCACAAGTGTGAACAAGCCCTTACAGATTTGTTTGTCCAGGTAAAAAAAATGTAAAGCTGCACTCTAGGTGTGATCTGTATTGCATAATTACATTGGTCTAGCTTGGCACAAAGTGTAATGGACTGCTAGGGAATCTGAAAATCACTGTAGAAGTTGGTGCTATTACAGTGATAGCCAGGGTTTTCCAGATCTTACTTGGCACTGTCACCATTCATAGATCGCCTTTTATTTTTTCAATAAATACAAGGCATTCTCTAACTGGACAAGGTGGAGGGGCAATGATGTCTCAATCTCCACCCCATCCAATCAGAGAATGCCTTGTAATCATTAAAAAAAAATACAAGAATTCTTTCCCTGGTGAAGAAAACACCCTTCACAACAGTTGGCCAGATCAAGAACACTCTCCAGGAGGTAGGTGTATGTGTGTCAAAGTCAACAATCGAGAGAAGACTTCACCAGAGTGAATACAGAGGGTTCACCACAAGATGTAAACCATTGGTGAGCCTCAAAAACAGGAAGACCAGATTAGAGTTTGTCAAACAACATCTAAAAAAGCCTTCACAGTTCTGGAACAACATCCTATGGACAGATGAGACCAAGATCAACTTATACCAGAGTGATGGGAAGAGGAGAGTATGGAGAAGGAAAGGAACTGCTCATGATCCAAAGCATATCACCTCATCAGTGAAGCATGGTGGTGGTAGTGTCATGGCGTGGGCATGTATGGCTGCCAATGGAACTGGTTCTCTTGTATTTATTGATGATGTGACTGCTGACAAAAGCAGCAGGATGAATTCTGAAGTATTTCGGGCAATATTATCTGCTCATATTCAGCAAAATGCTTCAGAACTCATTGGACGGAGCTTCACAGTGCAGATGGACAATGACCCGAAGCATACTGCGAGAGCAACCAAAGAGTTTTTAAAGGGAAAGAAGTGGAATGTTATGCAATGGCCAAGTCAATCACCTGACCTGAATCCGATTGAGCATGCATTTCACTTGCTGAAGACAAAACTGAAGGGAAAATGCCCCAAGAACAAGCAGGAACTGAAGACAGTTGCAGTAGAGGCCTGGCAGAGCATCACCAGGGTTGAAACCCAGCGTCTGGTGATGTCTATGCGTTCCAGACTTCAGGCTGTAATTGACTGCAAAGGATTTGTAACCAAGTATTAAAAAGTGTAAGTTTGATGGATGATTGTTAATCTGTCCCATTACTTTTGGTCCCTTAAAAAGTGGGAGGCACATATACAAACTGTTGTAATTCCTACACCGTTCACCTGATTTGGATGTAAATACCCTCAAATTAATGCTGAAAGTCTGCAGTTAAAGCACATCTTGTTTGTTTCATTTTAAATCCATTGTGGTGGTGTATAGAGCCAAAAAGATTAGAATTGTGTCAATGTCCCAACATTTATGGAACTGACTGTATATCAGCAGAGCAATGATTTGTGTCAGTAGAGCAATGATTGGTGTCAGTAGGGCAGTGGACGGTGTCAGGTGTTTTTTTATTTTTTTTATTTTTTATTCTTTTTTACAGTATTATTTTTTAACCATTTTGTACAATTTTTTTAGGAGCCCCATTATGGGGCTTTGGTGAAATATCAAGAGTCTAACAAACCCCTGATGTCTGACTTTTGAGACAGAGAAAGAAACTGAGGACAGACAATCCCCAGTCCCTTTCTCTGCAGCCTGCTTCAGTTAAGAAGGAAGACAAGAGCGATCAGTATAGATCACTTACTGAGTTAATTCAGAAAAGGAAGGCCGGTTAATGAAATATTTACCAGCCCCTTCCCTGCCCCTGAGAGGAAAGGAGGGAAGCTGGCAGCACTGCAGGAGGAAGACGGAAAGCAGGGGGAATTGACATCACACAGTGTGATTAGGGTGTGCCCAGGCCCATCCAGCACACCCTGTGCGCACACCTACGGCTATTACTATGATAGCGCCAACTACTACAGTGATTTTCCCCAGCACTGCCTCAGGTATGAGGTATATATACTTACATTGTACCAAGCTGGACCAGTGTAACTATGCAATACAGATCATACCTGGGGTTAAGCTTTAATCAAGCAAAGAAAACTTTTCCAAGACAAAGAATCATGAATCCAGCATTATTGTAAACCTTTGCCCTTTTTGTAATATATATATGAACTTTTTAAAGTGACCCCATCATCAATGTGTGCAATTGAAACATTTAAGCCTTTAACCTTTAAGCATATCAACCTAAAAATAGGATTTTGCCAGTAACACACTTTCTGGTGTAGCACCCTCCTTGTATTGGCTGCTACGTAAATTTTGGGGTTTTTTTTGGCTTGCTCTGTAATCAGAGAAGCAGTGATCATTTGCTTTGGTCTGTTCATAATTTCGCAGGCTGGGAGTTGGATTGTTTCCCTCTGCCTTATGGAGAAGCTTCCAGGGCTTAGGACAAAAATTTCAAATGCTTGACCTGAATATTTACCATGCCCTGGCCAATCCCTAAGGAGGTGTGCCCAGAAGGTAGTCTGGGAGGGTGGTCATAGGCTAAAGCATGGAGCAGACTGTCTTGCCCCTGTGAGGGATGGATCAGTGAGCTTCAGGGGCTGCTTGCCCCTGAGGCATCCCTGGACTGACTGCTGAGCTTCTTTATCAAGGGATCAAGCTCGAGGAGGTGTCTACTTATGAGACTTATGAGAATGGACTTGAACTGTTCTGCAAACCTCATTGCCCCCACCCATGAGGATTTACCTATCCAGGAGCTATCGCATGGTCCCTAGCTATGAGACTTTAACTGCCCTGCAGGTTATCTCATGGTCCCCAGTTGTGAGAGCTCAAAGGGCTGTACACACGGGCTGAATATCGGCAGTCGATCCAACAGAAGCTGACCGATATTCGAAGGGGCATGACCGAAAAAGGGTCTGCCGATCGGCAGCCAATGACTGAGAGCGCTGACCAGTATGTTCTGGCAGGGGGAGGAGGGATGTCCCCCTGTCAGAACAGAATAGCTTAGCAGTGGAGTTCGCTGTACTAACATTGCATAGTTAGTACAGCAAGCTCCTCCCGAGCTCTTCAGTTTTTTTTTTGTTCAGCCCACTGGGTTGAATGATTAAAAAAACGAATAATTTGTACTAGGCTTGACTTTGCTATCTTTACTGAGTGAAGTGAGTCCTCTGCAGGCTGATCTTTTCTTTTTCTTTTTTGATGTCTCTGGTGGCCACGAACTGCAAGCTGATCTTAAGTGTTTTTGGGGTGTCCCATGCCCCTTATCCCTCTCCTGTTGAAGTTATACAAGCAAAGACATCCGCTAGCCAAAGTGAATAAACTGCTGTCTGTGTGAATGGGGGCCTCTGCACTATTCTGGTAAAGAGTTAAATCCGTAGCTCCTATGGGGGGGGGGCACTACACTGTCCTAAATCCCATTTACACCCGCACTTTCAGGGAAATACGTTTCTGCACACATCTTCGAAAATGCGTCAAAACGCACATCGTGCTTACAGTGCAATTATTTCTTAACAAAACCCCATGACAAAACGTGTGAAAACTGCAGCAAAAAAATGAGTTACAAAAAAGCTTGAGGCTCATACAGGAGCTACTTTGGGGAATTAGTCGCATTTGAAAATGTGCATAAGCGTGTTGTGCAGGTGTGAATGGGGCCTTAGGGTGACAACACTCGCACACCTGACTGTATCAGGACAACCGAAGCAGGACTACAGACAGCTCCCTCTTTCTTTTTTACATAACATAGAGAAGCAGGGTTTTGTAGTCCTCACTGACTGGTAACAGTCAGCAGAGGAAGTAACCAGCTTACAGGATTTCTGGCAGGATCAACACTTATTATATGATTTCTAGCAGGATTTTGCACTTATTGAACAGATATAACAAAATAATTTCAATAGTATAGTGAATAGTAGACATGTGCGATTCGGTTTGTAACGAATGGATTTTCGTACGAATTTGTTAGTATTCGTACATTCAGATCAATTCGAACATCTGAATAGCTGAAAGAACCAAAATATAAAAATTACAAAATTACAAATAAGCAAAATAACGAACATGCAAAAATACGAACTTACGAACGGACAAACTTACGAAAATACAAAACTCTGAAACACTAAAAGAAAGAAAATGACATCTATAAAGGAATGATTTACATTTCGTATTTTCAATCCTTTGTTCATAATTTCGTATGTTCGTATTTTCATTCGTGTGTTCGTAATTTTGTTTCTTCGTCTGTTCGTAATTTCGTTTGTTCGTGTTCTCGAATCGTTCTTTTGAATGGGCAGTGTATTAGTGAGTGATGTATCTTACTTAACCACTTCAGCCCCGGACCATTTGGCTGGCAACAGACCAGAGCACTTTTTGCGATTCAGCACTGCGTCGCTTTAACTGACACTTGCGCGGTGATGCAACGTGGCTCCCGAACAAAATTGACGTCCTTTTTTTCCCACAAATAGAGCTCTCTTTTGTTGGTATCTGATCACCTCTGCAGTTTTTATTTTTTGCGCTATAAACAAAAAAAGAGCGTCAATTTTGAAAAAAAAAAACACATTATTTTTTACTTTTTGCTATAATAAATATCCCCAAAAAATATATATAAAAAAATTTTTCTTCCTCAGTTTAGGTCGATACGTATTCTTCTACATATTTTAGGTAAACAAAAATCAGAATAAGCATTTATTGATTGGTTTGCGCAAAAGTTATAGCATCTACAAAATAGGGGATAGTTTTATGGCATTTTTATTAATAATTTTTTTTAAACTAGTAATGGCGGCGATCAGTGTTTTTTATCGTGACTGCGACATTATGGCGGACAGATCGGACACTTTTGGAGCTATTTTGGGACCATTCAGATTTATACAGCAATCAGTGTGATTAAAAATGCATTGATTACTGTGTAAATGTGACTGGCAGTGAAGGGTTAACACTAGGGGGCGCTGTAGGGGTTAAGTGTGTCCTAGGGAGTGATTCTAACTGTGGGGGGGGGAGGGGCTGTATGTGACACGACACTGATCACCGCTCCCGATTACAGGGAGCTGTGATCAGTGTCCTGTCACTAGGCAGAACAGGGAAATGCTTGTTTACATCAGCATTTGCCCGTTCTTCCTCCCCGTGAGACGATCGCGGGTATTCCCACGGACATCGAGTCCGCGGGACCCGCGATCACACTCACAGAGGTTGCGGCGGGCGCGCCCGCAAGCCGCTTCTTAAAGGGCAACGTACAGGTACGTTGATATGCCTATACGTGCCCTTCTGCTGCAGTATATCGGCATGAGCGGTGAATATCTTTAGCCAATCAGCTTATCCCTTTTGTGTCCGAGTCACATGGCATTGCTGAATCTTTTTAGAGTCAGTTGAGGAGGAGACTAAGTCCGGTCTCGTGGCTGAGGGAGTGGACTGGAGTAAGTACAGGAAAAAGCAAGCATAGGATTATTCTTATTCTTTATTTCCTCCGAAAGTACGAATGAATGAAAAAGGCAATCTCACAAAAGTAACCATTACTAAATTACGAGAAGTGTACCGAATAAAAGAAAATTAATATCCAACAAAATTACGAATTTTGAATCAAAGAGAATTAAACTAAATTACGAATCATTTCGTATCAAAGAAAATATATCTGTTACGAAAATACGAACGAGTCCGAATATGAAAACTCGCGTCTTGCGAAATTACGAATCGTTACGAATCAACGGAAACGTAAAGAAACAAATCTAAACAATTTTTTTTTGCTGCCCACATGTCTATTGAATAGACAAAAAGGACAAAGTTTACTTGCATGCAGGCGGCCCTAGAGAACTCCCACATGTGATGCTTAGCCTTCATAATTGAAAAAAAAAACTTTGACAGCCTACGCCCACTCCGTCAATGTCCACCGGCACCCGCCGATCATTAAGTAAGGAGCCAGAACGGCAATCTGCCTATGTAAACAAGGCAGATCACCATTTTGTCAGTGGGGAAGGCATGGATCCTGTGTTCCTGCCAAGCAGAGACATGGATCCATGACTTCCCCTAGTAAAGGCACCTCCCATAATACACAAACATTGACAAGGTACACAATTAACATACCTCCCAACTTTCTGAGATAGGAAAGAGGCATATGTAGGCATAGGACACACCCCCTGCCACACCCACCCCTTAAAGGAGAATTATATAAAAAAATTAAAAGTGCTTTTTTTTACCACTGCTATTTCTTTATATTGGCTTTTGGAATTTACAAATGCAGCAATTTAGAAAATGGATGAAAGGTTTATCACTGGGAAACACTTTTTGATAGTTAAGTAGTGCATTTTTTTTTTTTTTATACAACTTTATAGATCAGATGAAAATGAGGGACAAATGAGGAGGAAAGAGGGACAGAGGGACTTTGCCCTGAATAAGGGACAGTCCTTCGAAATCAGGGACAGTTGAGAGCTATGATTTAACCCTTTGATCATCCCTCATGTTAAACCCCTTCCCTGCCAGTGGCATTAGTACAGTGACAGTGCATATTATTAGCACTGATCACTGTATTAGTGTCACTGGTCCCCAAAAAAGTTTCAAAAGTGTCAGTTTGTGTACTGTTTGTCCACCGCAATATCGCAGTCCAGTTATAAGTCGCTAATTGCCCCCATTACTAGTAAAAAAAATGTAAAAAAAAATTTACATTTCATAAATTAATTCCATAGTTTGTAGACGCAATAACTTTTGCGCAAACCAATCAATATACGCTTATTGGGATTTGTTTTTGTACCAAAAATATGTAGCATAACACATATTGGCCTGAATTTATGAAGAAATTCGATTTTTTTTACATTTTTTTTTAAATTGGATATGTTTTATAGCTGAAAGTAAAGAATATTATTATTATTTTTTTAATTGTCTTTTTTTGTTTATAACACAAAAAATTTAAACCGCAGAAGTGATCAAATACCACCAAAAGAAAGCTCTATTTGTGGGGAAAAAAAAGCACATCAATTTTATGTGGGTACAGCGTCGCACAACTGTGCAATTGTCAGTTAAAGTAACACAGTGCCGTTTCGCAAAAAATGGCCTGGTTATGAAGGGGGGTAAATCTTCCGGAGGTCAAGTGGTTGATAAAAGAGACGGGTCAGAAACAGTAAGGCTGGAAAGGAAAGGGTTAGATGGCACTGGACGTCCTGCAGCTATCAAATGAGGCGGCTTTATCTGAATTTGCTGCAGTTTTCTAATGCACATTGCAAGAAGCTCACAGTGTGCAGTGAAATCAGAGTAAGCAATTGCAGAACAGGAGAGGAGCCGGTACAACTGTGCAAGACTGGAGTTCAGCTTTAAAGGATCTGAAACTTTACCACTTGCCGACCAGCCGCCGCAGTTGTACTGCTGCAGAATGGCATGGCTGGGCGAAACAACGTTATGTTACGTCGCTTCACCCTGTGGGCACTAGGGGCACGCTCACCCCCGGAGCCAATGCGAGTGCCCGGCGGTCATGATCACCGCCGGGCTCAGGCGATCGCTGCTGGCACACCGAGAACCGGGATCTGTGTGTGTAAACACACAGTTTCTGGTTCTCTGAGGGGAGAAGAGACAGATCGTCTGTTCATACAGAGTATACAGAGTATGAACAGCGATCTGTCATCTCCCCAACACAGTCCCCTCCCCCCTTCAGTTAGAACACACACTAGGGAACACAGTTAACCCCTTGATCGCCAGTGACATTTTTACAGTAATCAGTGCTTTTTTTTTTTTAGCACTGATCGATGTATAAATGACAAGGTGACATGGTCGGAAAATAGTGTCAAAAGTGTCCGATATGTCCGCCATAATGTCGCAGTCCCGATAAAAATCGCAGATCGCCACCATTACTAGTAAAAAAATAATAATAAAAATACCACAAAACTATCCCCTATTTTGTAGACACTATAACTTTTGTGCAAACCAAATAAATATACGCTTATTGTGATTTTTTTTTTTTTACCAAAAATATGTAGAAGAATACGTATCGGCCTAAACTGAGGAAAACATTTTATTTTTATATTTTTCAGGGATATTTATTATAGCAAAAAGTTAAAAATATTGCGTTTTTTTCAAAATTATCGCTCTTTTTTTTGTTTATAGTGCAAAAAATAAAAACCACAGAGGTGATCAAATACCACCAAAAGAAAGCTCTATTTGTGGGGAAAAAGGATGTACATTTTTGTTCGGGTGCAACGTCGCACGACCGCGCAATTGTCAGTTAAAGCGACGCAGTGCCGAATCGCAAAAAAAGTGCTCTGGTCAGGAAGGGGGTAAAATCTTCCGGGGCTGAAGCCGTTAATACAAAAATGAAACTTTAAATGGACAAAGTACTAGCTAGAATTCACACAATAATGTAAAAACTCACACCTGCACAGAAAATTACATACCTGACATTTATGTAACTGCTGTACCGCCTGTGTTTCTATGTTACCTGCCGTTCTATGCTAAATGAGGCTTAAAAATTGACATTTTTCATTATTCCTCTACAGTATTACTCACTATTTGTACTTGGAATTTCTTGACAGGAAGTCATTTGTGCATAAGAAAAGATAATTCTCCCTTAAACTTTCTTAAAGGGTCAGTCCATACAAAAGTAGCTACTGGCTTAAAGGGACCCTGTCTGGTTAGACTAAAACTCAGATTTAATGTCCCGGCAATAAAAGTAGTTATACTCACCTCTCTGGCAGCCCGTGTCCTCTCATTACCTACTGTTTCAGCTCTGAAGCCACTGTGCAACCGTACATACAGAGCTCCCTCTAGTGGCTAATCTATGGATTTTTCTTTTAAATACAATAAGAAAAATATGGATGATCAGTCCATATAGATGCAGATCAAGTGTATACTTAGCTGTTTAGCAAGATTTTTAGTTTAAAAAGATTCTAAAAACACCAGTTATCCATTGCTGGTTACTCCCTAAACATAAGTCATATATAAAAAGAACAGATCATTTTTTATTCTGTTCCATCAAACTGTGAATAATACTTTATGTGACAGATCGACTTTAAGTAGCACAAGTCTTCTACTGCAATTCAAAGAGTAACCTTTTCAAGCTTTTTTTTTTATTGATTATTTAATGTAGTGTATTACTCAGGGAAACAATAGCATTTCAATTAACCTATGGCCTGTGTGGGTCCTGATATAATTACTGTCAGAGATGGAATGACGAAAGCTCTCTTAGAAAAGTCATCCAAACGTGGCACTGGTCAAAACTGCCATAGATTTAATTAACATTGTTAAAAAGATAGATTTATTGGAAATAATTACCAATGGTTACCTTTCGCACAAATCAATTTTTCTCATCGCTGTGTAGATGGAAGATAGCGCAGGGTTTATTGCATTAGTTGTAAATCAAATCATTTGCATTTTTATAACAAATTGCATCAGGGATCCCCGGGGAGAGATGGCATGTGCCCTGCATACACTTATACAAACCAGATGTAATATCTTCCTCTAGGCATACATGCTAATCTTACAGCTTGAACCTGAAACTGCAATAACAAGTCTTGTTTCTCTTTGTTCACTTGAAAAGCCGCCTTGCCCCGAGCAGCGATTGATCTCCATCTGAGCCTGAATGGGAACTAGGAAAGTAAAAGAAGACATGTTAACTCTTGCTGGTTCTGTTATAAAGGAAAGAAAAGGTCATAAGAAGCAAGCAAAAAAAAAAAAAAACCGAGTCATGTGCTCACTCTAATGTGACTGTACACAGAACACATCACCAGATAGACTTCCTTTCCTTTTCCTTTCCCTTTTCTCCTTTTCCTTTTACTTTCCCTTTTCTCCTTTTCCTTTCCTTTCCATTTTCTTCTTTTCCTTTCCTTTCCTTTTCTTTTTCTCCTCCTCTCATGTTTCTTCTTTTCCTTATCCTCTCCTCTCCCCTTTCTCCTTTTCCTTTTCCTCTCCTTTCCTTTTTTCTCCATTTCCTCTCCTCTCCTTTCTATTCTTCTCCTTTTCCTCTCATTTCCTTTCCTTTTTCTCCTTTTCCCTTTCCCCTCTTCTCCTTTCCTTTCCTTTTTCTCCTATTCCTTTTCCCCTCTACTCATTTCCTTTCCTTTTCTTTCATTTCCTTCCCTCTTCTCTTTTTCCTCTCCCTTTTCTTCTTTTCCTCTCCTTTAACTTTTTCACATTTTCCTCTCCTTTCCCTTTACTCCTTTTCCCATCTTTCCTTTTCCTTTTCCTCCTTTTCCTTTTTCTTTTCATTCCTTTCCTCTACTTTCATTTCCCTTTCTCTTTTTCCTCTCCTTTTTCTTCTTTTCCTCTCCTTTCCTTTCCCTTTTATCCTTTTCCTTTTCCTCTACTTTTTCTAATTTTGCCTCTCCTTTCCTTTCCCTTTTCTCCTTTTCCTTTTCCTCTCCTTTTTTATAATTTTTCATCTCCTTTCCTTTTTCTCATTTTCCTCTCCTTTCCTTTCCTTTTTCTTCCTTTTCCTCTCCTTTCCTTTTTCTCAGTTCCCTCTCCTTTCCTTTCAATTACTTTTTTTTTCTCTCTCTCTCTTTTCCTTTTCTCCCATTTTCCTTTCCTCTCCTTTTTCTTTCCCCTCTATTTTCATTTCATATATCCCATGTTACACTTTTATTTCCAGGTTGTTCTTTATATATTGTGACATTGGCGAATGTGTCAGCTTTAGTGAGTCCATGCAAGTCAGAGAGTCTAGTTTTAGGACCCGCTTTTATTAAACAAATTTAAAGAAAAATCCTTATGTCAGGTTGCCGACGCAGGGGTTTTTCACCAGCAAAATAAGTAACAAAAAATGCTGAGCCACCCGGCCCCCTCTTCAACAGAGCTGCTGCTCTTGTCACTGGTCCCTCAGACTGTACCCCCAGCTCTTCTAGTTCTCTGGGTTTTGTGGGCTTACTCAGCCTACAATTACAGCAACAGGGCATGGGCCTCTCACACTCCACCGAGACCCTCAGTCCCCCGCATTCACCTGAGCTCTTCCAGTCCTCCAGATTTGCTCAGCTGTCCTGACTCTCTCAGTCCTGTGCATGAGGAGTCTCTCCAACATGGAGTACTGTCTCCTGAGGAGAGCCCTACACTATGGTCAGGTCCTTGCTTATAACAAGTAGGCACACTCACACAGCCTGCAAGTCTCCAGTAAGACCTGGACAAAGGATTGGAGACTTCTTCTCACCCAAATCTATTTGAAGTCTCCAAGCTCCAGATCCTGATCCAAGTATCCGGAAGCACCCCAGCAGGGAACTGTGAGACCACTTTCCACACTTTGCACCAACCGGTTCCACTGTTGATCAATGTTAACCAGCGCAGCCTGTAATCCCTCATTCCACCATTGGTTCTCTGCAGTACCATCTTGTCCAAGTGAATTGGAAACCCAGGTATACAGCAAATGTGCTTTTTCGTGTTTATGCATATCCAGTAATGCCTTGGTCACCTCAACACATCCCATGTCTATACTCAAGACCTGGGTAGGGTTTTTCCCTTATTAGGGACATGGAGGGGATCCAGGGCCATCGTTAATATTGATTGGACCCTGGGCAAACATTTTCTTGGGCCCTTCCTTAATCCCTTTAACCACACTTAATGTTGAAGGATAGCACCCACACACTCTCACTGTATGGTTACAGTCCACTTTGTTCCACCAAAGCAAACTTAGAGCTGTCCTGGACGACCTCCCGCTCCATCACAAGATGTTCTCGCAAGATTTCCAGGAACAACTTTGCCCTTTCTCTGGTTGCTATGTGGGACACTCATCATCAGTACTAATACATATAACATTAAATGGACTGTCTTTGCCTCTTACCCACTGGAATCCTTGACCTACTTATTACACCACCATTCCTCCTTAACCACTTGCGGACTGCCCACCAAACATATACTGCAGCAGGGCGACCGATCTGCACCAGACCATGTACCAATACATGATCTGACACGGGTCTGGGGATGCGTGTGCGAGTCGCCGGCGACCTGCTCCCACTGTAATCACACAGCGGGAGCTGATCTACGAGTACCGTGGACTTGATGTCCACCAGCATGCGCCAATCATTAAACAAGGCCGATTGCCCTTCTGTCAGAAGTGAAGGTTTTGAATCTCTGTTCCTTTAAAGCAGGAACATGGATCAATGCCTTTCCCCAGTCAAAGCACCTCTCACACAGTGAGAACGCACAACCTAGGCACACAGTTAACCCTTTGATCGCCCCTGATGTTAACCCCTTCCAGGCCAGTGTCATTAGTACAGTGACAGTGCTTATTTTTTAGCACTGACCACTGTATTAGTGTCACGGGTCCCCAAAAAGTGTTAAAAGTGTCAGTTAGGTGTCTGACTTGTCCGCCGCAAAATCGCAATCCCCCATAAGTCGCTGTTCGCCCCCTTTAGTAGTAAAAAATACAAAATAAATAAATAAAGATATCCCATAGTTTGAAGATGCTATAACTTTTGTGCAAGCCAATCACTATACGCCTTTAGGGATTTTTTTTTACTAAAAACATGTAGCAGAATACACATTGACCTAAATTGATGAAGAAATACGATTTTTTTACACTTTTTTATTGGGTATGTTTTTTTAGCAAAAAGTAAAAAATATTGTTTTTTTTTTTCAAAATTGTCTTATTTTGTTTATAGCGCAAACAAAACAAAAAAATTCAGAGGTGAACAAATACCACCAAAATGTTTGTGGGGGAAAAAAAGGAGAACAATGTTATTTGGGTACAGCGTCGCGTGACCGTGCAATTGTCAGTTAAAGTAACGCAGTGCCGTATCGCAAAAAATGGTCATGAAGGGGGGTAAACCTTCCAGAGGTTAAAGGGGTATTCTTGCCCACTAGGGCAGCTCCACAGTTGCCCTGGGAAACCCTAAGCCCCACACAGTGGCAGGATCTAGCACTGTCACATATGTATATATGAAGGCAGATCTATGACGACGGTCCTTGATGGTGCTCCAAGCTTTAAAAGGACAGCATTTCTGCAACTTATATATACGGGAATAGCTTGATACGGCAATGACAAGGGACACATTTCGGAATATCAATTTTGTGCTCAGTAAGGCTCTGCAGCACTACCACGGCACACAGCATCAATACAAGTATTACCCTTGACCTAATATCACAGGCGCATCCTTTCCTTTTATCATAATTTCACTTTAATCAGTTTTTATCCCAGCAAACCAATGGCGTGCGATAAGAGGCTGCTTAATTAAAAAGCTGGCATTTCACTTTGCAGTTATAAAAACCTAAAACGTGCGGATGATAAAAAAAAATATTGAGTTTAGTAGCACGCCATTTAATCCTTCATTGGGATCTTCTGCCGAGTCCTATCTGATGCAGCCGGGGATTTTGAAGTGAAACTGCCCGCACAAGTCTATTAAATCCACATAAATCCTCAGGAAAGCAGCTTAAATCACTCTTATCTCACTAGTGAACAGCATTTAGGAAGAACAAAATGAAAAGCAGGAAAATACAATCCAGACATATTTCAGAACACAGTTTGGAAGGAAATGAAACATTTATCTTAAATGACTAATATTTTGGGATAATATTATGTGAGGTTGGAGGTCTAGGATGAGGACCAGTACCAGTGATGGTAGCTTTAGTAAATGTAACACTGATGTAGCTGATTCGTTAATATTTTTACTGATAGCTGTAGACCCCCGTTGCCCATCCTGTGGCTTGAGGGCCACAAGTGGCCCTTTGGTACTCCGTGGGCTACGTTAGTTAGGTCCTTGGTCAAGGTCAACCAAGGAAATGCCATTAACTGGATTCTGGTTTGACTTATTCCTTTAACCCTACTTATGAATCTTACTGAAAGGAATATCAAGTATCTTTTGTGTTTTGTAGCATGTCAGTGAAAGTCCTCTTTAAGCCAGGTCATCCTATACCTAGTAGTACTGGTCATGTTAAACTAGACTTGTTCTCTAATGGAGAAGACTTTTTTTTTAGCTCATCCAAGCCACTTCTTCAGTTCTAAGGTGCATCAGGAGAATACCCCAACATTTATATACCCACAGGTAGCACTGACGCCGTAATCCATAATGCAATCACCATGGAAAGGCAGATGTTATTTTCCAAGAATAGGACCCAATATTAAAGCTTGACACGTTGGGTATACTCATACATGTTGGGTTTACTCATCACAATCTCACCTTTCATATCCACTTGAAGACCAGGCCTCTTTCTGTCACTTTTTGTTTACAAATTAAAATCTGTATTTTTTGCTAGAAAATTACTTAGAGTACCCAGACATTATTTATATATATATACAATATCTCACAAAAGTGAGTACACCCCTCACATTTTTGTAAATATTTTATTCTATCTTTTCATGTGACAACACTGAAGAAATGACACTTTGCTACAATGTAAAGTAGTGAGTGTACAGATTGTATAACAGTGTAAATTTGCTGTCCCCTCAAAATAACTCAACACACAGCCATTAATGTCTAAACCGCTGGCAACAAAAGTGAGTACACCCCTAAGTGAAAATGTCCAAATTGGACCCAAAGTGTCAATATTTTGTGTGGCCACCATTGTTTTCCAGCACTGCCTTAATCCTCTTGGGCATGGAGTTCATCAGAGCTTCACAGGTCGCCACTGGAGTCCTTTTCCACTCCTCCATGACGACATCGTGGAGCTGGTGGATGATAGAGAGCTTGCACTCCTCCACCTTCCGTCTGAAGATGCCCCACAGATGCTCAATAGGGTTTAGGTCTGGAGACATGCTTGGCCAGTCCATCACCTTTACCCTCAGCTTATTTAGCAAGGTAGTGGCCATCTTGGTGTTGTGTTTGGGGTCATTATGTTGGAACATTGCCCTGCAGCCCAGTCTCTGAAAGGAGGAGATCATGCTCTGCTTCAGTATGTCACAGCACATGTTGGCATTCATGGTTCCCTCAATGAACTGTAGCTCCCCAGTGCCGGCAGCACTCATGCAGCCCCAGACCATGACACTCCCACCACCATGCTTGACTGTAGGCAAGACACACTTGTCTTTGTACTCCTCACCTGGTTGCCGCCACACACGCTGGACACCATCTGAACCAAATAAGTTTATCTTTGTTTCATCGGATCACAGGACATGGTTTCAGTAATCCATGTCCTTAGTCTGCTTGTCGTTAGCAAACTGTTTGCGGGCTTTCTTGAGCACATCTTTAAAAGATGGCTGTCCTCCCTTCTGGGAGGACAGCCATGCAGACCAATTTGATGCAGTGTGCGGCGTATGGTCTGAGCACTGACAGGCTGACTCCCCACCTCTTCAACCTCTGCAGCAATGCTGGCAGCACTCATATGTCTATTTCCCAAAGACAACCTCTGGATATGACGCTGAGCACGTCCACTCAACTTCTTCGGTTGAACATGGTGAGGCCTGTTCTCAGTGAAACCTGTCCCGTTAAACCGCTGTATGGTCTTGGCCACCGTGCTGGCAATCTTCTTATAGCCTAGGCCATCTTTATGTAAAGCAACAATTCTTTTTTTCAGATCCTCAGAGAGTTCTTTGCCATGAGGTGCCATGTTGAACTTCCAGTGACCAGTATGAGAGAGTGAGAGCGATAACACCAAATTTAACACACCTGCTCCCCATTCACACCTGAGATCTTGTAACACTAACGAGTCACATGACACCGGGGGAGGGAAAATGGCTAATTGGGCCCAATTTGGACATGTTCACTTAGGGGTGTACTCACTTTTGTTGCCAGCGGTTTAGACATTAATGGCTGTGTGTTGAGTTATTTTGAAGGGACAGCAAATTTACACTGTTATACAAGCTGTACACTCACTACTTTACATTGTAGCAAAGTGTCATTTCTTCAATGTTGTCACATGAAAAGATAGAATAAAACATCCAAATCAGGGACAGCCCCTCGAAATCAGGGACAGTTGGCTCCGGGCTTCTTGTAAACGCCTTACCAGCCCAAGGAGGACAGAAGCGGGTTCTGTGCGAGGCGCTCCGGAAACTCACCGCGATCACACGAGGCATATCTGTGAACCTGAAGAACGTCAATGACAACCTGGAGAGAATACTGATGGATAAAGCAGAAATAGAAGAGCTGGAAGAAATGCTGAATCACGCTATGGTCAGTTTCTCTCTTCTCTGAGCTTCCCCGGAGTACATCTCAAGCATAGCCATGATCCAGCGGGACGCTTAGGGGGTTGTTTACTACCAGGTCCAATACCAGGTGTATTCCTGTGTGTGTCCAGCAGCCGTCTTTGCAAGATAAAGGCCGTGGCTGGGTTACAGCCGATCGCTTCTTGTTGCCTACTACCCTGCTTCCCCGAAAATAAGACCTAGCATGATTGTCGGTGATGGCTGCAATATAAGCCCTACCCCCCAAATAAGCCCTAGTCAAAGTCCTTGTAGGTCTTATTTTCAGGGTAGGGCTTATTTTCGGGGAAACAAGGTAGGGCTTATTTGGGGGGTAGGGCTTATATTGCAGCCATCACTGACAATCACACTAGGTCTTATTTTCGGGGAAACAGGGTATCTGGTAAGCAGGCAATTTATACGGTGGTCGGGCACTTCTTTGAATTTGTGTGAAGTCACTGTGGTGGTTACCTGAATTGAATCCATGGACTATTGATTTATCAATTTATGGAATAATTTCACCATTTATGTATTTAATGTTATGGGCGCAGCTCTTCTCCATCCTATCTGTTATTTGTGTGTATCCCACAATTGAGTTGCTGCCTTGGTCTTTTTATTTATAAGTCTAGCGCGGTTTTATAATTTTCTTTACCTACTAACAAACGTATGTAGGCATAGGACACGCCCCCCTGCCACACCCCCTTAAAGGAGAATTAACAAAAAAAAAAAGGTTAATTAAATCCACAAGGACTTTTTTTTACCACTACTATTCCTTTATATTGGCTTTTAAAATGTACAAATGCAGCAATTTAGAAATTGGATGAAAGGTTTAGCACTGGGGAACACTTTTTGAAAGATAAAAAGTGCATTTTATATACAACTATATAGATCAGACCAAAATGAGGGACAAATGAGGAGAAAAGAGGGACAGAGGGACATTGCTCCAAATCAGGGACAGTCCCTCGAAATCAGGGACAGTTGGGAGCTATGCATCCGCCCTGCTGCCGTACATACGCGTTACACCATTGTAAAGGGGTTAGTTTCCCTTCTGCAAAAGTATTAGCCACACAGATATCACAATATTATTATTATTACATTATTTTGCAAAAAGTGGTTCCTGTTGGTTTGTTTGTTGTGACAGCGTTTGATAAAATAGGAAGCCGCAAATATTTAAACTTCTGCCTAATTTGAAACCACAAATGTTCCTCTACTAAGCTGCACAAGCCAAACATAAATTAGATCACCAGGAACATTACAGCACTAACTATTTAGTAAATATGCAAAATTCCGCCATCAAATATGCAGGGTGGTCATTAGAAATCCCCAGCTTGTTTTATTTGCATAGTAATGGGATTTTTAGCCATGTGGCTTTATTAATTCCAGACCTAGTTTTGTGGCAGACGCTCTGCGCTCGCAGTCATCGGGGTGCATTCTCCGAAAACTGGAACAAACAAACGCACTGACATTGCCAATAGCAACCAATTAAAAGGCCGCGCCAACTTTGGGTGGCTCGTTATCTTTAAAACCCCGAAGAAATGTTCTTTGTGTGTCTTTGAATGTATAGTGTATGTGGAGGAAGGCGCCGGGCTCCCTTTAACAGCTGGCACAAGACACAGACGCTCATTTGACTTTTGAAAGCTGCAGGCAACAGTGCACAGTGTGATGGTCCGCCGGGGTAAACATACAGAGCGACCATAAGGTGATCGTCACATTCAATGAAGTCTGGTTTATTGTGGTCCTTTCATTATAAGTGAGCTCCAGGCAAACAGATAAATACACATCCTGTATGTGAGCTGTACTGTCTGCTGGAGCAGGGGCCTCCGAACTGCGGCCCGAGGGCCGGATATGGCCCTTTGCTTGCCTTTATCCAGCCCTTGGGGCACTATTCCTCCCACTGATACAAGGCACTATACCTCCTACTGAAACCAACAATGGGGCACTATACCTCCTACTGACACCAACAATGGAGCACTATACCTCCTACTGACACCAACAATGGGGCACTATACCGCCTACTGACACCAACAATGGGGCACTATTCCTCCCACTGATACAAGGCACTATACCTCCTACTGACGCCAACAATGGAGCACTATACCTCCTACTAATACCAATAATGGGGCACTACTACTCCCACTAATACCAATGAAAAAGCACTATTCCTCCTACTAATACCAATAATGGGGAACTACTATTCCCATGATTACCAATGAAAGAGCACTGTTCCTCCTACTAATACCAATAATGGGGCACTAATACCCCACTAATACCAATGAAAGAGCACTATTCCTCTTACTAATACCAATAGAGGGGCACTACTACCCCACTAATACCAATGAAAGAGCACTATTCCTCCTACTAATACCAATAATGGGGCACTACTACTCCCACTAATACCAATGAAAGAGCACTGTTCCTCCTACGAATACCAATTATGGGGCACTACTACTCCCACTAATACCAATGAAAGAGCACTATTCCTCCTACTAATGCCAATAATGGGGTACTACTACTCCCACTAATACCAATAATAGAGCAATATTCCTCCTACTAATACCAATAATGGGGAACTACTATTCCCATGATTACCAATGAAAGAGCACTGTTCCTCCTACTAATACCAATAATGGGGCAATACTGCTCCCACTAATATCAATGAAAGAGCACTATTCCTCCTACCAATACCAATAATGGGGCACTAATACCCCACTAATACCAATGAAAGAGCACTATTCCTCCTACTAATACCAATAGAGGGGCACTACTACCCCACTAATACCAATGAAAGAGCACTATTCCTCCTACTAATACCAATAATGGGGCACTACTACCCCACTAATACCAATGAAAGAGCACTATTCCTCCTACTAATACCAACTATGGGGCACTACTACTCCCACTAATACCAATAATAGAGCACTATTCCTCCTACTAATGCCAATAATGGGGCACTACTACTCCCACTAATACCAATAATAGAGCACTATTCCTCCTACTAATACCAATAATAGAGCACTATTTCTCTAACTGATACCAAGGATGGGGTACTATTTCTCCTACTGAGAATAACAATGGAAATAATTCTTCCCACTAATACCAATGATGAGGCACTGTTCCTCCTCCTACTGCCCACAGGCTTTATGTAAATTTTTTTACCCCCTCTGATCACCAAGTCTGGGGCATTTTCTACTCTCAATGGTCACAATCCGGCCCTCTTAAAGTCTGAAGGACAGTAAACTGGCCCTTTGCCTAGAAAGTTTGGAGACCCCTGTGCTAGAGAATTTATGATCATGATCAATACACCTCTGCCAGACAGCACAGCCAGGAGAATGACAATACTTTCTCTATTAGGCTCCTTTCAAAGGAGGGGCCAGGACAGCTGATCTGTGTTTTTACTGCCACAACCACCCAACTATAAATGGACATGGTGGTTCTTAGGTTAGTACATAAGCCGCAGCCATGATGCTTTGCATCACATTATGACAATTTTATTGTCACTCTCCCATGGAAGTGAATGGGATTCTGTCGCAACTGCGAGACAAAAAAGGCATTATCGCCTCCTGAACGCCTATCTTCACCATCCTCTGAAAAGTTACGAACCTCTCATAGCTTTTTGAGAGGGGGGGGGGGGCTAAACACTACCATTATTGTGAAAGGAGACTTATGCCCCGTACACATGATCGGATTTTCCGACAACAAATGTTGGATGTGAGCTTGTTGGCGGACAGTCCGACCGTGTGTATGCTTCATCGAAGATTTGTTGTCGGTCTTTCCGCCGACAAATGTTGGATAGCAGGTTCTTAAATTTTCCGCCAACAAATTTTTGTTGTCGGACTTTTCGATCGTGTGTACACAAGTCCGTCGCACAAAAGTGAGTATAGTGCTTTGGCATTATGCAGTTTGGCATTCGCAAAAATGCACCGTGGGTGCAGATGCATGGGGGGGGTGCCATTAAGAATTAATGTTTGTAGAGTTTTATCCGACTAAGGTAGACACCTGGTGATTGGCACCTCATCCCAAGAAGTCAAATATTCCAAGAGGGGGAGTTTGGGGGGGGGGAGATTATTAGGGTGCTTACAGATTATAATGGAAACCATACAAATAAATAAAACAATTATTTAAGTTTATTAGAAACACGATTCAAAACCAAACATGGCAATTCGTTGAATTTTGTTAAACATCTCCGTTATGGTGGTCATGTAAAGAGGGTTCCAGTGAAACCAAAAATTTTTATTTGTATGCTATCCCAACATGTTTCGCCTTACGGCTTCATCAGGGGATATACGATTTCAACCAATGATTACGGAAAAACAATACAAAAACTGAAAATATTACATGAGAAATGACATCGGAGTAAACATACATTGCAGAAAGAAAGTCAAAAACATGAATTATTTGCTAATGTCCACCAAAGAACAGGAGCTTACCACCTCAGAGCACCCAGGAGGGCCACCCACGAAGGAAGGACCGCCAAAAGGAGGAGGCACTAACGCAGCCACAGAGAGCACACAACGACCAGGCTAACAAAAAGAAACGGAATGAATCCTAAATATGTACAATTTATATCAAGTAAAAAAATCGCACCGAGATGCAAATAGCAAAAGGGTACATAAAGGATGAACCTTAGTTAAAACCCAAGTACAGTACTTACTTAAATTAAAGTATATTCATGTTTTTGACTTTCTTTCTGCAATGTATGTTTTCTCTGATGTAATTTTTCATGTAATATTTTCTATTTTTGTATAGTTTTTCCATAATCATTGGCTGATTCGTATATCCCCTGATGAAGCCATGAGGCGAAACATGTCAGGATTGCATACGAATATCAAATCTTTGTTTCACTGGAACCCTCTTTACACGACCACCATAATGGAGATGTTTAACAAAACTCAACGAATTGCAATGTTTGTTTTTTTATCGTGTTTCTAATAAATTTCCTTTTTTTTTTATATATTTGTAAAAATCCCCACCATCCCCAACCCCTCCGAACTCTCCCTCTTTGAATAATAAGAATTAATATTGAATTCTGCTCAAGGACTCTTTCACTGCGGGTCGGAAAAGCACATGATTATGCGCACGTTCCCCAGACGCACAGATATGAACTCTTCCGAATATCAGGACGGCTTTAGTGTTCCCGGCTAACACTTACATAGGACAATAGGATATTGTCAGTGATAATTTGGAGTGTTACAGCGATCGCTGATGCTCATGGTTAATTGTACAAACATATTATCTCCCCCGATTGATGCCATTTTGGATATAATGTGACAATTTCAATTAGTACTCCAAAAATATTGTTACTAATTAACAGCAACATAGACTGGAGGAAACATATGTTAAACATTGTTAAACATCTCCATTATGGTGGTCATGTAAAGAGGGTTCCAGTGAAACCAAAAAATTTTATTTGTATGCTATCCCAACATGTTTCGCCTTATGGCTTCATCAGGGGATATACGAATCAACCAATGATTACGGAAAAACAATACAAAAACTGAAAATATTACATGAGAAATGACATCAGAGTAAACATACATTGCAGAAAGAAAGTCAAAAACATGAATTATTTGCTAATGTCCACCAAAGAACAGGAGCTTACCACCTCAGAGCACCCAGGAGGGTCACCCACGAAGGAAGGACCGCCAAGAGGAGGAGGCACTAACGCGGCCACAGAGAGCACACAACGACCAGGCTAACAAAAAGAAACTGAATAAATCCTAAATATGTACAATTTATATCAAGTAAAAAAATCGCACCGAGATGCAAATAGCAAAAGGGTGCATAAAGGATGAACCTTAGTCAAAACCCAAGTACAATACTTACTTAAATTAAAGTATATTCATGTTTTTGACTTTCTTTCTGCAATGTATGTTTTCTCGGATGTAATTTCTCATGTAATATTTTCTATTTTTGTATAGTTTTTCCATAATCATTGGTTGATTCGTATATCCCCTGAAGAAGCCATAAGGCGAAACATGTCAGGATAGCATACGAATATCAAATCTTTGTTTCACTGGAACCCCCTTTACACGACCACCATAATGGAGATGTTTAACAAAATTCAACGAATTGCAATGTTTGTTTTTTTTTATCGTGTTTCTAATAAATTTACTTTTTTTTTTATACATATTTGTAATAATCCCCACCACCCCCAACCCCTCCGAACTCTCCCTCTTTGAATAATAAGAATTAATATTGAATTCTGCTCAAGGGCTCTTTCACTGCGGGTCGGGAAAGCACATGATTATGCGCACGTTCCCCAGACGCACAGATATGAACTCTTCCGAATATCAGGACGGCTTTAGTGTTCCCGGCTAACACTTACATAGGGTATTGTCAGTGATAATTTGGAGTGTTACAGCGATCGCTGATGCTCATGGTTAATTGTACAAACATATTATCTCCCCCGATTTATGCCATTTTGGATATAATGTGACAATTTCAATTAGGACTCCAAAAATATTGTTACTAATTAACAGCAACATAGACTGGAGGAAATCTGTCTGAAAGCTAATTAAAGAAAAGTAAAAACCATTAGCGAGGAAGACATCAAGTGACCATTGTATGATAGTGGCCCAGAGGTAGAGATTCTTCTTCATCAGAGGATTAGTACAATCGCAGATAACATCTGGAATCATAAGCCTTTATATTAAGTACATTTGTTATACATGAAGATAATTACAAGTGACAATGGATTGAAGGAATACGGGAATTACTTGTGTGAAAATATTACCCGGGTTACATTGGGTAAAGCAGTTTCAAACCCAAAAGCCAACGACTATTATATTGCAGCTTGCTGGTCCTTAGATGTGATGGCTGCTTTCGCTTTCTTTTACAGGCTTTATTTCTTCTTTTTTTCATCTGGTGATCTAGCCAGCAAGTCTGTTGTTTTTCACAAGCTCCAGCTCCCCAGCAGTCCCGCGACAAGGTGCCCAGGGACCAGGGGCGGACTGACAACTCATGGGGCCCCCAGGCAATAGGAGATTATGGGGCCCCCCGGGCAATAGGAGATTATGGGGACCCCAGGCAATAGGAGATTATGGGGCCCCCAGGCAATAGGAGATTATGGGGCCCCCGGGCAATAGGAGATTATGGGGCCCCCGGGCAATAGGAGATTATGGGGCCCCCGGGCAATAGGAGATTATGGGGCCCCCGGGCAATAGGAGATTATGGGGCCCCCGGGCAATAGGAGATTATGGGGCCCCCAGGCAATAGGAGATTATGGGGCCCCCAGGCAATAGATTATGGGGCCACACAGTATACACACACACGCATACAGTATACACACACAGACACACAATATACACACAGTATACACACACAGAATACACATACACACACTGAAAAGGTACTGGAGAGGCGGGGCAGCTATAATCTCGGGATTTAAAAAAAAAACACAGATTTTTATATACTGTCCCTGGTTTTATTGAGGCTGGCAACCCTGATGGGGCCCCTTAGTGGCATGGGGCCCTCGGGCAGTGCCCGAGTGCCTAAATGGTCAGTCCGCCCCTGCCAGGGACAAAGATGCCAAACTGCGCTACCCACCCGCTTCATGATGTGCAAGCTTAGGGGATCCTATGCCCAGCAGTCACTTGCTTGTCAAAATCATTGCTGCTAACAGGGCCGTGACAAAGGGTGGGCAGGAGGGACGGCTGCCCAGGGCACAGTGGTATCATGTGAGGTGGGGGAAAGGGGGGGGCACCACAAGGAGATTGGAGGGGGTATTTGTGTTGGGAAGGGGAATTGGGGGGGGGGGGCAGCAGGAGGTAAGAAGTATTCTAGGAGGGCAGATTTTGTGAGGTGCGCTAGTAGTGATTTGGGGGGATTTGTGTTGGGAAAAGAGTATTTGGGCAAGGAGAGGGGATTTTGGGGGGGGTTGTGCTATATAAGCAATATGGTAGAAATATTTTTTTTGGGGGGGGGGGGGGATTTGTGCTAGTAGGGGGATTTGGAGTAGGGAGGAGTTGTGCTTGTAGGGGAAATTGGAGGGGTAGAGGATTTGTGCTAGGAGGGGGCTTTGTTTTTAGGGGGGATTTATGTTGGGGGCACACCCGGAGACTGACAATGCTGCTCTCTCTGTGCCTCCTATGCTCATTCCTCCAGAATTGTGTCTCACTAATACTGGAGGTATGTTACTGCCCAGATCACCAGGTGAAAACAGAGAAATAAAACTAATGCAGCCAACACATCAAATGATTGGTAAGATGCAATACATTATATCTTTGGTTTTGGGTTTAATACCGCCTTAAAACGGTTGTATAGTCAATTTTTTAACTTTTACTTACAGGTAAGCCTATAATAAGGCTTACCTGTAGGTAAAAAAAAATATCTCCTAAACCTGTACGGTTTAGGAGATATTCCCCTCGCTATGAGCCGCTGACTGCAGCGGCGCATGCGCACAGGGGATTCTCGGCTGAAGGCCCGGCAGATGCCTGGACCTTGCCGGGCAAGAAATCTCCCGCGCGCATGCGCAGGAGTGATGATATCGCGGCTCCAGCCACTCACAGCGCTGGAGCCGCGATACCCGGAAGACACGCCGAGGCAACATGTCAGCTACCTCGGCGTGGACCAGGTAAGTATTTCATAATGAGCTAGTATGCGGTGCATACTAGCTCATTATGCCTTTTGCCTTACAGGGGTACAAAAAAAAAAAGTGTCAGCGGGTATACAACCGCTTTAAGTATCAAACGTGGCCCCACCCACTATGTAATGCTATGGCATTTAGGACGCTGAACTGATATGAATACCTCCCAGCATTTTGAGATGGGCATGAGGGACACCTACTAGCAAATGTATATAGGCATAGGACACGCCCCTGCCACACCCCCTTAAAGGAGAATGGCATTGTGGATGCTGAACTGATATGAATACCTCCCAGCATTTTGAGATGGGCATGAGGGACACCTACTAGCAAATGTATGTAGGCATAGGACATGCCCCCTGCCACACCCCCTTAAAGGAGAATTAACCAAAAAAAAGAAAAAAAGTTTAATTAAATCCACAAGGGATTTTTTTTACCACTACTATTCCTTTATATTGCCTTTTAAAATTTACAAATGCAGCAATTTAGAAATTGGATGAAAGGTTTAGCACTGGGAAACACTTTTTGAAAGATAAAAAGTGCATTTTATACACAACTATACAGATCAGACCAAAATGAGGGACAAATGAGGAGGAAAAAGGGACAGAGGGACATTGCTACAAATCAGGGACAGTTGGGAGCTATGGCATATGACGGCTCGGTCACACAATCAAAAGCAAAGATGTGCAAATGTACAGCAAGAGGTATAGAGCATATTGCTACTGTGGAAAAGAAGGGATAAACCAGGGAAGGGGGTCTAATGCCGCGTACACGCGATCGGAAATGCCACCAGCAAAACTCAGATGAGAGCTTTGTGTCGGGAAAATGCGACCGTGTGTATGCTCCATCGGTCTTTTGCTGGCGGAATTCCAGCCAGGAAAAGATTGAGAGCGTGTTGTCTATTTTTTCGGTAGGGAAAAGTTCCTATCCGAAAATGCAATCGTCTGTATGCAATTCGGACACGCAAAAAAAACGGCGCATGCTCGGAAACAATTCGACGCATGCTCGGAAGCGTTGAACTTCATTTTCTCGGCTCGTCGTAGTGTTGTACGTCACCGCGTTCTTGACGGTCGAAAGTTCAGAGAACTTTTGTGTGACCGTGTGTATGCAAGGCAAACTTTAGCGGAATTCCATCGGAAAACCCATCCAAGTTTTTTCTGACGGAAATTCCGATCGTGTGTGCGCGGCATAAGTCAAAATGAACCTCACCTGGTCTAAAACATTTGTAAGACACCTTTACAAGTCAAGGGTATGAGCCCTACATCTCCCAGCACTAAGACCCACCCACAAGTCAAGGGTATGAGCCCTACATCTCCCAGCACTAAGACCCACCCACAAGTCAAGGGTATGAGCCCTACATCTCCCAGCACTAAGACCCACCCACAAGTCAAGGGTATGAGCCCTACATCTCCCAGCACTAAGACCCACCCACAAGTCAAGGGTATGAGCCCTACATCTTCCAGCACTAAGACCCACCCACAAGTCAAGGGTATGAGCCCTACATCTCCCAGCACTAAGACCCACCCACAAGTCAAGGGTATGAGCCCTACATCTCCCAGCACTAAGACCCACCCTGTTATTTAGCAGTCAGATGTTGGAGTCTCTACTGCTCACTAAATTTCTAGCATTTGACAGTTGCATTCATACATTAGCTCCTCTCTCCTTCACTTCCTCTGTTGATAGTGGAAGAGGAAGCTCAGAGATGTAAATACTAAACTGTTTACATCTGTCCTCTCTGTCATTGGTCTCTCACTGATCAATCACAGCGATCCCAAGGTACAGAGCCGCCCAGGTCAGCTCTGTACATAGGCATTAATGGGCGCTCTGGCTACCCTGCAGGTATTTCTGCAGTGTTGTTTATTAACATTTATTAACATTTTGCTGTTTTTAGATGCATGGAGGTAAGCAAGTAGTTAAATGGCGCAATCTATTAAAACGATTGATCTGTATTACAAGCTAATCACCCGCAGATAGATGTTGATACGATCAAAACTGTGCCACAGCCAATCAATCAGCAGAGTCCAAATCAATAAAGAGCTCTCTTAAATGGATTGGTTAGAGATTCTCTGGCTTGTGATTTTTTTGTTGTTGTTAAAAAAAAGTCTATTAAATGGTTAATTGATTATTTTGATACATGACATTATATTGATTACCTGCGAAGCTAAACACAAATAGCTCTCACAATGCCGACTTATTAAAAACAATGTACCCCCTATGTGGCTGAGATCTCAACAGTTGTAAAAAAAGAGACTAATTGCACCGAGCCACTAAAAGCTCCCTCTAGTGGCTCGACTACCAATCTCAAAATTTAGCCTACGTTCACATTGATGCGATGCAGGAAATGCAGCGAATCCTATGCATTTCCCGCACCGGATTGAAATCGCGCAGCGTTCATGCGATCTGCTGCAGGTGTCAAAGTTTAATTAACGACACCTCGAAAACAGCTCACAAAAGCAGTGAAATTGCCAGAATCAAATCGCATGGGTGTGAACAGCCATGCGATCCAATTCAGGTGCGGCAAATAAAAGGGTCCTGCACCATTTTGGTGCAGATGCGGTGCAATTTGAGACATACAAAATGAATGTGCGTTTCCTGTATGAATTACATGAAGCATCCTGCACCACGCAAGTGTGAACCCAGGTAAAGTTGAACTCCAGGATAAGCAAATATTGTCTAAATAGATCAACATGTGTATTCTTCCTTGAATCTGGGGGTGCTTTGTGTATTTCTTCCAGATCTGTGTGGTAATCCAGTGTGAAACGTTGCACAGGAGCTTCCTGTAGTAAAGACCAGTCACTGCTGTTCTCTCTCCTTGTGCAGGGTGACTGGTCTTGTCTCCGCCCCCTCCTGTAGTTTTCTGCAGACAGCCTGTAGTGGGAGGAGCCTGCAGGGCCCCTCCCACAGCTCTATTCTCTGCACAGGCTACTGTATGTACAGCACAATGATGGTGTCACTACTACTTTCACAAGGTAATATCCCGGTTTAGGTGGCTATTGAGAATAATATTTAAGTGACATTATTTGTTTTAACCCCTTGGGGCCAACGCAACACAAATATGCGGCCCCACTGGCTTTTTTCCCATAGGGTCGCATATTTGCGTATCTCCCTTTGTGCTAGGCGCGTGCACCCAGCATAGAGACCAGGATATCAACGAGAGCCCCATGCCCTGTTCTAAGGATCGGGACCCGGAACGTCCGATTCTGGGTCAACTGATAGCTGTGATTGGCTATCAGAGTGATCAGTCACTGTGAAACCTGCCTCCATATTTTCTCTCTCTCTGTGAATAGAGGAGAGAGATACATTGTATCTTCCTCTGTCCTCGCAGAGAGAGAAAAAAAAGTGTGTGTAAAAAAAAATAAAAAAACAAACAAAAAAAAACAATAATAATATTAAAAGAAAAAAAAAGAAAAAACCTAGATTAAGGTTTGATCTAGGTCAGTGCAAAGGTTAGTGTTTGGGTCAAGGTCAGGGTCAAATGTCAAGGTCAGGGTTAAAGGGCAGCAAGGTCAGGGTCAAAGGGGAGGGTCAGTATTTTTTTTGGACAGGATTTTGTTTTTAAATTTGTATCAGTGTCAGTGTGTTTTAGGTAAGATAAAAAGAAAGCAACAATGCACACCATTGTTTCTGGGCTGTACTACTGGTACAAACAGCAAATAACATACACATATGTGGTATTGCTGCAATCGTCAGGAGCAGGAGACTTTATTTTGGGTTTTTCTTTGGTGGTAAGTTATGGCAGCAGCAAGAAATCAACAGCTAAATTTTAAATATATATATTTTTTACTATTTTTGGCCAGTTTTCCTTTGATAAGAAAAAAAATGAGGAGATATTCATTACCATTGTAATCTAGTGAAACCCACCCACCTGGGTGGAGAGAAAGTGCTGCTAGCCCAAAATATGATTAATTTGAAAAATTACTCCCAAGGGCCTATAGGCAGCTAGAAAAAAATTGGACTGAATAGAATATATCAAAAAAAGTTCTTTATTCCGTACGAATATATTAAAAAGAAAACACATGAATTAGAAACTGCATGATCTCTTGTATGCATGGTATCCAAACCCAAATCCAACCCCCTCTTCTGTGAGCAATAGCATTTAGTGTTAAAGCGGGATTCCGGCCTTAAAAAAAAAAATTTAAAGTCAGCAGCTACAAACACTGTAGCTGCTGACTTTAAACTGACTTCACTGCCAGTTTCCTACTGCGCACACGCGAGCGGCGAGGCGCTCTGTGAATGGCAACGGGGCTGCCCACCGAGGAGAAGAACGCGCCGCGGAAAAGGAAGAGGCAGATTAGGAAGACTGCCTAGCAACAAGGGTTTTGGTAAGTTTAAATCTGATTTTTTTTTTCAAATGTTTTTTTTTTTTTTTCAACTTTCCACTTTAAGAAACTCTTTTTTGCTATTTGCAATATTGACATCTCATGTTTGGATACCATGCATACCAGAGCTCATGCAGTTTTTAATTCATGTGTTTCTTTCATATATTTGTACGTAATAAATAACTTTTTTTGATATACTGTTTTTATTGGCGTATAACACACACCTTTTCACCCTGAAAATCGGGTGCAAATGGTGAATACGTGTTATATGCCGATACTGTCATTTGGAGGGCATTGATCAAGCTGCATTGATGGGCAATTGTAAGGTTGCAGATGGCATTGATCAGGCTGCAGATGGGCAATGGGGAGGCTGCATTGAAGGGCAATGGGGAGGCTGCATTGAAGGGCAATGGTGAAGCTGCATTGATGGGCAATGGTGAAGCTGCATTGATGGGCAATGGTGACGCTGCATTGATGGGCAATGGTGAAGCTGCATTGATGGGCAATGGTAAAGCTGCATTGATGGGCAATGGTGAAGCTGCATTGATGGGCAATGGTGACGCTGCATTGATGGGCAATGGTGAAGCTGCATTGATGGGCAATGGTGACGCTGCATTGATGGGCAATGGTGAAGCTGCATTGATGGGCAATGGTAAAGCTGCATTGATGGGCAATGGTGAAGCTGCATTGATGGGCAATGGTGACGCTGCATTGATGGGCAATGGTGACGCTGCATTGATGGGCAATGGTAAGGCTGCATTAATGGGCACTGACCCTTATTTTGCTGCAAAGTTCTTTATTTAAAATGTAAGTTTTTTTTACCTGAAACTTCCTTCCTAAAATGAAGGTGCGTATTATAACCTGTGCGTGTTATATGCCAATAAATATGGTATTCTATTCAGTCCACTTTTTTTCTAGCTGCCTATAGGCCCTTGGGAGCAATTTTTCAAAATATTAATTAACATTTACCACCAAATGAAAGCCCAAATTGTGGATACACAAAGTATTTGTGATATTATGTACGGTTTTACTAATACATGTCAAAGTTGCAAAATTGGGCTTAGGCATTAAGATTTGTTTTACCCTTCCTCGAAGGGGTTAATATATATAAAAAAAAGAAGAACCCTGCTAACAATGAAACACCTCCACCCAGAGAGCTATTTTTGCTTTGTTTTACTTTTGTATAGGAAGTAATTGGCAGACAAATCTACCAAGCATGGCGTATACACCCACGGACTCAGAAATGCCTTCCTAATAAGACCAGAGAAATGCCTTGTACAGCTTACACCAAGAACGCGACGTCTCACCATCCCCATAATTTGTGTTATTTTAATCTTCTGCATATATGTATGTTCTCCCTGCACCAGAGAGGGAAGAGGGACAAGCAGACAGGCTGGCAGGAATTCTGATGTGCAATGCATATTATGAGAGGTCGCAGATTCCATTCTTCGAATGCAGAATTCCGACTCCATCCAAAGCCAAAACTTACAGCAAACCTGGAATAAAAGAAGTTCTGATTTCCTTCTGAATTTGTTTAAAGCTAAATGCCTTTGTATGCATTAATATAACATTAAGACCCAGTTCACACTATAATTCCGCATGTGAATGGTACAGGAACCGCACCGCATTCCTATGCATTTCACATACGATTCAATGAGGTGCGAATTGAGCCTATTTATTTTGAATGGGCTCAAACTGCACCACATCGCACCAACGGAGTGCAGGCACCTTTTTGGGGCCACACCACGACTGGATTGCATGGTTGTTTTGTACCATGCAATTCTGGTGCAAGCACCATTAACTTTGTATTGACACCCCTAGCAGATCGCAAACACAGTGAGTGGGGCCACTCCACAAGTGCCCCATAACCACGTGCAATGCACATGGTTTTGGTGCACTAGTGCGGGATTCAAGCAATGAAGAGGCGATACAACACCTCCGTACTGACTGTCAAATGCTGTCTAAAGAGTGATCTAAGATGAATGGTATTATTTTTTTTTTTTATTTATTTCAGGTACTTATATATAGCGCCGTCAATTTACGCAGCACTTTACATATACATTGTATATTTACATCAGTCCCTACCCTCAAGGAGCTTACAATCTAAGGTCCCTATCTCACATTCATACATACTAGGGACAATTTAGACAGGATCCAATTAACCTACCAGCATGTCTTTGGAGTGTGGGAGGAAACCGGAGTACCCGGAGGAAACCCACGCAGGCACAGGGAGAACATGCAAACTCCAGGCAGGTAGTGTTGTGGTTGGGATTCGAACCAGCGACCCTTCTTGCTGCTAGGCGAAAGTGCTACCCACTACACCACTGTGCCGCCCGTATATTAGTACTGTCCTGGCATTTTAGGGCCTCAACAAAAAGAGATAGGCCGTCAGTACATCAGGACTGATCAATTTTCAACTATGCTGTATATACAGTATCTCACAAAATTGAGTACACCCCTCACATTTTTGTAAATATTTTATTATATAACTATATTTTATTATATACCCTGTTTCCCCGAAAATAAGACCTAGCGTGATTGTCGGTGATGGCTGCAATCTAAGCCCTACCCCCCAAATAAGCCCTAGTTAAAGTCCTTGTAGGTCTTATTTTCAGGGTAGGTCTTATTTGCGGGGAAACAGGGTAGGGCTTATTTGGGAGGTAGGGCTTATATTGCAGCCATCACCGACAATCACGCTAGGTCTTATTTTCGGGGAAACAGGGTAACTATATATTATACTCCATCTCCGCTACTCTTCTTCCTCTCTCTTTTGGGGTACCCCAAGGCTCTGTCCTTGGGCCCCTCCTATTCTCGCTCTATACCTCTTCCCTGGGCCAGTTGATAACCTCCCATGGCTTCCAATACCACCTCTGCGCCAATGACACTCAGATCTATCTCTCCACTCCTCAACTCACCCCCTCAATCTCCTCACGGATCTCAAACTTACTTAATGACATCTCGGTATGGGTGTCACACCACTTTCTCAAACTCAGTCTTTCTGAAACTGAGCTTGTAATATTTTATTTCCTCCTTCACGTTCCTCCCCCCCACACACACACAACTTTACCATTAAGATCAACAGCACAACCATTGGTTCCTCCACACATGCCAGGGTGCTGGGTGTAATCCTTCACTCTGACCTCTCCTTCAGCCCCCACATCCAATCACTGGCTAAATCCTGCCACCTTAACATCTCCCAAATTCAACCCTGAATGACACCACAAAGCAACTTATTCACTTCTTGATTATTTCCCGCCTTGACTAATGCAACTCTCTCCTTAATGGCCTACCCTTACGCAGGCTATCCCCCCTTCAGTCTATTATTAATGCTGCTGCTAGACTAATACACCTCACTAATCGATCTGTGACTGCTGCCCCTTTCTGCTAATCCCTTCACTGGCTTCCCCTACAACACAGTATAAAATTCGAAATGCTAACCACAACATACAAGGTCATCCACAACATTGCCCCCAACTACATCACCAATCTCATCTGCAGATATCGTCCTAATCGTCCTCTCCGCTCCTCCCAGGACCTCCTGCTTTGTAGCTCCCTTGTTGCCTCCTCTCATGCTCGTCTTCAGGACTTCTCCAGAGCCTCTCCCATCCTTGGGAATTCCCTGCCCCGCTATATCCGAACAGCCCCTAACCTGTCCACCTTTAGGAGATCCCTGAAAACTCACTTATTCAGGGAAGTATATCCCTCACCCACCTAACAACTGTCCCCGAGCCACCCCCATCAAATCATTCCCCGCATCGATTACCTTTTGTACAACCACCCCCTCCCTTTAGAATGTAAGCTCTACAAGCCGGGCCCTCCTGTCCCTTCTGTATTGAACTGTACTGTAATTGTGCTGTCCCCCCTCTACATTGTAAAGTGCTGCGCAAACTGTTGGCGCTATATAAATCGTGAATAATAATAATAATTATATCTGTTCATGTGACAACACTGAAGAAATGACACTGGGGGTTGTCATCAGTCCCTTGGAAGTCGTGGAGGCCACTACAATAGAACTTCATAAAGATACAAAAAACCTTCTGCCTTTACAATCACTTTGGATGTAAACCCGAAAATCATGTTTTTAAATTAAGGCTTGCACCTTGTACAGTATAGGATTTCATGTCATCTGTGCCCAGTCTTGCCACGAAGAGTTAATCCAGCTCTGAGCAATCCTCTTATTTTTTTTCAGTGAGATAAAAACTGACACACAGACAAATAGGAGTCAGTTCTTCCCCCTTGATGTGAGTGACAGGTGATTTACATATCTCATGCAAGAGCCTGAGAGAGACATTCTGTGTACTTCAGATCCCCTCATCCTTTCTTCTCCAGCTCTCCCAGGATTGGCTGCGCCACACCTCTGCATGATTGGGCATGCTGAAGTCATGTGATGACTTTTCTGGGTTTTGACTGAGTATTAGAGGTCATTGCAGAAGTTCAGTGTAAGAAATACACAGGAGAAAAAATATGTTGACAAGGGGAGTGTAGAGGTGGGCGGGGAGTCTACTGACATCACGACTCCACCCACCGAGCTCCAGACAACAGACCCGCCCACAGAATCTGCAGTTTTTCGGGTCTCATGACAGACAGAGGGGAGACATTTGACAGGTAAAGATACATGCAGGAGGCATGTATATCCTTATAGATAACCCCTATGGCAGTAGTTTAGAAAGGATGAGAGTGGGTTTACATCTACTTTAAAGACACAGAGGGCTGGCTCATGAGTGAGCACGCACGAGTGCCCCCATAGCAAGAGGCTTGGCAGGGGGGGGGACCAGAGCACCAGCGGGACCCGGGAAGAGGAGGAACGGGGCTGCTCTGTGCAAAACCACTACACAGAGCAGGTAAGTATAACATGTTCCTGCCACCAAAAAGCTCTCCCAAAAAATGAAAAATGTGAGGGGGGTACTCACTTTTGTGAGATACTGTGCATATATATATATATATATAAAGCTTACAACCCCTGTCAGTTTTTTATTGCTGCCCCATCTGGTGAAAGCGTTGTAAGCAGGACAGGAAGTGAGGGTAAATCTCTCTAATGGAGCCCCGGAGAACAGTAAAAAAAAATGTTCCAAATTAGAAAATAAATGTTTTGGCTTGAATTTCATACCACAGACAATTTATGTGTCTTAATGGTTTCACAGTTTTCCTTTCTTTAGATTTTTTCCTTTTTTTAAATATTATAATTATTCCTGTTTTGTGTCAGCAAACATCATTTGGCTCTTTCTGCTCTCTTTGGATAATTAAACTTTAATATAATCACTATCTTGAATGGGTAAAGCCTTCATACTGTACTAATTTGTCGCCTTCACCCATTCTTGAACTCCGCAGTCTAATCTGACACCACATCTCCAGCCTGAATGTGTGGATTTCACTGGAGATAATCGCATGTCTCCGCTCTCTTAGCAACAACCCCATTACTTTAAAATGATTCAGCAAGCCAAGTGAAATTTCAGCAATCACCTTCAAGGCTATTTAATTGCACTACGATACACATAGCAGAGAAATGTTTCTCGCTAAAACGCGTCTATGATCAAATGTAAAATCAGAGATTCTTTTCCCCATTACAATTATTTCTAGCCTCCCCTTTTTAATCGGAATAATCATAAAGTTGGAAACTTATTTTGTGAAGATCCCCACACATTTACTTGCTTGAATTCTGTAACATGTAGTCACAGCCGCCCCTGTGAGCAGTGGTGTATTTAGGTTTTGTGATGCCATAGGCCTGACTAAACCATGCACCCCTAATTTAAATGTGACCCACCCCTTCTTGTCAAGGTCACACCCCTTACAGTTTAAGACCCGCCCTGTCATCTGTAAACCACACCCCTTCCCTTTTGGGCTCCACCTTTTCATCTTAGAGCTCCACCTCTTCCTCTCTCTACATTAAAAGTGGGTACCAAGTCTAGCCTCATCACCGCCTAACCGGTGCCCATAAATGTAGCCTCACCGGTGCCCATCAATGTAGCCTCACCGGTGCCCTTCAATGTAGCCTCACCGGTGCCCATCAATGCAGCATGAACCAGTGCTCATCAATGCAGTCTCACCGGTGCCCATCAGCACAGCCTCACCGGTGCCCATCAATGTAGCCTCACCGGTGCCCATCAATAGAGCCTCATTGGTACCCATCAGCGCAGCCACACTGGGGCCCATCAGTGCAGCCTCACCGGTGCCCATCAGCACAGCCTCACCAGTGCCCATCAATGCAGCCTCACCAGTGCCCATCAATGCAGACTCACCAGTGCCCATCAATGCAGCCTCACCAGTGCCCATCAATGCAGCCTCACCAGTGCCCATCAGCGCAACTTCACCAGTGCCCGTCAATGCAGCTTCATCTGTGCCCGTCAATGCAGCCTCATCAGTGCCCGTCAATGCCTCCTCATCAGTGCACATCAATGCCACCTCATCAGTGCCCGTCAATGCCTCCTCATCAGTGCACATCAATGCCACCTCATCAGTGCCCATCAATGCAGCCTCATCAGTGCCCATCAATGCAGCCTCATCAGTGCAGGTTATCAGTGGCCATCAGTGCGGCCTCATCAGTGCCCATCACTGTAGCATATCAGTGTTGCCTTATCAGTGCAGCTTAAGAGTGCCGCCTAATCAGTGGCAATCAGTGCAGCCTTTAATGAGTTTGCATTGATTTCAGCATGCGTGGAGCACTTTGCACATTGATGAAATCAATACAAACTCATTAAACAGTCCACATTCAGTGAAAGTCATTAATATACAGATCATGACATTGGAATAAAGTGATCCATGCTACAAACTCATTAAACAGTCCACCTTTAGTGTAAGTTCATGTACTGCAAAGTTTGCAGTACATGAACTTTCACTGAAGGTTGACTGTTTAATGAGTTTGTAGCATGGATCACTTTATTGCAATACCATGATCTGTATATTCATTTCCATATTGAGAACAGATTGGCTGCTTGGCACATGCACATTACAAGAGTAATAGTAATTTACTCAATTTTACCTGCTGTCTTGGCTAGGGGGTTCCCCTCATCTCTCTCTCTCTCTCTCTCTCTCTCTCTCTCTCTCTCTCTCTCTCTCTCTCTCTCTCTCTTCTCCTCCTCCTGTCCTCAGACAGACCCCGCCCCGGGCTGGGGAGACGAGCAATGCAGTCAAAGCCGAACGGAGGAGGGTAGAAGCCGGAGCTTGAGGCACTGCTTGTCCAATTACATGCAGCCAGTCACTGGCCGCTAATGGGGGCGCGAGTCGCACCCCCCACCAAGCACCCTGTCACACCACAATACCGCTACAGCAAGCCGGCTGCCGGAGCCTGCATTTGTGCAGGAGAAGGCCGCAGGATCTGGGACTCGGGAAGGTGCAAAGTGCCACCCTAGGCCTGGGCCTTGTCAGCCTAGGCCTAAACACAGAACTGCCTGTGAGTAAAGGTACAGTACAGGAATAACTGCTTGCGGTCAGCAAGGAACCATGGGATATGTAGTTCATGGGAGGTGAGGTGAAGCTGCAAAGCATGCAGCCTCCTAATCTACATGCAGGGCGCCGTACGCATAGATTCCAATGGGAGGTTTTTGGTTTTTTTGAAGCACGTCATTAGTGCCAGAGGCTTTATTAGGCTTTAAAAAAGGGTGGGCTCAGGGCGCACTGTGTGACAATAGCGAATAAATGTTCGCTATTGTTACACTGATTCTCCTCCTGAGAGCTGTCACCCGATTGGCTGAAAGGAGAGGCGATCTGATTGGCCACCTAGGAGGAGGAGGGAGGAGACACAGGGCGTGATGAAAGGGAGGAGGAGATGCAGGGGAAGCCCAGAGCTGCCGCGACCTAGATAGCCTAAGTGCAGGGCCGGTGACCAACCGGGGGGTGTGGCTTTTTGAAGGTCCTGATGAAGTGGGTTCTTCCAAGAAACGCGTAGACCACCATACCTATCTCATAGATTTTTCAGTTGAGTGCTTCAATAATGTATTCTGCTCTAACAGGCATTTGTTTATGTACATATGCAACTTGTTAACAAAACTTTGTATAAAATATAAATATGAATGTAATATTTTGGTGAATAAATATGAATGTAATATTTTGGTGTTGTGACTGACAGAGGCATAATTAAAGTCCCACTTAAGCCCCTTTCACACATATGAACCGTTTGTTTGCTTTTTTTATCATTCATCTGTTAACAGACATCAATGCATCTCTTTAGAAAAACAGATGTAAATGGATGACTAGGCTTTACTCTTTTTTTGGTACTTGGTTCAAAATTTGGGAATGATGCCTCTCACAGAATGCAATTTTTATTGACACTCCACCAATATACAGTGCTTTGAAAACGTATTCATACTCCTTGACATTTTCCACATTTTGTCATGTTACAACCAAAAACATAAATGTATTTTATTGGGATTTTATGTGATAGACCAACACAAAGTGGCACATAATTGTGAAGTGGAAGGAAAATGATAAATGGTTTTGTTTTTTTTACAAATAAATATGTGAAAAGTGTGGTGTGCATTTATATTCAGCCCCCCGGAGTCAATACTTTGTAGAACCTCCTTTCACTGCAATTACAGCTTCAAGTCTTTTTAAGGATGTCTCCACCAGCTTTGCACATCTAGAGATTAACCTTTTTGCCCATTCTTCTTTGCAAAATAGCTCAAGCTCTGTCAGATTGGATGGAGAGCGTCTGGGAACAGCAATTTTCAAGTTTTGCTACAGATTCTCAACTGGATTTAGGTCTGGACTTTGACTGGGCCGTTCTAACACATCTAAACCATTCCATTGTAGCTCTGGCTGTATGTTTCGGGTCGTTGTCCAGCTGGAAGGTGAACCTCCGCCCCACTCTCAAGTCTTTTGCAGACTCTGACAAGTTTTCTTCTAAGATTGACCTGTATTTGGCTACATCCATCTTCCCATCAACTCTGACCAGCTTCCCTGTCCCTGCTGAAGAAAAGCATCCCCACAACATGATGCTGCCACCACCATGTTTCACGGTGGGGATGGTGTGTTCAGGGCGATGTGCAGTGTTAGTTTTTGCCATACATAGCGTTTTGCTTTTAGGCCAAAAAGTTCAATTTTGGTCTCATTTGACCAGAGCACCTTCTTCCACATGTTTGCTGTGTCCCCCTACATGGCTTCTCGCAAACTACAAATGGGACTTCTTATGGCTTTCTTTCAATAATGTCCTACTTTTTGCCACTCTTCCATAAAAGCCAGATTTGTGGAGTGCACAGGTAATAGTTGTCCCTGAGGACAGATTCTCCCACCTGAGCTGTGGATCTCTGCAGCTCCTCCAGAGTTACCATGGGCCTCTTGGCTGCTTCTCTGATTAATGCTCTCCTTGCACGGCCTGTCAGTTTAGGTGGACGGCCATGTCTTGGTAGGTTTGCAGTTGTGCCATACTCTTTCCATTTTCTGATGATGGATTGAACCCTGCTTTAAACATCTGCACAACTTTATCCCTGACCTGTCTGGTGTGTTTCTTGTGAATACGTAGAGTCTAGGGATGGGATTATAATGTATAATCTACATATAATATACATTTATAATCTTTTTAAATGCTATATAAGCTTGCAGGACAGGATCCATACGGTGTACCAACATTAGGTTTCATGCCTAGTCTGATTTGTTTTTAAATATTCATGTCTGTCCATTGTCTTTTTATACTTTATAAATAAAAAACCCCTAACAAATTTACTTTTTTGTAGCTTAATACTGTTGTGCCTTCAAAGTCCCATCCCTAGACTCTATGTATTCACAATTATAATGTTGGGGACGCTGGCACAATTTGCTACCAAGTACCCGCAGAGTCACCCTGTATTTTGAGGTACTTTAGCACTAGGCCTTTTGTTTGGTGCGTTCCTTGGGCTTCATGATGCTGTTTGTTCACTAAGGTTCTCTAACAAACCTCTGAGGGCGTCACAGAACAGAATTTATACTGAAAATAAATTACACACAGGTGGACTCTATTTACTAATTAGGTGACTTTTGAAGGCAATTGGTTCCACTAGATTTTAGCTAGGGGTATCAGAGTAAAAGGGGGCTGAATACAAATGCACGCCACACTTTTCAGATATTTATTTGTAAAAAAAAATTGAAAAACATTTATAATTTTCCTTCCACTTCTATTATGTGCCACTTTGTGTTGGTCTATTAAAAGCCCAATAAAACACATTTAAGTTTTTGGTTGTAACATGAAAAAATGTGGAAAATTTCAAGGGGTGTGAATACTTTTCAAGGCACCGTACATAGTATGTTGCAACTGAAAAGTGGGACTACATTGAGCAATCTTGCCCAGCTCTGTCCCAATTCCTTGTTTCCTATCTAACCAGTTCACACCACCGCCTCTTACTACAAATACAATATAACAGAATAGGGAACCGGAGCTGTCAGATGGCTGTTTACATCTGTATTGCGAACATTCCGTCAAAATATTTAGCAACATCAGACTTGTCAGCGTTCCAAGCGAGTTGATATAGCAACCATACCTCAACTGATAAGCTTTGCATGAAATGAAGGCGCTTACAGGTGCGGAGAGCGAGCGAAATCCCAATATTTATATGAGAAATATGCAAAAAATGTAATTGGACTGAGAGATATTTAAAATAAGAGAGAGATAATCTTTGTACGTATCATCAGTTTTCTCCAGCCCACATCCTGGTTGGCACATCTCTACAACCACCCTTTAGTTTACTTAGGTATGTCTTCAGAAGTCATGAAAGTTTTGAATTCTTGTGAAATTACTGGAAAGCCGGTGTAATCGCTGGAAATCTGTCTGTATGCCGAGATAACAGGAAACTAGAATGCTTTGGGGTACTTTTTCTTTTTTTTTTAAACTGAACTCCAAGCATAAAAGCTTTCAATTACCGTATATACTCGAGTATATGTCGAATTTTTCAGCACATTTGTTTGTGCTGAAAGTGCCCCCCTCGACTTATACTGGAGTCAAGCACTTTTCTGCAGCAAAAAATTTCATTTTCCGAACCGACTTTGGGGCCCCGTATCTCAGGGCCACTTAGTGCTAGGAACCCCAAATTTGGTGTGCAAACCCAGTGGAACCGGTACCATAACATATCCAAAGCTGAAGTGGCCCTGAGATACGGGGCCCCAAAACCGGTTTGGAAAATGTCATTCTCTGCTGCAAAAAAATGCTTGACATTTTCTGAACTGATTTTTGGGGCCCTGTATCTCAGGGGCCACTTGGTGCTAGAAACCCCAGCTTTGGAAATTTTATGGTGCTAGTTCCACTGGGTTTGCACACCAAATTTGGGGTTCTTAGCACTAAGTAGCCCCGAGATACGGGGCCCCAAATTCGGTCAACTGTGTCCATCTGCAGCAATGTCATTTCGGGACCCTTTGGGTTCAGAGACCCCAAATTTTGGCTGCAGCTAGGGGGCATCTAGGAACCCTTAACTACCAAGTTTGAAGTTCAGGGGACCTATGGCTGCAACTGGGCACAGTGAGGCTGCAAATGGGCACAGTGAGGCTGCAAATGGGAACAGTGATGCTGCAAATGGGCATTGTTGACCCTCTTTTCCACTTACAGTAGCTGTGCATTTCTCACCCTCGTCTTATACTCGGGTCAATAAGTTTTTCCCATTTTTTTGTGGTAAATTAGGGCCTCGACTTATACTCGGAACGACTTATACTCGAGTATATACGGTATATATATATATTCCTTAATAGACATAAAGGATATACAGTGGGGAAAAAATTATTTGATCACCTGCAGATTTTGTAAGTTTGCCCATATACAAAGAAATGAAGAGTCTGTCATTTTCATCATACAGTGCCTTGAAAATGTATTCACACCCCTTGACATTTTCCACATTTTGTCATGTTTCAACCAAAAATGTAAATGTATCTTATTGGGACTTTATGTGATAGACCAACACAAAGTGGCACATAATTGTGAAGTGGAAGGAAAATGATAAATGGTTTTCAAAATTTTTTACAAATAAATATCTGAAAAGTGTGGCGTGTATTTGTATTCAGCCCCCTTTACTCTGATACCCCTAACTAAAATCTAGTGGAACCAATTGCCTCCAGAAGTCACCTAAATAGTAATTAGAGTCTACCTGTGTGTAATTTAATCTCAGTATAAATACAGCTGTTCTGTGAAGCCCTCAGAGGTTTGTTAGATAACGTTAGTGAACAAACAGCATCATGAATCCCAAGGAACACACCAGACAGGTCAGGGATAAAGTTGTGCAGATGTTTAAAGCAGGGTTCAATCCATCATCTGAAAATGGAAAGAGTATGGCACAACTGCAAACCTACCAAGACATGGCCGTCCACCTAAACTGACAGGCCGGGCAAGGAGAGAATTAATCAGAGAAGCAGCGGCCGAGTCCACCTGTGTGTAATTTAATCTCAGTATAAATACAGCTGTTCTGTGAAGCCCTCATAGGTTATTTAGAGAACCTTAGTGAACAAACAGCATCATGAAGCACAAGGAACACACCAGACAGGTCAGGAATAAAGTTGTGGAGAAGTTTAAACAGAAGTTGTGGAGAAGTTTAAAGCAGGGTTAGGTTATAAAAAAAATCCCATTCTTTGAACGGAGCACTGTTCAATCCATCATGGAAATGAGTATGGCACAACTGACCAAGACATGGCCATCCACCTAAACTGACCAGCTGGGCAAGTAGAGCGTTAATCAGAGAAGCAGCCAAGTGGCCCATGGTAACTCTGGAGGAGCTGCAGAGATCCACAGCTCAGGAGGGAGAATCTGTCCACAGAACAACTATTAGTCACACACTCCACAAATCTGACCGTTATTGAAGTGTGGCAAGAAGAAAGTAATCGTTGAAAGAAGCCATAAGAAGTCCCGTTTGCAGTTCGCGAGAAGCCATGTAGGGGACACAGCAAACATTTGGAAGAAGGTGCTCTGGTCAGATGAGACCAAAATTGAACTTTTTGGCTTAAAAGCAAGACGCTATGTGTGGCGGAAAACTGACACTGCACATCACCCTGAACACACCATCCCCACCTTGAAACATGGTGGTGGCAGCATCATGTTGTGGTGGTGGCAGTATCATGTTGTGGGGATGCTTTTCTTCAGCAGGGACAGGGAAGCTGGTCAGAGTTGATGGGAAGATGGATGTAGCCAAATACAGGGCAATCTTAGAAGAAAATCTGTTAGTCTGCAAAAGACTTGAGACTGGTGCGGAGGTTCACCTTCAAGCAGGACAACGACCCTAAAGATACACCCAGAGCTACAATGGAATGGTTTAGATCAAAACATGTGTTAGAATGGCCTAGACAAACTCCAGAGCTAAATCCAATTGAGAATCTGTGGCAAAACTTGAAAATTGCTGTTCACAGGCGCTCTCCATCCAATCTGACAGAGCTTGAGTTATATTGCAAAGAAGAATGGGCAAAAATGTCACTCTCTAGCTGTGCAAAGCTGGTAGAGACATCCCCCAAAAGACTTGCAGCTGTAATTGCAGAGAAAGGTGGTTCTACAAAGCATTGTCTTAGGGGGGCTGAATACAAATGTACCCCGCACTTTTCACATATTTATTTGTAAAACATTTTGAAAATCATTTTCCTTCCACTTCACAATTATGTGCCACTTTGTGTTGGTCCATCACAAAAAATCCCAATAAAATACATTTATGTTTTTGGTTGTGATATGACAAAATGTGGAAAATTTAAAGGGGTATGAATACTTTTTTAAGGCTCTGTAGGTGTATTTTAAATGATAGAGACAGAATATCAACCAAAAATCCAGAAAAAACACATGATATAAATGTTAGAAATTGAGTTGCAGTTCAGTAAGTAAAATAAGTATTTGATCCCCAAGCAAAACATGACTTAGTACTTGGCGGAGAAACCCTTGTTGGCAAGCACAGAGGTAAGACATTTCTTGTAGTTGGTCACCAGGTTTGTACACATCTCAGGAGGGTTATTGGTCCACTCTTCTTTACAGATCTCCTCTAAATCCTTAAAGGTTAAGTTCACCTTTACAGAAAACTCTGTAAGGTGAACTTACACAGGCCCCCCTCCTCGCATTCCACCCTCCCCCCCCCCCAGTCCCGCTGACTTGGACCGTGGCAATCTCTGGTTCTAAGCCTGATTTATTCATGCCGTGTGTCCGGGGCTTAGAAATACCCTGAGCTGAATATCCAAAACATCCCTCCTCATGAGGGACCTTTTGGAGCATTCTAATTGGTCAGGACCGTCACATGGGTGGCGACGATCAATCAGCAGCCACATAGCCCATCCTGTCAGCTATGGAAAAGATGCGTGGCTGCAGAGAGGATTTCTGTAAAGGTGAACTTACACTTTAAGGATTCTTGGCTGTCCCTTGGCTACTCGAAGTTTAAGCTCCCTCCATAAATTTTCTATAGGATTAAGGTCTGGACACTGGCTAGGCCTGTTCATGATCCTAATGGCAGTATGTTTTGGGTCATTGTCATGCTGGAAGACCCATCTTCAGTGTTCTGGCTGAGGGAAGAAGGTTCTCATCCAAGATTTTACAATACATGGCCCCATGCATTGGCCCTCAATGCGGCAAAGTCAGCCTGTACCTTTAGCAGAGAAACAGCTTAAAAGCATAATGTTTCCACCTCCGTGCTTGACTGTAGGGATGGTGTTCTTAGGGTCATAGACAGCATTTTTCCTCCTCCAAACACGATGAGTTGAGTTAATTCCAAAGAGCTCAATTTTGGTCTCATCTGACCACAGCACTTTCTCCCAATCCTCCTTTGAATCATTTAGATGTCCATTGGTAAACTTCAGACGGGCCTGTACATGTGTCTTCATAAGGAGGGGGACCTTGCGGATGCTGCAGGATTTCAATTAGGGTTGTCCCGATACCGATACTAGTATCGGTATCGGCACCGATACCGAGCATTTGCCCAAGTACTTGTACTCGGGCAAATTCTCCCGATGCTTCCCCCGATAAGTGGACTGTCAGAGGTGATCGGCGCGTGGGGGAGTTACAAGCTTCTCCCCCCGCGGCTTTCAGCTGCTTTAGTGGCATACAGCGGTGATCGGTGCTTGTAACTCCCCCACACGCGATCACCGCTGACTGTCACCTCATCCTCCTCCATGCCCCCTCCGTTCCTCTGTCCCCCTCTGTTCTGCCGTTTTCCTCTCCTTCTTTGTCCCCTCCGTTCTGCTGTCCCCCTCCTCCTTACTTTGTGTATGGATAGAGTCAGCTGACTCTGTCCATTCATATAACTGATACATTGTAATCTCCTGTGATTACGATATGTCAGTTTATGAATGGAGAGGAGCCTCTGTCTTCTCTCCATTCATTTTCAGTGCAGCTGAGGCTGCAGAGAAAGACTGGGGAATCTCTATCCTCAGTCTCTTTCTCTGTCTCAAGGGGGAGATATCAGAGGTCTGTTAAGACCCCTGATATCTCACCAAAGCCCCCCAACAGGGCTGATTTAAAAAAAAAAAAAAAAAACTTATATTGCAATAAAGAATAAAAAAATATTATTGCAAAAAATAAAAATTGTAAAAAAAAAAAAAAAAACACACAGACACCGTTCACCCCTCCCCCCCCCCCCCCCCCAAAAAAAGAAAGCATTATTTTAAAAAAAAAAACACAGTCACGTGACATTCAAAAAAAAAGTATCGGTTTCGGCGAGTACTTGAAAAAAAGTATCGGTACTTGTACTCGGTCCTAAAAAAGTGGTATTGGGACAACCCTAATTTCAATCCATGGCGGCGTATTGTGTTAGTAATGGTTTGTTTGGTGACTGTGGTCCCAACTGCCTTGAAATAATTCACAAGCTCCTGCCATGTAGTTCTGGGATGATCCCTCACTTTTCTCATCAACATCCTTACCCCATGAGGTGAAATCTTGCATGGAGTTTCAGACCGAGGGCAACTCATGGTTATTTAGTATTTCTTCCATTTTGCGAATAGTCGCTCCAACAGTTGTCTCCTTCTCACCAAGCTTCTTGCTGATGGTCTTGTAGCCCATTCCAGCCTTGTGCAGATCTACAATCTTTGACAGCTCTTTGGTGTTGCCCATGATAGTGAGGTTTAAATGGAAGAAAGAGATTCTGTGGACAGGTGTCTTTTATACACATAGCGAGCTGTCGTTAGGAGCACCTTCTTAAATTGACAGGACTAATCTGTGTACCACATGAGCACATACTGTAGCCAGTCTGTGGGAGCCAGAATTATTTTTGGTTGGTAGGGTATCAAATACATATTTTACTCACTGAACTGCAACTCAATCTATAACACTTGTATTATGTGTTTTTTTCTAGATTTTTGATTGTTATTCTGTTTCTATCATTTAAAATACACCTATGATAACAATTATAGACCCTTCATTTCTTTGTAGGTGGGCGAACTTACAAAATCTTCTGGGGATCAAATAATTATTTTCCCCACTGTAAATCCCCTTTGTGTTAACAAATATCTTTTGAATCCCAGATATTACCTTGTAAAAATAGCAACAACTTTTCCACTGTGCTGTACATAGCCTATGCAGAGAGCAGAGCTGTGGGAGGGAACCAGCAGGCTCCACCCACTACAGGTGCCTGCAGAAAACTACAGGAGGGGGCGGAGACAAGACCAGTCACTCTGCACAAGAAGAGAGGGAGCAGTAACATAACTCTTGTATTTAGATGATATCTTCATATCCTGGAGTCCATCTTTAAACAGAACCCTTTCAGTTTACAAAATAACATTTGGGTCCCCAATTCCCCTAATATTAACCAACTCATGAATGGTCATTGCAGTTAAGCAGTCTGTCATGGCGGGGCAGGGACAAGGATGGAGGGCAGGAAAGGCAGCTGCCCTGGGCACTGGTATAATGTGATGTGGGGGCACGTCGGCTGCAGCGTTCCTGCCCCTACAAGCTGACAGGAGTATTGACAACAGCATCACTACTCCTGTCAGCTTAGCGTGGGAGGTGACAAGCCGAATCAGGAGAGCAAAAGAAAGCTGGGAGGAGGTGCTGGCTGTTCTCTCTCTCACTTCCCCTCTCTCTCTCAGCAACTCCTCCTACTACTGCAGCGATCCTGCATTGGGACTGTCAGATCAGGACTGTGCAGGGTTTGCTCACACGCTCCCATCTCCTCCCAGCAAAGAATGTGGGTAGGGGGCAGTAAAGCAAACTCTGTAAAGTACTGATCTGACAATCAGGGGGGTCTGCAATTCCATACCCTTGCAGCAGCGGCTTCTCTCCCAGCTAGCTGCCCATCAAAAGTTTTACAATTCAGCTTGCCCTAGCCTCCTCCTCAACTCTGACGTGTCAAGATGAGGAGGAGCCTAGGAGGAAGGACATCCCACAGCCATCCGCTGCGCTGCATCTGAGATCTGTGTGTTTGTGGGAGGGGGAGAATTGCACTAGGTACATTGGGGGTTTGGGGGGCCATCAAGGCCTTCTTGGCAAATCAGCGATTAGTGTGCAATAGAGGGAGTAAATCCCTTCAAAACAAACCCTGTTTAAATAGAGGGATCAAGGGAATGAGGATCAATGGTAGCGTCACTTCACGTATCTGCTTCAAATGGTGATATGTGGCCTGAACAGGACTAGGTCATCCAGCTAATATTTCCTTCATCTGAGATGAACAATTTCCCTCTTATAAGTCAGGATGGTAACGTCAAGTCAGCAAAAATTCAGACATATGATCCTTATCACATAAAAGGCCCTATGAGCCTTGCAATCATCTCCTGTATGTGTTTGACAGGGCGAACGGCCAAGTCCTGATCAGGCCACATATCACTATTTGAAGTAGATACGGGAAGTGACGCTACCAGTGATCCTCATTCCCTTGATCCCTCTATTTAAACAGGGTTTGTTTTTGTGACAGAATCACCCGGGACAGAGGCTTTTGGAGGGGACTGAATGCTAGCCTCTTGCCTATCGACTATGGGCCCTGGCATTTGAGGGAGCTACAAAAAAGGTATTAAAAGGTTCTAAGAGGCTTGTAACTACAAATTATACATGGAAACAACGTTTCTATGTAACATTTATATTATAGTTATGATATATTGACTGGAAAATAAACAAAAATGAACATATTTACAAACAAACCTCCCATGTACCAGACCCATGGCCAGATTTTGTTTAGAAGGAAAAGTCATCAAACACCCAAATTGTACTCAGGGAAACTGAAAAATTGCAGATAACAACATCTGTTCTGGAGGTGAGTTGGCTGATGACAAACTGCCCAAACAGGCTGTCACATTTATCCCGTCACTTACACCACCACCAAGTTAAATGGTGAAGAGAAAATATTACGTTAGCAGGCCTCCTTCAATGTTATTTCTATTTATTGCTATTAAAAAATAACGCCAATTTAGATTTCACAGGCAATTTTAAGAATATGTTGTCTAATGGAAGCAGAGCATAAAATGATTTTAAAATTATAGGTTGTTAAAAATCAACCAACACTTTCCTTCACCAGAATGATAAAGCAGCCAATAAATAAACCTAGTACCCATTACCCTCACATATTATGTGTCCACCCACTCCAGTTCTTTGGGAACGGAAAAACATATTGTACTGTACATATACGCTCTGGTTTTTAGGCCCGGAATAACATAATATTTTGGATTCGATAGAGGATTGGGACAAGTTGGACAGGTCTTACCGAGCAGCACTCTGGAAAAATAAGCTACAGGGCCTCTGTGCCAGATCACATATACTGTATATATGCAATGCAACATTTCCGGGTAGGGGGCGTGCATGCGGACCGGCGGCAGCTAGTTCCCGCTGTGATTACACACAGCAGGAGACTATCAGCAGGTACCGCAGACTCGATTTCCACTGGGCACCCAGTGCCAGGACAAGGTCATCTAGGGCCCAGGGCAAACATGCCAAAGTGCGCTGCCCTCAAGATGTATGTGCATTATGTGTCAGCAAAAATCCCCCCCCCCCCCCAAAAAAAAACTTAAGCATTAATCTGCATGCTTACCCCTTAAAGTGGAAGCTCCACTTGTTTGCACCCCCCCTCCACTGTCACATTTGGCACTTTTTTGGAGGGGGGGAGTGGATACCTGTCAAAACCAGGTACCCGCTCCCACTTCTGGGTAAGATCACAATACAACAATCGATTGATAGAATTTCCGGCCCCTCCTCTGCCTTCTGGGAGACACACAGGTCCCAGAAGACAGCGGGACTATTCAGAAAGCGCAGCGCCACTTGTGCAGGCGCAGTAGGAAACAGGCTGTGAAGTCTCAAGGCTTCACTTTCTGTTTTTCTTAGTAAGGATATCGGCGCCTGCACCCGGAGCTGATGGACGAATCAGCTAGGGGTGCTAATATCCTCAGATACCTGGACAGGTAAGTGCCCTTATATTAAAGGCCAGCAGCTACAGTATTTGTAGCTGCTAACTTTTTTTTTTTGTTTTTAATACAGGCTGGAACTCCTGTGCCAGTGTCACTTAACTCCTTCCTGTGAGCCCAGGTTGTTATGGACACATCCTCTGGGGTTGTATCGTCACCCCCGCAACTTGGCTTATAGTACACCTGCACCGAACAACACTCACAGATCATGACATAAGCACCCTTCAGTGCAGGAGTAAGGATTATGCTCTGCCCATTGAAAGGACCTGTAATATCACCAGACCAGTCAGAAAAACTCTGGAAAGAAAAATCATGCACACTTTTTTTTTAAGTATGTGGGGGTTTTTTAAAACTAGAATTTTCTTTAAATTTGTGTGGTTTTAAAGTGTACCATTCCTCCTCTCTGAATATCTAAAACAAAAAGGTACTGCCTATAAGCGGATACCACAGTATGCATGCCTCTGACATAAGTCTTACCTATACATGGGGCTAATTACTGTACAACGCAATGATCTACTGCCCATTAAAAATGCCTTTTTGGCTACTCTTAAATGAGAGGGGTCAGAAGATGGGTAGAACTTCTGCCCCAGGTGAAGATATAGAGGTCTTCATAGCCAACCATGTTATTCTTGTTACAAACAGGACACAGAAAGAGCGTTTAGGGACTAAATAAAAAAAAGTAGACACCTTGTTTTTCCAGTACTTTTAGGTTTAGGATGAAGTAAAATAATAGGGAAAATATGTATGCATATTGTAGTAGAAACAAGTCATGTAAACACCTGACCATCACATCTATATATAGGCTTGTTGGCCATCCAGTTCCAAATTCATGGCATTCCACAAGATTTTGGCATGTGTCTGTGAAGATATGTGCCCATTCAGCCAAAAGAACATTTGTGGGGTCACGTACTGATGTATGAAAAGCCCAGACTCGCAATGAGCATTCCAATTCATCCCAAGGGTGTTCAATTTTTGAATGGCTATTTAATTATTAACCTAACAAAATTAAACAAATTTTTCCATCATGTGTTTCTACGACAGACACAATTAACCAGTTCCTGACCGGCTCATGTCTTTTTACGGGGGGCAGAATGGCACAACTGCACTAAACCCCGTACAGGGTTCCCTTTAAGAGCCGCCAGAGGGCGGGTGCGCCGCCGGAGGCACGCACGGGCGCGCTGCACAGCGGGAGACCCGATGCGCGTGGCTGGCGGTTGCGATCATCCCCCGGCCACGCGCGATCGCGTGCACGAGAGCCAGCATGGGGATTTATGTGTGTAAACACACAAATCCCTGTTCTGTCAGGGGAGAGGAGATATGTCGTTTGTTCCTACTAAGTAGGAACAATGATATTTCTCCTCCCCTAGCCAGTCCTATCCCCATACAGTTAGAACACACTGAGGGAACACACATTTAACCCCTTGATCGGCCCCTAGTGTTAACCCCTTCCCTGCCAGTGACATTTATACAGTAATCAGTGCAAATATATTACACTGATCGCTGTATAAATGTCAATGGTCCCAAAAATGTGTCAAAAGTGTCCGATCTGTCTGTCGCAGTACTGTTAAAAATCGTAGATCACCGCCATTACTAGTAAAAAAAATTATAAAAATTCCATAAAAATGCCATTTATATTTCCCATAGTTTGTAGCTGCTATAACTTTTGCGCAAACCAATCAATATTTACGCCTATTGCGTTTTTTTTACCAAAAATAGGGAGAATACATCGGTCTAAACTGATGAAGAATTTTTTTTTTTAAATTGGGGATATTTATTATAGCAAAAAGTAAAGAATATAGTTTTTTTTTAAAAATTAACGCTATTTTTTTTGTTTATAGCGAAAAAAAATAAAAACCGCAGAGGTGATCAAATACCACCAAAAGAAAGCTCTATTTGTGGGGAAAAAAAGGATGCCAATTTCGTTTGGGTACAGCGTTGCAAGACCGCGCAATTGTCAGTTAAAGTGACGCAGTGCAAAATTGTCCAAAGTGCTCTGGTCAGGAAGGGGGTAAAATCTTCCGGGGCTGAAGTGGTTAAAGGTAAAAGCAGTCCAATACGCAAGGTTACCAGTGATTTCGATCTTGGCTTTTATCACAGGTTTTCTTGATTACTCGTCCCATAGTCTGCTGTAGAACGAAGAAAAATCACTTTTCCTGAAACCAATTTGTTAGTTAATGTCTCTGACCATGCAGGTTGCTGTGGATTTGTTTTGAAACTGGAAGAGACTGGCAGGCATGTACTGACAGCTTACACCTTCAGATCCCTCGCCTGCTCTGCTGTTTAATCAATAAAGAGACGTCTCTGAGTACTTGAAGGACAGAATCTCATTTTTAGTTTATTGCATAGTTTATTGCTATGGACCATCTTCTCTCGGGAGGATAAAATAGACAATGATTTAGAAGGCACTGAGCTTCCTGGATAAAACCTGAAGTGAAGGCCTGACCTATGCTCAGACTTCAGCTGTTATGGTATTAGCACAGGTCCAACTATACTATACTGTGGGTGACATTCTTAACCACTTCAATACCAGGCACTTAGACACCTTCCCGCCCAGCCCAATTTTCACCTTTCAGCGCTGTTGCAATTTGAATGACAATTGCACGGTCATGCTACACTGTACCCAAACAATTTTTTTATCATTTTGTTCCCACAAATAGAGCTTTCTTTTGGTGGTATTTGATCACCTCTGCGGTTTTTATTTTTTGCGCAACAAATAAAAAAAGACCGAAAATTTCGAAAAAAAACAAGTTTTTCTTTGTTTCTGTTAAATTTTTTTGTAAATAAGTATGCTTTCTCCTTCAATAATGGGCACTGATATAGCTGCACTGATGGGCACTGATACGGCGGCACTGATGGGCACCGATGAGGTGGCACCAATGAGGTGGCACTGATGAGGTGGCACTAACGGGCACTGATGATGGGCACTGATCGGCGGCACTGATGGGCACTGATGGGCACTGATAGGTGGCACTGGTATGTGGCACTGATGGGCAATCATAGGTGGCACCGATGGGCACACATAGGCGGCACTAATGGGCACTCGTAGGTGGCATTGATTGGCATATATGGGTGGCACTGATGGGTACTTATGTGTGGCACTGATGTGTGGCACTGATGGGCACTGATAGGTGGGCACTGATGGGCACAGATGGGCACTGACAGGTGGCACCGATGGGCAATGACAGGTGGCACAGATGGGCAATGACAGGTGGCACTGATATAGCATTGCTGGGCAGATCTGGGCATTGCTGGGCAGATCTTTGGCATAATAGTGCCAATCAGTGCCCATTTGTGGGCACTGATTGGCACAGATTGGGCACATGTGGATGGCCATGGGGTACATACCTGGCCATCCACGTTGCCCCTTCCCTGGTGGTCCTAGTGGCGATCCCTGGTGGTCCAGTGGGGTGATCTGCGGGGGGGCTGCGCTGATAAACAATCAGCGCAGACCTCCCCTGCCAGGAGAGCCGCCGATCGGCTCTCCTCTACTTGCGTCTGTCAGACGCGAGTGAGGAAGGGCCGATCAACGGCTCTTCCTATTGACAGTGTGATCAGCCGTGATTGGACACGGCTGATCACGTGGTAAAGAGCCTCCGCCGGAGACTTTTTACCAAGATCAGTGTAGCGGTGTGTCAGACTGACACACCGCTCCACCGATCGCCGCGATGCGCGCCCCCGGGGGCGCACTGCGGCATGTTATCCTGCTGGACGTCATATGACGTCCAGTCAGGATAACACAACCACTTCCCGGACGTCAATCCGCTATAGGGCTTTACACCTGTAGAATTGTGTTAGAAAATTGTTGTTTTGTGAGGGATCTAGGAGTTAAAGGGGCCACTTTGAGAATCAGCAAGAAGCTTGCTATGGTGGCAGCCACAGAACAGGAGGAGCCGAGAACACCATTGGGGGACTCTGGAGGTAAGTACACTATGTTTACCTTTACAACCACTAAACCTCTGCAGCTTTTCCACCATGCGTAGACCCTTCAAGAGCCAGTGACCTCCCTAATTGAGAAATCCAAGTGAAATCAATAACCAGAGTGCCAAATGATTCTCCTATGTTTCAAAAAAATGGGGGATTTGGGACTTTAAATGAGGCACCAGAGTGCCTCCATCCCGGCTTGAATAAAAACAAAGGGGAGATTTGGGACTTTAAATGAAGTGGTTGACTCATGTGGGTGAATGAAATACAATTTATTGGAATAGGAGGTGAGCAATTACATGCAGGTAGTATAATTCATATATAACGTGAATCAATGGATAAATGCCATATTCTATATACAAAAAACGATCAATGGATAAATGCCATAATCTATATACATGTTCATGATAGAATACCATCCAATCCATAGTGTATAACATAATCAGCACATGAAAACAGTATATAACACATATTCCCATAATTAATTGGCAGTGGTTCAATAGACAATTTGTAGTTAAAAATATTAAATCCAGATGTATAGCATAATAAAACACACAGCTACATCCTCAAAGCCCGACGCGTTTCTGTGTATAAAAACACTTCCTCAGGGGCGGATGTTGTAGGATATCTAAAAAACATGTACCATAAAGTATGTTAGAATGGATTTGGAATATTGACACAAATTTTTGGTGATAGCGTCAACCAAAATGCTTACACGCCACAAGTAACGCCGTCGTTACTTGTGGCGTGTAAGCATTTTGGTTGACGCTATCACCAAAAATTTGTGTCAATATTCCAAATCCTTTCTAACATACTTTATGGTACATGTTTTTTAGATATCCTACAACATCCGCCCCTGAGGAAGTGTTTTTATACACAGAAACGCGTCGGGCTTTGAGGATGTAGCTGTGTGTTTTATTATGCTATACATCTGGATTTAATATTTTTAACTACAAATTGTCTATTGAACCACTGCCAATTAATTATGGGAATATGTGTTATATACTGTTTTCATGTGCTGATTATGTTATACACTATGGATTGGATGGTATTCTATCATGAACATGTATATAGATTATGGCATTTATCCATTGATCGTTTTTTGTATATAGAATGTGGCATTTATCCATTGATTCACGTTATATATGAATTATACTACCTTCATGTAATTGCTCACCTCCTATTCCAATAAATTGTATTTCATTCACCCACATGAGTCAACCACTTCATTTAAAGTCCCAAATCTCCCCTTTGTAATGATTCTCCTAGGTGTCCACATCATTTATTGTTGATAAAAATGGGATGCTGTAACATGAGAAAGGTTTTGCATGTTCATGACCACATTTTGCATTCCCCATATTAAGTAGAATTATTGTTGTGTTTGATGAATTAAAAGTGAAAACAGCATTTTATGGGAATAAGTCTAATGCCGCGTACACACGATCGGATTTTCAGACGGAAAATGTGTGATAGGACCTTGTTGTCGGAAATTCCGACCGTGTGTGGGCTCCATCACACATTTTCCATCGGATTTTCCGACACACGAAGTTTGAGAGCAGGATATAAAATTTTCCGACAACAAAATCCGTTGTCGGAAATTCCGATCGTGTGTACACAAATCCGACGGACAAAGTGCCACGTATTCTCAGAATAAATAAAGAGATGAAAGCTATTGGCCACTGCCCCGTTTATAGTCCCGACGTACGTGTTTTACGTCACCGCGTTCAGAATGATCGGATTTTCCGACAACTTTGTGTGACCGTGTGTATGCAAGACAAGTTTGAGCCAACATCCATAGGAAAAAATCCTAGGATTTTGTTGTCGGAATGTCCGAACAAAGTCCGACCGTGTGTACAATGCCATGTACACACGATCGGATTTTCTGACGGGAAATGTTGGATGTGAGCTTGTTGGCGGTAAGTCCAACCGTGTGTATGCTCCATCCGACATTTTTTGTCGGACTTTCCGCCAACAAATGTTGGCTAGCATGTTCTCAAATTTTCCGCCAACAAATGTGTGTTGTCGGAATTTCTGATCGTGTGTACACAAGTCCGTCAGACAAAAGTCCAAAGTACAAATATGCATCGGAAGCAGAAGCGGACGTTCTTGTAAACTAGCCTTCGTAATGGAGAATTAACATTCGTGACGTGGCAAATTATGAGATCTCCAAATGCAGTGCACAATTCTCTTCTTCTTTAATGGGATAATAATGAAGCTGCTTTGCTGGTTATACTGATGGAGTTTTTTTAAAACAAATTTTCAAAGGCTTTTTTTTTTCTAGTGATATCAAGAATAATATATTTTTTTTTTTTTATTTGGGCAAGTTACCACAACACCATTATCCCGTAGTTTGTAAGATCAAAGATACAACTATGTTGGTGTCCCTTGTCAATTTTACATTTTTTATTTTTTTAAATGTAACTGCCTACTCCCAAACTGTCATTTGAAGTAAAACACATAGTCAAGTATTATTCTCCACAAATTTTTTTAATGTGCATTAAAAAAAAAATTAAAAATGCTATCTGCCAATAGAAAATATTCAAAAAGTGCATTCTATGCATCCAAAAATATAGAAAATTTACCAAATCCAATCAATATTCAACCAAAAAAATAATGTCAAAGCAATAACTTCAAGGCCAATAATAAATAACACATTATCTCCTCCGATTCTGCAACATGTCTGGTTGACGAACGGCCATTCAGAAACTACGGTAACTGAAAATCACAAACTGAAAAGCGATAAATGAAAAACGTGAAGAGAAAAGCACGAATTAATACTCACCAAACTTCTACTAACACCGAATTAGCAGAAGGAGCCCAAAGGATGGTGCTAAAGAGCTGAAAAACCACGTAGTATGTCTAGTACGTCACTACGTTCGTAATTGTTGGCCAACATTTGTGTGACCGTGTGTATGCAAGACAAGTTTGAGCCAACACCCTTCGGACAAATTTCCACGGTTTTATTGTCGTAAAGTCCGATCGTGTGTACGAGGCTTGAGATTAACAGGTGAAAGGTTGTGCTGCTCAACCATTCCACATCTTTGTCCAAACAAGAGTGGTTGGTCTCCTAGTGCAGTTTTAAAGTCTCCAAATGTCTCCAAATGTGGGTAGGTGCAGCGTGATGTAGCGGGCAAAAAAAAAACCACACAGGTCCAGGACTAATTTCATATTATAGCGATGTCCAGCAAAACAAACTGGACCAGCGGGAAGGCAACTCAACCAGGAGTACTTACAAGTTGTAACAGCCAAGTGTCAGCAGAGTGGTGAACCCTCAGGTGCCAAGAGCGTTTGTCTCGAGGAGTGGAATGCGGCCTGGTCGGTCTGCACCCAAATGGGAAAGCTTCCAGGAAGATTGGTGTGTCCCTATACTTTCCCTACTCCTCTGGAACCTTTCCCTGACACTATGCACTGTCCCTGACAGATGGGTTAACTGTCCCTTCTCTAGCCACTTGCAAAATATGCACCAAACCCAGGAGCCAGGGTATTAAATAGACTCTGCCTCACCCAAGATTGCCCACCAAAGTCACATGGCATTCCAGCCTCCAATCAGATAGCTGCCCCCCTGTGACCAAGGAAGCTATAGAGGAACTAGGTTCCTCTCGACTTCCTGCTCCACCTACAATGATGTTGCAGAGAAGAGTCACCTTCAGTAGAGAAAGTAGACTGTCCCTGCCTAAAAGTATTCACTATTGTCCAAAACAGAAAAAAATATCTTTATTAGATATGCAGAGACATACAGTAAAAAAAAAAAAATGAAAGCCTGTTTGATGCGTTTAGTGGTTATGGCTAAGTTTGAATACAGCTGAAATGCGTCAGAAAGATTTAAGATTTTTTTGTTCTGTATCTTCCTGAATATTTAATAAGACATTTTACTATTTTAGACAACAATGTTGATTGCTTGAATTTCTGAGATTAAAGTGATATTAAAGGCAATAACAATAAAATAAAAAAGTAACGAACATGTTATATTTACCTGCTCTGTGCAGCAGTTTTTCACAGGGCAGCCTTGATCCTCCTCTTCTGGGGTCCCCTGCCAGCGCCCATGGCCCCTCCCTCCTGCCGAGTTCCCCCAGAGCAAGCAGCTTGCAATGAGGGCACCCAAGCAGGCAGGCTCCCAAGCTGATGCTCTGCGTGTCCATTCACACAGAGAGGCGTGGCTCGGCCCCGCCCACTTTCTCTTCATTGGCTCACTGGCTGTAATTGACAGTCTCAGCTAATGAGGAGGGAGAGACCCAGTAGACCCGAGGCTCCTGTGCACAGCGCTGGAGATACATCAGGCTCAGGTAAGTATTAGGGGGAGGTGGGAGGGCTGCTGCACAGAAAAGTTTTTTTTACCTTCATGCATAGAATGCATGAAGGTAAAAAACCTTAAATCTTTAGAACAGCTTTAAGGCGCACACGCACCAAATGTTATTTAGTTAGATTACAGAAATAATACTGGAAATAAGTTTAAGAAATAGTTTGGTTGATAGTCGGTCTTTGGTGGCCACCACCCTTGAATGGACTTAATGGTGCTCTCATTAAATCATAGTAAGGGGGGCTCAAACTCACAAGAAAACATGTTTCACCAATGCCAGTCTTCAAATCCTGGTCTTGGAGGACCTTCTAAAGATTATAACCTTGTAGGGTTGAAGCTTCATGCACAGGTCTTAGTTGTCCATTCAGTGTGTGAGCTCTTTTAGCTCTTGCCTTTCCAAAAGCTCCCAATAGGGTCACATTGTCTTTTTTTTATGGGAAAGCAACCTAATCTTACTTTCCACAAGTCAGCCTTTATTTCCTGGCAAACATATAAGCCCTCAAACAAAAATGTTATACAATATCCTATTTCTATCAGTCATCAGCAGTGGTCTTTGCAACTAAAGGGGGCTGTCATTATTTACATTTTTGTTGATGTTTTTGTCAAATATTCTAAAAAACTGGCCCATGGTGATTACACATGAACACGCATTTGCTTCCTATTGGTCTCCATAGGGCCTTCAAGGATTTGTAGTTCCTCCTCACTAGTTGTCAAGCCACAAGCTGCTAGACATTGCTGCAGACAGGAAAACTAACTGTACTTATTCCAAGCCAAGCTACAAGTCTGAACATTTCTCTTCATGTAATTTCTGACTTTTTTGGCGATCAGCAGAAACTGGAACAGTAAGAGAGAAATCCTCGTCTGCGTTTCGCTGAGCTCATGGTTTAGGCAGTGAAAGACGTTTCTGGAATTCCGAAGAATAGTTCTCTTGTGTTGGGCAACCTCGAGCAGCTGATGGCTGCCTTCGTATGTTAATGGTGTTACTGGCATGCCAGATTGGATTGCAGTGTGTGTGAAAGGTCTGTGGCAGCAGGATACCACAAGCATGCGGTGCTTACTTTATGGAATATGCAATCAAAGGCGCCCAGATCCCGAGTGATAATTGCTCAGTAAAGGCATTAGCAACAGTGATATTTAAACAAAGCATGTGATATCTGTGTGCCTGGCAGATGGCAGTGTTGAGCACAGTAACACTTTTATGAGTGTGATAGCCAATCAGTGTCAACCCAATGGAAGGGTTTTAGAAGAAACCAATCCAGATCACCCCTTTACCCTTCCTAACCTCTTCCTGATGCTATAACAGATATTTACAGAAGCAGGAAAAGCGGGCCTAAACACTCAGCTGCTACACATATGGCAATCTGAGGTTCTGTGCTTGGAGTGCGATCACTGCTGTTTCCAACAGTGCTTGGTCACGGTTTAGGATCAGGAGCCAGCGGGTTGGGTACCCAATCATGTGACCGCTGTGTGAGCCAATCTGGAATGAACACGTAATCAGGAAGCTACTCCGTCTCCTGGCATTAAAGCCCACCTAAAGTAATTGTAAAACCTTACTTTTTTTTTAATAACAAACATGTTATACTTACCTGCTCTTCTCTTACCTGCTATTCATCTATTCTTGGGTCTCCTATCGGCATTCCTGACTCCCCCCCACCAAGTGCCCATCATAACAAGCCACTTGCTTTGGGGGTACTCATGCTGGCTTGCTTCCAAGCCAGCTGTGTGTATCCATAGACACACAGAGGGTGGCTAAGCCCCACCCCCAGCTCTATCCTCACTGGTTAAGATTGACAGCCACAGGAGTCAATGGCTCCTCCTGTTGTCTCTGAGCCTATAAGGAAGGAGAGAGACGCTGCTTTCATGCACATCGCTGGATCGAGATCAGGCTCAAGTAAGTATAAAGAGAGGCTAGGGGGGCTGCACTCAGATAGTTTTGCTACCTTAATGCAGAGAATGCTCTTTTTAATGCAGAGAACGTGCTATTTTTACATACAAGTACAAGGTATAACAGACACATATAAAAAAATATTAAAAGTTGGGGTAACATAATGGGCTCTCTGTGGAGCCTGGCAAGGCAACAATTGCCACCTGTACTCAGCCTGTCCCTCAAGTAAGAGATGTTAGAGTCCTTGAACTAACTCATACAAACAAGATGCCCATAGGACTTTTAAAAAAGTATGTCATTTAGAAAAACAATTAAATATGAAAGAAAATTGTACAAAAAAAAATGTTATTCAACACGCATTTTAAACATATTTATGTAAAACATACAAGAAACAATTAAATATGCCAAAAGTACATGAATCAGCAATGCTAAAGTGCCGTATGACAACATTGTAAGCAAAAACAGAGATGATCAAGCAATATTATTCATCTCATATATCTTGACACGTTTCGTGAAGCAACATTCATTTCTTCAAGAGTGCTGTCCACTTTGCTGTGCGTGTTGCCCAACCATCAGTATGCCAGCCCCATTTGTTGATTTCTAATTGTTTCATAATTATGCTTTACTATCTCCCTTGAGAAGTGACCTAATTGTGGGGGCGCGCATCGCGGCGATCGTTGTTGCGGGGTGTCAGTCTGACACCCCGCAGCACCGATCTAGGTAAAGAGTCTCTGACGGAGACTCTTTACCACGTGATCAGCCGTGTCCAATCACGGCTGATCATGATGTAAATAGGAAGAGCCGGTGATCGGCTTCTCCTCCCTCGCGTCTGACAGACGCGAGTAGAGGAGAGCCGATCGGCTGCTCTCCTGACAGGGGGGTCTGTGCTGATTGTTTATCAGCACAGCCCCCCCTCGGATCCTACCCAGGACCACCAGGGAAGCCGCCCAGGACCACCAGGGAAGCCGCTCAGGACCACCAGGGAAACCAGCCACACTGGACCACCAGGTATGCCCCCTAGACCCCCAGGGAAATACTAACCAGTGCAAAGGCAGCTACCAATCAATGCCCAGGCAGCTGCCAATCAGGGCCCACTCGAATGCCTACCACTGCCAGTGCCACCAGGGATGCCTATCAGTGCCGCGTATCAGTGCCGCATATCAGTGCCCATCAGTGTCACGTATCCGTGCCCATCAGTGCCCAGCAGTGCTGCCTATCAGTGCCCAGCAGTGCCGCCTATCAGTGCCCATTAGTGCCACCCATAAGAACCCATCTTTGCAGCCTTTCAGTGCCCATAAGTGTCGCCCATCAGTGCCCATCAGTGCCCACCAGTGCCACCCAGTGTCACCCATGAGTGCCCATCAGTGCCGCCTATCAATGCCCATAAGTGCTGCATATCAGTGCCACCCATCAGTGCCGCCTACCAGTGCCCATCAGTGCCACATATCAGTGCCCATCGTCAGTGCCCATCAGTGCCCGCTCATTGGTGCCACCTCATCAGTGCCGCCTTATCAGTGCCTGTCAGTGCCGCCTTATCAGTGCCCATCAGTGAAAGAGAAAATTTACTTATTTACAAAATTTGTAAACGGAAACAAAAGCAAAACTTTTATTTTTTTCAAAATTTTCGGTCTTTTTTTATTTGTTTAGCAAACAATAAAAACTGCAGAGATGATCAAATACCACCAAAAGAAAGCTCTATTTGTGGGAACAAAATGATAAAAACTTAGTTTGGGTACAGTGTAGCATGACCGCGCAATTGTCATTCAAACTGCGACAGCACTGAAAGCTGAACATTGGTCTGGGCAGGAAGGTGTCTAATGCCTTGTTTCCAGTGAGCGGATCGGTTCGGGACGGTTCGGTACGGTACGCTTTTTTGGGTGTTTCCATTATGAAAGCGGTCCATACAACCGAACCGAACCGTTCCATTCAGGGCCCTGCTTCAGATGTGGGGCCATAGAAAATGGAACAGTTCGGTTAGGGCGGTTAGTGACGCCATGACGGCATTTTTTCTAAACCCACGTATGGCCCCTGTCGGTCCGACTTGCAATGGAAACGCTCGCCTGAATAGGCCGGACCATTCTAGGCCGTCCAAACCGATCCGAACCGATCCGCTCGGTGGAAACGAGGCATACATAAGTGCCCTGTATTGAAGTGGTTAATGGCTGTGTGTGTTGAGTTACTGTATTTTGAGGGGACAGCAAATTTACACTGTTATACAAGCTAAACACTCACTACTTTACATTGTAGCAAAGTGTCATTTCTTCAATGTTGTCACATGAAAAGATAGAATAAAATATTTACAAAAATGTGAGGGGTGTACTCACTTTTGTGAGATACGGTATATATATATATATCCTGAAGTAGTGAATGTCGCTTAACGCAGCGCGTCGAGATGATGACTTTGCTTTACCATCTCTGTTTTTGCTTACAATGTTGGTATACAGTACGTTAGCATTTTGAAATGCTGATTCATGTACTATTGGCATATTAAATGGTTTCTTGTATATTTCACATAAATGTGTTTCATTTATATGTGTTGAATAAAATGTGTATGAATTTTTTTTAATTGAATTGTTTTTCTGAATGGCGTACCTTGTTAAAAGGCCCCCTAACCTGAGGGAGGAGGGGGAGACAGATCTCTTATCACAAGTTGGATTAGCAGCAAGGATGGGAGTGTTATCATAATGGGGGATTTTAATTATCCAGACATAGACTGGGAACCACACATTCGTCTAAGGCTTGCCAGTTCCTAAATGCCTTGCAGGACAATTTCATGGTTCAGATGGTAGACGCACCATCTAGAAATAAAGCTTTACTGGATCTACTGATTACCAATAATACAGACCTGATCACGGATGTGGAAATACAGGGCAATTTAGGAAACAGCGATCACAGGTCAATTGGCTTCAGTATAAATCACACAAATAGGAAACACAAGGGGAATACAAAGACACTGAATTTCAAAAGAGCCAACTTCCCTAAACTACAAACCTTGTTAGAAGGCGCGAATTGGGATAAAATCTTAGAAACAAAGAGCACGGAGGAGAGATGGGTTTGCTTTAAGTGCATATTAAATAAGGGCATTAGAAAATGCATCCCATTGGGTAATAAATTTAAAAGAGCGAACAAAAGTCCTGGATGGCTTAACTCCAATGTAAAAATGCATATAAAAGCAAAGGAGAAGGCCTTCAAAAAATACAAGGTTGAGGGATCAGCATTCAGACTTTATAAAGAATGCAACAAGAAATGTAAAGAGTGGAATTAGAGCGGCTAAGACAGAACACAAAAGACACATAGCGGAGGAGAGCAAAAAAAAAACCCAATAAATTCTTTAAGTATGTAAACAGCAAAAAAGGGAGGACAGATCATAGTGGCCCCATAAAGAATGAGGAGGGACATCTGGTTACAAAGGATGGGGAGATGGCAAAGGTATTGAATGTATTCTTCTCCTCAGTCTTCACGAGGGAATCGGGGGGCTTCTGTAACCAAAACTGTTTATCCTTATGACACATCACAGGAACCACCTCCATGGTTAACAGAGGACAGAATTAGAATTAGACTTGGGAAACTTAATATTAATAAATCACCGGGACTAGGTGGCTTGCATCCAAGATTACTTAGGGAACTCAGTCAAGTAATTGCCAGACCATTGTTCCTAATTTTTAGGGATGGGCCGAACGGACCCCTGTTCGGTTCACACCAGAACTTTCGAACACCGCGAAAGTTCGGACCCGAATAACGAACCCCATTAAAGTCAATGGGACCCGAACGTCAAAAATCAAAAGTACCCATTTTGAAATGCTGATTCATGTACTATTGGCATGTAAGGGTGCCAAATATAAGATCGACAAGTTAATCACATGCTGCATTACCTACGTGACTTATGTGTTGGAATGCAGTTGCGGGCTGCAGTACGTGGATAGAACCAAAAGGGCACTCTCGGTAAGAATAGGTGAGCACGTCAGGAATATTAAGAAAGGCTACAAATACCATAGTGTGTCGAAAATATTCAGGGACACACATAGGAAGGATCCCAGACATTTGAAGTTTTATGTGATAGACAAAATAGAACATAATAGAAACCTGAATATGTGTAGGGAAGTATCCAAAAATGCAACTTACTGGATATTCAAACTAAATACAATGAAACCAATGGGGCTGAATGTGGAACTAGATGTGAACAGCTTTATAGATGATTATTAATTTTTTTTTATTTTTTTATTTTCATTTTCATTCCCATTTTTATTGTTTTATTTTATTTATTTTGATTTATACTTATTTTTATATTATTTTTTATTTTATTTTATATTTATTTTTACTTGATTTTATTTCTATTTTTATTTTTATTTATTTTCTTATTTCTATTTTATTTTATTTTATTTGTATTTTTATTTTTATTTTTACATTTATTATTATTTTTATTTTTATTTTATTTTTGGTTTTTTTTTATTGTTTTCTTTATATTTTTTCTATATTTTTCATAGATATATGTATTTTTTCATTTATTTTTTCTGTATTCTGATTTTTTCTTTTATTTATTTTTTTTTCATTTTTTTATATTTATTTATTTTATTTTTCTAGAGTATGCTGTCCAGTTCTGGGCACCAGTCCTCAGGAAGGATGTACTAGAAATGGAGCGAGTACAAAGAAGGGCAACAAAGCTAAAAAAGGGTCTGGAGGATATTAGTTATGAGGAAAGGTTGCGAACACTGAACGTATTCTCTCTGGAGAAGAGACACTTGAGAGGGGATATGATTTAAATTTATAAAAAAACAGTGCTGGTGACCCCACAATAGGGATAAAACATTTTCGCAGAAGGGAGTTTAACAAGACACGTGGCCACTCATTCAAATTAGAAGAAAAGAGGTTTAACCTTAAACTACGTAGAGGGTTCTTTACTGTAAGAGCGCCAAGGATGTGGAATTCCCTTTCACAGGCGGTGCTCTCAGTGGGGGGCATTGTTTTTTTTTTTTAAACTATTAGATAAGCACCTGAACGACCACAACATACAGGGATATACAATGTAATACTGACACATAATCACACACATAGGTTGGACTTGATGGATTTGTGTCTTTTTTCAACCTCCCCTACTATGTAACTATGTAAGCTGCTCTAGGCTCATGAGAATTCTGCAAAGAACGATGCTCATGTCATTGCATGATCAACATTCTCTGTAGCATTCACAAACACCAACTGTCCAAAGAAGACGAGGAGGAAAAAGAGTTGATCTAGAGTTGAGCTTTAATAAGAAGACTGAAACCTCCAGACATTCACAATTTCACCAAATGCTAAATTTACTGTAGATGTTTTTAAACCAACCATGTCTTCAAGATCCCAAATCAGATCATCGTCCTACTGTTTCTAATCATATTGTTTGGTCTACTTTTCCCCTGGTTCAGTTAAAAATAGCTGTACAATATTCCATGATGTGAAATTAAATTCAGTATTTTTCTTTCAAGCTGTGGGAGAACAAATGTCAATGTCCCAAGATCTTTCTCCTTAATTAGGCTTTTGCTGGTGTCATTCTACACTACAGAGCAAGGTTTTACATTTTCTTCTATGACAGCTTTTTTCAACCAGGGGTTCTGTGCAGCCATAGGCTTCCTCCTGAGGTTTCTGTGTACAGTGGTGAGTTGATCCCCCACCTACACAGACCACCAATGCAAGGGGGGCATTTCTATTGACTACCAATAGGGGACACCACTATTTTCACTGTCTGCATTTGTTTTTATTATACCATTTTTTCTTTCATTTCAAGATTATTAAGAAAAATAGTTTTGTTGTACAAAAAATTGATCTGCCCTGGCTGTGACATTTTCTAGGTACACCACAATCTTTATTCTCAAACTTAAAACTTTCTACGTCTTTCTGATCACACTTACAATATCTCACACATGTGAGTACACCCCTCACATTTTTGTAAATATTTTATTATATCTTTTCATGTGACAACACTGAAGAAACAACACTTTGCTACAATATAAAGTAGTGAGTGTACAGCTTGTATAACAGTGTAAATTTGCTGTCCCCTCAAAATAACTCAACACACAGCCATTAATGTCTAAACCGCTGGCAATAAAAGTGAGTACACCCCTAAGTGAAAATGTCAAATTGGGCCCAAAGTGTCAATATTTTGTGTGGCCACCATTATTTCCAGCACTGCCTTAACCCTTTTGGGTAAGGACTTCACCAGAGCTTCACAGGTTGCCACTGGAGTCCTCTTCCACTCCTCCATGACGTTCCTCCACCTTCCATTTGAGGATGCCCCACAGATGCTCAATGGGGTTTAGGTCTGGAGACATGCTTGGCCAGTCCATCACCTTTACCCTCAGCTTCTTTAGTGGTCATCTTGGAGGTGTGTTTGGGGATACTGTATATACATAGACAGAAAAAAGACTGAAAAGTCCATTGAGTCTGCCCTTTTTGTTTTGTATTTTTTTTTTTTATGTGTTTGTTTTTTTGTTTGTTTGTTTTTTTTTTTCTTCATGAACTTTTTTGCATCAACTACCCTTTCAGTATAATAATACTTTCTAGAATTAGTTTTGAACTTTTCTTTTTTTCCTCCAGTTAGTTTGAGGCCATGCCCCCGTAATCTTGATTTTGGCTTCATTTTGAAAAAACTGCCCTCCTGAACCTTACGCACCCTCTTATTAAAAGGTTTCAATCATGTCTCCCTCTTTCCTTCTTTCCCACGGACCTTACAGATCAAGTTCCAAGTCTCTCTCAATATGTTTTATCCTCCAGACCTTTCACCCTTTTTGCTACCCATCTCTGGACTATATATTATGAGCATACTGTTTTTTGGGAGGGGTTCCCCAAGAACTAAATATTATTTCAAGGGTTCGTACATAGTTAAAAAAGGGGTTAAGGAAGGCTGTTCCGTGGGGAGATTCTTGTCTAAAGTGGGGTACACACTATAAGAAAATCAGAAAAAAAAATTGAGTATGAGGCATGAATTTCATATAGTGTGTATACAACTTTCCATATCTGATTCCAACTTTGCAAACGAAAATTTCCGAAGGGACAAACTCCAAAATTTTTCTCATATGTGCACATAATGAACGATTTTCATTTAACCACTTCAGCCTCTGAAAGATTTGCCCCCTTACTGATCTGGCCATTTTTTGCGATACGACACTGCGTCATTTTAACTGACAATTGCGCGGTCATGCGACGCTGTACCCAAACAAAATTGACGTCCTTTTTTTCCTACAAATAGAGCTTTCTTTTGGTGGTATTTGATCACCTCTGCGATTTTTATTTTTTGCGCTTTAAACAAAAGAAGAGAGGCAATTTTGAAAAAAAAAATCAATATTTTTTACTTTTTGCTATAATAAATACCCCCCCCAAAAAATGGTAAAAAACAAATGTATTCATCAGTTTAGTCTGATATGTATTCTTCTACATATTTTTGGTTAAAAAAAAAATCGCAATAAGCGTATATTGATTGGTTTGCGCAAAAGTTATAGCGTCTACAAAATAGGGGATAGATTTATAGCATTTTTAATATTATTATTTTTTTTTTACTAGTAATGACGTCAATCAGCGATTTTTATCGGGACTGTGACATTGCGGCAGACAGATCGGACACTTTTGACACTTTTTTGGCACCATTTTTATTATTATTATTATTATACAGTATTTATATAGCGCCAACAGTTTACGTAGCGCTTTACAACTTGAGGGTAGACAGTACAAATACAATACAATTTGATACAGTAGGAATCAGAGGGCCCTGCTCCTTAGAGCTTACAATCTAAGAGGGACATTTGACCTTTATACAGCGCTCAGTGCTATAAAAATGCACCGATTACTGTGTAAATGTCACTGGCCGGGAAAGAGCTAACACTTGGGGGCGATCAAGGGGTTAAATGTGTTCCCTGCTAGGTGTTTCTAACTGGGGGAGAATGGGACTCACTGGAGGAGGAGACCGATCGCTGTTCCTAATCTTTAGGAACAGGCGATCTGTCTCTCTTCCCCTGACAGAACTGGGATTGCTCTCGCGCGCGGGCATCACGGGTGGCCTGCGGTCATCAGGTCCCCCTGCCGCAGTATATGTACGTGAGCCAGTCGGGAAGTGGTTAATGTGTACCGTTCTAATACAATTTTCATACGAGAAATATCAGATACAAAATACTGCACATGATCAGAAACGGGGAAAAAAACCCTTTGTCATACAAGAATTTTCGTACATTTGTTATTTTAGCTGTTCGTTGAACGTCTGAACAGCGAAACTTCTGCCCGAACTTCACCCATCCCTTCTAATTTTTACTGACAGTCTACTGACTGGAATGGTACCAGCTGATTGGAGAAAAGCCAATGTAGCACCAATATTTAAAAAGGGCCCAAAATACATCCCTGGGAATTACAGACCAGTTAGCCAACATCAATAGTATGTAAACTCTTGGAGGGGATGATAAGGGACTATATACAAGATTTTAGTAATAAAAACGGTATCATTAGCAGTAATCAGCATGGACTGAACAATCGTTCTTGCCAAACCAGACGATCTGTCTCTCCTCCCCTGACAGAACCGGGATCTGTGTGTTTACACACACAGATCCAGGTTCTGGCTCTCGCGCGCGGGCATCGCGGGTGGCCGGCAGGCATCTGGTCCCCCCTGCCGCAGTATATGTAGGTGAGCCAGTCAGGAAGTGGTTAATGTGTACCATTTTTTTAAAGAGGAACTGCAGTCTGCTCACATACTTTGTAATAAAAACATCTTTGCCATTGTGAAGCTTCCCTCCAACCACTTTGCATATTATTTTATATATACTATGATTCTGCACTGGCCAAATATGCTGCCGAAATCTCCATCCACTGAGCCTGGCTGCAATCATTTTAACTGAGGCTGAAGCTGCTGCCTGTTCACTTCCTGTATTTACACAGAGGCACACCTCCTGCTCTGCAGCTCTCATTGGTCCTCTTATGACTCATCCCCCTCCCTTCCTGGCAAACTCTCATGAAAGTGAGAGAGAGCTGTGCACGATGTCATAAGCTTAGGCTAATGACCAGAGGAGAAACAGGAAGTGGGCTGTATAAGGTATTTACTGGCAGAAAAAAAATGTTTTACTATCCAAAGTTAAAACTACAAGGGCAGAGGATTTAATAGATGGAAAGATGAAAAAATGACTTAAGGTCCACTTTAAGTTCCCTTTAATAAAAATAAAAATAAAATGGTTACATATACTCAGTGAAGTGACTGATCTCAGGTGATACACAGAGATTAAACAAATCCTCCTACATAAGTTGTACCTGTTTATCTTCATCGATCTGTCCTGTACATCTATTCAAATTCCAGAATTTGCACACCTTTCAGAAAGCAGGGAGTAAGAAGCTGAAGTTACACTCTACAGAGCCCAGTGAGAGCTGATTGGAGGGAAGGGACACCCCCACCTCCACCCATCCCCCCCCTTCACAGAGCACACAGTAACAAAGCAGAGGTTGTCAATCACAGGCTGTGTGCTGGAGCTCTCTCCCCGTCACCTTTTTTTCCTCTTGGTGTCACTTATCAGAAGTAAATTATGCAGATAACAGAGGAACAAGGCAGCAGACAGAATATTAAAAATTTAGAAATCCAGAAACGTAGTGCTCTGGATTGAGACAAGTACACAGTATAGAGGGATGTGCTTTGTTCTTATTTCTTGTCTGAGATAACAGCCATTGACCAAGGCTTGGTAAAGCAGAACTAAAGTTACGCTGTCACTAAATACAAGCAGGCAGGCCCTTTATTGCAGAAAAACATGCAATGTCTCTTCTGCAATAAAATACACCTACTTACCTGCTCGCAGTGTTTTCCGGCATGTAAGCTGAGCCGCGCATACGCAGCTCAGCCTACTTCAGCGGCGTGGTCCCTGTGTGCCGGGATGACTCCTGTGCAGCAGTGATGTCATCCTGCGCCAGCCAATGAAGACGGTTGAAGACTAGCACCCAGAAGAAGATGCCAGTGCGAGTGATGGCGACCATTAAAAGAAAGGTAAGTAAAGCTCTGATTGAATACATGTTGCCAGCATGTTGCATGTTATATGCAGTGCCCTGAAAAAGTATTCATACCCCTTGAAATTTTCCACAGCGCAGCTTACTTCACCAGCTCTACATTCAACGACCAGAATTTATACAGCTTGTCTGAGCTTTCAGAAAGCAGGGGGTAAGGAGCTGAAGTCACACTCTGCAGAGCCCAGTGAGAGCTGATTGGAGGTAAGGGACAACCCCCCCCCCCCTCCCCCACTTCACACAGCACACATTAACAGAGCTGTGGCTGTCAATCACAGGCTGCATGCTGGAGTTCCCTCCTCTGTCACCTTTTTTTTCTCTTGGTGTCAGGAAAACCTGTCAGAAGTGACTCATACTAATAGCAGAGGAAAGAGGCAGCAGGCAGAAATGACACTTAGTGCTGTAGATTGAGACAAGCACACACTATAGAGGGATATGCTTTTTTCATATTTCATGTCTGAGGTTTACAAACGCAGAAATGTGAACTGAACACGTATTACAGTTTTCCCATTTAAAACCTCTCGACAAGCACTATGAAATATAACGTGATGTACCAGCCAGACAATCATTCTCCGATAAAGTGGAAATATGGCGAGACTTTCTCTTCATTGTGCTAGGATTATAAAGTCAGAAGCAAATTTCACAGTTCAACAACCTAATAACTTTTTGCATTTCTCGTCATCAAGATAAAACTGAAAATTTCTCACACTGGGAGGGATGTTCAGTGATGTATTTATCTGCTATGATTAGATACACTTTAAATCTAATTTTCTGCAGAATAAAATAAACTTTGAAGTTCCAAGACCTTCATCCCCTTTATATAATCTCATATTCCTTATCTGAATTGTTTCCAGTTTATGATACCGTTTTTCTAATAAGGTGATTTGAACTTTAGTCCGGATTGTACGAACGTTCAGGAGAACGGCGGCGTGTGGGCGAGATTATAGCCCCCATCTTAGAAAAAAAAAAATCATACCATACACGGTCCATTGGGTTATTATTGATATGGGAGCGCTAAACGTCCTAAGGAACCCGAGCCATTAGAGCTAGTTATCAATCTGAAAGCGGTACAAGCAGGGGCCCGCCCAAGACATTGTGCCGCCTGGGACCAAGAATGAAATGCTGCCCCCCCCCCCAAAAAAAAATCATGCCCACCAAAACGCCCCCACATCCATTATTTTATATCATGATAACTAAAGGGGACAGGTCATGGCTCTATACATGTATAGGAGTATAAAGAGGACCTGTCATGGCTCTATACATGTATATAGGAGTATAAAGAGGACCTGTCATGGCTCTATACATGTATATAGGAGTATAAAGAGGACCTGTCATAGCTCTATACATGTATATAGGAGTATAAAGAGGACCTGTCATAGCTCTATACATGTATAGGAGTATAAAGAGGACCTGTCATGGCTCTATACATGTATATAGGAGTATAAAGAGGACCTGTCATAGCTCTATACATGTATATAGGAGTATAAAGAGGACCTGTCATGGCTCTATACATGTATATAGGAGTATAAAGAGGACCTGTCATGGCTCTATACATGTAAAGGAGTATAAAGAGGACCTGTCATGGCTCTATACATGTATATAGAAGTATAAAGAGGACCTGTCATAGCTCTATACATGTATATAGAAGTATAAAGAGGACCTGTCATAGCTCTATACATGTATAGGAGTATAAAGAGGACCTGTCATGGCTCTATACATGTATATAGGTGTATAAAGAGGACCTGTCATAGCTCTATACATGTATATAGAAGTATAAAGAGGACCTGTCATAGCTCTATACATGTATAAAGAGGACCTGTCATAGCTCTGTACATATATATAGGAGTAAAAAGAGGACCTGTCATGGCTCTATACATGTATAGGAGTATAAAGAGGACCTGTCATAGCTCTATACATGTATATAGGAGTATAAAGAGGACCTGTCATGGCTCTATACATGTATAGGAGTATAAAGAGGACCTGTCATAGCTCTATACATGTATATAGGAGTATAAAGAGGACCTGTCATGGCTCTATACATGTATAGGAGTATAAAGAGGACCTGTCATAGCTCTATACATGTATATAGGAGTATAAAGAGGACCTGGCATAGCTCTATACATGTATATAGGAGTATAAAGAGGACCTGTCATAGCTCTATACATGTATATCCCCGAATGACGGCTACATCGCAGATCTGCTTTGCCGGGAGGTCGTCAATAGACGTCCTCCCCTTTGCGCGCTGGCCACGTCTCCCCTGAAGGGCGCGCGCTTGTGATCACCGAGTCAATGAGATCCCAACCCCTTACCACGTGATCAGCTGTCAGCCAATACCAGCTGATCACGTGATGTAAACAGAAGATCGGTAATCGTTTTTTTTTTTTCTTCTCATGCTGACAGCGTGAGGAGAAAAAAAAGCTGATCACTGGCTTCTGTTGAAGGGACATCGATCCCGAAGAGGAAGAGGCAAAGCCGCCTCATATGTGCCCACCAGTACCACCTGCCAGTGCCACGAATCAGTGCCCACAGGGCCCACCAATCAGTGCCCACAGTGCCCACCAATCAGTGCCCACCAGTACATAAGTGCCAGCACTCAGTGCCACCTATCAATGCCCATGAGTGCCACCTATCAATGCCCACCAGGGTGCCAATCAGTGCCTCATCAGTGCCACCTAGTAGTGCAGATCAGTGCCCATCACTGCCCATCACTGCCACCCATCAGTGCCCATCAGTGCCAGCTATCAGTGCCACCTATTAGTGCCCTTTAGTGCCACCTATCAATGCCCATCTGTGCCGCCCATCAGTGCCACCCATCAGTGCCACCTCTCAGTGCCCACCAATGCTACCTATCGGTGCCCACCAGTGCCACCTCATCAGTGCCCACCAGTGTCACCTTATCAGTGCCCATCAGTGTCGCCTTATCAGTGCCCATCAATGCAGCCTATCAGTGCCCATCAGTGCAGCTTCATCAGCATACATCAATGAAGAAGAAAAATTACCTGTTTGGAAAAATGTATTAACAAAATATAAAACGGTTTTGTATTTTTTTTTTTTTTATTGTCTTTTTTAATTTGTTTAACAAAAAATAAAAAACCCAGAGGTGATCAAATACCACCAAAAGAAAGCTCTATTTGTGGGAAAAAAAATGATTAAAATTTCATTTGGGTACAGTGTAGCATGACCGCGCAATTGTCGTTCAAAGAGTGACAGTGCTAAAAGATGAAAATTGGTCTGGGCAGGAGGGGGGTTTAGGTGCCCAGTAAGCAAGTGGATAGAAAACTATAAAGAGGACCTGTCATGGCTCTATACGTATATATATATAGGAATATAAAGAGGACCTGCCATGGCACTATCCATGTATAGGAGTATAAAGAGGACCTGTCATGGTTGTTTACAAGTATAGGTGTATTATGAGGGCCTCTTATGGTTCTATACATGTATATAGGAGTATAAAAGGACCTGTGCGTGGCCGGCGGCCACGATGTCTGCCGACCACCCGTGATCACTCCACAGAGAGCCAAAACGGGGATCTGATAATGTAAACAGACAGATCCCCGTTCTGACAGATCTACTGTTCCTAGTGATTGGGAACAGTGATCTCTCTCCTCCTCCAGTCAGTCCCATCCCCCCACAGTTAGAAACACCTCCTAGGGAACACATTTAACCCCTTGATCGCCCCCTAGTGTTAACCCCTTCCCCGCCAGTGACATTTAAACAGTAATCAGTGCATTTTTATAGCACAGATCGCTGTATAAATGTCAATGGTCCCAAAAATGTGTAAAAAGTGTCCGATCTGTCCACTGCAATGTTGCAGTCTCACTAAAAGTCGCAGATCGCCGCAAAAAAATATAATAATAAAAATTCCATAAATATATCCCCTATTTTGTAGACGCTATAACTTTTGCACAAACTAATCAATGTACGCCAACTGCATTTTTTTTTTTTAACCAAAAATATGTAGAGGAATACATATCAGCCTAAACTGATTAGGAATGTATTTATTTTTATTTTTTTGGGGATATTTATTATAGCAAAAAGTATAAAATATTGCGTTTTTTTTTCAAAATTGTCCCTCTTTTTTTGTTATTAGCGCAAAAAAATAAAAACCACAGTGGTGATCAAATACCACCAAAAGAAAGCTTTATTTGTGGGAAAAAAAGGACATCAATTTTGTTTGGGTACAGCATCGCATGACCGCGCAATTGTCAGTTAAAGCAATGCAGTGCTATATCGCAAAAAAATGGCCTGGTCATTAGACATGTGTGCCGTCAATAAATTTGTTTCCGTTCTGTTCCATTTCGTATTAGAATTAACTCGTATTTCGTAATTCGTGTCCAAAAATCAATTTGGATTCGTACGAAATACGAATTTTCATTAGGTTCATTAACTTTTCGTAACAATTACGAACGTTCGTTATGATGAATTTATCATTATGAGGGGCTCCCACCATCCCTGTGCTGTGCTGACTTCCTGGGGTTTTAACGTTAAGGTTTGTTAACTCTTCGTAACAATTACGAATGTTCGTTAGGAATTTGGATCCGAAATTTGGAAATGAAATTTCGTACAAAATTCGGAAGCATAGCAATTCGTATTTCGGATCCTCCCGAATGTATGAATTTATGGAAATTCTTACGAATTTTCGATTCGTACAAAACTAATAGCACATGTCTACTAGTGGTCATTAAGGGGCAAATCTTCCGGGGCTGAAGTAGTTCTGAAGTCTTACAGAACTCACCGCAGCCAAATTATAAAGCTTGCTATTGACAAGCTATAATTCCTCTTTTAGACAGTTTGATAAATGAGGCCCGCTGTTGTACAGAGTAGGTGTGTGGTCAGCTGTCTGTCTGCATTCCAATCTCACCAGCTCCTGTATTCATGGGACAAAATAGCCTTTGACCTTTTTCACAGGTTTGACCCATTACTCTTTTTATTGGCCCCTGTGGACAGCCAATGACGTATGAGATCACCTCCTGGCTCCTCTATGGCTCAGTCCACTGACTGTTTAGAAGACTGGCTCAAGCCACAGGATGGTCAGCCTATCTAATCTAGCAAGGTCACAGGGTGTTCCTGGGGAGGTCAGCCATCCAAAGGATCAGTCTATATATAGATAAGAATTTCAGGAACACTTGTGTACATTCAGCATCTCCACACCCTCTTGTCAAAAAGACTTTCCTAACAATATCTGCATTCTTTGAACCCTTCTAGAGAGGCACTTAAAAAAATTTAAATTTAAAAAAATTTAAAGATAAACTAACACCAGACGCCCTCCCCACTCCCCGGTTCCTGCTGTACTTACCTCCGGGGTTGCTGAGCTGCACCCCACAGCCGGTCCGGCAGTCTGGAGATTTGAAATCCCTGCTCTTCTCTGTGCTGCACTTTCTAGATGGACCAGATCAACTCACTGTGATGGTACTGACCAATCAGAATCGATCTGAATTGTCATGGCAGTGCTCAACTCTCCAGACTGCTGGACTGACTGCCGGGGAGGGGGGGGGGGGGGCGGAGGCGTCTGGTATTAGTTAAATTTTTAATTTTTTCTGTAAAGGAGAGCTAACACTTTAAAGCCTAAGTGCACTCAAAATAAAAATCAGCACAAGGGACACAACTGATGCCCCGTACACACGATCAGAGATTCCGCCAGCAAAAGTCGGATGTGAGCTTTTGGTCAGAAATTCCGACCGTGTGTATGCTCCATCGGACTTTTGCTGGCAAAGTTCCAGCAAGCAAAAGATTGAGAGCAGGTTCTTTATTTTTGGCCGAAAAAAGTTGTCCAAAAATGCGATCGTCTGTATACAATTTGGACACGCAAAAAATCACGCATGCTCAGAAACATTTCGACGCATGCTCGGGAGCATTGAACTTCATTTTCTCGGCTCGTCGTAGTGTTGTACATCACCGCGTTCTTGACGGTCGAAAGGTCAGAGAACTTTTGTGTGACCGTGTGTATGCAAGGCAAGCTTGAGCGGAATTCCGTCGGAAAAACCATCCAAGTTTTTTCTGACGGAATTTCTGACCTTGTGTATGGAGCATTACAATTTGTAGGATGTGCCCCTTGTGCTGATGTCTCTACTGTTACCTGAAATCCTCCTCCATTAATGATTTTTTTTTTCATTATAATAAAAAGTCATGTTATACTCAACTGCTCTGTGCAATAGAATTTCACAGAGTGGCTCCCTTCCTCCTACTTTACTGGGGTCCCCCACCAACTCTCTTGGCTCCTCCTCTTCTGTGTGTGCCCCCATAGCAAGCCACTTGCTATGGGGGCAGATGTGCGGGTACTCCAGTTTCCTCCCACACTCCAAAGACATGGAGGGTAATTGGCCCCTGTCTAAATTGGCCCATAATGTGTTTATGAATGGATGTGAGTTAGGGACCTTAGATTGTAAGCTCCTTGGGGGCAGAGACTGATGTACAATGTAATGTGAATGTACAATATATATGTAAAGTACTGCGTAAATTGTTGGCACTATATAACTACCTGTAAAAAATGAATTAATTGATTAATAAAATAATAAAGTGTATATATATATATATATATATATATAGGCGATTTAAGTTCATGTGTGTGTAAAGGCAGGTGTCCCAATACTTTTGACAATATAGTGTGTGTATATATATATATCTATATATATAGATATATATACTATATACAGGGGGTCCCCGGGTTGCAAACAAGTTAGGGACTGTAGGTTTGTTCTTAAGTTGAATCTGTTTGTAAGTCGGAACACCCCTGTAACATTTGTTTTGCTGTGTGTGCCCCTGTTCAGAAGATTTCACCTCACTTTCTGTCCCAAAGAG